>OY728163.1:1464401964-1465651964 GCA_963277665.1 Viscum album | reverse complement strand
GAGTGTTGGTAGTTGTATATTCTTACATACCAGTTGCCATCACAATTTATTGGTAGAATTATTTTAATGAAGTCACATGATCTTGCAGACATGATGACATATTTTAAACAGGTGTATGTGCCTGTTTATAGTACTCCATCAGATTTAACGGGTGAGATTCGTTGTTTGTTGGGAGATGAGTCTCCTAGGGAGCAGAAGTGGTATGGATGAGTGTGTGTACTAGTTTTTTTTCATTATGTTAGGTTGATAGACTTATCTTGAGAGGGTAAAATTAAGAACCTTCTCTCTGTTATCTACAGTTTTTCCACAGTGGTTTGTCTTGTGCGCCCGGTTCAAAGGGATCTGGTATTAACAACTAACAGAAAAACCACAATCATGATGGGGGTTCACTACATCATGAACCTTCTGATGGTGATTTTTGGTGGGAGACCTCAAGAAGCATCCCTACATTGTATATTTTAGACCATGAGTGACCTCTTGATCATCATACCATATTACGGGAGTGACTAGTTGTTACATTAGGGGGATAAAGATACCCAACGGTTGAAGACGATCGTTGGCACCGTCTACTTCTTAACAATCGGTCATCACTGAATGGATGATCGAGGGTTGTTATTAACATAGAGAACATGTTGGGCAGCCTATAGTGTTTGGATAGTACATTGTTGATGGTATCCTCATACTGTTACTTTGTAGACCCTATGTTGAAGACACTATGTTGGAGATGACGTCCTTCCATCGGATGAGGATCCATCTTGAGCAGCGACCAGAGAATTCATCGGTGAAAACTAGAATGAATCCATTTGGAGTGTGAGGAGTTTTTGGAAAACATGAAAAAAACAATGAAATCCATTAAAACAAAATGTTTTGTAAGGATATATTCCATATTTATTACTTTTTTTGGACGTCCATTATCATTTGATAGGGTCCTGAAATATTGGTAACACTATTAACTTGGGTAAAGATTCACGTCAGTTTCAACATTTGTTTTCCAAAAATCCTCGAAATGTGTGTTCCTGATATGAATCAATGCCTCTGGATGGTTTCTATTGGATTATTTATGGAACCAGAAAAAACCCACAGTTTTTAACCAAAGGGACCTGCTTTCCAAAGGTATAACTTTATTAGGTTTGAAATCAAGGTACATAAAATCATGCATTGTTCGAGGGGATCTGAGGGCAGACTCTATTGGATCTGAGTCTATAGATTATACACAAGAGGGGGGTGAATTGTGTATTTTTCAATTTTTCGATAACTCTTTTCATGAACGCGTTATGTCCCTTATACATTATCAGATTTGATCATGCAACGACAAAAGTAAAATCAAAAACACAAAGATGAATATTGGTTCGGGGAACCGAAGGCCCCTAGTCCACTCCTCCAACGCTAAACTCCACGAGCTTGGTGATTTTCACTATCTGGTCCTATTTTCCACAGACTGATTCACAAATGAGTACAGTCATTTGATACATTTACAATCAAAGAAAAAAAAAGCCTTCTGGTTCAAACACGAACCTATATGGCTTAGAACGAGAAGCTGGTTACTCAGGAATAAAAAAATAATTTCAGAAAGATATTTCCAGTTGATCTTCACAATTGCAACAGAATGAAATTGACAACAGATTGATCGAATTCTGTAGATATATTGATCTTCAAGACGAAGTAGTTCTGATTTGATCCAGTTGCAGTAGATATAGAGATGTAGTTTACAACCTCTGTAGTAGTAGATCCACAATAGATATTCGATGTAGAACATGTGAATCTTCTATCAAGTTCCATCTTCTTGAACAAACAGAGCTTTGACGCTCCTTTTGAATCAGCAGATCAATCGTGAATAGTTGTAATCTCTTTTATACACCTTTTTCAACAATAGAGCAATCACATACACATGTAACTGGAGTTTCAGAGAGAAAAAATATAAAAAAACATATCTCTTGCTCATTTAGATCCATAAAAGTCGCCGTCTGATTCACGATATTAAAAAATTTGAATTTACAATGAAGTCTTAACTTGCCTTAAGACTCGGCATAAAAAGCTTCGTTTAATTCGGTATTAAATCCACTAATAAAACGGATTTGAATCAGTAGAAGTCTTCCCTTAAAAATGCCTTTAAATCCGGCTTGAAATCCTCCCAGAAATCACCTTACTGATCGTTTCACGTAAATATCGTCTGTCAAAATTTCAGACACCAAACGTAAGGTTGATGACTTGGCCTCCAAACACAGGGTTAATAACATAGTCTTCAAAAGCGAGGTTAACAACATAGGGTTGAACTCAAACACAGGGTTGATCATCCATACTTTTTCTTCAACACTCAACGTATGCTAAAATATCCATACTTTTACTTGATCCATACTTTTCCAAGAATGTATGGTTGTTTACAAAAGTAATGTTGATGAACCATACATTTGATAAACAAACGTATCACTTAGAATTTACGTATAGTTCTCCTTCCATACTTTGCTGATAACCGAAACGTATGGTTCCTTCTTAACGTAAGGTTCTCCTTCCATAGTTTTCTAAAAACGTATGGTTGTTTAACCATACTTTTCTCTTATCTCAAAAAGTATACACTCTTTTCATCCTTAGACTATGTTTATCAACATAGGACATGAACAGTGATTCCAGAACATGCTAAAATAGATTATGCGCTATACTTATCTACGTACGGTATGAACAGTGATTCCAGAATGCGTTTAAAGAAGATTCTGAATATGTAATAGATTCTCATTATTTAAAGAGTAAAATAAATGAATAAATTCCTACAAAATACTAAATAAAATCATTAGAAAATAACTAATGGTATTTTTGAGCATAAAAAATATCATAAAGAGTCAGAGTATTATTTTCAATCGTCTCCTCCTTTAAATAACTTTAACATGTATTGTTGAAAACAAAACTTTTCTCAACAATCTCCCCCTTTTGATGATAAAAAACCCCATAAAATAATTAAATTTATTTAAACAAAAATATAACATTCAAAAATAGTTATAAAGTGTTAAATAAAAACTTCTCCACCAAGAAGATAATTATAAATCCAAATTTCTAATTTAATTTTATCCCTCAATAACTCAAAAAAATCAATTCTCCCACTAAATAAAATGTTGGTTTTGATGTTGTGTTTATCCAAATTCTCCCATTTTTTGTGATATCAAAAATAATGAAAAATCATGGATTTTATCACGTTTAATATTGCACTGAACTATTAGTAAATGCTATTATTAACTATTTATCAATAATTAAATGCAGAGTACTGACATATCCAAAATAAAGTCAGTAAAACAAACAAGGATGGAGACAAATAAACAAAGAATAAAATTTTAATTCAAAAAATAGTAGTATATACATGACAATGATATACACAGGAATCAAGGGTTAGGTAAGATATGCTACAGGGTCTATCTCCTATGGATTGCAGACTTGATTTCTGTAAACTTCTCCCTAAGTCTCTTCATCAGCCCATCTCCAAGCTTGATAAGGAGTTCTCGGTTCTCTTGAGTCATATGAATATCTTCAATTAACTTGACTCTGAAAAACACATGCATCCTTTCCTATTTTTTTCAAAAATTACAGATAGCTTCTCTGATAACTGATTTAATATAATTCATATTGATGGCTCACTAGATGTCAGTTGGTCCACTATGAACATCTGATAGTCCAGAAATACTGACAAAGTAGAACTGTTAAATTGATGATCTTGTATCTTTTCATTCATGTTGCTCATTGCAGTTGTGATAGACTGAAACCTTCTAATAAAATCCGGTGTAGTACCAGATCCACTAACAGCATTATTTGCAACTGATGGAAATTGATTCTCCATACACAACTTCAGATCTGATAAATATGACTTCATAACCATTTCAGATTTTAATTGTGTAATAGAAATATGTATATCCTCTTTAATCATTTCAACTTATTTCCTTGAAACTGTACACTCCTTCAGCTTTTGAAACTTTAAATGTTCTAAATATAAGTCATTTCTCAAAGAAACATTCTCAGATTCCAACTGAGATACTTTTCTATAAAGTTCTTCATCTTCTTCATTCCTTTAATAAAATGAACCCTGTGCTTGATTCACAGGCTCAGGTTGATGCAGCAGTACCAAAAGTCAATTTATCAGCATCATATTTCTCTTTTTCTCTATCCTAAGAAGGTTTGTTCACAGATTTTTCATTATAGTTATCAAACTCCTCCACAGAAAACTCGTCTTGAAGTTCCTCTGTGTGAGCTTCAGAAGCATGCTCACCACAAAAATCATCATATAGGACTTCCATTTGGTTTTTAACAATAATATCTTCAGTAGTTTCCTGAGATCTGTCCACTTCTTCACCAGGCACTGCCTCCATCACGTGTTCCTGTTGAAGTGAAACTTCAAAATTAGCTACAAACTATTCCTGATTTTCCCTTTGAGTTTCTTCTTGATCTCATGATTCCTCTACTATAGTTGTTCTTTCAGTAACATCTTTCATGGTCTTATCAACACCAACTTCTCTCACAAAAGAATAAGAAATGAAAGCTTCCATTGTAGTTTCCAAAGCAGTGGATGTGACATCCTCATTTATTGGTTTTTTTCTTTTTGATTGAAGTCCCTCTTGACTTCTGTCTTCCTCAATATCATTCAATTCAAAGCGAATCCACCTTGCTACATTACTGACTCTGGATTCAGCTTGTCCCTCCTTGGACTTAGCAGGTTGAGCCTGAGCACTCTCTGAGTCTTCCTCAGCTCCTATTGGAAAAAAATTTCCATTAATTGAGCTCTAGAAATATCCAACTTTCTTCAAAGTTACAGCATTAAATGTATTATTGTAATTACAGTTAACTCTAGCATCCACTAATATCACCATGTCTTTCTTAAACAACAGTTTAGAAATAAATATACCAAAAGGGTAGAAATTCATCATGGCCTCGCTTTGACACCAGTAACTGAGATACCTTATCATTTATATTGGAATGTTTATCTTAATATAACTTTACATAATAAACATTATATACATATCAGGGTACAAAATCATCTCTATTTCTGCCATCCGTGGGGCTATTCCTGTCTGAATAAATTTGACCATAATCATCTGATCAGTCCTCAAATCCTTGACAAACATTTTATTTATTGTCTTGGTACCAAAAAGAAAAGACATGATATCTTCGGATTTATGCACAGAATCTCTTATATTCTTTAATTAAAAATGAAAAACTCCCTCATTAGGGTAGTTGAGAATCAGACTAATCTCTACTAAATAGATTGAGAAATCCATATCCTCTAACTTAGCCATCATATTTTCCTCTATATCTACGAGACTAAATTGTACAGATTTGAATAAGTATCTACGTTCTACTTCATACATATATTCTGTATTTTCACTGTTGAACATCTGTTCAGGATTCTGAAATGACATTGCTTTCTTCTATAACATATTTGTCTGAAATAACTAGTCGAGATCGATTACATTACCCTGTAAGATTTTTCTTCCCTCGGTGTGTTGTCTCTTGGAATTTCTTGGCTCAGCCTCATGGCTCTTTTAGTCCTTACCATTTCTACAAGAATCTATGAAGTTTAGGGTTGATGAAGGTTAGGGTTTCAGAAGTTCGAAGGTTAGGGTTTCTGATGAGGAAGTGCGATTTTCATATTTCGAAAGGGTTTTGATAGAAGTGAAAGGGTATAGATGCCTAAAAGGCTCTGATAGCCTTGATTCCTGTGTAACCACTAATCATTACATATATTTAAAAATAAATAAATTTTTTATATGACGAAAGAAGGAAAAATATAAACAGTATTCAACAAAATTTACTTAAATAAAGAAAAGTAAACAAATAAAAACAATTAAATATTATTTAAAATTAAATAAACCTAGCTCCCCCTTAATAAAATCAAACCTTGAAGTGGAAAGTGGTTTAGTGAAAATATCTTCAATTGAATTTCAGTATTTATAAATTCTAAAAATATATCTTTTTTAATAACATGATCTCTTAGAATGTGATGCCTTATATCAATGTTCTTAGTTCAAGAATGATTAATAGGACTTTTTTGAAATATTAATTGCACTCGTATTATCACATAAAATATGTGTATTATTAAAATTCAATCCAAAGTCTATAAGAGTGTTTTTCATCCACCAAACTTGTGCACAGCAACTGCCAGCAGAAACATATTCTGCCTTAGCCGTGGACAGGGCAACTGATTGTTGTTTCTTACTAGACCATGATACTAAGGACTTTCTAAAAAAGAGACATGTACCTAATGTGCTTTTTCTATCTAACCTACAACATACAAATCCAGCATCTGAATGTGAAATCAAATTAAAATCATATGTTTTAGGATAAGGAATATATTTAAAAACAGTTCCTTTTAAATATCTAAAAAATCTCTTAACATCAGTTAGATGAGATTATTTATGATTTTATTGAAATCTTGCACAAAGACATACTAAATACAATATATCTAGCCTACTACTAGTAAGATACAACAAACAATAAATCATACCTCTATATAACTTGTTGTCAACTGATTTGCCAGTTTCATCCAAATCTAGTTTTATATTAGTAAACATAGGAGTTGTAAATGACATGCTTTTTTCGTGTCAAATTTTCTTATGTAAATCAGTAATGTATTTTATTTGATTTAAAACATTTCCAAAAGCATTTTGAAATATTTGAATACCTAAAAAGAAATTTAATTCTCCCATCATACTCATTTCAAATTATTCTTGCATTAATTTTGAAAATTCATGATAATGTGTTTTATGAGTTGATCCAAATATTACATCATCAACATAAATTTGAACCAATAAAACATTATTTTTCACATTTTTCTTAAATAGTGTTGTGTCTTCCATAACTACAGTAAAATTATTTTTCAAAAGAAAATAACTTAATCATTCATACCATGATATAGGTGCTCATTTAAGGCCATAAAGAGCTTTAGTATGTTTGAAAACAGAATCAGGTTTTTTATTGTTTTCAACACCAGGAGGTTGCACAACATAAACTTCCTCCATTAAATAACCATTTAAAAAGGAAGATTTAACTTCCATCTGAAATAATTTAAAATTCATATAATATGCACAGGCTAAAAGCATTTTAATGGCTTCTATCATAGATATAGGTGCAAAAGTCTCATCATAATCTATTCCTTTTCCATGATTATATACTTTAGCTACAAATATTTCTTTATTTCAAGTTATTGTGCTTTGGTCATCCTGTTTATTTCTAAATACCCTTTTGGTTCCTATAATAGGATAATTCTTAGGTCTTTCCACTAATTACCAAACTTCATTTCTTTTAAACTGGTTTAATTCATCATGCATTTCTATTACCCATCTTTCATCAACTAAATCTTCTTCTATAGTTTTGGGGTTTTTGATGAGATAGGAAGTCAGAGAATTCCACTAGGTTTCCTACGTTTCTTCTAGTTTGAACACCAGTTTCTAGGTCAGCTACTACAGTTTCTAAAGAGTGATTCTTAGATTTCTAGAATTTCTAGGTAATATATTTTAACGTTCTGCAGTATCTTGTTCCTCCGAACTAGACTGAATTCCTTTTATATCATTTTCAAAATCATTCATTAAATTCTAAAGTCTCATGTTACCATTAGAGTCAATTTCATCCATTTGTTTTGTCCTTTTCTCAAAGCGATCAGATTAATCAAATTTCACATGAACGGATTCTTCAACAATCCTTCACTTATTATTATAAACTCTATAAGCTTTGGAGGTAGAAAAATATACAATGAAAATACCTTCATTAGATTTTGGATCGAACTTACCATGATTATCCTTGGTGATTAGGATATAAACCGTGCATCCAAAAACATTAAAGTAATTTACATTAGGTTTTCTATTATTCCATAGTTCATAGGGTGAATTTTTCAAAATAGGTCTAATTAAAACTATATTAATTATATAAAAATATTTATTCACATCTTTTGCACAAAAATATATATGTAGCCTATATTTATTTAACATAGATCTAGACATTTCTTGAATTATTCTATTTCATCTTTCTACAATCCCATTATGTTGAGGTGTTCTGGGTGGAGAAACGGTATGTTTAATACCCATATTTGACAAAAAGGAATTAAATTCCAGATTCTCAAATTCTCAACCATGATCACTTTTCAATGAGATAATATTGAATCCTTTTTCATTTTAAACAGATTTGCAGATCCTTTCAAATAAAGTAAAAGCTTTATTTTTATATTTCAAAAAGAAAATCCATTTAAATCTTGAATAGTCATCAACTAAAAAATATACATATAATTTACTAGATAATCTTGCTACTATTGAAGGACCAAACAAATCCATATGAATAATTTATAGAGGTTTATATGTAGAAACCTTATTAACAGATTTGAAGGATGATTTGTGTTTCTTGCCAAGTTGACATACATCACAAAATCTGTCATTTTCATATTTGAGACAAGGTAATTCAGAAACTAAATGTTTCTTTGATAACTTATATAAAACATATACATTTCAATGAACAAGTCTCTTATGCAAGATCCAGGATTCACATACATTAGCAGTCAAGTAGTTTACTTGTTGTTTACACAAGGAATTTAAATCCAAAGTATAGACATTTTCAGTATTTGGTGCTTTAAATTTAAACAGTTTATCTTTAAAAACAATACAACAGTTGTTATAAAAATCAATAGTATATCTATCATCATAATGTTGAGAGATACTTATCAGATTGTGTTTTAGTCCTTGTATATAATGTACATTATATATAGAGACTATTTTTGGATCTCCAACTGTTCAAATGACAATGATTTTTCCTTTGGAATTGTCACCAAATGTGACATGTCCTCCTTCCTTTTGAGTGAGTGATGAAAAATTCAATGAGTTTCCACTCAATTGTCTTGAACAGCCCATGTCCATTTACCATATATATTTTCATCTCTCGTGGCCTCCTACCTGCAATGACATTCAACGAAATTACTTTGGTACCCATATTTTGTTGGGTCTAGGGATGTTGGCTAGCAATGATCTGGGTATCCAGATTTGCATTTTCCTTTTAAAATTAGCTGAATAATATAAGACATTTGAATCATTGGCTTTATTAATACCACAAATTTGAGGTTGTCTTAAGAAACAGTTTTTAGTTATATGTACCTTTTTTCAACAAAAATTACAATTAACATATTTAGATCTAGGAACAAACTAATTTTTATATATCTTTGATTTTTCTCCATTACATCAAATTTCAAATATCTCCTTTTTAATGAATTTTTTCAAAGAATTTCATTTAATGAATTCTCGCCTTTTGTAAAAACCAATGCAGCCTGCTTGTAAGATTCAACTTCATCCTACAGTGTCTTTATTCTTTATTCAAAATTAATATTGTTAGTGGTAATCGAATTTTATTTATCAGTTAATTGATTATGTTGTTTCAGCATTGTATCTCTTTCATCTGAAACAGCTTTATGTTTATTTTTTAGTGACTTATGTTTCTTAAATATCGATTCATATCTTTCTTCAAGCATATTGCAGTAGGCTGAATGTTTTTCATTTGTATAGGTTGATTCGGAATTTGATTCAGAGGAGTAATATGAGTGTACCTCATCATTTTCTAATATGATACACATGTTTTCATTTAGATTTAATTCTTCTTTCTCTGAGCTTTATTTAGAAGTACTACTAGAGTCTTCAGATACACTCCATGTGGCTTTCATAGCTTTCTTGTCTTTCTGCTCAAATTCATTTCCTTTGAAGAATTTATTCTTCATTTCATCCTCCAATTGTCGGCAATCTGGTCTAATATGTCCCAACTTTTTGCATTCATAACATCTTACTTCTTTATCATCTATCTTAAAGGATTTTTTGAAGCCTCTTTTATTGCTGTTGAACTTTCTAACTTTCATGGCTATCCGAGCCAGCTCTTCATCTGAGTTGGATGAGTCAGAGCTTTCTGATTTATCTTTGGCTTCTCTGTTCTTCATCTTTCTATTCTTTTGTTGAGAAGTTACCTTCAAGGCAGTATCTTCTATTTTGATAAGCACATTATGTTCATTAACCTCATTTTGAATTTCAGCTTCATACATCATCAGTGTACCAATCAGCTCTCTCATAGTTAGATCCTTGGTAGGTGTTGGTTGTCTAATTGCAGCAGAGATACCATTCCATCGAGTAGGAAGTCCTCTCAGTACATTTAATGCTTGATCACCCTTCTTGATAGGTTCTCCTAGAGCAGTTATGTTATTGAAAATTTATTTCAATCTCCCATTCATTTGGGTAATTCTCTCACCTTCAACCATTCTGAAAGTATAAAATTTCATTTTTTTAGTTTCATATATCATTTTCCTCACATTGTTTATTCCTTCATATGCCAGAAATATTGTTTGCTACATTTCATATGCTGTCGGGCTCTGAGATACTCTGTTAAATTCATCTTGTTCTAGACCATAGATAATTTCATTCATAGCCTTCGAGTTCATATCGTACTCTGCCACTATAGCAACACTCCATGTCTCAGGATTTTCAATAATTTCATAATAAGTCATAATCTTTGAATAGATTATATATTCAAGGTTTTTTTGATATATTATCATGCGCGATTTCAAGCAACCATAGTTGTCTCCATTAAAATATGGTGCTCTGACCATCGACATACCTTCTCTTATATCAGTCATGATGATCTATTCTTTAATCCTTAAATGATTCTAGATTTCTAAGGTTCTATCAGAATCCCCTCATCTGATACCAATTGTTGGATCTGAATCTACATTTTATACACAAGAGGGGGGGGGGGGGTGAATTGTGTCTTTTGCAATTTTTTGATACCTCTATTCTTGAACGAGTTCTTTCCTTTATACTTTATCAGATTTGATCATGCAGTAGAAAAATTAAAATCAAGAACACAAAGATGCAAGGTGGTTCGAGGAACAGAAGGCCCCTAGTCCACTCCACCAACTCTCAACTCCGCGAGCTTGGTGATTTTCACTATCTAGTCCTCATTTCCATAGACTGATTCACAACTGAGTACAAGCAGTTGATACCTTTACAATCCAAGGAAAACAGAGCCATCTGGTTCAGACACGAACCTACACAGCTTTGAATGTGAAGCGGGTTACTCAAGAATAAAAAAAAATTTCAGAAAAAAAATTCTAGTTGATCCTCACAATTGCAACTGAATGCAATTGACATAAGATGGATTGAAGTATATAGAAATATTGATCTTCAAGACGAAGCAGTTATAAGTTGTTCCATTTTTAGTATATATAGAGATATAGTTCACAACCTCAGTAGTAGTAGATCCATAGAAGATATTGGATGTAGAATAGGTGAATCTTCTATTGAGTTCCTTCTTCTTGAACAAACAGAGCTTTGACCCTCCTATTGAATCAGCAGATCAATCATGAATAGTTTCAATATTTGTTTTCCAACTTTTTCTACAATAGATCAATCACATACACATATACCTAGTGTTTCAGAGAGAACAAATATAATAAAACATATCTCTTGCACATTTAGATCCATATATGCCGCCTTCTGATTCGCGATATTCAAAATTTTGAATTTACAGATAAGTCGTATCTTCCCTTAAGAATTAGCATAAAAATATCCTTTTAATTCGGCCATAAATACATTAATAAAACGACATTGAATAAGTCAATGTCTTAATTTTAAAACGACTATAAATCCGGCTTGAAATCCACCCAAAAATCAGTTTACTGATCGTTGCACATAAATATCATCTGTCAAAATTTCTGACGCCAAATGTAAGGTTGATTAAGTGGCCTCCAAAATTAGGGTTAATAACATAGTCTTAAAAAGTATGGTTAACAATGTAAGGTTGAACAAAAATGTAGGGTTGATCATCCATACTTTTTCTTCAACACTCAAACGTATGGTAAAAGATCCTTACTTTTACTTGATCCATTCTTTTCCAAGAACGTATGGTTTTTTACAAAAGTAAGGTTGATGAATAATACTTTTGAGAAACAAATGTATCTCTTAGAATTTACATACGGTTCTCCTTCCATAATTTGCTGATATCCAAAACATAAGGTTCATTCCTAACGTAAAGTTCTCCTTCCATACATTGCTGAAAATGTACGGTTGTTTAACCATACTTTGATCTTATCTCAAAAAGTATACATGATTTTCATCCTTACGCTATGTTTATCCACATAGGGTATGAACAGTGATTCTAGAACATGCCAAAACAGATTTCACGCTATATTTATCTACGTATGGTATGAACAGCGATTCCAGAACGTGCTTAAAGTAGATTTCGAATAAGTAATAGATTCTAATTATTTCAAGAGTTAAATAAATGAATAAACTCCTGAAAAATAATAAATAAAATCATTTGAAAATAACTAAGGGTATTTGTGAGCATCAAAAATATCATAAAGACACAGAGAATTATTTTCAATAATCCACTCCTTTAAATTAAATTATCATGTATTGTTGAAAAGAATACTTTTCTCAACAGACCCATCACACCCTTTTAGGATTAATTATTTCCAAATCATTGAATCTATTTTATATTTGAGATATTTTCTTCAATACTTATTAATTCTTCTTGTAAAACATAGGATTTCATTTTTAATTCACAATCAATTATTTGCATTTGTTAAATTTAGAATCACTAGTAAGTATTCAATTTTCATTATTAGTGGATACATCTATATGTATTCGAGGTTGTACATTAATAGTAATCTCCCATATACTATTTTGTTATTCTTTTAACCATAATTATGATGATATATATTTTTACGCTACTTAGTGTGGCACTCTGGAAATTTTTCATCATCCAGGGAGATGAATGTTTGCATTGATTTTTGTGATCATACCCAGAATTGTGCTACCTATGTGTCATTGTGAAAGGAATATGAACCCTTGTAGTTTAGTGCTTCTCAATGGGACACATCATACCTTTTGTATTCATGTTTTATGGACCTAGATATAAAATTTAATTTCATGTGATAAGGACCTATAAGTGAATGGTTCTTATTCAACTTTTGGTGTGGGACTTCTGAAAATAACGCCCAAGGAACCTAGAAAGAATATGGGTTTATAAGTTGGATTAGAACCTATTGACAATATGGATCAGGATGAACCTGGTTGATTTGATGTTTTGTGTTTGATCCTCATATAGGATTCCTATGTATCCCATTTGAAGGGGAATGAAATCCCATGTAATTCGATGAGTCTAATTGGAGTGTATAGTCCTTTGAGAGAAATGAGTTTGGACTTACTTCCTGAAAATGATGCATTGGTGATTTGTGGGTTTAAATCAGGGCTTACTCATAAATCCATTTTTGGATGAAATAATATGGATCTTGTGCCTCATAAATGATTCTTACTTATCCCAATTATGATGGGAATAATAGTTCTCATAGATCATTATTTGAGGTGTCGGTGTAAATTTTGTGATCATGAAAAATAGCTAAATCCCACAAGAATCATAACCAGTGTGATAAAAAAGAGGACGTTAAATATTCCATAATCGAATACACACATTTCCTCCTCCATTGGTGGAAGAGGACGTGCATATGACAGTGATGGTGGACGAGACCGAGGTGACCAGGGAAGAGGGTGAGGCAAAAACCCTTACCTTCATTCTATTTACATTTGATACGGGTCCAATGTAAGGAAAGAGTGATCGTGATGGATGTAGATAACAGAATGAATATAACCTACAACATTAAAGGGTCGGTGATTACACTAGAATGGATGCCCTAAAATTATCCATGGAAGGTGAGGGATACTTTTCATTTGTTGAAAAGGAAATGTATGAGTGGATCTTACCTTCCCAACTACATACCTGAGGTTCTTAGTTTTAGAGATGAAAATGGGAAGAAATTACCGAAACCCTAATACTTCAAACTGGGAACTCCCTGACATTGTTCTTGAGATAATTTTCTATGTGACTGTGGATATACAAACCGACAGACACTCCATGAACTTGAACCCCGTTATAAAATAAATGTGGGAAACCTATGACTGTGGGCATAAAACCAAAAAATGAGACACATTTATGTTCATTTCCCAATTTTTTGATGATTCAAGATGTTTTGGTTGATGTTTCAACATAATACATTTTTAATAAAGGTTAAAATGAATACGAATCATTTCCGTGAATGGATTTGAAGAAGGATTGATGAAAGTATTATAGGAAAAAGAAATTAGGTAAATAAAAGAATGGTGCCCATGTAAGTATTTGGCATGAAAGTATGGGCACAAAAGTAGGCTTGGGAAACATTATGATCACATAATTAATGAACAACTAGGATATTAATAATTGGGTGATACATGACTCAATCCTTCAAGAGTATTCCTAAGTATTCCCAGATGTGGGGAGCTCATCTTCTTTTGAGGGGAATGTGTGGTGTGGAAGTGTTTTTTATTCAGGGAGGTTAGGAACATTAGGCACGCAAGTGTTATGGGATGCAAACAGTGAAGGGACCTTATACCTATGATCTATCTTCAATGTCTCCACTCTATGTGTTAAAGTACTACCTCGATGGTTTCAGAAGACTTGAGCGAATCACTATGGAGACCATAGAAGCAATTAGGCTTCAGGGAAATTCCTCCATACAAATGAAGGTCCCGATGGTGTATTTATTGTTAAAAAAGTGACCTTGTGAAAAATTATGGTGGGGTACACAACTAATTTGTGTGTCTACAGATCCTCATCTTGACTAGGTAAATCCAAATTTCAAGCTTCTTCAAATCCATATTTTATTTATGTATTTTATCATATTTTTTCTTATGAATTCCCCATTGTCACTTTTTATAATCTATGATGGAACAATGTGTCAACACTATACCAAAAATGTGATAAAATATTTATAATATGGATATCAATTATTGTTTTATTAAATGGTGAATGAGAAGTGGAGCTATAAACTGAACCACCATGTTGATTCATTCTTGAGGAAAAAGAAAATTATTCTTTAATGATATTGATACAATTATATGGGATACTATAGTCCCCAAGATCAGGGATTTTTTACTAGAATCCATCAATGAAATATAAATTTTAGAAATTGTAGTGATCTAATCATTTATGCATTGAGTATGAAAATGATATTTCTCTATATGTTACTGTTTATGTAGATGAAATCATTTTTTCTAGAAATAAGTATGGATAATTTTACTATTTTACAATAGAAATAATGAATCTTATATAATTTCAACACATAGGTAGATGATGTAGTTTATTATTTTATGAATATCTTTATATAGAGTATATATATTTCATTATATATATGAGAAATCTTTTAATCATATTCAATTGAATTGGGTCAATGATTGAGGTAATGTTTCCGTCAATAATTTCTATTTATAAAAAATTTCTAATTCTGTTAATGAAAATAAAGTGTCTTGTAACATACATCCCTCCTCATTATCTTAACACATGTTGTAATTGATATTAGTCTTTAGGATACATCATTATGGATCCAATGAATGGAAATAAATGCCAAGGGAATCAATAATGTTGTGGGATGATTTTACATTTTTTAAAATATAACCACAACCAAGAATACCAAAAACAAAAAACAACAAATATATGTTGAATGATTTGAATTTAATAAAACTTAATGTGATTTCAAATGTAAATAAATCCAAACTAAACCTTAAAAAATATTAGAGTACCAAATAAGAAGATAAAACCATCCAATATTAATGACTCTAAAGACACCAATGAAACAAATCCCAACATAATCCATGATCCAACTCCAAAATAAACACACATGTATCAGGATGAAACAATTTATAAATAAAAGTCATTCTATTTAACTATGTCTCAATAAATGATAACTAAAATATACCAAAGTGCCAAATAAATGTGTGAGTAATGTAACTAAGTAGGTTTTCCCAAAAATACTTCCCTACTCATTCCATAAGGATAGAACAGGTTATCATATATATATATATATAAATTTATATAAAACCTTATAAATAATTTTAAAATGTTTTCATCAAAGTAACACAAATTATAAACCAAAATATTTTTCAATGGTAAAATAGTTTTTATGGAAAGAAAACAAAAAACAATTATTTTAACTATTTCACATCCATTTTTTCATAACCATTCCTTAATTCACACACACACAAACAATCCCGCACATGAATTATCGAGTGATAGTTATATAATAGATAGTAGTATCCTAGCCCTCCACAAATTCACCATTTAGTAGACAATATCATTATGCCCCAAAGCCAAATGATCATTATTTAAGGTCACATATTTTATAACCCAATGGAACATGCACTTTATCACGAGTTGTCTTCATTTCATGAACTCACACAAACCCATAATGAAAAAAACCATGTCAATCTATAATATCAATCCATTTCAACAAAATATCCCATTTTTTAGATAACTTTCAAATAATACCAATTCAATGAATCAAACCCATGTAATGGTTTAAAATATCATTTTTAAATAATTGAAAATCATTTTTCCAAACAAACATTTTCCAAAAACATGAAATCATGACTAAATAGGATAATGACCATTATTTTCACACCAATTTTTCAATGATTTTCAATAAAATCCAAATTATGAAACTATGAAATAAATATTTAATAACATGATTCAAGAGTAAAGACGCATACAACTAATAATATGTAATAAATGAATAATTTCATGAAATATATAAATTTTTTTGGATCTCCAACAACTCACCATTGTTCTGGTTTTCATGAAATCTAGCCTTTAACACACCATGATTTTCCAAAGGATCACCCCCCAGATTAAAGGGGACTGTCTCTATAACATTTGGGAGAATGAAATACCATGTTATGGTCTCCAATGTGAAAAAATGTGTATATTAAAGGTAATACCAAGTGATATCCACAATTCAAGGAGATAAAGAATAACAGTGAATGGTTACCTTGCATTATTAAGAAAACATCATGATAACCATGTATAATCCACTACTTTAAAGAGAACCTCGAATTATTGCATCACATAGTTTTACAAACCACATTCCATCCTTTTTTTACCACTATTATAAATTTTATGGTTACTACTCGGTCGATTCCTTAATTTTACAAATAGGGCTCCTACCCAAATCTTAGTGATTCACTTTTTTGGTTTCTTATTGATGTTTCATGGTTTCTAAAATATATTCTCAACTTTTTCACCTCCAAAAAACCAACAAAACACTAAAAATGAATTACAAATACTCCAAAAATTCACCCGAACAAATAAAATACTAATAAGACCTAAGTTATGGGTTACAAACATGAAACTAGGTGTTGTTACATTCTCCCCTTAATTGGTATTTCCATTCATTGATAGTATATATATCCATTTATTCTCAAAGAGTTCTATGAAATTTCGACCATTTCATTATCCTATTCTCATCTCTCTTCCTGAATTAGACCATGTTGCATCCAAACCAACAATAGAACAATGGTTGTAACATTGAATTCATTTTCATGACAATCCCAAATACATACTTTGTATTAACTAATCAATTATCAAACTATAGGTCACTGTGATCCCATCAAATCACATGGTCAGGATCATAAAGATACTTTTTCAATTGGGATACATGAAAACTATTATTTACTACATTAAACTGTGGAGGAAATGAAAATTGATATTCAACATTACCATTACATTTATGTATCTCAAAGAAGGCTATGTATCATGTGTATATGTTTTATTATATATCAAAACAATGATTCCCATGGTCGGGCCCAACTAGTGATGTCTCACATATTTTAACACAAAGAAGTGGATAACAAAAAGGATTCCAATGAAATCCTTCAAAGTGAGCCATATATATCAATCAACGATAACTATTTTTTTATGAGAACTCAAATAATGGTATATCCTCCTCCCATGATCCACAAAAATACATTACACAATACCATAACATTTCTTAAATTATTTTATTTATACTTTAGGATTAACCATCAATATAAGGATGATATATCGTACTCATAGTAAACATAGTCCAAATGACTAGTTGTTATTATTTCTAGAAATTATATGTAAACCTGATATCTCTATAAGATACTATTTAAACAGGTATTATATGTCTCTCAACCACATATTTTTTATGGATTTTAGACAATTCATCATCTGTATATGATTCATGAATGTGGATGATATTATCCAAATTTGGGATATTTCCCACAATCACTCATATGGAATCGTCTTCCAGAACCTTTTTAACCTGACTTGATATAATAATTTTGGATATCAGCTCCCATTTCCAAATAATAAACAGTAATTATTTCAACATGCGCTCTAGCCTCTATCACTCTTTCATAACATGCTAATAGGTGATCCATCTTGAAACAAACTCGTCCACCTTCTTTTTCATTCCAACCCACAAAAACATTGATTGGAATGAATTATAGAACATTTTTAATACATGATTAATAAAACATATCACATTGAAGTAAGCATGAAGATGTTTTTTCTATTAATTCATTGGTATGACCATCTAACCTTGAGACCACAAAACTAGAACTCCCTTCCAGTTTCCATCCCACAATGGTCTACCCTCTGTAATGTTTTGGGATAATAGAAGTAAATTATGAATATAATTTATGTTCCTATTTATCCACATTCAACAAATTATTAATTAATGAATCTATAAATAATCATTCTTCACAACCTAAGTCTTTACAATCAATGTGAATTTCATCTATCATCAATATAAAATATCATTACTCAGAATCCTTTTTTCACCTGACTATATTAGTTTCTTTATAATTCATATTTCCCTAAATTACGTTAATTTTTTTTGGAGATACTCAATCCATCATTAGTTTTTCAAATTCCAATACCATTTTGAGAAAATATGTTTCATTTTTTTATCTATAGAGATCATAAATTTATCACCAAAGATGTGATAATGTAGAGTCATCAAAGAATGTACTACAATAGTTAACTATAAATAATTTTTTGGGTTTTTATTCTCATGATACCATAACTATCATGATCCAGATGCATCAACATGATCTCACTACATGAGAAAAAATCCCACCCCAGATCCTGAATCATCACAATATACAACGTATACATATATTGATTCTAGAAATATCAGTAAAAACCATTTCTTCCAATGAAAAAACATATGTTAAAGACATTATTTGGTAGTTTAAAGAGATAACATCCTTTATCATTTATGGTCCAATAGGAAAACATACATACGATATTACATGTCCATGTAAACATACCACTTTGATCGAGAATACAAACCTTTATCTATTTTAATATAGACGATGATCACTGAAAAATACCAATAGTTTCACCAGGTGTTCCTCATGCATATCCTCTGTCATTGAAAACACTAAAATTAATCCAAACAAACAGCCAAATAAAAATATTTATAACTATGAAATATCTTATTTATCAATTCATAATTAAATAATGTGAATTTTTGGGAAATAAATTCTAAACTACTTACTCATAATGGATTTATCTATTCCTGAAATTTGTCATTGGAATATCCTCTATCTGAACCCACAAATTGGTGATATAATGATCACAATTATGTTTTAGACAACCACTAAAATCCACTCAATTGGTAAAATAGATCATATATTTATTGAATTAGATAACAATTCATTACTATAACATAATTAAACATATGATAATTTATATAAAGTAATAGAGTTTCATCCTACACTTTCATAAATAAGTCTCCAACTTCCCACAGAGATGTTCTAGGCTAAATGAGCGCATTGATTTATAGATCACTAAAATACCCATTAAATTATATTAATTCTTCTGCATCCATATTATTATTATTAATGGAAATAGAACTTGTCCCTATAATCTGATCAATCGTAAAATACACATTGCTTGTGAGTGGAAACCCTGGGAAATGTTTGGGAAATAGATCTGTAAAATGAATAAAAACCAATGGAAAACTAATACTCAAAATCTCTCACATTGATTATAATGTTTATGATGCCATATGGTATGATATCATTCAGGCTTTTGGTTCCAACATGCTTGTTCCCCTACAATTACACTCTGGTCTCTATTAAATAGTTTGTCGATCAAATTGTAATTATTGTAAATTATGTTTCACATATAAAAATAGATTTGGTGTACAATCATTAGCAACCAATTCGTACCCAAGATCATGTCATTGAAATTCATTGAAATAATAAATAAATCCCAAATCATCTCAACTCTGTCAATAGATATAACTCATGATTTAAAAACCAAGGATTTACATTTTCTTTAACCAAGATGATCTTTATGTATTAAAATTGAATGCACCATATTGACAAGAAATCCCAGGTCGTCAACATCATGAGTAGAAATAAATGAATGGGATGAACCTGCTTAAAAAATGTCATACATAAGGGTAGAATTTAAAATAATTTTACCTCTCACTACTGATTCTCGTGACTGGTCATCCATAGCTACTTTATCATCATTATAAAACATTTTATAGTTTATAATTTGTTCATTATTTCTTTATTGATATTGCTCTCCCTGAGGTGTCAAGGACTTCTTGGAATTACCATGTCCACCTTGGTTCTTCTAATGAGAAATATTATTCCGACTCATCCCATAAAATCATATGACATCTATGAAACATCATATATTTCCAAAAAAACCTGGCCATAGAGAACTATGATAATATCCATAAAGATTCCCCATCTAGTTAAAATTGTGTAATGCCCTAGGTGGGGTTTTATAATATTTCTTGATTTGATGAAATTATCAACATTGGAAGCATCTAGAATTACTATGGGGGTTTGGAGGAAGATTCATCGATCTAGTTGTCTAATTCAGAGTCACCCCACCACATTGAAAAAATGTGCCTCTCTTTTATATTTTCCCATCATTATAGTTCACGTTATTTCTCCTAGGTTTAAAAATGATTCATCCACCACTATCTGCTAATATGGCCTAGTACACCACTATTTATCTATTTACCATCTCTGTATAATATTTTATACAAGGCATGGATATAATAAATAGATTCAATTATATTATACATAATTCAGAAGTTATTGACCTTAAAGATGTATTAGTAACATCATGTTCATTTTGGACCAAATTCATAAATTTACACACACTTTGATTCAGATTGATTTTTCTATTTCATGTTGATTTTTTTAAAATATAAAAATATGTGGATAGAATTGTCTGTAGGAAAATTCATAAAAATTTCTCTATGAAATGACATTTTCTAATTGAGACTAAAATGCCAAATATCACTAATGAAGTGAATGATATTCTAGAATTTATGTTTCCATATTTCCATTAATCTCTGATAGTGTGCCTAGAAAATCAATTATATGATCCATCATACCCAACCAAAAATAATCATTCCATAGATTCCAATCATCCAAAAATATTGGTGACTTTTTCTTATATAACTAATCAAAGTCACCCACATTTATTTCATCATCCCCTTGGTTTAAACTTTCCACAAAAACAAAAAATATTGGACAAAAATTCATACCAGATATTGGTTTACCTATGGATTGGGTGTACCCACATTATAATCAACTTCTTCTGGTAGTATTCTACGATGTGTACCAGGATCTGTTTTATATAACCAAGAATAATCACCATAATTCTAACACTCTAGAAATTAATGGCATAAAAATTAAAATTTATTATATCAAAATTATCATAGTAATGATTTATCAAAATTTGAAAATTATTTTCTTTTCTACCATTTCAATAAATTTTATTGTTCTTTAAAAAATCAAAATTATTTCAAAATACCTATATCATGGCCTTTTGAAATTATGTCATATAAAAACAATTTCAACACATTTAAAATCAAAATTTTACACCAATTTATAATTCATTAAACACCATAAAATATTCACTCTTTATGGGGAGTCATTTCTAAAACTCTATTCATACTCATCTCAATTGATAAATTAATAAAAATTATATTATAAAGCTTCAAATAATATCTACAACACTTATGTACCAATCTACACAGTAAATTTATTTTTAAAATAAACATTTTAATTATATATATTTGTTTTCTAAATTTCATATCTTGACAATCTCACTTCATTATAACCTGTAAACTAAAGGACTAAAAATGAATTATTATCAACTCAAAGACCAATAGAATTGATATATAATGACTGAAAAAATGATACCATTTTCTGAAAAATATAATTGGAACGACAAATAATGATACCACTTATAACATCTCGCCCCTCCTAATTGGATTGATATGTGGTAGAAATTATACTAGACATTAGTCGACATCCCCAACCTAAAAAATGGATTGAAATAAATGTCTATAACTTCAATACCATTAGAGAAAAATTTTCACTTTTTATATAAAATAATGAAGACCAATAATATCATCGCCAGAAATCAATCAAATGATTCATGATCACATTGTAATACAACTCAAATTGATATCAAAGGATAAATATTACAAACTAAACCATAAATAATATCATATTACAAAAGTGGAATAAAAACACAACAAATTCCCAAGAATACAATGACAGAAATACAACAACACCCAAAATGCTTTGAGATCAATATTAATAATAAATATTGATGTATCCTGACACACCACTAATGAAAATAAAAACCTTTTGTTTTCTCGGTGTGGTGATATATGATATTTTAAACCACCCAAATGTTTCTAATCATCACGTGAGTAATGAATGTTAGTAGGTTTTCTAAAAAATAGTTCCCCACTAATGCCTCATGGATAGGAAAATTTATAACATTTATATAAATTTTTTTATTTAAAACATTAAAATTCATTACCAATTTTTTTTTTTCAAATCCAAATAAATATGAATTTTTTTCAACATTTAAATACCTTCCAAGGAATGAAAAAAAAATCTTTTAACCATTGTACATTTCTTTTGGAAAACCTATTGAATGATTCGCACACACACTAACAAACCCATACATTAATTATGCAGTGGAAATTCCATACTCATGAGTAGTTTCCCATCCATCTACCAGGTCTTAAATAATTGGTCAATATTAGTCTAACCTAATTGAAAACTCCACTTATAAATGGTCTCATTATACACTAATTTTACACACCCCTTATTTAGGTTCACATTTAATAATGAACTCACACAACACTATTATTCCAAAACCATTTCAACCAACTATTTGAATTTATTTAAATAAAATTTCTCATTTTTATTGAAAACATTATAATAAAAAAGATACCATAAATCAAAACTAATAAATATTATAAAATAACATTATATTTTTTTAAAAAATAATTTTACCCAAGAAAAAAATTCCTACAAACCCAAAACCATAACTAGAGAGGGTTTCTCCCATGCTGTGTACCCAAATTTTGTAGTCATTTCAATTAAAAAAATATTTGATACTAAAAATTCCTATTATAAAAAGTGGATTCGTGATTGAAGCCACAAATCATGTAAAATATATCGAAAATGTACAATGTTTTATATTATTCAACTAAACCGGTTAGAATCTCCAAAACAACTCCTTAGATATTTTTACAATGCAATTAGGCCAACAATGATACATGGTATTCTAATGGATCTCCCAAAGATCAAATGAGAATGTCTTCATAACATTTGGGAGGATAAAAACCCTTGTTTGGGTGTTCAAGGGGAAAATAAAATTGATTAATTTTTATCCTGAGTCATATTGAATATTTAAGGATTGAAAAATTAATGATGCATTGTTACCACACAATGTTTGGAAAAGAGTGCGCTAACCATGTGCTTGCCACTTCAATAAAATTCACCTCGCATGGTTGGATCAAATGATTACAAATAAATAATATTTCCAAAATGTTTTTAACTATATTCTAATTTTCTCTATTTCACTAGGTTTAACACACTGAGCTTCCACGATACGGTTCTCTTCAAATAATACAATAGCTTTCATTGTACGTAAATTCGAGATTCTAACACACCGCAGCCAATCAAAATAGACATTATTAATAGTAATAACAACTTTTTAAAATTATATATATTTTATATTTCAAAATGGACTTCATTTTTGGATTCAGAATATCGAAATTAGCTTATGTTGAATTTTTGTTATTTTTCTGAGAACATCCAATTTTTTATGAATAATGAAAAATACTTAAAACAACTTTTTTAGACAAAATAATTTATAGTGATAAATTATACTATTGAGTGGTTTTATGGTATAATTAGAATATATTTTTACATTTTTATCCAATGGCATTCATTAGAATTAATTTCACTTTGAAAATGGATATAAACAATTGTCAATCTTTTGATATATATTGTTTCTTAAAAACACGCTATTTGTTGTGACAGCGGGAATTAGATATAAATTAATTAACGCAACTTATATGTTTGGAATTTTGTAAAAGAGACATCATATTTGATTTCTGAATATCAATTATAGCTTAGTGTGAAATTTTGGATTTTGTTCTGAAAAACATCAATTTTTGAGGAATAGTGACACAACATAGTGGTAGTTAAAAAACTGATTTTTCGTTTTAATGAAACATTCCACTTCTATGATTTGAATTTAAAAAATAAGACATACATGGTTTCAATTAAGAAGTAAAATGTGGTTCAATGGGATTAAAATAATATTTGGTGAATTGTAACTTTTAAGTTTAATTAATCACGATTAAAGTAATTAGTGAAATTTAAGGTAAAAATGATATTATAAAAATATGAAAATACCATTAAACTTGTCCTACCCCTATTGTATGAGTCAGGTACGACCAAGACAAACCATGTATCATCTTGGGGACCCCATGGAGCCACTTTGGTAGGAAAATGACAATAAAAACTTTTTATTTAATGTTAAAATAAAAATGTCACAAACATGAGTTGTTTTACTAAAAATATATAAATGGGGTTATAAAAGTAATATTTTCTACTATAAATATTCATTAGAAAGCTAATAATATTTCATACATCATGATAGTTTTCTTATAATTTTTATACATTATATAAATTAAAAGTTTTATGACACAATGATGATGCAACAATTACCTCATTAATTAATGATTTTAATAAAATGGAAGGGTAATGTAAAATCTAAGCATTAAACTTGTCCAAAGCCTATTGGATGAGAATATTTCGAACCCTTATCACAATATCCTCAAATACTATAAGTGTGGGACCTTTATAATCCGAAAAGCATTGTATAATAAAGTAACATTTCATTACTTTCCAAGAGTGCCCATCCTCTCCTCTTATAAAAGGCCCCCACCACTACCACCTTATTCCCACCTTCAAGCCATTTGGATCGCCCAAACTCTACCCAAATACTCTCCCAACTTTCCTCCCTTACTACTAGAAGCCTCACTATGGGAAGAAGGCTTCCAAAGGAAGCCTTTGGCTCAAATCAAAAAGAGTACCCGATTTTAAGGTAATGTCTTCTCTAATGTTGTTTTGTTTTATTTAGCTTGTCCAACCCCTTAAACTCTTTTTATTCCTTTTTTTTGTAAAAAAACCAGTATATAAAATATACTAGGATGTTTTTTATTAGAAGTATTGGGTTCACACTTACACACACCTTCGTCTAATGTTTAATGAACATATTGTTTATGTGGGTGGCGAAATACTGCCTCACAAAACGATGATTGTTCAATTTTCTTTTAACACCTCTAATGGTGGCCATTTTGATGAAACTATTTTCATATATGATATATATATTATGTTTATGTTTTAATTATGCTTCTATATTTCTCATTTATGGCATACTTTATGATTTCCATTATGGGTAAACGCGATAATCTCATTTTAGGAAGTACGGACTACCGCCCCCTCAAAGTGATTTGAATCGTTAATTCCATATGTGGGATGTATAAAGGATGGAGTAAATTGTAATATACATTATATTATATTGGAATTATATTATAACTTTATATAATTATATCTTCATTTCATTAAATACAAAATAGAAATAAAAGCAGCGTTCATGCGTACGTACGGCATACCGTCTCCATGAACGGTGCATTTCATTTCATACCTCTAAATGTTATGTAATATTATAAATGAATGTATATAATAGATATATATGATATATATGATATATTCATCATGAATATAATTTTGGAGATAATGGATATTCTACCTCATATGCAACTTGTAATTATAAGAAGTTTATTGTTCACTCAAGTACCAAAGATCGACAAATTGACCGTTATTAACTTAAATGGATACATGATTTTCGTAACATTGTAATAAGTTATATAAAAGGCATAATGAACTTGAAAAAGGTTCTTTAGAAATTATAAATTAACTATATTTTATTATTTAGGAGGATAAATAATGGTCGAGTCAAGTCAGACACGAGGTAAGGGAACTTCTTAACCCAATTTCTATTCTTTGGGTTAATCTCCTACTTTCAAATTATGTCATGATATTATTATATCCTATCTTGTATTTGTAATTTCATTATGTTTACTTATAGTGAATACACATAATATATCTATTTTATTTAAAAAATGATCTTCGTAAGGTACTTTGTCTCAATCTCCATTCATTGAGGCATATTTTGTTTTATACACAAATTTCATTTATACGGTGTATAAACCCCTTTGACTTTTACGTTTATTCAAAAGGAATCTTTTTATATGAAGCGTTTTACTAAACGAAAAAAAGGAATGTTTTTCTTGTTGTACGTATGTGGTTACGACGACTTCTCCACCGCTGTAACCATTATTTGAGTTTCGGCTTCCTCTACAAGCCATAACTTTTTTTAAATGAAAAATAAACACCAAGTTTAATTTTTCTTTTATTTTGGTATTGAAAATGGTTTTGATAAGGTTTTTATTATATCAATGTGTTGTATTGATATCTTGTGACTGAAATGTGGAAATTTTATGTTTCCTTTATGCACGTTTTATGTGAAACGATTATGTTATGGTTTATGATATGTTTAAACCTGTTCATATGAGGAATGAATTGGACTTAATAAGTGACGGGTGGAGCCCGCTATAGCTCCTCGATGCATCAGTAGGTCTCATGAGAAAAACTAGTGTCTTGGCATGAGGCATTGGAAAAATCTTATTTGTGGTCTTGGCACGAGGCTTTGACTACGTGGTTATGATAGTCTGGCATTATGCATTCCATCATTATGAAAGTGGTTATTAAAATTTCATGGGATTATTCGACTAGTAGAATATCCTTGTGAGTAAATAAATGGAATTATTTAATTTTATTTTTTCAATATTATGTTGAAGTTCAAGTTTAAAAAGGATTTTGTTTTAGTTATACATTGCCTTAAATGTTAATGTTTATTTATGAAAGCTTCCTGCAATATTGTTATCCTTACTGAGCATCTGAGCTCACCGCTTTCAATGTTTTAATATTTTCCAGGATGTGAAGAAGTATTTTATGAATGACCTATAGGGATAGTCAGAAGAGGATATGAGTGTGAACTATGGAGACTTTGTTATTGTAGTTTTTCACTTTATGATGTACTGTAACATTTATGAATGTATCTTGTGTTTCCAAGGCAACTAAAATAATCGGTCTTTCGAGACTTAATCTTTTGTGATCATGCCAATGTTACGCAATAACGCACCGACTCTGGGTAGCTGGGGTCGGGGGCGTTACAGTTGGTATCAGAGACAGTTTATTACTAACCTTGGAAGCTAGATTTAGAAAAACTCTAATTAAGGAACATAGCTCGAAGATATACTTTGAGAATTAGTATAGAAGAACTTCCTAGAATTTTGTTAATGTAGAGATTTTTTGAGTTATCTGAGAAATACATCCCTGTCTGGATACGAGCAGGTAGAGGCGGCTCTGGCACAGATGTACCTCTGGGTAAAACCCAAAAACACCGCTTTGAGCTAGACTCGAATGGGAACTGGTGCACGACAACGAGCCTTGCTGCACTCTTGGTTACGACACTCCCGGGAGATATGCTTAGGATAATTCTCATTTTCATTACAAACCACTATGAAGGGTTATGAGTATATACTTCCTCAAAGAAATTTTTTTTATTATGGATTATATCCATAAATAGTTCAATTTATTTTAAGTATTTTACAAGTATGGAATTATGTATTTTGATTCATAAACTAATCTAGTTTATGCCATTTCTTAGAAATGGTGCCTAGTGGAAGGAATGGAAATCGTATGAATGTACGCACTCCGTGTGGGGATTGCCTTCCTGCTCAAGATAGTCATTATGGAGATGGAGATACAAATGGTGATGATCAACTTTTTACCATACTGGGAAAACTCACTCAGGTTATGAATAATAACCTTACTCATATGGAGAACCCTGATCTGCAACGTGGAGGATCAATGTTAGACCGCTTCATGAGGAAACAACCACAAAAATTTAATGGAGGTACAAATCCAATAGTAGCTGAGCAATGGATAAACTCCTTAGAAAAAATATTCCACGCCTTAGGGAGTAGCTAAAGGGATAAGGTTGTCATGGCAGTCTACTGCCTCACTTTTGATGCCGATCAATGGTGGTCGCTGATTCAAAATACAAAGGAAGATGAAGAAGTATCAAGAATGGAATGGAGAGATTTCAAAGATATTTTATTAGAAAAATACACTCCTCGTGACCATCAAGAAGATATGGAAAGGAAATTTCTGAGTCTGAGACAAAAGGAGGATGAGAATGTCACAATGTATTGGGAAAACTTTACATGGTTAGCAAGTTATGCTGCAGATTATATAAGTAACCCAAGAAGTAAGATTGATATTTTCTTTGATGGGTTAAAACCATTTCTCCATCGAGATTTAGTATCACAATCCTTCTCATCGTACGAAGATATTGTCTCGTGTGCTATCAAGACAGAAAAGGAAATCTCTAAGTCTTATGAAAAAAAAGTAAAGAAAGAGAAGAAGATAACGGTGGAACAAGAGACGGATAAAGGGAAAAAGGGAAAGAAGGATTTTCCATTATGTGATAATTGTGGGAAGAATCACCCCGGTTCTTGCCTAAATGGAATGGGAGTTTATTATAAATGTGGAGAAAAAGGTCACCAGGCTCGTGATTGCAAGGGAAAGAAAGAGGCTATTAATGTTGAATGATACAACTGTAGGGAAATGGGGCATTATGTAAATGAAGGTCCTAAGAGTCAGGTAACCTTACCTCAGAAAATGCCAAGGTATCAAGGCAATCATATGTTGTTACTACAGTTGGAGTGGAATAATTAATGTATTGGTGCTTTTGGAAACATGGATTATATTTTAGTTATAAGAATAATGTAATATATATAAGGATTGTACAGCAATACGTGTTGTTTTCATTAAGGTTTTAATATGATGAAAGTAATCATATTTTTAGTATCTGACAATAAGAGAAACATTAATTTGTTTGGGGAATCTAATTTTACAATTTATTTTGGAATTTAAGGAGCTTTTAAGGAATGTCTAGATGGAGGTATTTTAGATAACTATAAAGGTTGGAATGGAATAAGTTGAACTTTTGATAGTATTGTTTAAGGTTAAAAAATTTATGAAGATTACTTTTGGAATATTGTAATACTATAGTATAGGAAAAGGACAACCTATAGGTCGGGGGATAACCCGTCGCGTCAGACAAAGCTACAGGATTCGAACCCACAACCATAGTGCGATAGGCCTTTATTAACTACCACAAGCCTACAAGAAGTCCCTGGTTATTACAAAATAGTTTTACTAATCTAAATGGTATGTGTTAATATTTAAAACCTTATACCATTAGGATAAATAGAATATTTTTGAGTTCTATTACCATTTAGATGGAAAGATGGGTTTGTTGTAAAAATTTATTAAAGAATGAAAGTCTACATGAAAAGTATGTATATTCCCATACGTTCTTAGTAAATTTCCTAAATAAAATCTTCATCTTTATAAAAGTTAACTTAAAACAAAAACGTTTCCGGTTAAATTTTCCAACTAGGGATTCAATGACCATTTAGCCAATCACAAGTTTGTGATTTTCTTGTGGTTAACTTTCTCCTAATCCAGTTTTATACAACTCTCCATCAGACCTTGATGGTTTGTTTTTCTTCCATATCCAATTTTTCATAGAATCCTAGTATGGGCTATCTGTGGTGATCGTTGTACTTATCTTTCATTCTTTTAATGTTATATTTGCATTAACCTTATTTCCGATGTGGGTTTTCCACAAAGGTATTTTCTATTTTCAACCTTTTATTTTCAAAAAAAAATTCAAATTGAGAGGACACAATTTATTTAAGGAGGGGAGAATGTAACACCCCGATCTTCCACGATACGCTTCCCTTCCAATAATGCAATAGCTTTCATTGTAAGCAAGTTCAAGATTCTAACACACCGCGACCAATCAAAATATCCATTATGAATAGTACTACCCACTTTGTGAAATTATATATATTTTATATTTCAAAATGGACTTCCTTTTTGGATTCGGAATATCGAAATTAGCCTATGTTGAATTTTTGGTATTTTTCTATGAACTTTTAATTTTTTATGAATAATGAAAAATACTTAAATAAAATTTTTTAATCAAAATAATTTATAGTGATAAATTATATTATTGAGTGGTTTTAAAGTATAATTAGAATATATTTTTACCATTTTATCCAATGGTGTTCATTAGAATTAATTTCACTTTGAAAATGGATATAAACAATTGTCAATCTTTTGATATATATTGTTTCATAAAATCACGATATTTGTTGTGACAGCGGGAATTAGTTATAAAATTAATTACGCAACTTATATGTTTGGAATTTTGTAATATAGAAATCATTTTTGAATTCGGAATATCAATTATAGCTTAGGGTGAAATTTTGGCTTTGTTCTGAAAAACATTAATTTTTTATGAATATTGAAACCACTTAGTGGTAGTTAAAAAACTGATTTTTCGGTTAAATGAAACATTACAATTTCTGTGATTTTAATTTGAAAAATATTACATATATGGTTGTCATTAGGAAGTAAAATGTGGTTCAATGGGATTAAAATAATATTGGGTGAATAGTAACTTTTAAGTTTAATTAATCGCGATTAAAGGTAATTAGTAAAATTTAAGGTAGAAATGATATTATAAAAATATGAAAATACCTTTAAACTTGTCCTACCCATATTGGATGAGTCATGGACGACCAAAAATATCCATGGATCAACTTGGGGACCCCATAGAGCTACTTTGGTAGGAAAATGACAATAAAAACATTTTATTTAATGTTAAAATAAAAATGTCACAAACATGAGTTGTTTTACTACAAAAAATATTAAATGGGGTTATACAAGTCATATTTTCAACTATAAATATTCATTAGAAAGATAAAAAGATTTCCTATATCATTATAGTTTTTTATAATTTTTAGACATTAAATAAATTAAATTTTTATAACACGATGATGATGCAACGATTACCTCATTAATTAACGATTTTAATAAAATGGAAGGATAATGTAAAATCTAAGCATTACACTTGTCCACATCCTATTGGATGAGAATATTTAGAACCCTTATCACCTTATCCTAGATTAATATAAGTGTGGGACCTTTATAATCAGAAAATCATTGTATAATAAAGTAACATTTCATTACTTTTCAAGAGTGCCCCTCCTCTCCTCTTATAAAAGGCCCCCACCACTACCACATTATTCACACCTTAAAGGTATTTGGGTCGGCCAAAATCTACCAAAATACTCTCCTAACTTCCCTAATTTACTTATATAAGCCTCACTTTGGGCATAATACTTCCATAGGAAGCCTTTGGCTCAAATCAAAAAGAGTTACCCGATTTTAACTTAATGTCTTCTCTAATGTTGTTTTGTTTTATTTAGCTTCTCCAACCCCTTAAAATCCTTTTATTCCTTTCTTTTGTAACAAAACCAGTATCTAAAATATACTAGGATGTTTTTATGATAAGTATTTGGTTTACAATTACACACACCTTCATCTAATGGTTAAATAACATACTGTTTCTGGGGGTGGCAAAATATTGCCTCACGAAATGATGATTGTTCAATATTCTTTTAACACCTCTAATGGTGGCCATTTTGATGACAATATTTTCATATATGATATATATATTATGTTTATGTATTCATTATGCTTCTTTATTTTTCATTTATGGAATAATTTATGATTTCCATTATGGGTAAACGCGATAATTTCATTTTAGGAAGTGCGGACTACCGCCCCCTCAAAGTGATTTGAATCGTTAATGCCATATGTGGGATGTATAAAGGATGGAGTAAATGGTATTATACATTATATTATACTGTAATTATATTATACCATTATATAATTATAAATTCATTCCATTAAATACGAAATAGAAATAAAAGTATCATTCATGCGTACGTACGGCTTACTGTCTCCCTGAACGGTGCATTTCATTTCTTACCTCTAAATGTTATGTAATATTATAAATGAATATATATGATATATATGATATCTACATCATGAATATAATTCTGGAGATAATGGATATTCTACCACATAAACAAATTGTAATTATAAGAAGTTTATTGTTGACTCAAGTACCAAAGATCGACAAAATGACCGTTATTAAGTTAAGTGACTACATGATTTTCGTAACATTATAATAAGTGATATAAAAGGGATAATGAACTTGAAAAAGTTTCTTTATAAATTATATATTAACTCTAGTTTATTATTCAGGAGGTTAAAGAACGGTCGAGTCATGTTGGACACGAGGTATGGGATCTTCTTAACCCAATTTCTATTCATTGGGTTAATCTCCTACTTCCAAATTATGTCATGATATTATTATATCCTATCTTTTATTTGTAATTTCATTATGTTTAATTATAGTGAATACAAATAATATATCTATTTTATTTAAAAAATGATCTTCGTAAGGTACTTTGTCTCAATCTCCATTCATTGAGAAATATTTTGTTTTATACAAAAATTTCTTTTATACGGTGTATAAACCCCTTTGACGTTTACGTTTATTCAAAAGGAATATTTTTATACGAAGCATTTTACTAACGAAAAAAGGAATGTTTTTCTTGTCGTATGTATGCGGTTACGACGACTTCTCCGCCGCCGTAACCATTATTTCAGTTTCGGCTTCCTCGACAAGCCATAAATTTTTTTAAATGAAAAATAAACACCATGTTTTATTTTTCTTTTATTTTGGTATTGAAAATGGTTTTGATATAGTTTTTATTATATCAATGTGTTGTATTGATATCTTGTGATTGAAATGTGGAAATGTTATGTTTCCTTTATGAACATTTAATGTGATACTATTATGTTATGGTTTATGATATGTTTAAACTTGTTCATAATAGGAATGCATTGGACTTAATAAGTGATGGGTGGAGCCCTCTATAGCTCGATGCATCGGTAGGTCTCAAGAGACAAACTAGTGTCTTGGGATGAGGCATTGAAAAAATCTTATTTGTGATCTTGGCACGAGGCCTTGAGTACGTGGTTATGATAGCATGACATTATGCAATCCATCATTATGAAATTGGTTATTTAAATTGAATGGGATTATTCGACTAGTAGAATATCCATGTGAGCAAGTAAATGGAATTATTTAATTTTATTTTTTCCATATTATGTTGAAGTTCAAGTTTAAAAATAATTTTGTTTTAGTTATGCACTGACTTAAATGTTAATGTTTATTTATGAAAGCTTACACAATATTGTAATACTTATTGAGCATCTGATCTCACCACTTTCAATGTTTTAATATTTTCCCAGATGTGAAGAAGTATTTTATGAATGACCAGTAGGGATTTTCAGAAGAGGATATGAGTGTGGACTATGTAGACTTTATTATTGTAGTTTTTCACTTTATGATGTAATGTAACATTTATGAATGTATCTAGTGTTTCCAAGGCTACTAAACTAATCGGTCTTTCGAGACTTGATCTTTTGTGATCATGCCAATGTTACGCAATAACGCACCGACTCTTGGTATCTGGGGTCGGGTCGTTACACCAGGGTAGTATCACGGTTTGAAGAAACAATGCACCTACCTATTCACAAACCAAATGCTCATTGGTTCCTTTTAATGTATACCTATAAAATATACTTAGTTTCTACTAACCTTTCAAAAATCCTATACCACTTAAAAATCCCAAAGAACTCTCAAATTATTACAAACCCTCCAAAACTTCACCCAAACATATTATATACAAAAAATATTTGATGAAATGGCTATTTATTGAAGATATTGGTTTTATATATATTCAAGTTAGAATCATATGTCTAATTGATTTCTTCTATACAAGATGTCTCAATTTTGGGTTTAATTTATTTTTTTACTTCTTTTAAAATATTTTGAATTAATTTGAATTAATTTTTTATTTGAATGATATATGATTATTCTGTGCATTAGTCATGAAGAAAATGTTTTAATGAAAAATGAATATAATGGGATGTGTAGTATGTTATTATATATGGATTCATTTTGGGGTTGATTTGATTATTATTAGAGGTTTACTTATGTTGATGTATTCTATTTTTGAGATATGTGTGTTAGTGGTAACATAATAAATAACTGATTACTCACATAGGGAATATTTGAGGTAAAATATTTCAGTTAGATATATATTTAAAATATAAGTTCATTGATTTAAAAAATTACTTCAGTAATGATCCTGTGATGTGAAATGATCTAGTATTTAATTTTTTCCCTATAAAAGAGAATATATATGATATGTTTACCATGAAATTACCAATGTATATAATTAAAATATTATTTTGTTGTTTTCATTGAATTTTCACCTATCTAGAGGATATTGTATGTTGTTTCAATCACTTACGTTATGTTGCCTTTTGTACTATTGTAAAAGTTGGTGACGAAGGAAAATAAATAAATTATAATATAGGTTTACCATCCAATGTTTTAAATAGGTGGAAATGCATTTTAATTAGAGTATACATTGATATGTTTTACCCTTATGATTATCAATCTTTTAACACGTATATTACAATATTTTTTTAGTTTTTAAATTATGTAGGTTTTCAGTTCAGAACATTTTCTGTATCAACTATTCTTATTGGTTGTTGAATTGTAAGATGATAATAATGTACTATAGTGTCCATGGAAAAATGATATTATAACCAATTTAATTATTATGTTTTTATTTTATGATATTAGAGACATTCTTAAATAAATATTTAATTGGAATCTACACACCTTTATCGTTAAGATGAATATTTTAAGAAAACGAATTGAATGCAAGTAAATATTTTTATATATATTTCAATTTTTTCCTTCAATGTTCTTATTTCTTATACCATATTATATTATCAATAATATTCAATTATTTATAATTTTTTTATGTTTAAATGTATTTATGTTCTATAGTTTCCAAAAAAATAAAGAAGAGGATATTATGGAGCCCATGATTATCATAGAGGTGACAAATTAAGTTATGTGAGTATGATTTCTTTGTTTCATTTTGAATTTAAAAATAAATATTTTTTATTATTAGATATTTTATGATCATTTACTATATCAATTTTAATATTTTTACTTATTACTGATTCGTGTACTATGAATTATTGATTATTTTAGAAGATAATTTCTTGAAGATTCTAGAGAGATCACTTCAATATAGTGGTTGATGAAAATATGAATTATGATTCCTTGAGTATAAAAACTACTAATATACTCTAGAAATAATCATTTTTTCATGTAATTTTTATTAAGGTGTCTATATTGTCTAAAATAGTGATGACCAATTATTTAAAATATATATTTCATCATTATCAGGACCATTTGGAATTTCATGAAAACTAAGATATCTTGTTCAAAATGGGTGTTTCTTATGAAATTGTTTTGTAGTGAATATATAGATTAAATTGTAAAGCATGTAAATATCATGGAGGTTGTCATAGAGAGATAATGGGATGCCAAAATGGTATGAAACACGTTTTAATATATATAATTTGACCATTGTGAAGAACATTGAAAATTCATGTTGTTGTTTGATAAAAGAGGAAAATGAATTAGAAAATTGAATGAGATAACTATACACTATAATTAATAATTCTATATGAAGAAAAAAAACTTACCATAAATTTATAGAGGTTAAATTTATATAATCTTGATAATTTTAAGATAATTTTCTATGGGGTTCAGTGAATTTCGACCAAAAGGTTATCCACTAAATTGTAGAATCAGAAGTGGACTGAAGAAAATTTATTTATTATGTAGATCAGATGATTCTTCTGTTTCAATGATTCCCTCGCCTCTAAAGCATGATATGTGAGGATATCTGATCTCATTTTTTTAGACTCACGATGAACCATTATCTGAATTTATTGTTATTATTTATGAATTTTTATTTATGTTAGTCGAATAATAAAATTTAAATATTATATTATAATATTTACAGGTTTGACTATTTTTACTATGATAGATAAATGGTTGATATAAGAAAAAAAGTTATAAAGTATTGGATACGTTTTTATAGATATTTATTAGAGATACTTTAAAATGGAGAAAATAAAATAAGAACAAAAAGAAGAGTATAGATGAACTATTATGTATGTGTTGAGAATAAAAACTGAATATGATAACTACTAAATTGAATGAGAAGTAAATGAGGAAATAGAAACTCAAAATACATAATAGTGTCCAATTTTATAGAAGAATAATCCCTTTATATTATAATTATTATATAATTGTAAATTAAAGGATGTACTTGTGTGTGGGATGAACCAAAAAATGTTTGGACACATGTAATGTGATATCAAGGAAATACCAAACCCCAATAAATCTAAATATAAACTAATATAAGAATTTCATTTCTTATGAATTTAATTTCCTTATAAGGATTAAAATTTATATTAGATATAAACCTTGAGAATAATTTTTATTTATATATTTTGATGTTTTGAATTTTTAGTCATCATACATTTTTTATCTTCACAGGTGGAGGTAGTGATTCAAAAGGAAACATTAGAGAAATTTCAGAAAATAATTCAGATATGGGAAATATGTGATATATCATTTTTTTGGTTAGTGGAACATCATAAACATTAAATATTATATTAATAAGTCAAATTATTAAAATTAAATTTTTCAATGATATTATCTCCCTAAATCCAAAAATCTTTTTCAACATTATAACTGAAATTGAATTATTATTTTCATCGTCTATAGGATGAAATTTTTTAGTATTTTATTTCACATTGATCTATAAAATTTTTAGAATTGACATGATTCAATATGAATTATTAATTTAAAAATATTAATTATTTTATTTCAACTCCAGTATATGAATACATAAGAATGAATGGTTTTAAAAATATTTACATACAATGAGTTCCTCATCATCATCCTTCATTCCAGATTGATTAGTGATCCAAAAACAATTACATTTTTACATAAATTAATAAAAAATCTTAAATAACTGTATTATAACATAATAATCTCATTTAATGATCCATATTACATGTAAAATGATATTTTAAACGTTTAATCCAACATTTATGGCCTATATATTTATTATTATTTTGGTATACATATCAAGTAAATTTTATATTGATTAGATTATAATTTTTCTGAAAAAAACTGAAGTCATTATTCATTGCATACTATTTTATCAACATTAAAATAAATTCTTCATTAATAGAATTAATTATTAACCAATGACATTATTATTATTTATGAATAACAAAATGATTTTCCTCTTTTCCTTCTAATTTGTTTTTATTTTGAACATTCATTATAATTATAGTGGTTTCTGTCCCGTAAAATTATTTTCATTAATAGATTTTCGAATAATATATATTAATTTTAATAAATGTTAAATTACATTTAAACAAATTAAAACTATTGCAGAACTAATTAAATCTACGAAGATGAAAAAAATATCTTCAAAATACTTTTTCTATTTTGGTATTCTTTCTATATTATTCATTTTGGAGTGATACTTATTACACCATTATTTAATGAATTACTGGTATCTATTAAAATATCATCTATATGAAGTATATATGACTACACTATGAAAATAACAACACTATGCATAATATATTTTTACTTCAATTATATACTATTAGATAACAACAAATTCATTACATTTTCCTTTCATGAAAAAACAACTCCCCCTATAAAGTGAAATGATTTCTAGAAAGCTCATTAGAATAAGTAATTTTGGAATTAAATCTTTATTAATATTAAGATAATTTATTCACACAACTGTCATGTTATATTTTTCAAAAACCTTAAAAGTTAAAATTTAAAATTAACCAACATCTTTCATTGTAAAATCAATGATAAAAATTAAATATAACATGGATATTTAAAAATCTAAAACATTTTTTGATTAATTTGAAGTTCCTTTTTTTGTTAACATAATATTCATATCCATTGCATTTTGTTTCATTACAGGGGAATATGAATCATTCAAATTCAAAACATTCTTCATTACCATCAATTATGTCAAAACATTATAACTATCAAAATTTCATGATGTTTTCATTATAAATTAAACATATATCTCATTTATATTCATTGTTGTCAATTATTATAATCCTTAATTTGATAATATAGATATTTTCATTACATTTTATGAATTCATTTAATTTTATTTATAGATAATTTCAACATACTGAAATTTGAGGTTTTATCAATGGGAATATTCTTCAAATATGACTAACATCATCCAATTAATAATATTTAAATTAATAAAAATATTAAGAAAACAATGAAAATTATCCACAATAAAAATTTATTTACGGAATATTTTTGTTATATTTTTTAATTCCTTTTGAAACATATATTTATATATGTGCCATATGTTTGTAAATTTTTTCTTAATGTTTTCATCTGATTTCTCATCAACTTCATTTAATTTAATAAAGTTTTTATTTTTTTATATAATATATTTTTAAAATATATTTAATTTTAATAAATCATATACCTTTTAATAAAAAATTATTATATAAAGTAAATAAAAGAATTAATTAATTAATAATATGTGATTAAATTTAGTTTACAATATTTATCTTCCAAATAGTATTTATACTAACTAGCATGAAAAATATAAATTAGGTTTTTCACTTCCATAGAATCATATAGGGTTTCTCAAAAAAAGTTATATTTTATATATCCTCATTGACAATAATAAATAATTATTATAGATTAAATAAATAAACATTATGAAAATCATATAATCTAGAAAACCAAATTCCCACTATCAAATTATTTTTATGGTTATTTCATAGATATGCATATTCTTATCACACGTAAAATTTAAGTTTCTAGATCCATGAAAAATTAAAAATTACTTGATTAAATATGAAACTAATATAATATTAACTTAACCATATTTGTTTTAATGAATCATATATCAATAAATATCAAAATATCACTATTTTAAATTTAAATAAATAAATAAATGGAAATATAAATGATATCTATAATTAATGACATTAATAGAGAAATCACAATAAAAATATCAATAATAATTTTTATTATTAAATGAATCATTAACATTTCTATTAACTAAAAGTATTTGATACAATCATATTAGAATATTTACAACTCAAAATATGATAAAAATAACATATCACCAAATTAAATATCTATAATTATAGTATCAAATCGATTCTACGATACATTGATATCATTTTTTAAGGAATAAGGGGAAAAGATTCCCAATATGTTTAAATGGATTTAATGAACCAATAAATGAATTAAAATTATATTTACTTAATATATATTCAATATACTTAATTTAATCGACAATTTTAACTAATAAGTGTCCTAAATATTAATTTAATAACAAGAAAAATAATGTTAACACGTAGTAGGACACCATCATATATAATTTTCATTAAAAATAATTATAAAATATTGGGCATGGGTTGAAGTCACGTTATAACATACTATTCATTAAATTATCTTTAAAATATAATTATATATGATTATACTTATAAATACTACATTAATAGACCTTCATATTTTTTGGAAATCTCATACAGAAACATATATGTATATATGATAATATAAACTCGAAAATAATGTTTTCTATAAAATCTTCACATTTCAACTATAATAATATTTTTTAATTAATATTCACATTAAAACATAATGAAATCATAGATATTAAAAATAGTGTTCCCATGTTGTTGATATTGTATTTTTTGTCAATAAATATGTGATAACGATTCTTATGTTAGACTTTGTTAAGGAAAAATTCCTAAATAATTATTTTTGAATCATGATTATTATTTTGATGTCATTATAGATTAGACAACCATTTCCTTACAAATATTGAGTTTACACATAGATCAAATATCTCATGAGGATATTTTTAGGAGAATATAGATGCTTAATTATGATGATTGAATTGTTGATATTCATGATAAAGTAATCTATTAATAGAGAGGGTGTTTTATGACCAATATTATAGATGTTGTAATTCCATGTGATTTTTTATAAATTATAAATGGTTTTTGAGAATTGGTTGATATTTTCTTAGGTGGATATATGTTATAATGAAAAATTTCATATTAGTAACATATAAATTTATTAACTTGTAAAATTGTGAGTCCAAAATTTCACTTTTTAGGGAATTCTAAATAAAGGATATCAATACCTATGGAAACGTAATGGAATAAATACAATACATATTTAATAATATATTGGGATTTATAAGATCTAGAAAAATATATATATATCAGTTTTACTACCATTGTGAATGTATACCAGTACAATAATACATTGGTTAAGATATTAATTTTATGGATTCATAATTGTAGTGAAAAATTAAACAATTTTAGTAAAGGTCACAAGACACTATATAATGTTTAACTATCTATATAAGGGTATGATTAAAGATTCCCTATATATATATATTACCATATTCAAAATTAAGTTAATGATGAATTAAATATATATATTTTGCAATGTTATCCTCTCTGCTACAATATCTATGTGAGGGTCTGTGATACTAAATTCATTTAGAAAATTAAGACACTCAAAAATAAATTTTTTTAATGAATGAAATTTTATTAAAAAATATATTCATGAAATTTGAACATTTAAAGAATCATAACTTTGTTCAAGGTTTTCATGGTTTAATGAGGATGTCGCAATCATTCCACCAACTACATTAAGAATCATTTATAGTCAAAACACTGAATATATTTAGTATATGTGAATGATATATCTATTCAAACCTTATGATTGATAAAATATGGTAGTTTTTCAATTATATCGTCTATAAAATAGAAAAATATGGATAATAGTGTTGCTACACCATTATATAAGAAAACAAATAATATATTCTAACATATAAAGAATTATGATGTTGTCCATTCCATTACACATACTAGGAGAATTCTTTCAAAATGAAATCATGCAAAATTCATATATGTGATCTCTAAATTGTATATAAAATGTAATTATTAATCATTTAATACATTCATGATTGATTATGTGAATACAGTTTGCATTTTAATAAACAATATTTCTTATAGATGGTGAATTATATATTATCTCTTGATGCTTTTTCTCTAATACTTTGGGATTTATATATAATAATTAATTGAAATGATCAGTATGCAAGATATGAATGAAGGAAAATTATACAATGTAGATGTTAGTTGATTAGAATTATTACATGATCTTATTAGAGGATGTAGTTTTAAGTTCATATATTTAATGATTCATTAAACGTGATTTATTAACAGGAATGTAATGTACTGAAATTTTGGGATTTAATTTTTCCATGATGAAATCATTATTCGTGCATTCTTGTATAAATATTTGAAGGAAAAAAATTATATATGATGAATGTATAGTAATTGAGATTCCTTGATGAAGAACTAATTCCATGTTTCATGAGATATAAATATATTAGAAAATCTTTTGGTTTAAAATTTTTTTATATGATATATTATTAAAAAAAATATTTCAAAAGGTAATAATTTTTCTATTATTTAATTTATGGTAAAAATACAAATTCAAAAACTATATAAGAAGGTTGATAACAATTTCTTATGTTCAAATTATTAAATGTGTAGAATATACATAAACTAAATATAATAATATACATGTTATTCTATAAAATTAAAATGGTTTTCATCTAAAAAAATTATTTTGTTGAAAATTAAGTAAAATAAAAAAAATTATAGATTATTTTCCCGTAAAAAGTTTAATCCTTTTATATTGGTAGAGATTTAATCATATAATAGTGATTCTTAGGTTTTAATAAACATATGTAGCCTTACTAAGCTCATGATAGCTTTTCAATTAAGGAAGGTAGATAATAAGATAAGTGTTGATCCAATGAAACTTGAGTGATAATGGATGATGTCTTTCCAAAATCAATAAGTAGTAGTTAAAGATATACATAGTGATTTTTAAAGGGAGATGTTTGATATAGTATAAATCATAGTAATGATCTGATGGAGAGGATCAATATATGCGAGAAAAAAAGAATTATTGAGAGAATGTAATCTATGAAATGTATTATAAAGACCCTTTAGTGGGATATATGAGTATATAATGATATTTCATGTAATAACTGTGTGATATAATGCCCTTATATCCTCTATTGTTATTTTTAGTGGAATATATATTGGTGTAATTCATTTTCAAAAAGGATAAGGATCACATTTAAACTAAACTTTGAAAACACTTTTGTTCAATGACTTTTATGAATTTAATTAGTTGGGTGATGCAATTACACACATTATGAAGTTGTAGATTCATAAACATTAAATAGTTGGTTATTATAAATGACGAATTCATAAAATGAGTTAATATATCTATGATTACCCACCGCAAAATCTATGTTACCTCACATGATATCATCTCTTCAAATAGTAATTTTTCATAATACATTTCCTCTTAAAGATAAAAAATTTATTGATACTATATGAAATGTATTTTAGATTATATTACTTATGATTGATTTATTTTCTTTGATGGAATGTACAACAGTGAATAGATGAAATAATTTCAAAAATAAAATCCCTAAAAATGAATCAATGTTAGTGATATTATTATAGTGGTTTTTATCTATTAGAAATATATTCGTATTTGACGCAAGATAAAAAAGATAGTATTATGTATCTGGAAATGTCATAAATAATAACATATGAACTATATATTTAAAATTCAACCCAAATGATAGGGGATATATTATTCTAAATGAGATATGTTGTATGTATAAAATAATATAATATTATAATTTTTTTATTTAGGTTTTCAAAAATCATATTTTTATAACCAAGATTGATGAATTAAAAATTCCATTGAGGATAAAAAATATGATTCATTAATTTGGTTTCTATAAATTTTATTTAAATTTATATTTTATAGAGGCACTCTACAATATTCATATATTTTAATAAATCATTCATGAAAATGATAATATATATTATCCCATAATATAATTATATATATATATATATATCAATGAAATTTATAATAATACTAAAAAATATGAAATTGAAAATTCCCCAATGATTAAAAATCAATAAAAGGAATACATAACCCTCACGAATTTGAAAAAACTTGAATTGGGGAATGATGACTATAGGATGTTTGACAAGTCATGTGATTAGAATAATGATAAGGGTTATGATTATAGAGTACTCATATTTTTTATACAAAAGAATATAAAAATAGAAACATTGGTTATATAGGAAGACATGTTTTATGATTTTATATTTTTAATGGAACTATAATTTTTACTCAAAATATCATTTGTGGAATAATATTGAACTATAGTTAGGTATCTAATAATATATTTCCATAAATAGTGGAATCTTCTCCAAAAAAAGGATATTAAAATTATTGAAAATAATTGCCAGGTTACACAAAGTGGTGTCCATAAAAGGAAACTAATATTAAACTATAATAGATAATGATGATGAATAATTAACATGTGATGATGTAGAAGATGAAAAGAAATCTCAATTTCTAAAAACATATATATTTCATGTCAAAAAATAGGATGACACATTATGAAATAATGAGAAAGTAATAGATCTCTACAATTAATACATGATAATAATTGAAATGATGTGTGTCGTTTGAGAAATTCATAAAATAATAATATAAAAAATAACTATAAAAAATTAGGAAGAAATTATGATAAGGGGATATATATCTTATCCAATAATTCAATTAACATATGGTAATTATTTCTAAATATAATAAAATAATCTATATCCTCTATTCAAATTTGGATAGAGAATATAAATATATAAACCTGAAAAAATATAAATTCATTAATTATAAAAAATATTGAATTTGATGTGATGTTATTTTGATATAAAATTTGATGAAAAATTTAATAATTCAATGATATAGTGAATGATAGTCTTTGGAATAATATATATGCTTTTATTGATTATTCATGTGATAATAAATCTATTTCATCCAATTGTACATGTTATGATATAGTAATTGAATGTATATTCATTTCAAAATAGCATGTGGGAAACACTTATGTTTAATGAAAGATAAGAATAAGATGAATATAGGAAAACACACGAGGAAAATAATTAAATGGTTTATATAGGTACATTATTTTAAATAATTTCAATATTAATTATTAAAGAAATAGGTTCAAAATATTTTTTTTATTATAGTAGAACATACTGATAAATGGCCTATAATTAGAAGTAGAACATGTATGTCCCTTGATTGTGAAATAAATTTTGCAGGAGTTACTCTAGGAAAATAAAAAATATGATTAGAAAGAATAAGATCATTCAGTCGATTACAAAGGAATAATTTATATAATACAAATACATTTATAATAATAAAATAAAATATGTTGAATAAATCAATAGGATATGTGACCGTGGTGATTTTTTCATAAAATTTATTAAAATACATGAAAAATTTATAATTACTTTTTATATATTAACAATGTCTAAAATAAATATAAATGTATTTATCCATTCACTTATTTTTTTTTCAAATTGAAATAGGGTGTAATGTGTAAGAAACTATTTTTATTAATATTCTATAGGATGAAACAATGGATGATAATGAAGAAAATGATTAGTTTTGTAGTATATATAGAAACATGATCTGCATTGTTACATAATGTAGGTTTTATATGCCTTTATAAAAACTAAAGATAAATAATTTATGTTTTTAGAATATCAAAAACATTTTTATTTAATAAATAATTCTACTAATTAATCTAAATAGAATGAGATTGTTTATAAACCAAATAGTGGGCATGGTATATATAAATAATGAATATAATACATTCATAGGTGAAAACATGAATTGTTTCTAAAATAATCAAAACTAAAATGAAAATAGATTTGGTTTTGAGTGGAAACTTTTAGATATAATAAACAAAATATGGAGTGTGTATTCCCTACAACATTCAATTATTATTGGTATTCAAAATAAAATATATATAATTCAAAGAATAAAATTGGAAGAGAAACATAATTGAAGTTGTAGTTTAATAGAAATATGATATTACTAACATAGAACATTGATATCACTATTATGAATAATTGATGGAATATCTTCATTTGATTTATTTATAAATAGTATGAGGTCGAAGATGAATATATAATGAAAAAAATGATTTTTTAAACAACATGAAGAAAATATTATATTGAGTTATGACCACCATATTTTCAAAACCATACATTAGTAATCAAAAAATATTTTCTTTTATTTATTGATAAGTGATGAGAAAGATTAAATAAAATTGGATTAATATTTCAGGAACATGACCTATTATTGAAATGTTTATAGAGATGAGTTTAGGAAATAATTCACTTTATTAAATTTCGTTTTATGTACGCATGGAATGACGATTTTTTAATAAATTTATAGTTTTATCTAATAAAATGATGTCTGACATAGTTTTCATTGTTTAATTATGTCAAACTTGGTTTTAACATGTGTAAAGAAAACATAAACCAATAATTGACTAAAAAAATCTCATATATGTGAAATATTGTAGCCTTGTTTCTTTAAATGGATTAGAAATCTGAAAATAAAAGAATTTTTTTTCGGTTAATTGATATATGAACTCTAATATAATCGTTTTTATTTTTTAAAAGTAAAAGGGAGAATGGAAAAGATTAAAATAAAGAATAGACTATTGATATATATTTTAAAAGTGTGGATTGATAGAATATCTAAAGGGTTATATTGTAGTTTCCAAGTTACTCTATTTTTTTAATAAGGATTTATAGAAGAGTATCATGAAAAAGTGTGTTTATAATTGATTCATAAGTTATTATTATATATTTAAGAGTTTTTATTGGCTTTCATGATTTATTGGGAATCTAGTCTCATATGTTGGTTGAGGGAAAAAATTTCTTACATAAATCAGGAGGGTTGGTTCACGAATGTGTGGAAACTAAAAGATTAATATTGTTTTGCTTATATTCCAAATAAATTGGTCAACTAATATAGATAGTTTTTATCTACAAAATATTATTTAATTTATAATTCCATGGTATTTATTATTGAAATTATATGGTGGTTTTTAATTTGATAAGAAGTCCGTGGAAGGTTATAATTAGATTTCACACTGTTATAAATTTTGAAATACAATTAGTATACATGTGTGAAGGTGAATCAAATATTTCACTAGTTACTAGAATTAAATGAAATGATTTCAGTACCTAGTGACTGTTAAATAGTGATTTTTTTCAAAATGATAAGGTAATTAGGGCTAGAGTAGAGATATGTAATGGAAACATTGTATGTTTCAATACCTATGTTTATGTAGTGTAGCATAATTTCTTAAAGGAAATTAATAAATTATAATATCTATGTAAAGGAATAAAGGAAATTATAAAATCTTTGTATGTTTCATATGCCACTTTGTAAACTTTTCGATATTAATATAAGGGTCATCATATGGATGGATTACCTAGATAAATGTTTTCTATAAGCTACATGAATATAATAATTAATTTCATAACTGATTTTCTTATAGGTAATTTCCACTCTTGATAGACCATATACGGTTTATTGATTATAAATAAGGATAGTTAATTTAATTTTCAAGAGTTATATATTCTATTTAGATTGACTAATATCAATGCATGATCAATTCATTTTTTTGGTCTATCCGAGTGTCTTATGGTTGATCAAGGATTTCATAGTTTACATATAGAATTATAGTATATTTAACATCACATTGACCATAAATATAAAATTTATCCATTGAAGACAACATGTATTAGCTATATTTGGATATATAATTATATTAAAGATGATTATGTGTGATAAATTGGGAATTGTGAGGTTATCATTATAAAATATGGGGTATAAGTGTAGACCATTTCTATGTGTAAGGAATTTTACAAGATATAATGACATATGTGAACGAGGTGACACAGAAATTAAATTCTGCATATTGGAGTTCATTTTGAGAATCTCTTAACCCAAATGATTTAAAAATATACCCCAAACTGATATTAAAATTATCTCCATATTACATTTTATAAAAACATGAATTCTTTCATTGATAAGTGTTGGAAATTAATTTTGTTATTAGAGAATATATGAAGAATTATCTAATATCTAGTTTTTTTCTATTTTTCTAATCATTATGGATTTATATAAATTGATCTAATGAACATATAATAATCAAATATATGGATAAAGGGAATCAATCCAAGGGAAATAATGGATGATAAGTTGTATCCCAAAATTAATTAATAGGATTCCATGTCCAAAACTTATGATGCATGATTCCAAGAAAATTAAATTTTAAATAAATTTATTGGACAACATTTTTGGGATTTTATTTTTTTATTATGATTTATCAAACATGAATATAATGATTAATATTTTATGGCCTTAAATATGTAGATATAATGAAGGTATAATATTTGAGATACCAATTATATTATTTAATCTATTATTTTAAGGGGCATAAATAGAATAAAATTATGAGTTTTCAAAACAATTTTCAACAAATATTATTAATGATATAACTATATTAAGAACCAGAATATTAAAATGTATTAATTTATATAAATGATGGAGATAATATTACTAAATAAATTATTTAATAATCTATCAAGACGTCTATAATAATAAATTTGAAATAATTTCGCTGAATTTAAGAGAATACTATTTTTATTTTATAGTGAATATAAATATTTTTTTTAGATGATGAATAAAATGGTTTCAAATTAATATGATTATAAATAGTTATGAAAATATGATACTATAGAATAACAGAAAAGAATTTATTATTTTATGTATAGAAGTAGTGTCCAAAAAATCCAGAAGGCAATAATTTGTTGAAGAAGTCAAAATAATGGTGGACTATATTGATGAAATCTTTTGCATCCCTGAAATGTGATAAACAAATACTAGATATTCACCTATAACTTTAGAGAGTGAAATACTGACTTGTTTTATCATCAAGAGGATGCATCGTAAGGCCTAATAAAAGATTCTACGATGGATTTTTAAGAACTATAAGTGTTATCCCCAATCTGGTTGTGGGAAGGTAGAAATGACATACTGTTGCAAGAATAATAACAAGGTTGAATACACTGTGAGGTGGTATAATGGTACATTACTGAGACACTATATCACAGTATCAGATTTCATGTAATCATAGTTTTATTTTATTTATGTGTACCCATTGAAATAATTAATGTAATAATCATTTACTATATCTTGTAGTTTATTTTGGTATAGAATAGAATAATGTTTAGACTGAATCATGTATATCCTTCTAAATAATGAATCTCACATTTGAAATTTTTTATGTGGCATAATGAGACACCCAAAGAGTGGATCAAAAATATAACTTACCAATAGTGTATAATTATAGGTAAAAACTAATAAAATGAAAAGGGATTAATGATTCACCCGTCACTATTTTAGTTATCTAAAGAGAAAAATGATCCTAAAATTTTAATAACTAAAAAATCCTTAAATGTAATTAAATGGGTTCTGCTATATGGATAAAAAGTGTGCAATTAGCTCAATTTATGTAATTTTATACATTCAAAGTATTTAGTATATGTCATATTGAATGATTTTTTATGGGATATATTTGGCGTACCAAAATATCTTATAATAATTAAATTATTCATTATGTATACCCTTTTAAATTTAGTTCATTGGGTATTCTTATAACATGTCCAAACCAATATCTTATAGTATTTTTCATATTCCCTATAATTGGACCCACTCAAATTTTCTGTCAAATTAATTTTTTTATTACAATACATCATAGTTTGTACACATGACCATATTATGATTTTAAATTTTTTTCTCTTATTTTTTTGTGTATATCATTTCAAAGGGAAACACATAGTACCATGTAGATTAGTTGGTCTGGTAATAGTCCTATAAATATTTCCATGTATTTTGAGAGGGAATTTTTGAACCTAAAAAACTGATATTCTTTTCTCTAATGTATCCATATGATTTTAATTCTATTAGAGAAAATAATATTAATATATTCATAACAATATATAAATGGGACTAAATATATAAAATGGGAAATTATTAAAATTAAATGACTCCCAATCTCAAATAAATACAATTAATACAAATTCTATTTTTTTTAAAATAATTATATATAGTATATCTTATTTGTATTAGGACATAACCCATTGGATTATACAATATTACACTAATTCTCAAAAATTAAATTCATGAACTCATTGGATCCTACAATGAAAAATGTATCATCTAAAAAAATTTATTTAATTAGGTATCTCATCATTAATATTAATTTTGTTATAATTTATGGCCAATTAAAATCTTACTAGTTAAATTAAAAATAGTATATAAATATATATAGAATGGGAAGTCATTATTGTCATATACTTACGTTCTAACATCAGTCGACATCCTATGGAATATTATAAATAAACTCATAATTGTTTTAAATAAACATTAGTAGATATTATTTTCTACAAATTTGAAACCAATTATCCAAGTATTGATTATTATTCTTCACACAATGATGGGAAGAAATTTAAAATCATGAATTAAATTATTTGTTGTGACTTCCCCAATTGTTGTAATTTATACATTCTTATATTTATATAAAATTATTTTACAAAAATATCATTCATAGAAAAATATAAAAAATATTATATATATTTATTTCTAAAAATTAAAATTAATTTCCCAAATAATTTGGTCGTACATTTTTTACAATGACCATTTAAAACTATTAAAAATATATCTATTAATTAAAATAAATCATGATGTGTTTACCTGCCACATGTACAGTAGTTTAAACACTTTCCCCAAATATAATACAGAGAATATTTTTTTTCTATATAATGGAATGTACCGAAACATGTTAACTCATATTTCATTGTCATTTATCATCAAAACCATTATAAAAACATCATATCACATTTATTTTCATTCCACATGTCAACTATTGTTTACACCATAAATTCAGACAATCAAAACCTTGTTATGTACATGAACACTATAACTATTTGATATCATAAATAATAATGAAAAATATATATTATAATTAATATAGTCTAATGTAAAAAAGTGCAGTATGTATTTTCAATGAAATATAAACTCATTAAATATATACCCTATACATAATTCAAAATAGTTAAATTTATAGTTATAACATATTTAATTTGAAAATAAATAATTCATTTAAAAGTTATAACAACAGTATGATTAAAAAAAATTATCAGTAAAATATATGAAATATAGATGATATAATCATGAAAGAATTAATTTACCTAATAAATACCATCATACTATTATAAATCATATCACCAAATCAATTTTATATTTTTCTAATTACGTACAAATTATGAATCAAAATATTAATAATCACTTCCATTTGATTGGTTCTAGAAAAATTAATCAGTCCTGAATTATAAATCCCTATTTATAAAATATTGATTATATATAATAAATAATTAAATTAATAATTGCCTTTTAGATATCATTTCACCTTACATCACTATTTTCATAATAGTAATATCCTCAAAAAATCATGTATTCCCTTCAATTAAATATACATTAGTTAATTCTATTAAAATATGAGTCATCTCATAGTAGAAAACAATAACTACTAAGGTCATTATAGGTAATATTTAATCATTTACATTGTAGTTGACTCACCTATATAAAAGATATATTTTTTCAATCACATATATTGACTAAAAAATTCATATAAATATTACCCCAATGAATTAGTGATTTTATATTTCATTGGTTCATAAATTATTAATCTCTTCATTTATCATTAACGTATTTCTAAAGAAATATATTTTGACCCTACATAGAAACAATGGAATGAGAAATATGAAAGTGATGAACACAAAATATCATCCTTATGATAAATGATTTTTAAATCTTATTATCACACTCAATATTTCTTATTTGTCATTAGTCAATGTTTTGGAAATATAATCTACAACATGCCCCATCTAAAGATTACACACCACTATAATATGTTAATTATAAAAAATATACAAGATAAAATTGTACATTATGTAATTATTATTCTACCAATAATGTTAATATATATAATTTTATATATAACTAATACTATAATTTTTAAAACCAATATAAATACATGATTCAACACAAGCATGATTTGTAACACCTCCAAATTTTGTGAAAAGAATCAAATTAATTAAACATGTTTTATATTTGTTATTTCATGAAACACTAAATATAGTTTTAATTTAAAGAACTATTTTTGGTTTGTGTTAACTAAATTTAAGTCTGTGGATATCTTGTGATACACACAACAGTAACTTATCTCGCGTTACACACAACACTGAGCATCTACAAAACCACACATCATTATAATTTTTATTTAAAAAAGATATTTATAACCAACAAATTAAATATAGATTTATAAATTGTAAGAAAAAATTTTTGATTTTAAATTTAATATATTGAAACAGAAAATTTATATTGATAATGAAACAAATTATTTTTTGAAATGTTAATATTAGAATAAAAATATTATTTTCTTAAAGGAAATTATTTTTATTTCATTCATTATAAATTAATAATATTTATTTTAGAAACACATAGAAATTTTATTTTATAACAAAACATAATTTTAAAATTCATTATGTTTTAATTATCAAAATATGACTTTTTAGTATTTTTTTGAGGAACATAAGTTTGAGATGAATAGTGAAAAATGATGAATTTTAATTCAAAACTGTTTTCAGTCTACATTTTTTATATTGATAAGTTATATTATATATATATTCTTAATTCATAACAGATCAATTATACATACATTTATCCAATTTATGTTTTTTTCATCATTTTTATTTTTATTTTTGATAGAAAAACATAATGAACTTTCGAATATTCTCAATTCAGAAACCTGTTTTCCCACTACATATTATGAATAGCACTATGCATAATTTTACAAATTCTAAGAATTTAATTTTAAAAAAAATTTCCCAGATTTAGTAATTATTATATTTATATTCTGATAAGATCATCCTTACATTTTACAAAAAAATATTAGTGATGTTTATTAAAATTACTTACATTAATTAAGGTAAAATTATGCTTCATAAGGGGATAAACAATAAATGTCATGGCTTAAATAACCTATAAAAAATTTTAAAAATAGATTTTCCAGAAATAAATCAGCTATAAATATTCTATTTTTATATTTTTTGGATTTAAGAGGCATTTTATTAGGTAAAATCGTTGCTTCAATAGTCTTGTTCCCTAAAATTCCATGTGTATCCCCTCACTCTACTATAAAAAGTCCCTCACACTGACCACATCCTAAAACCTCAGAACCCACTTTGGATCAACCATGATGTACCCAATTACCCCCAAAATATCTATCCCACCAACCTAGAATCCTCACATATGGATGAAATACATTCATGGAAGCCCTTCTGTTGAATCCAAAAGGAGTTACATGAAGAAGATGTTACATCCTTCCCAGGGACTTTAGTTTTATTTTAATTATCCACACCAAAAACATAATTATTACATTAAATTATATTAAAACTAGTATCCTAAATATAGTGATAATTTTTTATTGTTTTTTCTACCTTAACTTACACACAGTTCCATAGGAGGATCTTTCTTTCCTTGTGGTTTGGTTTATGATGTTACCAAATCGGTGAAGAAACATTGTCTGAATTTTCCTTCATTAAAACACATTCCATGTTATGAAACTATATTTTTTATGACTTTTATACAATAATTTTTTACATGTAATTTCATAAATATCAGTCTATTTATGATAGGTTAATCTTCATGAAATGTTATTATTTATTTTGGTATTGTGATATAATGTTACCAATGTGATAATGGTTTAAAGATTCAATCACATAATTTATCAAGATTGTTTCTGATTATACATCAATTGATGAAATCATATGATTGATATCTTAATATGTCACATGACCCTTAATAACCTCTATATATTCATGTTATATCTATTAAATGGTACCATTATTCTACTATTTGGTAGATAAAGTAATTCAGATAATTATTTTATGAAAATATGACTTTATTTGTCAATTTAAATGAATAAAAATGTTCTTTCAAAAATGTGTTTTTATAAAAAAAATGTGAAAATGTTTTCATATTATACAATGATATTTAATGTAAATTTATACCCACATATCAACCTTACAAAATGGTTATTAAAATGAATCATTATTTTTTTTCTAATCACGGAATTATTGTAAAATTATATAGTGAAAAAGGAATGTTATACATGTACATTCCAACCCATAATCATAACCATCATTTTCATTGATTGTTATATTGTAATTTGACAAGGTATCATTTTGAAAAGAAAATTGATTCCTAATATTCATGGAAATGATTAATTTATATATGGTTTTCAATGAAAAAATGGTTTTTTAAAAGAAATATTTTTTTATTAAAAAATTGTTTTAAATGATTTTCAAATATTACTTTATGTGTTTTCAAAAGGTTATTATAAATGAAAAAAAATTCCAATGATTTTAAATATATTTTTTTATATATTAATGATTTTTTGAAGGAAAATATTTTCAAAAAAATCACATGTTTGTTTTATGTTTTAAGGTATAATAATTTTCAAAATGTTTTCTGGATTCTTTTATTTTTTTCAAGGAAAGGGGTTTTCAAAATTATTTGAAGCCATATTTGTAATTATTAAAATTAATTTGAAAGAAAAATTACGTTCAAATTATTTCATGACATCTTTATATTGTTTCAAAATATTTCAATAGAAAATTATATTATAATTTTTTTATGTTTTGGAAATCATTATTCTAAAAATAATAGATATTTTGAGTAATAAATACTTTTAAATGATATGTCGAAATTATTTTCTGTCCTAGATGACATCTATTGATGTTACTCATACCATTTTTGAAAATGTTTCAAAGGATCCATTTATATTATTTCCATGAATGGTTCATCTATTTATGAAATGAGGTTAATGAAAACCCATTTCTATTTAATGGATTATATATTTTTGAAACGCATTCTTCTTCAATGGGATATATTCTTGTAAAATATGTTTCCCTTCAGTGGGTTATACCATGATAAAAGCTTATGAAACCCACATCCTTTTATTGGTTATTCTAAGATGATGTGACTATGAGACCAATATATTTTCCAAAGTTTATGATATCATTAAATATTTACTATACATGTTTCATTTCATGGGTTATGATATGATGTTTAAAAATATCAATTTTTAAAGGTCGTGATATAATACATGTTTTCTAATTTTATGGCACATGTATGTATGATTTTATTTTTTGGGTGGTGGGAACTATATTCCCAAATGAAATGGGTAAGGATAAATTATTTATGATCACAAGAGGGTACATCGAATGACATCACAATCCCCAAAAAATATGGAATTTCTAGCCTAAAACAAGAGGGAACACGAGATGGACTAGCATACAAAAAAGAAAAAAAATATTTATCATGAAACAAGAGGGCATATGGGACGACATCATAACCCTGAAACAAGGGTACATATTAATCCTCAAACAAGAGAGTTCAAGGGAGTACATCATCTGCTTGAAAGAATTGGATACATTGGAGGGAATTAAATTCTAACGATAAGAGGGAACCATTTGCCTAAAACATATGGGTACATGAAGAAGATGGTAAAAGGGATAGAAAACCAAGCCTAAAAGAAGATGGTATATGTAATTGATTCCCAAGACCTAATAACGTACATAGATTATAGACCAAAAGTACTATGTTATAAAGGACTTGGTAGGAAGCATTGACTTCTTATTTTCTTTGGTTATGTGTATTCCACATGTTCCATGTCTTATTATTATGTTTTGATGTCATATAATATTCTATTGATACCCTTGTGATTCTTATAGCATTAACGAACAATAATATTTCCATATCTTATTATTGTTATCTTTGATATGCAATGTATGATCTTCAAATGAGATTATCATGTTATCATACCCTTATATTCATGTAATGCTTATTTTATTCCATAAAATGCCCTTATAGAGCCTTCATGCACATCCCTTTCTTATGTTTCCTTTCAGCATGAATGGATGAATGTTTTTATATAGAAGTACTAAACTAGAATATAATTATTGAAAACATTGATGACATTTCAATGAGATACAATCATTCACTCCAAGGTTCCAGTTAAACTAAACTATTGTGGTCTTCAATCAGTATTCTTTGTAATTTGATGAATATTAATGTAAATTGATGTAATATAAATTTATGTTAAGGCTATTTATTTTTAGTTTGTATAAGATGAATTGGTTTTTCAACCAATAGAAACATGTTTGTGAAATAATTTATAGAGATACCTAAGAATATTTGTAAGGAAATGTGTAGGGATGTATCAATGGATAATTGTAAATATGAGTTAATGTTTAGGAAAATGTACTGGAATTTTAGTAATGGATTTATTGAGTAGTTTATTTGCAGTACAACACTGTATGGATACTTCAAATAGAAATTGTTTTATCCCAGATGTTCCTAGAAGTATCAAATCAGACAAGATGCATTGGGAATGACTTGAACATAAGCTGGTACATAAAAACTATCATTATTGTGCACCTAGATTAACACTCCTAAGAGATATTATTTAGGAATTCACAAACCCTATTAGAACCATAATGAAGTAATTAAATAATTATAAATATTTATAAATTAGGATAAACCTAAGGTATCACAGGTTAAATAATTATTTGTTTTTATTTATAGATCTTATGTGTATTTTTTTAATGATTATAAAGTTTTTCACTATTATTTGTGTTTATCACCTGATTCATTCTATTCGTAGTCAATAGAAGGAACTATAAAGAACTGAGTTGACATTGAATGTCTCAGATGTGGAGTGTACATGAATTATAAAAACTGGTCATTGATTTTGAAACATAATAAATTGAATTATGAATGTTGTACTCATAGTGTATATAATTCTGATGATTATGTAAACACAAATGACATGTGAAAGGTATGGAATATTCTTCCCATATTTATTACATTAAAATTAAAAATCATGTTCTGTTAAACGTTTAATAACCATATGGATTAATTCATAATTTATATTACAGGAATGATTTATTAAGTAATATTATAAGGCCACAGCCTTAAACATTACTTAATATTGAATTAAATGAATAATTCACATCGAGGATCTTTTCAGGTTTAAAGTTTTAGAGAATTAGAACATAATTGTTACATCTCAAAATATTACAAAGTAGACACTTCTACTAAGTTTCCATAGAATAAAAACTTGTAAAAAGAAACATGTCTAGTTCCATGTTTTATATAGCATGAATTTCCCTTGATCCCATCCTTGACCCTATTCCACATTAAGTCCTGTGAATAAAATTTCAAAAAAACTTGGGGTGAGCATAAAAATCTCAGTAAGGGATACACAAATAAAGAAAACTGTTAGTTTTTCAAACATCAAGTTATCCATGTATACTTTATCAAAGTAATACCTTCACCTTCATGAAGTAGTAAAAAATATTAACTGAATAAAATATCATTACTTACCCTTTTGTAACCAAAGGATTACCATAAAACCCATATAAAGAACACATAACATATAAAGGTAACTTGGGACATAAACATACTTAAATAGAATAACCATACGGTCGACTTCCACACATATCACTTAATAGAATATCCATACGACCAAAATCTATACATACTTAATGGAATAGCCATATGGACAACTTCCATACATACTTAATGGAATATCCATATGGACAACTTCCATACCCAATGCATTGGAGGTTATAACGTAACCACCCATCCTGGTATTCACGGCACCTCCCGTCATATGGTTTATCACATAACCACCCGTCAAATGTCCAAGTACCATTATAAAATCATAAGACATAAAACAAATATAATGGAATGAAAACATTTCCACACAATGATCACAATATATCACTCAAATATGTTGACATAACAAATCCATTATAAAAACCATTTTCAATACGAAAATACATAAAATAGTACATGGTATTTATTTCCATTAAAAAACATCACGGCTTGTTGAGAAAGCCAAAGACCAAATAATACTCGCGGTGGTGGAAAAGGTCGTTGTCAGCACGTACGTTAAAAGAAACATTCCTTTTTTTTTTGTTTAGTAAAACGCTTCATAGAAAAATATTCCATTTGTATAAAAGTAAAATTCAAAGGGGTATATACACCGTATAAAATATAGTTGTGTATAAAATTAAATATGCCTCAATGAAAGGAGATTGATACGAAGTCCCTTACCTCAGATCCGACTTGACTCGATCGTTCTTTAATATCCTGAATAATAAATTTGAGTTAATTTATACTTGCTTAGGAACCTTCTTCAAGTTCATTATTACTTTTATATCACTTATTATCATGTTATAAAAATTATGTAATCATTTATGTTAATAATGTTTGTTTTGTCGATATTTGGTTCTTAAGTTAAAAGTGGACTTCTTACAATTACATGTTGTTCATGTGGTCAATGGTTCTTAATATCCAGAATGAAATTCCTGATTTGGATATTATATATATCATATATATCTATCATATACATGTATTTATAATATCACATAATCATTTAGAGGTAAGAAATGAAATGCACCGTTCATGGAGACAGTAAGCCGTGCGTACGCATGAACGCTACTTTCATTTCTATGTCATAATAATGGAATTTAAACTAAATGATAGGTATGTATATTTTAATTACTGAATTATATTAATCATTTAGATGTAACATACATCATATATATCCATTATATAAATGTACTTATAATAGTACATTACATTTGGGGATAAGAAATGAAATGCACCGTTCATGGAGACGGTAAGCCGTACGTACGCATGAACGCTAATTTCATTTCTATCTCATACATTAATGGAAGGAAATAATAATTATATAGAGGTATATTATAATTCTAGTATTACATAATGTATAATAACTTTAAATCCATCCTTTATACTTCCCACATATGGCATTAACGAATCAAATCACTTTAAGGGGGCGGTAGTCCGCACTTCCTAAAATGAAATTATCGTGTTTACCCACAATGGAAACCATAAAGGTAAACCAAAAATGAAAAATAATGAAGCAAAATGAAAACATAAACAAAAAATATATATAATATATAAATATAGTGACATCTTAATGGCCACCATTAATGGTGTTTAGAAGAATATTGAACAATCATCGTTCCGTGAGGCAGAAGTTTGCCAATCACAGAAACAGTATGTTCTTTATCCATTAGATGTAGATGTGTGTAAGTGTATCTCGAATGTTTCTTATAAAAACATCCTAGTATATTTAAGATACTGGAGTTGTTACAAAAGAAATGAATAAAATGATTTTTGGGGGTTGGAGAAGCAAAATAAAACAAAAGAACACAAGTGAAGACATCACCTTAAAATTGGGTAACTCTCTTAGATTTGAGCTCTAAGGCTTACTTGGGAAGACTTCTGCCCAATGTGAGGCTTCAAGGAGTAATATAGGGATGTATATAGACAAAAATGTCAGGGTTTGGCTGAGCCAAAGGCATTGGGAGTGTGGGTAAGGTGGTAGAGGTGGGGGCCTTTTATAAGAGGAGAGGAGGGGCACTCTTGGAAGGTAAAGAAATGATACTTTATTTTAAAATGAGATTCGGATTCAAAAGTTCCCAATTTGATATAATTAGAGGGTAGGGTGATAAGGGTTCGAAATCCATCCATAAAATAGGTTTTGGACATGTGTAGGTCATATATTTTACATTATCTTTTCATTTTATTTAGATCCTTTATTAATGAGGTAATCGCTGCATCATCATGGTGTCATAAATAATTTAATTTATCTAATGTCTAAATTTTTTTTAAAAAAATATCATGATGTAGGAAATCTTTTTATCTTTCTAATTAAAATTTATATTCAAAATCCTGATTTTTATAACCCCAAGTAAATATTTTTTTAGTAAACCAACTCATGTTTGTGACATTTTTATTTTAACATTAAATAAAAAGAAATTAATGTCATTTTCCAACTAAAGTAGCTCCATGGGGTCCTCAAGTTGACCCATGGATTTTCTTGGTCGTCCATTACACATACAATAAGGGTAGGACATGTTTCAAGTTCATTTCATATTGTTAAAACATTATTTTTACCTTAAACTACACTAATTACATCTAATCGCGATTAAAAACAAAAAAGTTACTACTCACCGACAAATTATTTTAATCCCATTGAACCGCATTTTACTTCTTAATGACAACCTTGTATGTCGGATTTTTGAAATTCAGAACACAGAGGTGGTAAAATTTCATTTTAACGAAAAATCAGTTTTTTTAAGTACCACTTAGTGGTTTCACTATTCATCAAAAATTTAAGTTTTTCATAAAAATACCAAAACTTCACCTTAAAATATATTTGATATTACGAATTCAAAAATGAATCCCATTTTAAAAAATTCAAAACATATAAGTTGCATTAATTAATTTAATAATTAATTTCTGCTGTCAGAGAAAAAAACGTGTTTTTATGAAACAATAAGTATCAAAAGATTGACACTAGTTTAAGTCCGATTTCAAAATGATATTAATTCCAATGACAACTATTGGATTTGATTGTTAAAATATATTCTAATTTAAATTTAAAACCAATTCAAAATATAATCCAATCATATAAATAAATTAGATTAAAAAGAGGTTTTGAATTAAAATACAACATTTTTCACTATTCATTAAAAAAATAACATTATTGGAAAAATACCAAAAATTTACAAAAAGTAAATTTTGATATCCTGATTCTACAGAAGAGTATTATTTTTTCCAATAGAATCTATAAGTTTGAACCAAACTATATTTAATGACGGTTCTCCATCAAAAGGCTTTATGTAAACCTTTAGTGAAAACTAGGGCATATACACCTAAAATTGAATTCTTTCCGTATTTTAAGCCTTTATCTTTTATTAGATAAAAGAAAAAACATTTAAAAAACATATATAATCATATTTTAGTTATTTCTATCCATTCCCTCCAATACAATGGCTATGTGTTAACTACAATTTATAATAATATTATTTTATTACTAGTGTGCAACGTAAGATTTCAATGAAACTATTTGTTGTGTATCAAGTACGCTATCGAACATAGCAACCCCTTTAAAGTAATATTAATATTTAACTAGAAAATATTAATAAATATGAAAATTATTTATTCTTTATTTACCTATGATGTTCCATCCATCCCCTCATTTGGGAATTTCGTACTCGCAATTTTATTCACATATCAAAATAAGTGGGGGTATTTATCCCTCATAGTATTTTCAGATTCCCACATTGCCTCTTCAACCATATAGTTTTTCCACAAAACCGCTACCTAGTGGATTACATTATTTCGCAACACTTTCTATCTTCCGTCAAGAATCTGGACTGGTTTTTCTTCATAAAAGAGATTCTCTTCCAACTGAACTACCTCTGGGCTCAAAACATGAGATGGATCTGGCATATACTTCCTCAACATAGAAACATGAAAACCATTATGTACATGAGATAAAATCAGAGGTAAAGCCACTCAGTAAGCAACTGGTCCAACATTCTCCAGAATTTCATATGATCCAATGAATCTTGGACTCAGCTTTCCTTTCTTACCAAATCGCATCACACTTTTCCATGGAGAAACCTTGAGAAAAACATGAACACCAACCTAGAAAGATAGATATTTCCTTCGGTTATCTGCATAACTCCTTTTCCTGCTCTGAGCTGTTTTCATGTGTTTCTGAATCAACTGAACTTTTTATACCAACTCTTCAATCAATTCTGGTCCCATCGACTTCCTTTCACCCACTTCATCCCAAAAAGCTGGAGTTCGACACTGCTTCCGATATAATGCCTCAAATGGTGTCATCTGTATACCAGAATGAAAACAATTATTATATAAAAACTCAACCAAAGAAGGATATTGGTCCCAACTTCCATGATAATCCATCGAACAAGCTCATAGCATATCCTCCAAGGTCTGAAATGTTCGTTCTGACTACCCATCGGATTGCGGATAAAAAGCTGTACTAAAATTTAATGTAGTACCCAACGACTTCTGAAGGACTTTCCAAAAGTTAGAAGTAATCCTGGGATCACGATCGGACACAATGGAGAGAGGAACTCCATGTAACCTGACTATCTCTTTAAGATACAAATGGGAATGTTGATCTAGGTAAAAAGTATCTCGTATAGCAAGGAAATTATCAGATTTAGTCTGGCGATCAACAATAACCTAGATTACATTATTACCTCGAAATGCCCTCGGTAATCCCACAACAAAGTCCCTGGATATGTTTTCCCATTTCCACTCTGGAACTAGTAAAGGATAAAGCATCCCTTTTGGTAACTACAGCTCTGCCTTAACCTACTGACAAGTCAAACACTTCACAGTAAAATCAACAATATCCCTTTTCATTCCATCCCACCAGTAATACTCCCGCAGATCTCTGTACATCTTAATACAGCCCGGATGAACTGAAAATGGGGAACAATGATCCTCACATAACAGCTCATTCTTCAACTGTGAATCACAAGGCACACATAATATCTTCCCAAACCTCAAAAAACAATCATTATCAGTGTTGAATTCAGGCAAATTACCTTTCTGAACCAGCTATACCTTTTTCTGCGACTCACTGACTTCCCTCTGTGCTTGCTTAATTCTGTCTGATAGTGATGATCTCACTGATATGTGAAAAAAAACAAAAGAACTTCCTGCACCAACAACATCCATTCCAAAGCTCATCAAATCCTTAACCAATGCATCACATTCCAAACGCAACATTGTTAATGAAGAATTACTTTTTCGACTCAAAGCATCAGCCACTTTATTTTCTTTTCCTGGATGGTAATGAATTGTACAATAATAATCCTTGATTAATTTCAGCCATCTCCTCTATCTCATGTTCAATTCTTTCTGAGTGAATATATACTTTAAAATTTTGTGATCAGTATATATTTCACACTTTACTCCATACAAATGATGCCTCCAATTTTTTAAATAAAAAACAACAGCAGCTAATTCCAAATCATGTGTAGGGTAATTTACCTCATGAGTTTTCAACTGACGTGAAGAATAAGCAATTACCTGATCATTATGCATCAGGACACAACCAAGTCACTTCAACAAAGAATCACTGTATATAACAAACTCACCATTCATGGAAGGAAGTACCAAAACTGTAGCATTCACCAATCTTTTTTTCAACTCTTGAAAACAATCATCACATTCTTTTGTCGAGATAATCTTAACACCCTTCCGAGTTAGCTTAGTCATTAGACTAGATAACCGTGAAAACTTTTCAACAAACCTTCGGTAGTAACATGCCATTCCATGAAAACTACGGATCTCGGTTACATTTGTGGGTCTTGGCCATTCTTAAACAACTTTTGTTTTAGCAGGATCCACAGTTATGCCATCTTTTGAAGCAATGTGACCAAGGAAAGAAATTTGTGGAAACCAAAACTCACACTTGATGAATTTCCCATAGAATTTCTTTTCTTTAAAGGTTTTCAAAGTAACCATTAAATGTATTTAATGCTCCTCTTTACTTTTATAAAACACCAAAATATCATCAATAAAAACAACTAACATTTTTCACCTGATTCAATTGATCCATCACTGTAGTAAACTACTCAATTCTGATTCTGACCATCTCAGTATGCTGATTTGGAATGTCATTTCCCTCAGTATGCCTTCCCAAAAAAATCTTCTATCTTTCCTCAATAAAAACCCACTCTGAACATAGAAATATCTTAGGCGAAGCAACATGGTAATCTTTAAATGCTATATCATTTTAATCATACGATAAATTAACATATAATTTAACACTTTTCTAACTCCTAAAGTTGACTAAACCGACCTCTGATACAACTATAATCTCACGGCCTTAAAAATTACTTAATATTGAATTAAATGAATAATTCACATGGTGGATCTTTTCAGGGTTAGAGTTTTAAAGAATTAGTACATAACTGTTACATCTCAAAATATTATAAAGTAGACACTTCTACTAAGATTCCATAGATTAAAAACTCCTAAAACGAAACATGTTTAGTTCCATGTTTTATATAGCATGACTTTCCCTTGATCACATCCTTGACACTCTTCCACATTAAGTCCTATGAAAAAAATTTCCAAAAAACTTGGGGTGATCATATAAATCTCAGTAAGAAATACAAAAAGAATGAAAACTGTTAGTTTTTCAAACATCAAGTAAACCGTGTATACATTATCAAAGTAATACCTTCACCTTCATGAAGTAGTAAAAACTCTTCACTGAATAAAATATCATTACTTACCCTTTTGTAACCAAAGGATTACCATAAAACCCATATAAAGAACACATAACATATAAAGGTATCTTGGGACATAAACATACTTATGTGGAATAACCATACGGCCGACTTCCACACATATCACATAATGGAATAGCCATACGGCCAACTTCCATACATACTTAATGGAAAATCCATACGGCCAACTTCCATACAAACGTAATGGAATAGGAATATGGCCAAATTCCATACCCAATGCATTGGAGGATATAACGTAACCACCCGTCCTAGTATTCATAGCACCACCCGTCATATGGTTTATCACGTAACCACCCGTCAAATGTCCAAGTACCATTATAAAATCATAAGACATAAAACAAATATAATGGAAAGAAAACATTTCCACACGTTGATCACAATATATGACTTGAATATATTGACATAACAAATCCATTATAAAAACCATTTTCAATACCAAAATACATAAAAGATTATATGGTATTTATTTCCTTTTAAAAACATCACAACTTGTTGAGGAATCCAACGACCAATAATACTCGCGGCGGCGGAAAAGGTCGTTGTCACCGCGTACGTTAAAAGAAACATTACTTTTTGTTGTTTTGTAAAACGATTCATCTAAAAAGATTCCTTTTGTATAAAAGTAAAATTAAAAGGGGTTTATACACCATATAAAATATAGTTGTGTATAAAACGAAATATGCCTGAATGAAAGGAGATTGAGACGAAGTCCCTTACCTCGGGTCCGACTTGAATCGATCGTTCGTTAATGTCCTGAATAATAAACTTGAGTTAATTTATACTTGTTTAAGAACCTTATTCAAGTTCATTATTACATTTATATCACTTATTATCATGTTATAAACATTATTTAATCATTTATGTTAATAATGTTTTTTTTGTCGATATTTGGTTCTTAAGTCGAAAGTGGACTTTTTACAATTACATGTTGTTCTTGTGGTAAAAGGTTCTTTATATCCAGAATGACATTCCTAATTTGGATATCATATATATCATATATAACTAGCATATACATGTATTTATAATATCACATAATCATTTATAGGTAAGGAATGAAATGCATCGTTCATGGAGACGGAAAGTCGTACGTACGCATGAACGCTACTTTCATTTCTATGTCATATTAATGGAATTAAAACTAAATGAGTGGTATGTATATTTTAGTTCCAGAATTATATTATTCATTTAGAGGTAACATAATTCATATATATCCATTATATATATGTACTTATAATAGAACATTACATTTTGGGATAATAAATGAAATGCACCGTTCATGGAGACGGTAAGTCCTACGTGCGCAGGAACGATACTTTCATTTCTATCTCTAACATTAATGTAAATAAATAATAATGATATAGAGGTATATTATAATTCCAGTATAACATCATATATAATAACTTTAAATCCATCCTTTATACATCCCACATATGGCATTAATGAATCAAATCACTTTGAGGGGGCAGTAGTCTGCACTTCCTAAAATGAAATTATCCTGTTTACCCACAATGGAAACCATAAAAGTATATCACAAATTAAAAATAAAGAAGCATAAGAAAAACATAAACATAATATATATCATTTATAAATATAGTGACATATTAATGGCCACCATTAATGGTGTTTAAAATAAGATTGAACAATCATCATTTCGTGATGCAGAAATTCACCAACCACAGAAACACTATGTTCATTAATCATTAGATGTAGATGTGTGTAAGTGTAGCTATAATTAATCATATGACAACATCCTAGTATATTGAAGATACTGGAGTTTTTACAAAATAAATTAAAAAAAAGATTTTAGGGGGCTGGAGAAGAAAAATAAATAAAAAGAACACAAGTGAAGACATCACTTTAAAATCGGGTAACTCTCTTAGATTTGAGCTCAAAAGCTTCTTTGGTAAGGCTTATGCCCAAAGTGAGGCTTCAAGTAGTAATATAGGTATGTGTAGAGACAAAATTGGAAGGGTTTGTCCGGGGAAAAGGCTTTGGGAGTGTGGGTAAGTTGGTAGAGGTGGGGGCCTTTTAGAAGAGGAGAGGAGGTGCACTCTTGGAAGGTAAAGAAATGTTACTTTATTTTAAAATGATTTTCGGATTCAAAAGGTCCCACATTGATATAATTAAAGGGTAAGGTGATAAGGGTTCGAAATCAACCAATAAAATAGGTTTTGGGCAAGTGTAGGTCATATATTTTACATTATCTTTTCATTTTAATTAAATCCTTTATTAATGAGGTAATCGCTGCACCATCATTGTGTCATAAATAATTTAATTTATTTAATGTATAAAAATTATAAAAAAATATAATGATGTAGGAAATCTTTTTAGATTTCCAATGAATATTTATAGTAAAAAAATTTATTTGTATAACCCCATGTAAAAATTGTTTTTGTAAAACAACTCATGTTTGTGACATTTTTATTTTAACATTAAATAAAAAGATAATAATGTCATTTTTCAACTAAAGTGGATCCATGGGGTCCCCAAGTTGACCCATAGATTTTCATGGTCGGCCATGACACATAAAATAAGGGTAATACATGTTTCAAGTTCATTTCATATTATTAAAACATTGTTTTTATCTTAAACTACACTAATTACCTCTAATCGTGACTAAAAACATAAAAGTTACTATTCACCAAAAAATTATTTTAATCCCATTGAACCGAATATTACTTCTTAATGAAAACCATGTATGTCAGATTTTTGAAATTAAAAACACAGAGGTGGTAAAATTTCATTTAAATGAAAAATCAGTTTTTTAAGTACCACTTAGTGGTTTCACTATTCATCAATAATTGATGTTTTTCAGAAAAATACCAAAACATCACCCTAAGATATATTTGATATTCCGAATTCAAAAATGAAGTAAATTTTACAAAAAATACAAACATATAAGATGAATTAATTAATTTAATAATTAATTCACACTGTCAGAGCAAATAGCGTGTTCTTATGAAATAATAAGTATCAAACGATTAACACTAGTTTAAGTCCGATTTCAAAGTGAAATTAATTTCAACGACCACTATTGGATTTAATGGTAAAAATATACTCTAATTTCAATTTAAAACCAATTCAAATGATAATCTAATCATATAAATAAATTAGATTAAAAAGAGGTTTTGAATTAAAATACAACATTTTTCACAATTTATTTAAAAAATGAACCTTATCATAAAAATACCAAAAATTCACACAAAGTAAATTTTGATGTCCCGATTCTACAGAAGAGTTTTATTTGGTCCAATAGAATTTATAAGAGTAAACCAAAATATATTTAATGATGGTTCACCATCAAAAGGCGCTAAGTGAACCTTTAGTGAAAACTAGGGCATATACGCCTAAAATTGAATTCTTTCCGTATTTTAAGCCTTTATCTTTTATTAGATAAAAGTAAAAACATTTAAAAAACATATATAATCATATTTTAGTTATTTCTATCCATTACCGCCAATACAACGGCTATGTGTTAACTGCCATTTAAAATAATATTATTTTATTATTAGTGTGCAACGTAAGATTTCAATGAAACTCTTTGTTGTGTATCGGGTACGCTATCGAACATAGCAACCCCTTTAAAGTAAAATTAATATTAAACTCGTAAATATTAATAAACATGAAAATTCATTATTCTTTATTTACCTGGGATGTTAAAAATATGTTTAGGAAGCCTCAATAATGTTTTACGATAAAATTTGGATGACTAGAGTGTATATGTTTTAGAATTCAGAGCTTTTGTTATATGAATCTTGAAGTATATAAGGATTGTTTGTAGGTGTTTTTTTATTTGTTTTCAAGAATGTGTAACATGATATTGATGACCATGAAAATAGAATTAATTGAAAGGATTAATTTAGGGAAGGTACCCATTATCATGTCCAAATGAGGATAAAATGATATTTTATATGGATAATGATGTGACTATATGGATAATGTAAATTAGTTAGTATTTAAGACATCATAACTGATAAAGGATTTCATGATAATGTTTTCTATGTTATAATGGACATTGATTAAAACTTCTAGGATTTAAGGATTATAAATTTTAATGTTATGAATATATAGTAATTCATGTTTTCAAAAATGATTTATACTAATTAATTTTATTAATATATTTCAAGAGAATATACTATGATGGTATTCACATTCTTAGTATTTAACTATTTGAGATAAATTATTATTTTGGGTATCAATAATATGTTTATTTCTTGAACTTAATTCTAATTTATAATATTTTCCTCTTCCAGAAGAGTTATAACGTTATCCATTTATTGAAATATTAACTTAAGAATTAGATGGAATTTTTTTGATTAATTTATTATCACAAAAAGTGAGTATTTTTGTGCAGTGGATTACCTACTCTAAAAAATTTATTTTGATGAAAAATAATGATACACCTGATTGAATATCCATAATCTCCTTATTTTTTAGTGCTTCAAGATTGAAAAATTCACCTTTTAAAAAAATATTTGGCGTAGATAATAGAAAAACAAAGAGTGAAGTTGTTTTGAAATCATGAAATTGTATCTTTAAATGGAAATTTTTCTTCTTTAGGAAAAAAAATAGAAATACAATTTTTTTATATTACCTCAAATATTATTGAACTGATGGCCATTTGAATCATCGTATATATTTTTAATGCGAGGAAATCAAATTTCCATTTTTCAATTTAATGTTTGTGATTTAACACCTCAATCACTCCCTATAAATATTTATTGTTTTCTGCTATATCAAATTTTCACACCCAACTTATGTTCTCATACATGGAAACCTAGTTCTGAGTTACAATGGACAAATGTTATATTTCCAAATATCCATTTTAAGGGATGTTTTATATTTCATTTTTACAATGTGGGTTTCAATGAATTTAAATATCAAGTATTATACATTGGATAACCTATATGAATTTCAAGGGTGAAATTCATTTTATGGGGTGTAGAATGTAACACCCTGCGATTTTTTGATTTTTTGAAATTAATTAAATATTTTTGATATTATTTATTTTACAAAACATAAAATATATATTTTTTATATTAAATCACTACAATTAGTTTTCCAACACTTCCTAGATGTCTTAGATTAGATTATGCTACATGCAACAAGAACTTATCTTGTGTTACCCACAACAATGTTTTTTTTCAAACTATAGTATATTACTATAATTATTTAAAAGACATTATTATATCCAAAAATTAAACATAGTTATATGTATATCACTAACTAATTTTTTATTTTGTAATATTAGTTTCAAATATAGAAAACAATTTTAAAAAGACACATATAATTTTTTTTAAATGTATTTATATTTATAAAAATATCACTTACCAAACAAACTTATTTTTTATGAAATTTAATGAAAAATAATAAATATATTATCACACAGTCGTACAAACTGAATTTTATAAAATTAATTCATTTTTAAATACATATTTATAAAATTTTATTCTGGTGATATTTTTGGCTTTTTCTAAGAAACATCGTTTTTTGATGAATAGTCACAAATATTGAAATATAATTAAAAATTCCTTTTTGGATTTTTTTAATATAGTAAATTATATTTTATGTTTTTCTTAATGTCATAATAGATCAGTTATACAAATATTAAACCAATATATTATATTTAAATCTTTTTTAAATTGAAATTAGTTATAAAATCATAATGTACATTTGAACACGATCACAAAAAAACCATCTTTCTCACCACATATAAGGGATATTAATTTAAATTATTTTTATTGTTATTTTAGATGAATTTTGAGAAAATATACATACATAGTTTTAATCAACATAATATTTATATTCTAATAATATCAACTTAATGATTGACAAAAATATTAGTGAAAATGATAAAAAAAATTATAGTGATTAAGGTAAATTTTTGATTAACAAAAGACTAAAACTTGAAATTATAAGAAATATTGACCTTAACACGTGTCCAACAGACATTTGATGGCCATATTCCGAACATAAACCTTACATTATTTCTGTTGGTTGTTTTTAATGAATTTATATGTAAAAAATTGTTACAACTAACTTGTTTAAAAAAATGACCAATGTTTTCCCTCCTTCCACTATAAAAATACACTCATCCATACCACATCTACACATCTCTAAAACCAATTTGGATCCACCATGATCTTTTCAAGTAGCTCTTAAATATAACTCCCATCAATACATAAGACTCACAGTGGTAATAAATTCATTCATGTTATTTGTTTTGTGAAAACTGAAATTTGTTACCCAAATAAGAGGTCAGATCCTTCATCAAGCTCTTTAGTCTTATCTTCATTATCTACCCTACCAAATATTCTTATTTCATTCTTATATTTTTAATTTAAATACCTTTTTCTATCAGGATATATAGAAACACATTACATATCTCATATTCCTAATACCATGAGGCCCATGAACATAACCCATGGGCCTAGTACAAAGTCATGTCTGCATAATCCTCCCATTATTGTCAAGTCCATATCATGCATGTGTCCCCTCCTATGTTGTAAATCCACTTATGGGGATTTTCATTATTTCAACCCTAGTTTTTTAGATTCAAAATTATGAAGATTACCACTCAAGAACCCAACAAAATGAATATTATATTATTAAATAAAAACATGGGTATCCTCAATATACTGAGTTTGTTTTATTTTATGGGTTCAACATGAACTTACACAAACTTCCATAAAAATGGTAATGAACATACTATTATTGGGTGATGCAAAATACAAACTCACCAAATGACGTGACTTCTTTTCATCCTTTACCACATCTAATGGTGATTTATTATGATGAAAATTATATAATTATATATTATTTATGATATTTATGATGTATTTATGATTATGGAATTATTATATTACTTAAACTTTCATACATTACATTTTTTGTAACTAATATAATCTCTATTGTGGATGTGTGGACTACTGCCTTCTCAAAACGAATTTATTCTATCACACCATACATTGGATATATTAATCAATATCTGAGTGAATTAATAAGATATATATGAAATAATAATTAAACCATAATTATAATACACACACACACAGAGATATATATGACATTCATTTTGAATATTTCAATATGAAACTAAAACATTAATTTCCATCAAGCATACGTTTGACCTACCGTATCCATGAATATTATATTAAATTTTATAAATTTATCTTATATATATATTTTAACATTACTATATATAATATTCATGATATTTATATGATGGTTTATATTTTTAATATCATGATATCTATTTAATCCGCAAAATATAACAAATTATGACCCATGAAAAAAAACAAAGATGGTTTTACCACAATTGTATCCTCAACATGGATGTGTTAATAAGGTGAAAATATAAATCCATATATATAGTTTGATATAAGAATATGGTTCTGTAATTTTTTGTAATAATCTTATACTTTTTATACATGAGTTTTGAATGACTACAAACAAAGTCAATACTTAAGGTAAGGGGATTTCATCTCATGTTTATTTCGTTGATATACATAACATATTAACCACTCACATATTTGGTTTAATGTATATAATAGTGTAACAAATTATATATAATTATATTAATTTATTTAATATTACAAAAATATATAAATTGTGTTACTCTATCAAGTGTATCATGATTGTATGGATACTTAAGTAGTAATGGTTTTCTTGTGCCACTTTAATTTTATATCAAACAAAATATATGTTCACCACCTATTTCATATATTTGGTGTGTTTAATTCATATATATATTTTTTATTATTATTAAATATAAATTTATGGTTACATATATATCAATTTCATAATCATTACTTCATGGGGTTTTTGTTTTAATATTTACCCAATCATTTATGTTGGTTTGCCTCAATTTTCTTTCTATGAAACACATGCCACATTATCTAGCTATATTTTTCTATGTGATGTATATACTAACCTTTTACATGCTATATCATCAATATAAATATTTAAATAATATTTTATGATTCATGTTATGTTATTATTTCTAGGGAGTTATCATTTAGAGTTACTAATGTTGTAATAGTTTATAGATTCCATCTCATTATTTATCAAGATAAATTAATTCTATGAATCCATTGATGAAAGATTATGATCGATATCTCAAGAACTCACCAGACTCATCTCACCCTATATATATTCATTTTATGTCAATTTAATATTACCATTTATTCAATCAACGATATTTAAGAAAACTAATAAAATGTTTCTATGGAACTCTTACATTATTTCTCTTTTTTCTCTAAAATTGGTTATTGTTTGAAACCATGTTTTTTTAAAAAAAAATAAAAAAATAATTCGATTATCATATGATATTTATAGGAAATATTTATACATCTATTACCTTTAAAATTATTTTATGTAATGGAATTTTAATTCCATTAAATTATAAAGGTCATTGTCTAAAATTTTAAGGTGTAAGGGAAATGTTTGATATGTACATGCCTACCCTTTCCATGATATCCATTTCCCTGATGATTTCATTGTAAGATTACAGGGGTATATTTGTAAAATACATTTTCCTTAATTTTATCGAAATTATTTTTATTTTAATATTGTTTATGAGAAACGGTTTTAAATAATTATTTTATGATTAAAAAATGTGTTAATTAATTATCAAAGCTTCTTTTATGTGTTTTCAAAAGGTTTATTTCAAATAAGATAATTCCAATGATAAAAAGCACAATTTATATGTATTTATGTTATTTTTATTGAAAACATGTTTCAAAATTTTCTTAAACATCTTTTATAAGTATTTAAAAAAAAATCAAAATGTTTTCAAGCATCATTTATATGATTTCATGTAAAAATGTTTTCCAAAAGATTTCAATACTTAATTCTTCGTATACAATGTATTTTCAAGAAAATTGGTCTTACAAATTGATTTCAAGGCCCCTTTCTATGTCTTATGATAATTTCCAATATATTTTTAATGGTTTTATGTATTCAAAATCATATTCCATATAAGAAGGGATATTTTCAATTGGAAATGTTTTTAAATGATATTTTAATTATTATTTTCCATAAAAAATGAAATTAATAGATGTTAATAAACCCCTTAAGGGAAATAATGCAAAGGTTTCAATTATATTCATTATATTAATGATTTATGTATGTACATTATAATTTTTATGAAAACCAGGAACTATTTCAAGGGTTACAGGTTTATGAAATATGTTCCTCTTCTATGGAATATATACGTATGAAACATGTCTCACTTCCATGAGTTAATACTGGATAATTGATTATGAAATTTTCTTCCTTTAGATTGATATTTGAATAGTAAATATTCATGAAACCTATATATTTTCAATAAGTTATTATATGATTCAATTTTAATGATACTCATGTCATTTCCAGGGTTATGACATGATTTTTGAAAACCAATATCTTTTAATGGGTTATGATATGATTCATGTTTTATTATCTTTTAGAACATGTATTTATTATTTTATTATGTGATTGGTGGGACTTATATCTCCTCTAATGCATTGGGTAATGATAATTATTTTATACACCCAAGAGGGTTCATGGGAGGGAATACCAATCCCCATAAAAGAGGTAATTTCAAGCATAAAATAAGAGGGTGGAAGGGAGGGAAACTCCATATTGAAATAAATGGGAATCATAAGCCTGAATAATGAGGGTACACATGAGATAATCACAATAATGAAACAATATGTAATCTTATTCACCAAAGAAGAGGTTACACATAAGGGAATTAATGGATTGAGTCAATAGTGTACACATGAGGGAATCTAAATCCACAAACAAGATAGAGTATTAACCCCAAAACCCAAGGTTACACTAGAGGGAATCCCAATACTAATAAAAAAGTTTACACAATATGGAATACCACTCATAAAATAGTATGGTACATAAGATAGAAGCCCAAGACATAAGCTGGCACATGATTTATTATTCCAATCCAAACATGCAATGAAGGTATTAGTATGTATCCTAGACAAATGAATTTTTATGATTATTTATATTAAAAAACATACATTTATTATTTCTATGATATTAATTCTTGGTTTATGATCTTGATTCCCTTAGGATTCACGTTTCATGTGTTTTTAATATTTATTACATTTATCCTGGTTTTTTTTTTATTTACATTGAATGATCTGAAGATGATATGCTCATGTTCTCATAGCCTTATATTTATGTTATGATTACATTCTTCATTTACATTCCTTATAGAGTACTAGATCTCACCGAATTTTTATGTTTATTTTCAACAGGTTATGAAAAAATGGTTTTAAGTAGAAGTAATAAATTAGAATATCGTTGTGTGAAACATTATAAACCTGTCACCAAATCTGAAAACATTTTATCATGTTTAGGAATATAGTAAACTATTACTACCCTTGAGAATGTATTTTTTTAATATGGGGAATATTCATATAAAATTATGTACTATACATGTATTTTAATCTAGGGTCACTATAGGATTTATTCAACAGAGTCATATACACTTAATTATGGTTGTGACATGCGTCACCAAAACATAATCTACAATAGATATACTCAATATGAAAAAATTCAAAATACCAAATTCTAATTAATTCACTCATCTATATATATTAACACTTTAAAAAACCTTTAACCTAGCCATAAACGTTTCATGTTAATTTCACTTCAACAAAATTGTATAGATAAATTTTCCCTTGCATAAAATAGTTATTCTAATAATCAATAATTGAATTGATGTATGATATGATTTTATTAATAGTAATGGGATGATATTACATTGATATTCATCATGTTCTAAAAAATAATAAATCCCATGAATTTATATATATATATTATGTACTAAAATAGAGGATAATATTAATTAATGTTTTATAAGGACATGTCCTTGATCATTAAATAATCTTGTTAATTCTTCAAGAATACCCATATTACATTCCAAAAGATTTTCCCATTTCATAGTTCTATTGATTTTGGGTCATAAAACATATATTACAGATTATAAGAATACAAATAAGATACCAATAATATAGTATAAATCACATTCATTATGAATTTTTTTTTCAAAATCATGAATTCTGGAGAACATTCAACTATTCATCTTTTTTTTCTGTTACCCATCCTTCAATCATTTGAAAGAAATATAAAAGATTGGGATGAGCAAAAAAATCTCAGTTAGGTAAATAATAAAATATAAACCAATATTCAATGAATATTTATAATCATATGAAATCCTTTTCACAAATATATACTTCCCACCGATAATGTTTCATATATTAGATTTATGAAAACAAGATATTTCTATAAAACATAGAAAAAAATAAATCCATATAGATATCATAGGGAATTGTATACATGAGATTTTTACCCTCATGGACTATATATAATTTTTAACCTTCACGTATACCGGATAATGTAACCCTCATGGATACCCTATGATATAACCCTCTGGACTACCTTATGATTTAACCATCATAGTAATCGTGGGTATGATCATTATAGTCAAATTCCAACATAAAAAACCCATCGCATTAGAGGGAGATATGGGTGACAACATTCATTATAAAAAATTCTAATTAACCATAATATAATCATAAAATATGAATAATTCCATTTTAGAATCATTCATTTTGAATTATTTTAAAAAAAATACAAAAAGATGTTTTCTAATGAATGGTCCCTTACTTTGGGATTGTTTTACTAATCTGTGTTCAAACCTATTTTATAATGTGGAAAAGAGTGTTATTAATTTATTATATAACTATATCATGTCAGTAATTTTTTTTATGACCATATTATAACAAACTTCCATCCATTTATTAATAATATATACATATTTACATCATTTCTAGTGTTCTCTATTCATGGCCTCCATGATTGGTTCATTATAGATTTTCATATCAAACAGAAGAAAATATAAGAAGTGTAAATAAATTTTATTTATATTTTTCATGAATTTTAAATGATACCTTATTTTTTCTGATATGAAGATAATTCATTAGAAAAAACATTAATGAAAATGATTTAGTTTTTTTTTTTGCGGTTTTTACTACTGCCAAGAACATATATCACATTATTTAATATCATATTTATATAATATTTCAAGAACATTATATTAAATATAATATGGTTAAATCAATTTTATATAACCAAAATAATGGTTTTATGACCTACATTGATGTTGGTAAATGAAAATTAAAACATATTGTCCATTATGGCGGTAAATCAACACATCACAGATGATGCTCACATTTTTAGATTAAAAGAGAGTGGAGTAGAATAATGATAATGTATTTGTTCATGAATATTATATAATTATAGTATATATAATATTTTATTGTGTCCAATACACTTGTATAAGTGGATGTGAGGAGTGAATAAGAAAAGTAATGAAATTGAAAGGAAAATAAATGAAAATTAAATAGGATTTTACCTCTCGAATTCTTCTCTCTGAGAACCTCTATAAGGCATAAGGTTTTGGACTTTTGGAGAGAACAAAAGGTCCTGGTCAGAGGGAAATGATTTTTAGGTGCATTAGGTATAATTTAAAGAATATATAAAGCATTGAGGTGTGGGAAGAAGTGGTGGTGATGGAGTTATTCATATTGGAGGGATGGGTATTTTTTGATTACAACATTCATTAGTTTATTTATTTTGGTTCAATACTATGAATATATAGAGAATTATTAGTCTATATAATAATATAAGGAAGAAGAGTTATATATTATGGGATTACATTATCATTACATAATCTATTACTCAAAAATACTTGTATTTAGCTTATATCATAAATTATTGTATTTTACTATTTTCCAAAAAATCTGATATCATTTAAAAAACCCAAAACATCACCCTAACCATTTTTTTGATTTTTGTAGTTCAATAATTAAATCAATTTTAGTAATTTAATTTCCTATATATAAAAATTTTAAATTTAACTTTTAATTATAATTAATATAAAACCCCAATTTCAAAAAATATAACCAATTTTATATCACATTGAAAAATTATTTATGGTATCTTAGAATTATATTACATTCATAAAATATTAATTTATAAACATATTTAATAGAAAATAAATTTTTACTCATTTAATTAACTAAAAAATTATATATAACTATTTATTCTTTAGAAAAATACAGACACTTAATTTATTGGTTTCAATATATTTATTTAGTAATATCATTATATATGTATATAATATTTTCATATTTAAGATAAATAAATATTTGTATACATTCATCGAATATTTTACTATTTTATTTGTATAGAGACCAAAATTCTTATACATACAATTCATTTCCATATACATTAGTAATCAATTTAACTATTTAATTCAAGAATCAAAAAATTATATTTTAAAGTACCTAGGTTTTTACATTCTCCCCTTTATATATATTGTGTCTTAAAATGTTTTATTCACTTATTATACAATTTAGGATAACTTTTCCACATACTATTTTCATGTTCCATTGTTTTTTCTTCAACCATGTGGTTTCTCCAAAGAATCATAACTTTTTTGAATTACCATATTTCTTAATAATTTTTCTCTATGATCATGAATTTTAATACAGTTCTCTTCATAAGAATTGTTATCTTATATCTGAACTATTTCTAGTCTCAAAACATCTTATGAATCTGGACCATACTATCATAACATTGATACATGAAAATAATTGTGTAACTAAGATAAACATAGTGTAAAAGGTACTCAATAAGAAACTAGTCCACCTTTATCTCTAATTACAGAAGGACTAATGAACAGTGGACTGTGATTTATATTATTACCAAGACACACAAATATTTTCGATCGAGATATTTTAAGGAAAACATGATTACCAACCACGAGAGAATGGTCTTTCATCTTGTTATCTTCATAAATGTTCTAACCAATCTAAGACATCCTCATGAGTTTCAAGATCATCATTAAGTTATCAACTACTTCCACTACTAATTATAGTCCCATCAACATTTATTCTCTGACTTCAACCGAAAATTTGTGACTGTGAGACCACTCCCAAAATAATTCCACAAAATGTTCAATCTTTATACTAGAATGAATAAAATATTATTATAAATACCAACTATATAAATATGTATATCCCCGCATCCCTAGAAATACATTGAACACGCTAGAAGCATATCATTCAATGTTTGAATAGTTCACTCTAACTAAAAATAATCACCATTATAAAATTCAATTCTAAAATATATTTCAGTCATAACTACAACAGAAGGCCTTTCAAAAAGTATGAACGAAACATGAGATCACTGTCAGATACCATGGAGTGAGGTACTCCAGTTAAGATGACTGCCACTATGAGGTACAGTCGAGAATGATGCTTTAGAAACATAGTATATTCAATAAAAAGAAAATGTGTTGATTTGGTCTGTTGATAAACAATAATCCAAATAGAATTGTAACCTCAATAAGTATTGTGTAGTCCCATCCTAAAGTCCATGGATATAAAATCCCACTTCCACTCTCGCGCAGGAAAAGTTTGAATCACCACCTTTTATATTTTTCTCACTTATATAAACTACTGAAATGTCAATAATTTCATGGAAAAATGTACATTATCTATATTCATACAATCCAACCAGTTATACTCTAAAAGTTCCTTATACATCTAAGTTCTCTTATGATGAACTGAAAAAAGGAGAACTATGAGATTAAAATAACAATTCATTCTTCGACTAAAACAAAAAAGTAACACATAATATCATTCCAAATTTCATTAAACAATCATTATCAACATTATATTATTGAAACATACCTTTAAAAACAAATTAAACCCTTTTATCAACTTATAGTCTTCCTTTGGCCGTTTCATAATTTTGTTTGAGAGACACTACTACAAGGAAAACAAGAATAAAACATACGAATCTCCTACACTAAAAACATACAATCCTAAATTCATCAATTAATTAACCATGGTGTTATGTTCCAAACATTCCATGTTTAATGTCGCATGATATTTTCAACTCAATTATTCCTCAAATTTTTTTCCTTTCCAGGATAGAAATAAATTGTGAAATAATAATACTTTATCATTTCCATTCATCTTATCCACCTTATTTTCAATTTTTAATGAGTCGATATGTAACTCAATATTTTATGTTTAGTATTTATCCAACATTTGGATTCTAATAAATGATGCCTCTTATTTTTAAATGTAAAAAATATGGTTACTAATTCCAAATCACGTGTGGGAAAATATATCTTAGGAGGTTTCAGTTGTCTTGATACACAAGTAATTAAATGATAATTTTTCCTCATAACACAACCATGTCACATAAATGAAGTATCAATATAGATAAAAAATAACTATTTTTTATGGTAGGAACAAAATAAGTAAATTTAAGAATATTCTTTCCAATACCTAAAAAACCTCATAGTATTATTTCAAAATAAGTATAAATTATTTTTATGTAAAATTATTTAGAGGGATAAATAACCATCCAATGTATTTAACAAACCATTTTTAATATCCTTTTAAAGAAATAACACTATGAATCTTAGTATAAATTACAGGTCTTCACTACTAATCAAAAATAAATATTTTGCAGGATCAATTATTATTCCATCCTTGGTTATAATGTTCCAAAAAAACATATCAATTGCTCCAAAAATAACATTTTTTAAATTTCCCGTATAACTTCTTTTAATTGGGATTTTTTTGGAAAATACATCATTGTTTTTCATGATCAACAAATCTTTTTTGAAAAAAAAACATATGACAAGAAAAAAACTTATCCAAATATTCACTGATGATTTAATTTATATGATACATAATTACAATAGGGAAATATTTCAAAACAAACTGAATGAAAATAATCACATTATTCTCATATCTATTATGGAATATTGTTTTCAGAATTCCATCCTCCATCATCATCATCTAATTGAACTTTTATCTCATATCAATCACAGAAAAATAATATTCTTTCTAGATATTGTCAATTGGGTCATCAATATAAGGAAAATGAAACTTATTAATAATAAAAATGTTATTCTATGTGATATAATAAATGAAAAACATTATAGAATTATTTTATTGACATACAAAGTATGATCACCACATTGTCATATTCTAGATAAAATTATGATTTTTTCATGAAACTCGTACAAACTGATTTATCGATTCTAGATCTTCCACTTGATCGATTCGATATATGGGTTTTGAAATTGTCATATCATAAGTAACTAAATAAATAATACATTCAACTTCTTGATCATGTATTACATAGGGACAATCATCATGGAATACATTGAGGTATTCAATTAATATTCGAACAACATTAATTTGAATTGTTTTCTTTTTTTAATAATATGTGCAAGATAAAATTCATTTCAATCATCTAATATTTTCTCATCATCCTAATATGTAATAAATTGTATCGGTCCATTCATTTATAAAAACCAATAATGTTTCAAAAAACATCATTAGTTATACAATTAATCTTATCATGATTAAAAGAAATCCATTCCATTCAATGATAAATATAAAACTGTTCTATGGGAATAATATAGAGTTTTATTTGTAATTTCATTCCACATATCACATTACTAATAATCATAAAACATCATTTTGAGTTAATATTTCCTCTGGGTGTCTTAACTATAACCACTTACTTCATTTCATGAGGTGAAAATTTTAATTTATCATAGAATTTATTAGAAATAATTTAATGTCTATACATAGTATCAAACAACACATTGGCATAATATACAAAAATAAAATGTACATGATTCCAATTCATTGGGTGGCCAAACATCTACCAATGTTGTTGTAAAGGATTCTACTACACCTTTATTAATATAATATGAATGCTTCTAATTATTCACACCATTATTTTAGATTGTATTTTTTTAATTACCCATCTCACCACATTTAAAACACTTTACATTTTTCTTATCAAAATTAAGAATATCACAAAAACAATAATTTTCATTACAATCATGCATCATATTTCCAATGATACCTAATTTGATAAATTTCCGTAATTTGTTAATGCATTTCACATGATTTTTTTAAACAACACTAACAAAATAAAAACTAATTTTTCATACCGTCAAATGTCTTTGATAGAATTTTCCACATTAATTTCCCTCTATTATTATTATTCTAATTTTTTTTAAAGTACACATGATCAGTGGAAAAAACCATTTCTACCCTCTTAGCTCATCAAACATGTTTTTCATAACATTTGACTTCATGGGATTTCAAACCCCATTGATATATTGGATTCAATAATGAGTAAAAACTATTAATTTTACAATCAAGATCTTGAATATGATTTTAGTCATTCCATTATAAATGATTGAAGATTTACTGATACATGGCCACAAAATCTTCCTCCTTTTTATTTTAATTCAATCAATTTCCTTTCCATTATATGTCAAACTAAAATAGTAAAATATGATTCAAGGAAAATATTATTAAGTTTATTCCATCCCAAGGCATCAATATCTTCTTTATCCTTGATATTCATTACCATTGACAGTCACTATTCAGTTTCACCTTACAAATAATAAATAGAATGAATAACTTTTTAATATTCTGAAGAACCCATAAAATTAAATATAATTTCAAGGAATTTGTTTCTCCCTTCATCGACAACTAGGACATAAGATCAAATGAAATACAGAGGGTTCATCTTTGTAAAATTTTGAACAGTCATCATGTGGCTTTTTGGTATCTCTAGTTTTTCTATGGCATGGATATCACTTCCATTTAGAGCCTGTGTCAAATGACCTATTACTACCATAACCTCATCTGTTCCATTTCCCATTATTCTATGTTATTTATTCATAAGGATATCATTTTTCAGTGCCTTACCACTTCATATTCACTATTTATTATATGGAAAAACATTTTGAATGGAAAAATATTAGACAAACCAAAATGGTAATATTTATAATTCATATATTTTCAATATAAGGGTATGGTATAAATCATTATTGATGTTAACATATTCTAACATTATCTAAACCATTATATGATACGATCTATTAGAACTCAACCTTAATCATTAAATTATCTACATAATTCAACTAAATACACAAATTAAATTCCAAAATATCATTTTAGTTTAGATTATTATAGATTTTTTTCTTAAAACAGACATGATATCCCATCATAATATAATAGGGATACCACTAAAATAGTGTCAATTTCATAAATAATAGATTTTTTAATAAAACATGAATTATTCACAAAATTAATCATTTCATATTCTTTTCTCATACCCATCCTTAAATAATTGGAAAATCATTTACAAAAAGGAATAACAATAAAAATATTAGTAACGAAAATTAAAAAATATAAACCAATAGAACATAAATACATGTAAACATATTAAATCATTTAGCAATTACATTCTTCTCATCCATAAAGCATCATATACTTTCTTTGGGAAAACATGAGATTTCCCTAAAACATATAAAACAAAAATAAAATCATATAGGTATGTTGGGAAATTAAATACTTTTTATTGGTACCCTCACAGACAAAATTTGATTTGTAACCTTCACGGATATCTTACAATGTAACCATCTCAAAAACATTATGAGGTAACCCACACAGCTATATTATGGTGTAACCATGGAAGTTTCACATGGAATAACCATTATGGTAAAGTTCCACATAAACATACCAAATTTATTAAAGGGATATATAGGTTCCACCCTTCATCATAAACAATTACCAAGAAATAGAACATGATAATAAAACAATATTACTTGCAATATATACATATTCATTTTGAATTTTGTGAAAAACTAATAAAAAAGAGGATTTTAAAAGAAATGTTTTTTTACCTCGGGTCAGTATTACATAAAACATGTTAAAACCTCTTGTATAACAGTTTATATATTTTAGTTGATTTATTACATAACTATAATCATGTTTATTATAACATATATGATAATATTATGACATCATTATACCCATTTATTATTATTTTTATGTTATTTCTATCATTTCAGTTGAGTAATTTTCATGGTTTCCAAGGATGGTTCATAATGGATTTTTAAATAGAATAGAAAAAACGTTAGAAGTGGAATGAAATTTTATTAATATGTTTAAATAATTTATAATGATACCATATATAATTTTTTTCATATTTTTTGATGATTCATTAGATAAAAAAATAATAAAAATGATTTAGTAGATTATGAAGGTTTTTAGGACCATCATGAACTTATTTAATTTTATTTTTTATTATTTTAATATAATGGTTCCAAAAAATTATATATGATACAGTATGTATTATAAATTCTCAAAAACCATAATAATGGGTTTATGACCTACCCTGAACGTGGTCAAGGAATGTGAAATTGTATAATCCACAGTGGTAGTAAATCAGCATATCACACACTATATTATCATTTTTTGAATAAATTTTAGAGGACAAGAATAATAGTGATTAATGATTACATAAACATGATAAAAAAATTTATATATAATATAATGGATTTTTCATGCCACTTGGATACTGTGATGTGAAGAGGAATAAGGAAATTAATGAATCTGAAAATAAATTAAATGAAAATAAAGTGGATTTTACCTCTTAAATAATTCTCATCGAGAACCTCCTAAAAGAAGTTGGTTTTTCATTATTTTGAGAATATCTAGTCATGTAAATGGAAAAGTAAATTGTTAATGGAATTTGGACATAATTAAATAAGTTGAAAGGCATTGATGTATAAGGAGAAGAGGTGGTCCTTGGTGGTATTTACAATTGAGGATAGGTGTAATTTTTTATTTGTTAGGTTATTATTTTGGCTAAAGAATATGAATAATTTGAGCATAATAAATAAATACATGATTATAATGAATAATTGTTCAATATAATTGTCTTACATCATTCATACATCATCTATTACTTAATAAATCTTGTATGTAGCTTTTATCATAAATTACAGTATTTCACTATTCCACAAAAAAAATCGATTATTTTACAAAAATCACAAAATATAACACATAACATTTTTATATGATTACAATTAAAAATGTAACTCTGTTTTATGAAAATTAGTTTATATTTATTATAAAGTTATTTTTTAATTAAAATCATAATTTACTCAAAATACCGAATTTTAAAATTATAACCGATTTTATGATAATTTTAAAAATTTATATAGGACTAATAAAATAACCTTTTAATCATAAAATATTCATTTATTACTCTAATTTATAAAAAGTATTCTAATTTATTATATTAATTATAAAATTATAAATAATTGTTAATATTTTATTGAAATACCAACACAAATTTATTTACTTTTAAAACATTTATTTACTTATTCTATTATATAAATATCTCATATTTTCACTTATATGATACAAAAATTTGATTTATAATTTCATAGATGACATTAGTATTTTATTATTGTAGATTCTATAATTTTTTTAAATACCAAATATTTCATTATGCATTTATAAATAGTTTAACTATTTAAGTCGAAAATGAAAAAAAATTATTTTATATGTACCGAGTTTTTTATAAATTATAACACTCTATTCAGTTTACTTATATATCCAATATTAATTTTTATATTTCCACCCTATGGATTAGAAATTAATGAAAATATTTAATCTTCCATTTTAAATTACATAAGTACATAATTTTAAAAAAATCGTTTTTTGGATGAAAAATAATACGATTTCTGTCAGTAATTGTATTCCATATGAGGTATGTCATTTTTTATTTCTTTTAAATATCAAACAAATCAATTAACTAAAGAGTAAAATAATAGATATTTTCTCCATTATTTCTATAAAATTTATTCATTATATATATATATATATAAATCATTGACTAATTTATGAAATCCTCAATGGAATGCATATTTTCTATTCACACTTCGAGGAATAAAAAAGTTGTTAAATATGAATCTTATATCATTTTAATTTTTCTTCATACCCTATGATATAATTATTAATTTTATATTTATGTTGTTGAAATGAAAATATTAATATTTTAAATTAGAAGGAAACCTTCTTATTTATTATGAAAATACATAATTTTGAAATATTAACCAATAAGAGTTAATTATATTCAATCACAAATATCATTAAAATAGGGATATATGTAGAGAACTGATTAGAATAGTTTTTACTCATGAATGGAGTTTTAATTAAATCTGAAATAATATAAATATATATTTTGTCTCACTACCTAGTATCATTATGTGGTATTTATATCCAAGTTCAATATCCATAATTTTGATGTTATCGATTTTTCACATACAATATGAGAAATTTTTGTTTTGGTGCATTTTTTGAAAAATGAATATATTAAACCCTTACAGAAAGGATAGAGACACCATATAGAACCATGATTTTTATTTCATATCATTTTCATCCAATTAAAATAAATATTTTTTTTAGTATTTTGTTTATATATATAATCAAGGCAGAGTAATTAATAAATTTTCTCTAAATTTTCATGTTTGATGATTTTGTTAAAATAAATGAATAACAGAGAAGGGGAATTGGTATTCCAACCTCCTTTAACTACTTCTTTCATTTATCACTCTTGGATCAACAATATCTTTCATATGGAGGTATTTTCTATTAGGTTACTATATGCATGTGAAGGGTTTTTTAGGCCACTCTATCTAGAATACGCATCCTTCACACTCCCTTTTTAATAATTAATAGTCGATAAGATGGACAAAGCCTTCCCAAAATAAGTAGTGAATAATGGATGATTTTGAATAGTGCTAATATGGATAAATAATGGGGGATAAATCTATAGTGGTTGAATTTCTCTTGATTGTATGTGACGGTATTTTATGTATTCAATGGGGGGTGGTAAAGTGTAAGGACTTGACCCCAATTACCCAGATTCGGTGCATTATTTTAATACATTGGCATGTTTACAAGGAATCAAGTCCCAAAGGACCGATCAGTTGATCAGTCTTGGAAAATAGATTATATATATGAATATTAAAATATAATTTATAACATTCAAAACAACATAAATAATATTTTTATGAATTCCATTATTCCCCTGGCTTAACCATGCATATCAATCAAAATACACTTCATAGAATCATTGGAAAAATTAAACATAGAAAGGGATGAGCTCAGATTCTCACTAAGGATAACAATACAGTGGAAACTTCCATAAATAAGCATAAACATTTGAGGCAATGTATAACAAAAGAAAAAGCCTTTAAAACTTGAAATTCAGCATAATATGGAAAAAATAAAATGAAACAATTCCATTTAATTATTCAAATGGATATTATACTAGTCGAATAATCACATTCAATAACAATAACCACTTTCATAATTATGGAATGCATAATTACATATTTTCACAACCACATAGACAAGGCATCGTGCCATGAATACAAATTAGATTTTGTCAATGCCTTGTGCCAAGTCAGTAGTTTTTCTCATGAGACCTACCGACGCATCGAGGAGCAATAGAGGGCTCTACCTGTCACATACTAAGTCCAATGCATTCTTCATATGAATAGTTTTAAACATAACATAAACATTTGTATTAAAACTAGGATATGAAATGTCAATATTTTTTATATAACCCATGAAAGATATAAAAATGAGACATCCACTTTCAAAAATAAAACAAAACTTCAATAAAATATTTATGTTTTGTATCATAACAAATAAACATCAAATAAGCTTAAAATCCATCCAATGATGTTTACATAGATGAAATCAAAACTATTTAAGAGAAATATATCCTTTATAAAATCATTGAAAAGTCACACATTATAGAAGAGGTAATTTAAATGAGATTTTTCAATCAAAGTGTCCCATATGAATTTAAATTTTTTGAAAATAAATATCATTTCAAAACATTCATGCCCATATAAATAAATTTTTAAAATCATTTAGAAAACATGGCCATTAATTAAAAATATTTTGAAAGATAAATCTTTAAAATATTTAAAATTCTGATCTTGATAAAGAGTACCTTTCACAAATTCTTAAAATATTGATTTTGAAAAATTTTAAAAGTCATATAATTATAAAATAAAACATTTACATTGAAAATATTCTTATATGTTTGTAAGGGAATCTTTGATGTGTTTATAATGGTAGAAAATAGCCGCACGCACTGTATAAGTTAAAAAAGACATTGTTACCTTAATTTTGTTGAAAAGGATAAAAGGACCTTGTTTGGAAAACGACGTAGAGATTCCTTTATAAACATCATATAAAAATTCAGACAAGGGTATAAATGAAATTAACCCATATTCTGTAAAATATTATGAATGTATTGAAATAAATTTTTGAGCAACATGGATGTGGATGATAAAGAGGTCCCAGTAGATAATTACGTATAAACAACCACAGATAATGAAGAGATTGTGAAATAAACCCTTACCTTGTACTTTTCCTTGATAGATTTTAGGTTAACCTCCTGTATAATAGTTAAATCATTCTTATTAAATTATACAAGAATCATATACATAAATATGATATCTTATATGATCTTTTAATATTGCTTTGTTAATAATATTTTACTATTATCGTCGTTTTGGGTGTTAACCTATTCGTTTTCCTTTATATGATTTGTTACGAAAGACGTGTTTGTTATTGATAGGTTGTATCATATTCAAATTCATAATGATATCAAGTACCTAAACATTACTTTTAATAATCAAACTATAATTAGTCTTGAATGGATATTATTGGGAAATGAATATCATCGCGTTCGTGGAGACGATAGTCCGTACGTACGCACGAACGCTATATCGATTTAATTTTTCATTTTAAAAGGAATAAAAACAAAATGATAAATAGGTATACTATTATTCCATTATAATATAATATCTTATATTTGTTACATAAGTTCATTAACACCATCCTTTATACATTCTATGTATGGTATGAATGAGTCATATCACTTTGAGGGGGTTGTAGTCCACACTTCCTAAAACGAAATTATTGTATATATATAAACCATAAATGAATAATGGTATGATAAAAATTGGAATTAAAAATTATTATATATAAAATAGATATCCTTAATATTTTATTTAATTATAGTTTTATTATAATGGCCAGCATGAGAGGTGGTAGGAGATAATTGAACAATCATCGTTTCATGGTGTGTTTGGTTTCCATCCACAGAAAAATTATTATCATCACCTAATATATGGAGGTTTTTGTATGTGTAGCTTGAATACTTCTCATAAAAATATCCTAGTATATTTATTATACTGGTTTTGATAAAAAATAAAATAAAAAGAGGAGTTTAGGGGTTGGAGAAGTAAAATAAAAGAAAAGAAGCTAAGATAAATAATTACCTTTAATTTGGGTAACTCTGTTTGGTTTGAACAAAAAAGGACTTTTGAAGTTACTTATGCATAAGTTTAGGCTTCTAGGAGGAGTATGGGGATGTAGGGAGCTTAATAGGGAATAGGATGGACGAGCCACAAGTCTTGAGAGGTGTGAGGAATTGGTTAGAAGTGGTGTCCTTATATTAGGGGGAGGAGGGGCTCTTTCGAAAAAACATAAATTAATAATTTATAATAAATTAATATTCAGTTTCTAGTGGTTCCAAAGTGGATTATTCAAATTATAAGGTGGTTATGGGTTGAAATAATTTCATGCAATAGCTTTTAGACAGGTTTGGGTCACTATAGTAACCATATCTTTTAGTTTTAACTCTTTGTTAAATAGTTTGACATTTACCATGTCTCTTTATATTTTTATATAATATAGTTATTAAACACACTATAAGCAGCCAAGAGAACCCCAAGTGGTTCATTAATGACATACATATCATCAGATAATTCTTTTGGCCGAATCTCCCAGCAACTCGGGTCGGGCAGTCTCGTGCCAAGTCACCTCACCCATCACAAGCATAACACTGACCCTCTCTGGGCTGCACTAGTGCCCTCCGGCGCCATTGTGGTGTACGACCACGCCCCTGAGTCCGGTTGTCAGAAATCCACTTGCGTCGAGGTTCTGCTTGCCGACGCCCGTTAGCTGTGACAGACTTCTCGGCTCCAACGCGCCTGCTACCACCACCAACACTAGAACGTCAGCAACACTAGAACGTGACAAGAAGCCCTCTTTCACCAGAGCCTGCTCTAGCACCCCGACATACGTGGAAATTCCCAAGGGTACTATGACAGCACGGATCTCTCGGTGGAGACCCTGCCCAAACTTTCGCGCTTGGAGGTTGCCTTCATGGACAATGTCTGGGTAAAAGCGTGCACGGTATGCAAAACTAGTCACGTACTCGGCCATCGTCATCCCTCCCTACTGAAACTGCAAGAGCTCCTGAATCCGAACAGAGCACAAGAAAGAGGATAAAAACTCCTCATGAAACAACAACTGGAATTCACCCCATGAAAGCGACGACTCGTCAAGAATCTGAGTCACCAGACTCCACCAACGCTAAGCTGCTCCACGAAAAAGGGTGGCTACCAAATCCACTCTCTGATCTGTCGGTGTCTGCACAACCCTGAAAAGGCGAACCACTGCCTAGAGATAATCCTCTTCTACCTGAGGGTCTAGCTCACACTGATCCTCAGTAGTCTCTGCCGCTGGAACTCACGTAGCGCGCTCAACCAGCACTCAAGCTCAGCATGCTCTGCTAAAACTATATGATACTCAACATGTGGGGGTGCTGCTACCGGCCCACCTAGAGAAAGGGGATCACATGATGGGTCCTGGACTGTGGCCTCGTAGCTCACATGGTCGTCATCACGAACCAAAGCTGGTATCCTGGCTGGCTTTCCTCGCAGAGACATCATGAATATTATCAAGGTGTGCCGCAGTCATATGAGCATATATGTATATACAAATAACAACGATGGGGATCTGACTCAAGAAGGAATGTCAAGACTCAGTCCTATTTGATGCAAAAACAAATTTCCCTGCAATAAGTGTCTCAGCATGCCGAGTCGACAAGAAGGTTATCAAGGTCCTGGTGAATGGATACGTCAGCCGCCACACCATCACTGGACTCCTTGGCCTGAGAGAGGCTCTCGAAACACATTAACATGTTTTCCCTATATCCTAACCAATTCCTCTTTTACGGACATCCGCACAACGTCCCAAGGAACGAACTAGCTCTGATACCACTTTTTCACGACCCGACCCTACCCGGGCTCGAGCCGCAACTACCCCAGGCCCGCATCTATAGGCCAAGGGCTGGCGACCCGCGCCGAAGGTACAATAACTTGGGGAGGTCTTTGCCTAAGTAACTGTACACACACATGCAGCACACTCAATGCAATAGTGCAGAGTAAAAAATATAAAACTAAAGAGAAACATCTATAAATAAACCACAATGTGCATCGACCTCTATCAGTATAAAGTACAGTGCCGAAAAGGAAAAAAGGGAAAAAAATGTGCCCAACCAGAAAAGGTGCCACCACCTGGAAACATGTAAACAAAAAAAACAACTGACATGACTCCCACCTGGAACCTGGCCATGACCACCGCACATGGTCCAAGCTCCCAAGCTCCTACGCTCCACTGAAGTCACGCTCCACCTGAAAGTCCCATGCACGACCAACCACATATCTTGAACCAATTATATCACTCTCCCAAGAGTGCGCGATCACACGCCAAGGGTTCACTACAAACAAGGTAAGACGAACCACCACTAGAGAACCTTACATGGTTCCACATTCAATAAGATCGTGCAAGAGGCTCCACACAACCAAACGGATCACACCATTGTAATCCTCACATAAAAACACGTGAGATTGACTATTTACTCACCTCAAACAGATATCCGACTGAATAGTCACCAACACCGCCTCATGCCCGAACGACGTCCCGTGATCCTGAGCCTCGACCCCAAGAACAGTCGGGCGCATCACACCATTGAGTTCCCCTTGGGAAAACACGTCAAAAGCACTACTCAATTGAGTGCAACAGATATCCGGAGAAAAAGATGCATTCCGGTGCACCGCACATGAGCGGTGCTTCATGGGACCCGCATCCCGGTCCCAAAACACAACGAATGGATCGCACCGTTGCAATTCTCTCGAAAAAGCACACAAGATGGACTAATCACTTGTCCAAAACGGTTGCCCGGTGATATAGATGGAAAATCACCGTCGATGCCCAAACGACCCTCGTGGTCCCTGCACCATCATGCCGAATTAGGGAGGGCCAATTTCACCATTGCAATCCCCTCAGAAAAACACCCAACATAGACTGCTCGCACGCCCCGAACAGACGTCCGATGAAAAATTCGTGAAACGCTGCATGCAGCTCAAAAGACGGGTCGTCGGGCCCATGCCTCAACTTGAGCTTCAATGCCAGAAACCACCCTGGAAGGCATCGACTTGGTGCCAGGGTTCCAACGCCACTGGAGGCACTAAAAACGGACGTCGGAAGCGTCCTTGCCGTCCAAAACAATAATTCTCGGGGAATACGCTCGACCACTTAAAGTCACGTCACACCTCCACGACCCCTCGTTTCAGGAATTAAAAATTCCCAAAACTAGCTCTAAACATACCCCACGACGCAAGGTCCGCGTTTCCACTGACGGTGTGCAAAACGGACGCCCGTAGAGAAAGCTACGGGCCTCAGAAATTCGAAATGGGAAACTCCCTTGGGTCGGACCGGCCCGGTCCGGCCAGTCCGCCCACAGCTGGCCTGTTGCCCGGCCGCAGGTCCGGTTCGGTCCACCCCGGCAAGCTGGCCGCGGCCAGTCGCCACCGACCGGCCTTGACGGCCGGTCCCTTTCTCCTCCGCATCGACCCGCATTACGCGGGTCGCGGTCGCTGCACGCGGGGTCGCGCACCCCGCGGCCCCTCTCCCTCTTCACGCCACGCCGAAGCCGCCCGAGACCCGCCTCGCCGTCGCCCTGAAGTCGACCGCCTCCGCTGGCAGCTTGCCCGACCGAGCCACCTCACGACGCGACACCCGCAGACGCCGCGGACACCCTGCTGCCGCTCGCCGCCTCTTTGGACCGAATCCGAGCCGCCCCGGAGCTCCCCGAACCACCACGCTGCCGCCGCAAAAACCCAAAACCTGCAAACATATACGGGAGTTTGCGACTATGTCTGAACACGTATTTTTGATCCGAAAGAAGCGACGTGACGAAAAGAAAACAAACTACGCATATATGGGATTTTTTCAATGATTAAACATAAAATCGATGAATAAAATTGATTTCAAAGGGCAGTTCGGAAATGAAAATGCAACGAAACCTCCTACCTCGATGGGCTTCGCCCGGAGCTTCGCGTCGATCCGCTTACATCACCGCACCTCACCGGAGTCACCTCGCCAGACTATCTCACCTGAGATGGAGGGGGATAGTGGTGGGGTTTCTCCAGGGGGTTCACGGGAGAAGGGGGAGGGGGAGAGTTTAAATAAATTATTTAATGGTTTAATTAATTTAAAACCACCGAAAATACCCGCATTTGAAACTCCAGAAGGGGTCAAGGTTAAGCCTCCCCTAGGGTAAAAACCACCTCCCGAGCACAACGGTGGTCTCGGAATATTAATCTGAGACCCCGTTCAAGAGTTAAGAATTTAACGTCCGAAGCCTCTAAATTACGAAAACGCCAATGGGGCCATTTTTCACAAACGGCCCGCGCCCGTGAAACTTATACCCCTCCTAGGGTAAAAGGCATGCTCCGAACTCAACGATTCCCTCAGTTTTCAAATACGATCCAATTTTTATGTGATACTCGAGTTTCACCATTAAAAGAATAAATTAATTTATTAATTTATCTGTTTAACCTTCCATAAGCGGGCGAGGGGTCCAAACGTCCCGCGCCGACTTGTTTTATGTCGTTCATAGGGTAAACACCCCATTCTAGAACCATCCGTACACTCGGATCTCTGATCTAAAGCTCCGTTTAGGAGTTATCCCATTTATTTGGCGTTTCCAGTGTGAACGCACTAAAAATTTAATTCCAGCCACTTCGGGGCTCGGAATCGCATGTTGTCTGATGGCACTGCTCTGGAATATTATCAAGAATATTCCAAAGTCTTTCATAGAAAAAACAGCGTTCTTACACAATTGGACACCATTTTCATGATGTTTTGATTTCTTTTGGTATTCTAGAACCATATACTATGGTGACATGGTCTACGTGTATGTTATTATGTCTAATAATTGGTGGTACTCCATGTAAAGTGTATAAATAATATAGTGGTCATCCCCCTTAAATATTAATATGTTTGTTACTTTTTCATGTATCGTGGATTCTGTATCCAATATTGGGAATGGGAACAAGTAATCCCATCATCAATACAATTATAACAATGTTTTAGTCCCCATTAAGACTAATTGGGTATGAAACTCCATCATGAGATCATGAAATAGTCATGTATCTATGGATTTGAAACTATAATTATTGGAATAATTCTAATTTATTTGGTATAACCCCTCCATGAAAGTTCATAACTCCATCAACTAACATGCATTCTTCTAGGATGCATGAGTCTCAAAATTCTTAATTGGACTGATGAATTGATCTCAATAAAAGTTTTAATTTTTATATATAGGACATACAAGATTAAAAATATTTTTATTTATCTAAAATTTCATTTATTTAATGGAACATTTAATTGATATTTATATTTAAATATAACATCATTTAACATAAAGTATTAATCATATTTGGGTCTTGCATTTATATAGTGTGCTGATCTCATGAGAATTTTATCTTTGGGGAATCATAGTGGGTATTTATATTATGAACACTACATGGGTATTAAATCCCATATATGTGACGTTAATATATATATTACCCTTAAAGGGAGATTTTGGATGTCATTGATTTGACATATATATTTGTATGTGTTTTTTTTACAGTGATATCAACTATTATAATCTATTTGATGAGTTTATTCACTATGACTATATCTACTCGACTTTCTATGTGTATATCATAATTTTTATACAATTATAAATGGTAATAATTTTTTTTCTATTATTTTCTATATTCATGTTTTTATATATTATGTTTTCTCAATCATATATATTATACATTAATATTGTTATTTCATATAGTATTTATTTTATGATGACTAGATTAATTTATTGGTTGCAGATATGGTTATATTTAATAAAGGTTACTATGTTTCTTCCTCCCAAAAATTTCTTATACTATTGGGTCATGTGACCAATTACTACCATGTTATAGGTGACATTGGGTGTTACCACTCAGGCTAATTTCATATACATGGATTCCAATTATTAGTTTGGTTGTGTCAATCTTATATCAATGTCGTTACCTGAATATTTTTATATGTAGAGTAGTTGGAAACATCCAATGGATAAAATTGACATCCCACTTTTTTAGTGGGTGTAAATTATGCATTTTTTATATGTCGTAATTTATAATTTTCCATTAATAAGTAATTTGATATGGAAAAAATATCATTCATGGAGACTATGGCCCATATCATATAATATCATCATTGTAGATGAATTATACTATTATTGTCGTTTTTAGAGTGATTTTGTTAGTAATAATCATATATATTAGAGTGAAAAATCATTTATTTTTGTTAATGAATGTCAAATCCAACGGTGGAGATGGGTATTGAGTTTAATTTTCATATCACTATTTTGACTCATTGGTTTTGATGAATAACCCAACCATTCACAGGTTAGAAAGTTATTTGGGGATCCACTCAACACTATAATAAATTATTTCTAAAAAAAATAGAATGGTTTATAAATTAAAATATAGTAAAATTCTGTTTTACCACATATTTATAATACTATGATAGAAGTACTTATTATATATTAGATGTTATATCTTATTTCTATAGTATAAAACCCAATATATAGTTATCGTGGATACATAGGTAGTGTCATGAAAAATATCATATTTCTAGAGAAACCTATCATTGAATAAATATTTGGTGAGTTATTTATACAAGGTCTGAATACGAAGTTATCCTCAATTTTCTAATTGGGGGATATTATATAATAAATAAGTATAGAGAATAACATCCACTTAGAGTGTATAATATATAATATAATGAATTTTAAGAGTGGGAACCGATTTTAAATGAAATAAATGAATTATTTTGTCGGAATGGATTAAAAAATCATTTAAATCAGGATCTCTATGTTTTGAATGTCTAGATGAATTTATTGAATTATGAATTCTAATTTGTTTATTTACTCATTGATCATTTGGGGATTATAACATCGACCCTCTATCAACAAATGTAATTTATTTAGTGTTATTTAAATATATAAACACATGATGTTGTTATATTATTATTCCACGACCATGTGTTTATTATTTTTAGTTATATATATCGAATGAAGGAGATGTTAATGTATTAGATATTTTATATATTCTATTTGGTATCTTAACTATAAATTTATATTCATTTTCATAGAAATATCTCCTAAACAACTCCCTTGATATTTTTATGATGGGTTTTTATGATCATTAATAATTTATTAGTGTTAATGGAGCGATATACAAGTTGGTGTTGGGGGTTTTTCATACCTACCTCTTGTAGGGTCATTGATATATCAATTTTGATCAAGATAATCATTGAAAGGGGTGAGCTCAGATTCTCAGTAAGGATAACAATATTGTAGAAGCTTTCATAAATAAACATTAACCTTTAAGTAAATGTATAACTAAAACAAAAGCCTTTTTAAATTTGAACATCAACATAATATGGAAAAAATAAAATTAAATAATTCAATTTACTTACACGGATATTCGACTAGTCGAATAATCATATGCAATATCAATAACCACTTTCAGATTGATGGAATGCATAATGTCAGACTATCACAACCATGTAGCCAAGGCCTCATACCAAGACTACAAATAAGATTTATTCAAGGCCTCGTTCCAAGACACTAGTTTGTCTCATGAGACCTACCGATGCATCGAGGAGCTATAGAGGGCTCCACCCATCACATATTAAGTCCAATACATTCCTCATATGAACAAGTTTAAATGTATCATAAACCATAACATAATCATATAACATAAAACATGCATAAATGAAACATAACATTTCCACATTTCAATCACAAGATATCAATACAACACATTGATATAATAAAAAAACACATCCAAAACCATTTAAAATACCAAAATAAAAGAAAATTAAATCTTGGTATTTATTTTTCATTTAAAAAATGTTATGGCTTATAGAGAAAGCCGAAACTCAAATAATAGTCACGGCGGTAAAGAAGTCATTGTCACCGCATACATAGAAAAAATATTTCGTTTTTCTTTTAGTAAAAACTCTTCGTATAAAAAGATTACTGTTGAATAAAAGTAAAAGTCAAATGGGTTTATACACCATATAAAGGAAAGTTGTGTATAAAACCAAATATGCCCCAATGAAAGGAGATTGAGACGATGTCCCATACAAAGATAATTTTTTAAATAAAATAGATCTATTATGTGTATTCACTATATGTACACATAAAGAAAGTATAAATACAAGATAGGACATAATAATATCATTACGTAATTTGAAAGTAGGAGATTAACCCAAAGAATGGAAATTGGGTTAAGAAGTTCCCTTACCTCGTGTCCGACTTGACTCGACCGTTCATTAAGCTCATGAAAAATAAAATAGAGTAGTTTATAGTTTCCTAAGAAACCTTTTCATGTTTATTATTCCTTTTATATAACTTATTACCGTGGTATGAACATTATGTAATTATTTATGTTAATAACAGTCGTTTTGTCGATCTTTGGTACTTGAGTCAATAATAAACTTCTTAAAATTACAAGTTGTTCATGAGGTAAAATATCCAAAATATATATAATTTTATTCATGATGTAGATATAATATACATAATATATATCCATTATATACATTCATTTATAATATTACCTAACATTGAGAGGTAAGAAATGAAATGCACTGTTAATGGAGACGGTAAGCCGTACGTACGCATGAACACTAATTTCATTTCTATTTCATATTTAATGGAATGAAGTTATAATTATATAAATGTATAATATAATTCCACTACAATATAATTCATAATACCATTTTCTCCATCCTTTATACATCCCACATATGGCATCAACAATTCAAATCACTTTGAGGGGGAGATAGTCTGCACTTCCTAAAATGAAGATATTGCGTTTACCCATAATGGAAACCATAAAGGTATGACATAAATGAAAAATACATAAGATTAAGTAAAACATAAACATATCATATATAAATATAGTTACATCTTAATGTCCACCTTTTAAGGTGTTATATGAGTGTTGAACAATCATCGTTTCGTGAGGCAGAAATTCACCATCCACAAGAAACAGTATGTTCATTAACCATTAGATGTTGGTGCGTGTAAGTGTAAATCAAATCCATCTCATAACATTATACTAGTATATATAAGATACTGGTTTTGTTACAAAATAAATGAATCAAAAGAGTTTAAGGGGATGGAGAAGCAAAATAAATCAAAATGACCTAAGAGAAGTCATTACCTTAAAATCGTGTAACTCTTTTTCATTTGAGCCAAAGGCATCCATGGGAAGAATTCTGCCCAATGTGACGCTTCTAAGAGTAATAGAGGGAAGTTGAGAGAGTATTTGGGAAGAAGTTGGCTGAGACAAAAGGCATTGATGGTGTGAATAAGATGGTAGTGGTGGGGTCCTTTTATAAGAGGAGAGGTGGGGCACTCTTGGAAAGTCATGAAATGTTACTTTATTATATACTGAGTTTCGGATTTTAAAGGTCCCACAGTTATATATTTCGAGGATAAGGTGATAAGGGTTCTAAATATACTAATCCAATAGTCTTGGAACAAGTGTAATTATTATATTTTACATTATCCATCTATTTTATTAAAATCATTAATTAATGAGGTAATCGCTGCATCATCATGGTGTCAAAAATAATTTAATTTATTTAATGTCTAAAAATTATAAACAAATATAATGATGTATGAAATATTTTTAGATTTATAATTATCATTTATAGTAAAAAATATGACTTGTATAACCCCATTTAAAAATTGTGTTAGTAAAACAACTTATGTTTTTGACATTTTTATTTTGACTTTAAATAAAAGGCATTTATGTCATTTTCCTACCAAAGTGGCTCCATGGGGACCCCAAGTTGACCCATGGATTTTAATGGTCGGCCATGAAACATCCAATAGGGGTAGGACAAGTGTAAAGATATTTTCATATTTTTATAATATCATTTTTACCTGAAATTTCACTAATTACCTTTAATCACGATTAATTAAACTTAAAAGTTACTATTCACCAAAAAATTATTCTAATCCCATTGAACCACATTTTACTTTCTAATGACAACCATGTATGTCAGATTTTTGAAAATCAAATCACAGAAGTGGTAATGTTTCATTTAAACGAAAAATCGGTTTTTTTTAACTACCACTTAGTGGGTTCACTATTCATCAAGAAATGAAGTTTTTCAGAATAATGCCAAAATTTCACCCTAAGATATAATTGATATTCTAAATCCAAAAATGATGTCTATTTTAAAAATTTCCAGACATATAAGTTGCATTAATTAATTTTATAGCTAATTCCCGCTGTCACAACAAATAGCGTGTTTTTAAGAAATAATATATATCAAAAGATTGACAATTGTTTATCTCCAATTTCAAAGTGAAATTAATTCTAAAGAACACCATTGGATAAAATGGTAAAAATATATTATAATTAAAATTTAAAACCACTCACTAGTATAATTTATCACTATAAATTATTTTGATTAAAAAAGTTGTTTTAAGTATTTTTCACTATTCATAAACAAAGGGAAGTTCTCAGAAAATTACAAAAAAAATCAACTTAGGATAATTTACATATTAAGAATACAAAAATGAAGTCCATTTTGAAATATATAATTTCTATAATTTTAAGAAGTGGTTATTACTATTCATAACCGCTACTTTGATTAGTCGGGGTGTGTTAGAACTCGAAGTTGCGTAGAACACATGCTACTGTATTATTCAAAGAGAGGTGTATCGTGGAAGCTTGGGGTGTTACACAATGATACATCATAGATGGAAGACGTGTTAAGTCAAAAGGATTATTTTTAATCTTATGTAATATGATTTGGAAATCAGAAATATCTTCATAGTGAATTCATAATTAAATTATTTACATTAAATAACGTTTCATTTTATTGTACCCACATTGTCTATCGTAGGTATGATGATTATCATAATCACTATTTCATCATACACACTATTTCATCTTACCCATTCTGTTTATTATACTATCATTCTCCATAGTACTCACAATGTTTATTACACCCTCTTTTCATTGTATTAGTACATTTCACTATATATGTACTATGAATCTTACTCATACCTATCAGCATACCAACGATATCAATTGGACACATGTTATAATTTTATCACATCCATGCTTTCATTGTTTTATCAAAACCCATGTCTTATATCAATTGTACCAATGTTATAATTTTTATATATTTGTTGTTTTATCTAATGTTTTGAATTTAGTTAAAAACTAATCAAAATGATGTCCTGTTTTCTTGTTAAATATGACTGTTACAATTCCATTTTTCCATATCCCTCTGAGTTTCCTTTTTAAATATGACTATTGGAGAAAATATGATTGTTGGAATCTAAGGACAATAAATAAGAGTTTATTTGAATTAGAGAGTACAAAATTTTCTTCTTCCACGTTCTAGAGAGAGACTACATGACAACTCTATAGCTTTGTGTGGATGTCTTGAAATTACAAAACTTGAACGTCTCAATTTAAGTTTCTATATTTCAATAATTTCTTTGTTTTATTTTCTGCGTCCGAACATGTCATAACAATCAATGGATATTGTGGATAGAATGATAGAGCGACCGGTCTTGGTATCGAGGGATTTAATGTATTTGAAAGAAATAGTTTTTGAATACCTATAAAATCGATGGATTATGGGGATAGCAAGGAAGACGTGCTGATCATTGTAACGTGGGCATACTGATGTTGGTAAGACATACCTACTTTCCCAGGTGAAAGGATACCATTATATTTGGGACAAAATAATTGTAATACCATTTACTTTTCTCTGCTTATTTTAATATAAATATAACCCTTTTATTTCTTCTTTATATTATTTTTTTGTAGTGGTTTCGGTTAAAATTTAAAATTTTCGTTACTGATTCTATATTCTATATGGTATAATCATTTAAATATTATTTACTATGATATTATTATTCAACCTCAATATAATTGTTTCCTAATCTATGGTTTCATAATAGTATCATTGAACCAAGGCTCAGTTGGATCATTTTTCTATTTTATTAAAGGCATTGTGAATTGTTTTAGTTTATATAATATTAAACTAATAAACTTCCTTAAACGTTTTTATATAAATATTTAAATATACAATTCCCCGCCCCTATTGTATTTGTTCCATATCATATCCATTTTGATCCAACATGACATATAGGCCGATCATAGTCATAATTGTGAAATCAGAGGCAATAATATTTGTAGTTCTATGAAGGTAATATGTTTTCCATTTAATTTAACAATGATTCAATAATTATCAGATATTTTTTTGGATAAAGTGAAGTCCCCAACCGATGATAAAGTCATATAGTTTAGAATTATCAAATAAAATACAAATAACTGCTAAATTATACCCCAAGATCATGTATATAGACTTCCTATGTGTGAAGTATAATTCACAAGATACACTATAGATATGGTCATCATTACTGGTGAAAATAATCAGGGCATTCAAATTATGATTAGGAGTGATGTTTTACTTCTACAATACAATCCTATAGTGTATTTAATATTTAAATATTAATTTATGATTTTTGAGATCATCAAGATCAATATTTAAAAGTTTATTGATATTTGAATTATGTAGTTTCCATATTTCAATTCTAATGAGAATGGTTCTCAAGGTGATTCCATTCGAAATAACTCCATGTCTGAGTGAATAGAAGACCCATGATCCAATAATCCTCTCGACCCATGCATCACATAAGGGGTTAAACATCTGAACATGTTAGGTATACTATAAAAGGCCATGAAAAAATTGAAATAAGAAATATGGATGAATAATAGGGTTCCCTATGAAGAAAATGAATCAATTCAATAAATATGAGGCAATTATATCCAATGAAGTTTATAAGGGGTGATTTTCAGTTAATCGTTCAATATATGATGGATGAAGGAAATATGGATCTCCATATGAAAAACACAAAGATAAGTAATCCTTGTTTGATCTTTTATCCTAGTAACATATGAATGAAGGGATAAATGTTTCTAAGTACTATAGGGATTATCAGTCATCTTTTATATAAAAGACCATGTTACAGTAAGAATACTCAAACATCCCCCATACAATGATATGTGGATCAAATTGGAAAAATCTCAATAAACCAATTTTTCAATTTCAATATATATCCATAGAGTTGGGATAATGTTTCATCATATAATCATCCATGGGTTTTTAGGATACGGAATATCCTAATAATATCAAGGACAACATGGAATAGTTTTTGCGGGTATTATGGAAACTACTTCGATCATCAATGGGAACATTTTATCTTACATCAAATTTTTTTCAAAAATATATATTAGACGAAATTAGAATAAAAAAGAATTTTAATATCTATATTTTTTGGTAGGATCATGATTGAGTAGATTAGATGTGTTCTCTATATGAACTTAATGAAGAAGATCATGAATGGTACTACCAATAACATGATATACCTTTTTATGAGATAAGATATCTATTATATATCGGGATAAGATACCTTATTGTTATAATAGTAGAGGAAAAAAATATGTGTCATCAAAATTTTCATTTTTCATATATTAATGTATTTATTTTATTAATTCTACCCGGTTTTCCACTTTTTGCTTGCTTTGAAGGGTTTCTGCTTCGGGGGTTTTATTGAACTTATTAGATTTTATCGTAATATTTTTATATTAGACTCACAATACCAAAAAATGTAATTTTTCTATATAATTATTATTTTATTTTTGAAGATAATATAAAAAATCATAAACATAACTTAAATAAGTGATCTTTGAAAAATACTCATTTAAAATGGTATTTTATTATTATATCACATTAAATATTCACTTTTTAAACATTATATTTTTTCTATAAAAAATTACATAATTTTATAATAATAATTTAATAATATATCTCTATTTACTAAATATATTATATTTTTTTAATTTTAATGTGTTTAGTTTCATTTTAGTTAATTGAAATATCTGTTATAATATATTTTCTATAGTATTTATTTATACCAAAATATGTACTTTTATTACAGGTTGTTATATTATCCCTAATAAATAAATTGTTCCACCTAATTTTATTTTTTATTCCAATATAAAATATCATTACCAATGTGTAACTCAAAATAATAATTATTCATGTTAAGTAATTAATATATTTCTACTATATACCTTATTATTTTTAATACCATGTTTCTAAAATTATAAGAGACAAGCATGTGAATATGTTTTTAGAGGCATGCATAGATTTATGATATATATTTTCAAAATATTACATGATAAATATATGTTCATATTCATATAAAATTATGAATTATTTTTTAATCATCATATAAAACATGAAAAAATTATCTTAGTTGATTTATATTAATTCTAAAGACATATCATCATCCTTTTTTTCCAACATAGTGAAAAAATTTCATCATACCAGAATTGATTTGATGAATAAACTTGATCTATTTTCCATTCCTGAAGCATGAGAATAAAATTTTAATAGCTGATAAGTTTCATAAATTAATTATTATTTATTATTTTAGTGATTATTCTTAATATGAAATGAAATGGTTATTATGAGTAAAAAATGGTCCAATGTAATGTACCCCTCAATTTTATTATCATTAATAATACCCCAAAGTTTCCATAAATTCTTTTATACATTATATAATAATAAATTATTCAAAAAATTAATTAAACATTAAATATAAATGTTTTTTCAATTTCGATCATATTTATACTGACTGTGTCTAGGAATAGGTAAAAAAAATAATCTTAAAAGCGATATAGTGTTATATTATTCCTATTTTAATATTCCCTTTTAGTTTATGAATGGAATAAAACATCCCAAATTGGTAAAGTAATTATTAAATATATATAAAAAATATTACAATTTATATAACTAAATTCAATTAAATAATGTGTTTATGCTAAATGTTACCACATTAGAATGTAAAGAGACTTAAAAATTAGGTATAATAACTGTATATTATTTGAAATTCATCATCGTCACCTATTATGGTATAATCTTATAACTATTGATGTATTGGTTAGAATATTTATTCATCTCCATAACTAAGAAAAAATTAATATTAGTTTTTTTTACCTTTATTTATTTTTCTTCTTACGCCTTTTCTATTTAAATATATTAGACTCCCATTATTATTATACAAGTTACAATGTGATTTATTACATAATTATCACAATTTTTAAATTCTAACCATCCTTTCTTCTCTCTCAGAACCTTCGTTTCATCATTCATCAGTAATCCTCTTTATCAGTTTATTTTGATTATAACTATAGAAAATTGAGAATTCCTTCATCCACCTGATTGCACTATATACTATATAAAAATATGGTTAAAACATTTAAGACAATGGTAACCTTTTGAGAGTTTTTTTAATCCCATTAAAGAATTTTTCAGTGTAATTTTTCATGGTTACATATGTAGTAAACAATATTATTTGATAATTACATAAAAATTAACACATATCCCCTAAAACATTCTTCTTAAATTTATCGCATGTTAATAAGTTATATTATAATATCAATACATTCAAAATGATGAGAATGTTTCTCAATGAAACAATAAAATAAATGTATTAAACCCAATATATTTATTTTTTGATTATTTTTATTTTGAATCAATAACCACCATGGATTAATATATCACATTAAATGATACAGATAAAAGGTAATTATATTTCATTCAATATTATTTAAACATGGAAATATGTTTTCAAGGGATATTATTGACAAATTTTCTATTAGTTGATTAGTAGATTAATGTATAGGTGGAGGATTATTCTACATGAAGAGGTCCATAATAACTATATTAGGGAATGATGTAACATTTTCATCCATTTATAAAATTTTATTTTTTATAAACATGTTTTTCTAAACTAAAATTTTCTTAATCTATTAAACTCCAACATCAACTGTGTGAACAAGAAACTAAGTAAACCCGAAAATTAATTATTGGTGTTGACACATTTTAAATTCATTAAACTATGAGCCATATTATGATAATCACATACATATATAGAAAAAAACATTATGAATAAAGATTCATAATGATAATATCCTTGAAAAAGTTATTATCCATTATATGGGTTATAATAATGAACATGTTAACTATATTCATAAAAACATTAAACTTAATATCCCATATAAACATACTTTTATACATATAATTATATCCAAGAATATTGTAACCTAGATTCCACTAAACCATTTTTATATTAGTATATAATATATTTCAACCCAATATATTGAGATGTTTGGAATACATGGGAGACTATAAATATACATGATTCCCTTAATATATTTGAATGATACAACATAGATTTTAAATTTTTTTAAATAATTCATTCATCATTTAGTACATACATTAAATAATTTAAATACCCTACGAATTACCCTAGTTAAAGGGAATCATTATAAATTCAAATGCACATATTCATATTAAGGGATGCGTAAAGAGGATTCCATCATTAATTAAAAAGGAATATGCAATATTGATAATTAAATATACAATAAAATACAACATATTCCATAAATCTACCATAAAATATATTAATTGATCATATAGTCACATTCAAAATAATAAATAATTTCATAATAATATAATAAATAATGAAAAATATATTAAATCATGTACAAAAAATCATTATTTTAACATTAATACCTCATTTTATGATATCATTAACTTACTATCAAGGCCACATGCTATGTGATTTACAAATCATCAATGTTTATTAAGAATGATATATTCTATACAATTAAAGCTACTCTTCCATGGAATCATACATACATTCAAGTATTATCAACAATTTCTTTATCATTGTATTGGTTAGCATACACAAAGAGATGCCGATTTTGGATTGTATCATAATACCTTCTCAATCCATCATGGAGATATGACACATGGAAAAAATAACTTACCCATCTCTAATATGTTTCTTATATAATGAATGAAAAATAAAATTAATAATTAATAATACTTAATATATATCAATATTGAATCAAGTAACACATAATGTCAATACTCTATTTTTAAATATAATGAAATTGGGACTAATATTCATCCATATCACAACTTATGTAATAATATTAAAATGGTATAGTCGAAATTTAAATTATGATTATAATATCAAATGTATATATGAAAATTTAAATAAACGCAAAAAATAATTTTCATTATTAGAATTAGTAATAATGAAAATTTCTTCAAGGAAGTGAATGATATTAAGGAAATATATAATAAAAAATGTGGACTAAAAAAATTATTTATTGATTGAAGAAGAAAAAAAATTAATTAAAAATATAGAATCAATAGTAAAATCATGTTCCTTGAAAAATATATAGTAAAATGGAATCATAATTATTGAAATAAAATTTTGAAAACATTTGTAATATTGTTGTAAACATAATCTTATAAATCTCTTAAAATAATATTTCATAATTTCCAAAAGATGATATTATAAAAATAGTTTTAAAATTATATATAATATTTTATTTGTAAAAAACCATGCTTATGTAATAATTGTTTCGTAAAAGATAAATATATAAATAAGTTGTATGAAATCCATTTAATAATATTTATGAAAATAATATTCTTTTATTTTAATATAATAATATGTAAAATAATAATTGGTAGATATACTAAAATGTAAAAGCACAATAAAATGGAATGGATGATAAACAATAAATAATAGCCAAAATTTTCATAAAATCAGTTCATTTAGAAAGAATTAAAAATGAATCCTTCAACACTTTTAAAATTAAATTAAAAAAATAATTATATGGAAAATGGTAAGTAAATATATTTTATAATATTTTTAGAAATGTAATATACTTTAGATAAATTAATTTTGGAAAACAATTATTCAAATAAATTTAATGATGATAAATAATTAATTAAGAAATGTTGTGAAAAATTCATTCTCTAGAAAAGTAAATTAGATTAAATATCTTATAAATAATTTTTCATTGGTAATGAGTACCAAAGTGGTGGATAATTCAGATAATACTGGTAGTGCCCCTAAAAATCACAGTATTGGAAAATAAATCATGTTTAAGTGAAAATGATAATATAATTAGTCCCATAGAATTTTTAACATAATAAATTCAAAAAAATGATATTTTAAAATAAACCATTATTATGGATTAATGTTTTTTCAAATGAATGTAGATCTTATATATAATAAATTTATATTTATTATTCACATGTATAAAATCTATATTTATATATATCTTTTTGGATGTAATTTATTGAAAACATCATATCTACCAATATAATCCCAAATAATGATTAAAAATAATTATTCATGTGTTATTTATTCATTTTATATGGTACGTTTTGATTTTGTTGTTATGTTCCTTACACATTGGTCATGGTTCTTCAATAATAATAACAGTGTCATATAAATCTTATTTTTTATTTAAAAATAATTTTAGAATCATTCATGTATGGATGTAAATAAAAGTGAAATGCATCATTCATGGAAGAGGTGGTTCACATGTATTCCTATGTGGAATTATAATATACTAATGGGTAGAAGGATATTAAATTAAATAGTGTTTCAAAAATACTGAATCATTAATTTTCAATAAATATCTCATTTTTCATTTAATATATATATATATATATCCATGTGCGGTGGTACTGAAAAATGAAATACATTTCTTTATGGATGTTAAAGTCTGTACATACATATGGGAGATTATTTCATTTTTCATATTTGAAGAGAACATATATAATTTTTATAACATAAAAAAATATATGTACATTAATTATATTGAAAACAATATTCTTGTAAGGGTATGGATTATTTTTAGGAGGTTTAGGAGAAACAAATATCAAAAGAGTTTATTATGATTATATATCTCTGTCATAGGCAACCTTGTTTAAAATAAAACTCATGGATTCTAAAATGTATCATTTATGAATGGAAGGTAAATATTTTTATTCAATACTAGTGATTGGATAAAATTTTTGAAACATACCGCCAATATTGTTTTTAATTAATGAGGACAAGTGAAAAGAGGAGGTTCCCTTATATATGTTAGGGGAGTGGAAGCCTTGTAAATATATTTATCATTAAAATAATATAATGTATTTTTCATGTTCTTTTTGAATTAAATTCATTTAAATAATGTTATTTGATATGTTAAGATGAATATATTATCTAAAAATTAAATTTTATAAAATTTTATTGACATCGGATTCATTATCTCTTAGTTTAACAACATCGTTTACCTTTTGATCCCTTAACATTGTGAAATGTTATTTTACTGTTGTAATGATTAACTATGAAAAAAAAAGAAAATAATGGTTATTATTATATAGAATTATAATTCTTATACAATATATGTAATCCATTATAGATGAATTAATTACAAATATTTGTAAAATTTAATTTTAAAAAAGTATGGAAAGTGAAACAGAAAATGGGTTTTCTGGAAAATTTATTCTTAATCATTATAATCAATTTACATAAAATTCAAATTTATAAATTATTATAAGAAAAATAAGATAATTATAAATAATAAAGGATATTGTTTCTTATTAAAACCATTACAAAACCTAATTTAACATTGTTTTTAGATAATTACAGAAAAGGATTCAAACCATTAGTTTTATTAAAATGGAACTTGATTTATCTTCAAAAATGTGAGTCATGGGTTTCAAAATTGAATAAAAAATTCATGAATAATTTATATTACTTAATAAACATATATTTTTTCAATTCTAAATTATTCATAAACGTTATGATTATTCATATATTTTGACGATCTCATCAAAAAATAATTTAAATATGTTTTGTTTTTTTACAATTCACTGAAAAACCCATTCCCAAAAAATACCTAAAATTCACCATAAAATATTTTTAAATGTTAATATAAGAAACTATTTTCAAAAAATAATATTAAAAATATAAAATACTAAAATTAATATTTTAATTGAAAATATTTAATATTATAATAAAAAGCTTTTATAGAAAAAATTTCTTCTATTATTCAAATTTTTTATCACATATATTATAAAATTATAATTAACATACATTTAGTCATTTAAATAATAAAATAATTTATTTTAAATTTTATCAATTAATTAAAATAAAAAACATGAAAATCAATTATTTAAAAGAAATAGATTATTTCAATAATATCACGTTATTTATTTTCATTATAATTATTAAATCACTTCAATCAAAAAATAATAATATAATCTAGGTATGAAAAATTATTTCTATATTTCTATTTAATAATTGTTCATTTTTCATGTTATTTTAATACGTCATTAGTTTTTTTAGTTCAATATTCTAATTTTAAAACGAAATTAGACATTTTATATATTTAAAGAAAAACATATTCTAAATTATTGTTGTGCTATATCAATTTTGATAAAAGAAATTATATTTTTCTTGTGGTCCTAATTGTTCTCAGGAATAAATTTGATAATGATTTTAAAAAATAGGGATGATTTATTCATATTGAGTGGTGATACTAAACACTATTTGATAAAAAATATGCTAAGATATAAGATGAATAAAAAAATTAACAACAATATAATTATAAAACATAGAAATAAATTATATTTTATAGACACTATAAAATATGACAAAATTATATAATTGAAATAAATATTTGAAATTTAATTTAGGAATACTGTTGGGAAAAAATCCCTCAAGGTATCATTGCAGCATTTTTTAGGTGATTCTGTTTGTTGAAAAAGTGGAAATCTGTGTTGTGATTGTTGATAATGAAAACCATGACCTAAAAATTTGATGAAAAAGGGGATTTAATGGTGGATTTTCAACTTCAAGGGATGTTCTTAACAATATATGTTTGATTCAAGACTGTCGAAAAAGGAATGAATGATATGGAGGCGGTACAAAAAGAGTAGATACAAGGTGGTTCCATTTTCCATTGTTTTCCAAATTTTTGGTCCTGAAAATCGAATAATGGAGAAAAGTGGTTTTGGAAAATGGACGTGCATGTTGTTGGATTTAAGGAGAAGAAACTTGCGCTCTATATGATTTTCAAGATCAGAACATCAATATATGGAAAATAAAAAAGTAGCGGACATATTTTAGGGTTGGTCGCTCTAGTGACTTGCACAATAGAGACTTGCGCGCTGAGACTTGCGCATCTAGACATACATGCTGAGGGGAGACTTGTGCACTATCGGGCAGGGTGTCCTAATGTCTATAAATAGTGGTCGACTCCTCCTCATTCATTACAAGTTCAACACATAGAGAAAATCAGATCTCCTTTCATGCAGGTTTGGTAGTCGGGCAAGTGGTGGTGTGGTCGCACAAGTAGAAGTTGCGCGCCAGTTGATTATTGCACATCCATAGTGGTTTGGGTGAGAATGGAAGGGAGTCACCCATGTTTTGAGTTGAATAAGGGGGTGTTGTGAAAGTGGTTTGGTGACACTTTCATGCCAGGTTTTGAAGAAGCATGATAGTTGGTGGTTTCATGCCAATATTGGTTTGGGCGTAAAAGGGTGTGAGTCGCACATGTTTTGGTGTTGCAGAAGCAAGTGTCGCACAAGTGGTTTAGGAGAACTTTCACACCAGTTTTAACATGCACGCCAATACTTGCACGCCGACTTGAACAAGGGATCCATGTATGGGTGAATCAAGACAGTGATTCATGACTGCGTGAAAGCGGGGATATTTACTAATACTTTCAGTGCAAAGTGTTATTTATCTACAGGTGAAAGTTGTACTTCGACATAGTGTCTACATATAACAGCGGATGAATTAATTATTAATAATGAAGAGACCTACAAGTCCCTAAATTGTTATTTGAACTGTTCCAGAGTAGTGAGCAAAGGAAGAGGAAGAAGGTGATCCTCTCCACCGATACTGAGCTAGAGAGAGAGAAAAAGGGAGTGACCCATGGGAAAGTATTTAGTTGACCCTAATAATTGTAAAGGTAGTGTGCCTATGAATAGAAGTGATGTATCCAGATCCTTGTAAACCGAAGTCTGGTTTTACTGGATTTGGTACATCATCACATTTCCGATGTATACTCCTTGGCTGTAGCCCAGTGAGGGTGAACCAAGTAAAAATCATTGTGTCATGTGCATGTTTTACTTTGTGTTTATATTATGAACGATGAACGAGAGAGAAGAGTGTTTCACTTAACATCGAAAAAAGATCAGAACATGCTTTAATTTTAAATTAGTCATACCATGATTCACCCCCTCTCTCAGGGTATTCAGTATTGTGGACCTAAATATTGGTATCATAGGGAATGTTTTTTATCAGTGGTTCTCTCTCAAATGAAGGTCATCAATCATAAAGGGATTTTGATCATCGAAAGATGTAATTTTCAGATATGGACGAATCGAATTCATCACTATTTCTGACATTTGGGAATGGATGTGTTTAAAATATCTATGCATGGTATCTCAACAGACACCAATAATAGAGCATTATTAGAAGCTGAAATAATGGAGCAAGATGTTGACGGTAAGGGTATTAATGCTTTTGGTGGATCTCTTTCAAATGTGATCTATACAAAGGTGATGTCATTAAAAATGTCACATGCTATGTGGGAAAATATTTTTCATATATATGAAGGGGATACAAAAAGTCAGAGAGGCAAAGCTGTAAGTTCTGTGGAACAAGTAAGAAGATTTGAGAATGAGCACAAATGAATCTGTTGATTCATTTTTTGACATGTTAAATGTTTTCTTTGAAGACATGTGGGGTCTTGGATATGTAATTTAAGATATGAAAATTGTGAAGCATATCTTGAGAAATCATCCACCTCGATTTAATCTGAATGTCTCAGTCTTGGAAGATAAATTCCCAAAAGAGCGAATGTTGTATAACCTTCATAGTACCCTTGATGCATATAAAATGAATAATGATGACAATGATGGTATGGAAAAGGGGAAATCTAGGGAGGTGGAATTTAAGGCCATAATAATCTCACCATCGAAGAATTTTATGAGAGTGAAGAGATTGATGCAGTGATGTCATTTCTTTCATTGAACCATCAACGAGGAAAAGGAATGTTTGAATGGAAACATCCACATGCGTGCATTAGATGTAGAAAAGATTAACATCTCGCAGTAAGGTGCCCATGTAATTCCCAATATGATGAAGAGGATGATGTTTTAATTCGAAAAAAGTAATCTTCATCCTATGTGAAAGGAATGAAATAGTTCAAAAGTAATTTTTTCAAGAAAATGAATCTTTTTTTACAAGACTATAAAAGATCAGATGATTCTGAGGATTAAAAGGTTGTAGATATATAAAACTACAATGATCATGGCCAAAATTCCATGGTGGCAGTCATCAATAGTACTCAGGAAAAGGAAGAAACTGACACTCGAGAAGATAAAGAATAAGTTAAAGGAAGAGTTTATATGGAGGCCTAATTGGTAGATTCTCTTGAGGAGATAGATGATTGGATTTCCAAAACGAAAAAAGAAAATAATGTGGTTCGTTATTCCAAACTCTATATAAAACAATAGGGTGAAGAAATGTCTGAACTGTTATAAGAAATCGAAAAACTAAAATCTTCAACACTATAGAGCTCATAAAATATTGTTGATTATAAACTTAAAAAAGAGGAACAAAAGAATGAAATTGATGTTTTGATTAACACAAGAAAATAGCAGGTCAAATGTATCAAAGAACTAGAAAAATAAGTTGTTTTTATGTGAAAAATAATTAATTATCGTGAAAATTTCTTGACACCTAGTACAGTGCCAGGAAAACAGATTATTCAGAATACAGAAAAGTCAGTGGTGAAGCACATACCTCTAGTGGAAAAGAAGAAAATGTCACGTTCCAACAACAAGATTGGTATGTGACATGAACGAAAATAGAAAGCGGTCATGGATGAAGTCAAACCTCAAGAACATACTCTGTTAATGAAGATATAATAGGGTGCAAAATAGAATTAGAATATAAGTAGATCCCAAGGGAAAAGAAGCATTGCAGAAGTGACACACATGAATGTTCCTTATATTAGGTGTTATTACTGTGGAATGATGGGACACTCACAGAATGTGTGATATATAGTTAAAAGATACCAAAGGGAAGAAGAACAACTGTTGCATCCAAACAGAGCTCAATATTATAGAACATCCTTTGGAGTTAGTTTTTTTTGGTGTGGAGGATTTGGTCGCATGGCTAGATATTGCACATCAATCATACATAGGAATGTGCCAAATAAAAAATTGAACAATCCTAAGCAAAAAATTAGAGAATTGACAAGTGGGATGAAAACAAAAAAATTTTTTTGCAGCACTACAAGATGAAGATGGTCCGTCACACTCTATGGGATATCATGTTTTCCAAACCGCATCGGGTGTGAAGTCGAAGACATGGATCAAAAATAAAAATGATGAAAAGGCAGAAGTTGCGGAAATTTCACTTAAATATTTATATCATTCAAGAGTATCGATCCTTGAAAGTGGTTACACATCCCATATAACTGGTAACAATGATATCATTACAGGAATTAAATATGACAAAGAAGGGGTTTTCACGTTTGGGAACGATGAAGGGGTGACGATTATTAGTTCTGGAAAGGCTAAATTTTGGGGAAAAGAAATGAGACGTGCTGATATCAGGGTTGTATAGGGCCTCGGTCATAACATTCTTAATGTCATTAAACTATGTGACTCTTGGGACTCTATCCGGTTTTCCAAGATGAGGAGTGTTGTGAATGGAAAAGATGAATTAATTGTTCTACAAGGAAAAAGACAATGGGGAATCACTATTGTGTAAGTGGGGAAGAAGATATGTGTTTTTTATCCATAGAGGAAGAAAACTAGTTGTGGAATAAGAGACTTGGTCATCTATGCCAACCATATATGGAAGATCATGAAATGTGTAATGCTACCAGAGATCATCCAAATTTATCTTGTGATAACACACATATGTGCGATTTTTTTCAATAAGGGAATATCATCAAAAATACATACAAGACAAATGAACAGAAATCAACCAGAGTGCTCGAATTGGTGCATGTTATTGTTTGTGGACCTATCTCACCACGAGAAATAAATGGGCAAAGGTAATATTTCCTTTTCATTTATTATTATAGAAGAATTGCTAGGGTATTTTTTGTTACCCATAATATAGAAGTGTGCAGTTGTATCAAGCAGTATTGGAGGGAATTAGAAAGGTTTCTTGGGAAAAAAATTCTGAATATTCATATTGATAACGGTATAGAATTCCCAAATAGTCAACTAGAAGTATATCATTAGAACCATGGGATATGGAATCAAGTTTCATCATTATGAACTCCCCAACATAATGGAGTAATTGAATGGAGAAATCAGATCCTCAACAATATGGCCAAAACAATTATTATTGAAAAGGACCTACCAATGAAATTTTAGATGTAAGAAGTTTTGACATCAGTCTATCTTTTGAAAAAGGTTCTGTTGTTTCTGAAAGAAGGAATGACTTCATATGAAATGTGGTAGGGAATGAAACCGACGTTGAAATACTTTTGGTTCATTGGATGTAAGTGTTTAATTCTCAACAATGAAATCTATAGGAAGTTTGAGTCATGAGGATATGAGGGGATATTTCTTGGATACTCAGGAAAAATTAATGCATATAAATGCCTCAACAAAAGTCTGGAAAAAATTGTTGAGAGCAATGATGTCACTATTGTTTATAATGAATAGAATACTCAACGACCTAGGGAACAGTTTTTTGATGAAAGTGATGAAGAGTTAAGCAACACATTGGGAGTAGAAGTGGTGGATGATGACTCGGAATAAGATACTGATGATATGAAAGAGGGAACAAAACTTGAATCTACTAGGAAGGCAAAGAGTCGAGAAGAAATTGATGGGAAAAATATCATCAGTGATTAGACAGTTCAGGTTCTGACTCGATGAATGAAATATTCACAGAAGAAATCATTTTTATCTCAAGAAGAGTCGAAATATTTTTCCGATGCAGCTGAAGATCATTACTGGGTTCAATCTATGAATGAAGAATTATACAAGATTGAGAAGAATCATATATGGGATATTGTTTCAAGACCAACAGATAAAAACATCATCGGGACTAAATGGGTTTTTCTCAACAAGATGAACGAAGATGGATCTGTGATTTGAAACAGAGCCTGAAAAGTGTGTAAAAGATACTCTCAAATAGAGGGCATTGATGCTGATGAGAAATTTGTACATGTTACAAAGCTAGAGAAAATAAGATTATTTTTATTCATAGCAGTGCAATGAAAGTTCAAAGTGTTCTAGATAGATGTCAATTCTCCATTTCTGAATGGGGTTCTGGAAGAAGATGTTTATATTTTTCAGCTAGATGGTTTTCTCATTCACGAGGATGAGAACAAAGTTTGTAGACTGAAGAAGGCATTGTAATGGCTGAAACAAGCACCAAGAGAATGGTCCTATTGGCTTGATCGATACTTGAAAAAATATGGTTTCCAGCGTGGGGGTTTTGATTACAATCTCTATTTCAGCAACGATAGTAATCAAAAGATGGTGGTGTTGGTCTATGTCGATGACATAATATTTGGCGGAATAGATGAATCTTTGTGAAGATTGTTTTCTGAATTTATGAAAAATGTGTTTGAAATGTCAATGATTGGAGAGCTAACGTTTTTCCGGGGTCTACAGGTGACACAAGGAAGGAACAGAAAATTAATTTCTCAATCCAAATATGCCAAGGAGGTTTTGAAAAGGTTTGGAATAGAAATTTCCAAGGAAATGAAGTCTCCAATTGCTACCCGAATGAAATTATCAAAAGATGAGGATGGAATGGCAGTTAATATCACAGAATAAAGGAAATTTGTTGTATGTTTTCTATACATGATCGCATCAAGGCCTTCCATTGTTATCGCCACATGCCATGAATCGAGATATCAGAGTAATCCCACAGAATGCCACATGCTTGCAATGAAAATAATTCTTCAGTGTATCAAGTGCATGGTGGAATTTGGCTTGACATATAATAACAAATCTCAGACAGAGTTATTGGGATATACTGAAGTAGACTGGGTTGGTTTAGCGGATGACAAGAAATCAACATCTGGAGGTGCATTCTATATTAGTGGAATAAGTATTTCTTTGTTGAGAAAGAAGCAGGATATCATTTCATTAAGCACCATAAAGGCTTAGTATATTGTGTCCACTCATGCTTTCAAACAATTATTGTACAAGAAGCATCATCTTGAAGATATGGGAGTTGAAGTGAAGTCTCTGATCGAAATTCTGTGTGACAACTCAAGTGCTATCAATCATAAAAGAAATCCACTTCATCACACAAGGACAAATTACATTGATATCAAATATCATTTAATCAAGGAAAAGGTGGAGAAAGTTTTTGTGAAGTTGGTTTATGTGCCTAAACTGCTACAGGTTGCAGATATTATGACAAAGGCCTTACCCAAAGAAGCTTTTTAGAGGCATCAACTAGCTATGGTAGTCCAATAGACTCCCCACACATGAAGAGTGTGTATGTGGTGGATACCCCTCTCCTAGAGGTATGACTTTTTCTCTAATGTAATGATATGTGTTCTCTACTCTTTTACAAACTATAAAGGATTGTCCTTTGGGTTCGTTGAAAAAGGGGGAGAAAATAGTGATTGTTCAAGGGGGAGACAGTGTGACTATTTGAGAAATCATGAAAGATATGGGGAGAAGCTGGAAGGTGAGCATCCAGATAGGGGGAGTTGAAGCTAGTTGAACGTTCTTAGCCAGAGCATAGCTTGGACAACATAGGCAATAGTGCTGAAGTGGTTTTGCAGTAGAAACAGTTAAAGCTGTGGCCTTACAAGGAGAGTACGAAATTTGATGATGCTAGAAGTGATCGATCAATGAATAGATATCACGATAGCTGAGGATCGTGATAAAAGAAGATGAGTGGTGTTGGAATGCGGTAAGAATATTTCCAACAATTGGTTTTAGTTTGTTATCAATAGTGGGTGTCAGAGTTGATGTGATTCATTGATGAACTTTTCATTTACTCTTGTTTCTCATGCTGAGCATTGCTAATGTGGGCTTAGAGTATGTTATGAGTAAATCCTCGATCACTATCCGAATCGAAATAGGAGAATGGTGAATGAATAATTAATGATTTATCTTTATATGGAAGATTTGTCAACAAACCCATTGGGAGAGACTATTGTGAAAAAATACCTCAACGTATCATTGATGCATTTTTTAGGTGATTGTGTTTGTTGACAAAGAGGGCATCTGTGTTTTGATAGTAGAATAATAAAACCATGACTTATTTTTTTTGACAATGTGTATTTAATGGTCGAATGTCATGTTCAATTACTGTGGTTAACAATCCATGTTTGATTCAATATTTTCGACAAAGTAATAGATGATTTGGAGGTGGTACAAAAAGAGAAGACACAAGGTGGAACTGTTTTCCAGTGTTTTTCAAATTTTTGGGCCTAGAAATCGACAAATGGAGAAAATTGGTTTTGGAAAAGGGATTTGCGTGTCATTGAATTGAAAAATAGAAAACTTATTTTTCATTTGTTTTTCAAGATCAGAACATCAAAATATGGTAATTTGAAAAGGGGCACTCATGTTTTTGGGATGGTCGGGCAAGTGACTTGTGTGCCGAAACTTGTGTGTTGAGATGGGACTTGTGCGCCTTCACATAGGGTGTTCAAATGATTATAAATAGAATTATACCCCTCCTCATTCTGGGGAAGTTCAACACTTAGAGGAAATCATATCACCCGCCGTGCAGGTGTGGTGGTCGCATTAGTGGTGGTGTGGTTGAGCAAGAAGAAGTTGTGCGCCGATTAATTGTTTTTCATCCAGGGTTGTTTGGTTGTGAAAGGAATTATGCCGCCACTATTTTGAGTTGAAGAAGGGGGTGACACACAAGTGGTTTGGTGACACTTTCACTCTATGTTTTGAAGAAGCACGATAGTTGGTGGTTTCATTACAATATTGGTTTGGGAGTAAAAGGGTGTGAGTCACGCGAGTTTGGAGTTGTCGAAGCTAGTGTCTCCCAAGTGGTTGAGGTGAACTTGCATGCTAGTTTTAACTTGCATGCTGAGACATGCAGGACAACTTGAATAAGGGATCCCGGTATGGTTGAAGCACGACAGTGATTCAGGGCTGTGTGAAAGCAGGAAAATTTACTGATACCTTGGGTGCAATGTGATATTCATCAACGGGTGAAATTTGGACATCAACAGATCATTCATGTACAACAAAGGATGCATTAATTAGTGATAATGAAGAGACCTAAATGACTATAATTTGTTATTGGATCCTTTCCAGAGTAGTGATCAAAGGAAGAGGAAGAAGGTGATCCTCTCCACCGACAGCGAGCCAGAGAGAGAGAAACAGGCAGTGACCCTTGGGAAAGCAGTCAGCTAACCCTAAACATTGTTAATGTAGTGAGCCTGGGAATATAAGTGATATATCACGAACATTGTAAATAGTATTGCACATTTACTGGATTTGGTACATCGATACATTTTCGGTGTATGCTCCATGGATGTAGCACAGTGAGGGTGAACCAAGTAATAATAATTGTTTCCTATGTATGTTTTACTTCTTGTTTATATTGTGCACTAGGAACGAGAGAGAATAGTTTTTTTACTAACAAAGAAACAATATCAGAATATGATTTAAATTCAGATTATCCATACCCTGATCCCCCCCCATCAGGGTATTCATCCTTGTGGACCTAAAAAATACATTATTATGTGAAATTATCTGTGGATTAATATTTTCTAATGTAACATGATTTTTATTAAAAATAAAATGAGATGATAAATAATTCATCCCTGAGTCCCTACATAGTATATTCTGCACTCCAACCACCTATATCGCAAATTATTAATATGGGATATTCCCTAACCTATTCCTACGACCATATATGGTTCTTTAATACTAAGGTGATGGATCATGGTTTTCATACATCTTTATAGGCCACCACTAATGGTGTCTTAATTAATTTCAAATAAGATATTGGTCCGTCAATTATATGAAATTGTAAAACATATGAAAATAGATATACATAAAACTTGGGATACTCATAATACAAACAACTGTAACACAACCAACATCATCCATCTATTGCATGGTTTCTTTATTGGGTGATTAACTTAAAAAAACATTTGATGGTGGAAAACACACTACATTATATGTTATATCATAGTAGGGGAACCTCTGCAGTATTCGCAATGTGTAAGATAAACATCAACAAAATTATAATGATGTAAAAAATCAATATAATATGTAGATGGGAAACCATTAACTAATATAACAGGTTTATAATGTTCCACTGACACAATCACATGGGTGGAAGGAATATCTCCAACTCATATGTTATGTGTTCAAAGAGACATATAGTAAATCAAATTACTAGATGAAATAATAAAAATTTCCATGTTTAAACGTATGATGATATTTCATAACACATCAACTAATTTTTATGGGTGAATGAGTAATCTGAGTCACATAAAATTGGAAAAATAAAAAAAACATCATTTCGTAATTAATTTTTGGATAGAAAACACAATAAAAGTAAGATAAGTTTTAATAGTCATTATAATGAATAAAAATGGACAAAAATCTCTAGGATAGTCAATACAAATTCTATCACTTCAATGAGAAATAGCTCTGACACATCTCATTATGAAAATGTATTTCTTGAATCCAACACATGTCTATATCAGGTTTTTGGAATATTACATGATTTTCCCAAATGGCCTAAAGGGATTCATTTTTATTGATTTTTTATAACCCCCGTTCAAGGGATGAGGGGGAACCCTACAAGGCTCGTAGGCTATAAGATTACATGGCCAGTAGGCTTAGAAGATTATATGACCTGATGGTCATGGGGAATTCAACAAGATGATCTACAAGGAACTGCCCCTCCCCAACTTCTGCATCAACATCGAATTTTTATATATAGATATTAAAAATTCAAATATGAATTATCACTTCAATAAAAAAATTAAGTCAAATAGACTATAATAGTTTAGTTCCTTTGGAATCATATAATACAATATTTTAGTTATTAAAAAATCTTCTATTTTTCCCATATAGGCATTACAATTAATTAATATTCATCGAAAAACCATACATAAATCATTTATTCAAAACCTTGGGAAATGAATCAAAAAAAGAGTGAGCTAGGTTGCTCAGTTTAGGTAAACAAGGTAGATATATAAGAATATCATGATCATAAGTGTATGAAACAAGACAATAAAAATTTAATATCATAAGTTTCATATCAAATATCATAATCATGAGTAATGGAATAAATATATAATTACTATAAGACATTATACATTTATAAATCAAGGAATATGACCCAAGAGGTCAAAACATTAGAATAAGACATGAAATTGTTTCATTAACATAATCATAGAAAACCATACATCAATGATACCGATCAATAAATTCATAAATATTATTATTTGGATAACCACATGTCTACCTCCTTAGGTATATCTCTGTGATGTAAATTGGGAAAAATCCTTTACTACTTCGGTATCTTTGGAACTGTATACTCTATGAAAGAGATATCATTAAATGGATATTTATGTCCAATAAAAATTAATCACAATATTCACGAAAATAATAAATAAAAAATTATATACCCCAAATAAATGAAATATTTTGTGAGTATGGAATATTTATCATTAAAAAATAAATGTTATATGGAAATCCCTTACCTCGTTAAATTTTTTTTTATTCATAAGCCCTAATAAATCATAACATCAAATGAATATAAAAATATCATGAAAAAACAGTATCTTCATGATATCAAATGTTAATGGGTTAGTATATAAACCTCATTTTTTTTACTATGTCTCGTAAAAATAAACGATGGACTAGAATTTTTTTTCCTTATATCTAGACAAACATTATTCTCATTTGAAACTCCACCACCACGTGTAGACAACTTATGATTACCAAAAATCCCTCATTGATTTTATTTTATCTAAAAAATGGAATCAAGTAAGAGATTTGGAATGTTGTAATGTGATTTTGTAGGTTACTACTAAACCAAAGGTTTTGACTGTGTGGAGAAGGGACGAGAGGGGTGTCCTCTTATATGTAATGTGAGTTGCATGTTTGTAATGTTTTGAAAATAAAAAGATTTACTAATGTAATTATCATTCAAAATAGTTAAAAATATATTATTAACTATAAAATAATAGATAATACAAAAAACTATCAATCTAATGGGTTTTGTATATGTTTTCAGTCATTTTTTACCCTCATCATTTTAGTTTAATCACAGATAAATTTGTTTTTACATTAACTGTGGAAGATAATTTTTAATGATTTTATTATTTATATTTGTAAAAAATATTTTGATTTAATTATAGAAATAATATTCTGGTTATTCCAAATATTTAATATATTATAAAATAATTTATTTATAGAAGTTGAAAATTTTAATTCAAAATTAGTTCCATAGAATAGATGAGAAAACATTTTTCAATGAAAAACAGTTCAAAATTTTACAATGATTATATATCCAAATTAATATTAAATTTAATTTAATGACCTAACTTTTATTAATATATATCATTCAAATATTATGTCTTTAATTAAATTAATACATAATTATTCTTTTAAAACAATTTAAATAAAAATACTGTCTTAAATTAAAATTCTATTTTTGAACAATTTATTAAACAAATTATCTTTTAAAAATTATTTAAAAATTTAACAAAATTATAATTTTAATATTATAATTTCAAAAATTAAAGATATTTTTTCACAATATTATTCTAAAATTTTAAATTTTATTTAAAATCAATGAATAAAAAAAGGTTAGAAAATGGTTTTGCTAATCGTTTTTGTTAGTAAAATATGATTTATTATTATAAAATTTTTGTACAACACATATGATAAATATAAAATGTTTATTTAATATATCATATTTATATTTAATTAAAATAATTTAAAAATTTCCATTTAAATTTTTTGATGTAGATTTTTTTATTTGCCTAAAAAATTTATCCAGAAAAATATTTTATTTAAAATATTCTTTATTTTCATTAATAATTAATTAGTAAAAATAGTTAACAATATATAATCATGAAGAAAATATATTATAAAATTTTCTTTAATACTATTCACACCTACCATTGTTATATCTTGTTGATATTTTTCATGATAAATCATAAAATTTTTATAATGAGTCATATTTTAATTAATTTCCATGTCATATATAATGAATGTGACATTTTTTTGCACGTAACACAAGATAAAAAATATTTTTAATTTAATAAAAAATTTATATGATAATAAATTTATTTAAAATAATATATTTAACAAAATCACATAATGTTATACTTTTATCATAAGAATTCAATGATAATTTGAATTTATATTTTTGGAATGTAGAGAAATATTTATCTTCCCAAATTTGACAAGGCACTTTAATAAAGATCAGAAAATAATAGGAAATATAAAGAAAATATACATAAATTAGATTATATTCTAGTAGTTGGATTTATCTATATATTTTTTTTCTAATATTAGAAACTCTGACCAAACACCAAAACTTGTGGCTAAGAGATGCAGCATGGATAATTATTAAGGGAAAAAGAATTAAGGGAATACGAGTGTTGAACATACTCCTGGAACTAATATGTGAGTGGTGAACCATTTATATAATTCTTAATATAGGAGAAAAAATATATCAAATGTAGAATAAAAAAACATCTATCAGAGCTCGAATTCAGGACACTTTTTGGGAAAATTATTGAATTTTTATTTTATAACATATAAAATTCTATTAAATTATTTAAATTAAAATGTTATAGTGTAATTATATTTCCTAATATAAATGTAGTAGTCATATACCAGAAATATTATATTCTATATTGTTTATGAATATCCTAATGAAAACCCCTAATTTTCCTAGTTTTCGCCACTACTGTTTCCATCGGACCTCTAGTAAACCCCCACTATCAACTGAATTTTGAAAAACATGACATAGAGCCCTCTATGACCCCTCTAAAAACCGAATTATAATGAAATACATGATGGTTGAGAAAAAAATAAAATATGTACCTTGAGATGATAAAGGATCCATATATCTTAATACATAAATAAAATTCAAAATATTTCGACAAATTAATATAACAAAACATCATTCCAAATCCATACACATATTTAAACACCAAATGATGAGATCAATTAATCATGGGAAATTATTTTTTGAATCATATAAAATTCCAAAAATAACATTTTATAATACATTTGTAAAATAAAACAAATATAATAAAGCATTTTATAATCCTAAAACATGATTTGTTATGTAGAAAACATTAAATTAGTTTTTTATCTCAAAACAATACTTATTGGTTCATAATCATGTTTTTTATAATGGATGAAACATTCATGGATTTTGGATTATCCATTTTTTTGATGATTTAAAATATATTGTTTATATATCTATATGTACATATTATAGAAAAATTCAATTAATAAACTATTATATATATTTATTAGGGGATGCATATTTAACAAATGATACAACTATTTTAAAGGAAATTAAAAAACATAGTTTTTTTCATTGAAATAATGAATATGAATATTTTTATGATGAAATTAATGTTCATTAATATTGTGACTATTTAATAGTTTGAAGAAATTATTTGTAGTAATTTTATATCATTTCATGACACAAAGTGAATTTTCTATGATTAGTTTTATTCATGTTTGACTGATATTTGATAAACATTACGATTTTTAATATTTATGTATGGCGAAATAATCTATTATTATAGATAATAAATAAAATATAGGGGGTAAGGATCTCCTTTGAGTTTGTAATTAGGATAATGTTTTACTTAAATCCATATTTACTGATATTTGTGTTTTAACTACACCATCATCCAAGAGTGTACCCACAAAAACTATATTATAAAAGAAATATGATAAAAATGTATTCATTTTTAACTTTTAAATTGCATAATTGTATCCAAAAATGCATCTTGATAATAAATTTTGTATTTAATTTATTTAAAATAAATATTATTGTTGATCTAAATCAATGTCTTCTATAAAAAATTATATTTTTTAATCATTAATATTGAACTTTTTTGATCAATTTTCATCACCATGGGTATTTAAATTCATAATCCCCTATTTTCTATAAAATCTATTATATATTCATTATTTATAGATAGATCATGATTTACTTTCATTCAATGGATATTGAACTATTTTTTAGAGAGTATATAATTTTTTTCCATTGTTGTATTTATATTTATATTAATTCCAACCAAACATAATTTCATTAAATTAAATAAAAATTTTTGGATATCCTGTAATATATAATATAGTTCTATAGACAATCTTCTGGGTTATCATAAAAAAAAAATTATATATGGTTACTTTCATTAATCATCATATATTATATGAAAGAAAATTATGTAGTTTTCATTTGTGTAGTCATTCAACCATACCTAAAATTAATATCCTTAATATTACATGTATATAATATTCTAGATCAATATTTGTGAGCATTGGACGATTGGATACTATTGGATTGATCCATTTTATGCTAGTTTAGTCAACCAAATCATGGTTTATTAGACAGAGGTTATGATGAAATAATTTTATATAATTTTAAGGATCAAATATAGTATATATGAAATCGAATTATTTTTATATATATTTCAAAAATTAATGTGTATAATTTTTTCCCATTAATGGATAATGTATTTATATTTTTTAGAGCTTGTGTTGTATTTCAATATGTACATAGATCAAACCTCTATAAATATTTGATTGAAATAATTATATAGGGAAATAGATAAGATATGTATTTATTTCTATTACTATTTTTAAATATAATGAATATATACATAAATTAGATTATATTCTAGTAGTTGGATTTATCTATATTTTTTTTCTAATATTAGTAACTCTGACCAAACACCCAAACTTGTGGCTAACAGATGCAGCATGGATAATTATTAAGGGAAAAAGAATTAAGGGAATACGAGTGTTGAACATACTCCTGGAACTAATATGTGAGTGATGAACCATTTATATAATTCTTAATATAGGAGAAAAAATATTTCAAATGAAGAATAAAAAAACATCTATCAGAGCTCGAAATCATGACACTTTTTGGGAAAATTATTGAATTTTTATTTTATAACCTATAAAATTCTATTAAAATATTTAAATTAAAATGTTATAGTGTAATTATATTTCCCAATATAACTCTAGTAGTCATATACCAGAAATATTATATTCTATATTTTTATGAATATCCTAATGAAAACCCCTAATTTTCCTAGTTTTCACCACTAGTGTTTCCATCGGACCTCTAGTAAACCCCCACTATCAACTGAATTTTGAAAAACATGACATAGGGCCCTCTATGACCCCTCTAAAAACCAAATTATAATGAAATACATGATGGTTGAGAAAAAAAAAATAAAATATGTAACTTGAGATGAGAAAGGATCCATATATCTTAATACATAAATAAAATTCAAAATATTTCGACAAATTAATATAACAAAACATCATTCCAAATCCATACACATATTTAAACACCAAATGATGAGATCAATTATTCATGGGAAATTATTTTTTGAATCATATAAAATTCCAAAAATCTCATTTTATAATACATTTGTAAAATAAAACAAATATAATAAAGCATTTTATAATCCTAAAACATGATTTGTTATGTAGAAAACATTAAATTAGTTTTTTATCTCAAAACAATACTTATTGGTTCATAATCATATTTTTTATAATGGATGAAACATTCCTGGATTATGGATTATCCATTTTTTTAATGATTTAAAATATATTGTTTATATATCTATATGTACATATTATAGAAAAATTCAATTAATAAACTATTATATATATTTATTAGGGGATGCATATTTAACAAATGATAAAACTATATTAAAGAAAATTAAAAAACATAGTTTTTTTCATTGAAATAATGAATATGAATACTTGTATGATGAAATTAATGTTCATTAATATTGTGACTATTTAATAGTTTGATGAAATTATTTGTAGTAATTTTATATCATTTCATGACACAATGGGAATTTTCTATGATTAGTTTTATTCATGTTTGACTGATATTTGATAAACATTACGATTGTTAATATTTATGTATGGCGAAATAATCTATTATTATAGATAATAAAAAAAATATAGGGGGCAAGGATATCCTTTGACTTTGTAATTAGGATAAAGTTTTACTTAAATCCATATTTACTGATATTTGTGTTTTAACTACCCCATCATCCAAGAGTGTACCCACAAAAATTATATTATAAAAGAAATATGATAAAAATGTATTCATTTTTTATGTTTTAAATTTCATAATTGTATCCAAAACTACATCTTGATAATAAATTTTGTATTTAATTTATTTAAAATAAATATTATTGTTTATCTAAATCAATGTCTTATATAAAAAATTATATTTTTTAATCATTAATATTGAACTTTTTTATCAATTTTCATCACCATGGGTATTTAAATTCATAATCCCCTATTTTCTATAACATCTATTATATATTCATTATTTATAGATAGATCATGATTTACTTTCATTCAATGGATGTTGAACTATTTTTTGGAGAGTATATAATTTTTATCATTGTTGTATTTATATTTATATTAATTCCAACCAAACATAATTTCATTAAATTAAATATAATTTTTTGGATATCATGTACTCTATAATATAGTTCTATAGACAATCTTCAGGGATATCATCAAAATAATTTATACATGGTTACTTTCATTAATCATCATAAATTATATGAATGAAAATTATGTAGTTTTCATTTGTGTAGTCATTCAACCATACCTAAAATTCATATCCTTAATATTACATGTATATAATATTCTAGATCAATATTTGTGAGCATTGGATGATTGGATACTATTTGATTGATCCATTTTATGCTAGTTTAGTCATCCAAATCATGGTTTATTAGACAGAGGTTATGATGAAATAATTTTATATAATTTTAAGGATCAAATATAGTATATATGAAATATAATTATTTGTATATATATTTCATAAATTAATGTGTTTAATTTTTTCCCATTAATGGATAATGTATTTATATTTTTTTAGAGCATGTGTTGTATTTCAAGATGTACATAGATCAAACCTCTATAAATATTTGATTGAAATAATTATATAGGGAAATAGATCAGATATGTATTTATTTCAATTCCTATTTTTAAATATTTACAATGTTTTTTAAAATTTATCTACATATGTTATACTATAAAAATTATTTAAGATGGATATGATGATGAAATTTCATGAATAACAGATTGTAAATTATTATTTAATTCAATAATATAGATCATCACTCACTATAATAGGACATTCACATATATGGTGATATTATATATGGGTTATTTCATCAAATTAGAAATTTTTAAGTAATATATTAAATTTTCCTTTTATTGTTTATTTTATAATACATTATTAATTGTATTATCAAATATTAATAGAGAATAAATTATTATTTATTTGGATGATATATAAAGAAAAAAATTGAATCCATGAGTAATTCATGTGGTCACAATATGATATATTATGTCTAATAAGTTATTTTAGGTTTGGATGTTCACGTAATGGTGTTTTGGTAATGGGGATGATTATGGATAGAAGAGAATTTTTAAGGGGTAAATAATCAAGAAATTAAATTTTAAATGGTGTTATGTTCTTTTATAAAACACTATCCATTATAGTAATCATATTTAAAGTCTTCTGTAACTTGGTAATTATGTGGTTTTGAATTAAAATTAAATAACATTAGGTGTTTTATATTGGATTAATAGATGATAAATTTTATGAAGAGGTTATTTTGATAGAGTTGAAATCAATCCAAACTCTAAGATATAATTTCATAAATGTCATATTTATAATTACATTTTTATTCATAATAAATTGACCATACTACACTGTTAATGGTCTTGATGTGTAAAAAAATGTATGTGGATGAGTCTTAAAATTTTAGAAGAATATTAATATTTTAAACATCAGATAAAAATGTTTTGGGATCTGGGATTTAGGGAAAAATTATAGGTGTTGTGACACATCAATATAAACGGTGTTATAGTTAAAAATATAGAAGCTACCAACTATATGTGGTTAGGGATCATCTTTATGTGTCACAAATTACTTGGGGGCTTTACTAGCTAGTCATTGTACTTTAATTTGGAAAAATGAAATATCTACCACTCTGGTTTTTAAGGGTGGTATATATGTCCATCAATTATATCATGGTTCATCCTTATTCTATTTTGATCCCATATCCCACTTATTCTCCCCCATGATTTGGGGAGGTGTTTTATGAATTTTTTGTGATGATCAGAGTATTGGTCGAATCTATCCCTTCCTTTCTCTTAACATTCCATTAATAATCAATTTGAAATTTCTTCCATTTTATGGAAATTTTATATTTAGATGGATAATATTAAAATTACCAAATTTCAAAGGTGAATTTATGCAGTCTATATTATGTATTTCAGGATATGATATCTGGGTGTATGTTCTCATGAAATCATAAATCATAGGTTGTACTGTGGATTCTTTTTTGGAATTTCATTTGAATTTTTTTATTAATTTAATTATAGTTTTATGTATTTTTTAACTAGGATTGGGATTGATTGTATGTCTATGGTGGACGAGACCACATTTCAGGAAGATATGCTGATCATTTGATGCCTTAGCATCAAGTGGATATTGTGGGTTTGGTGTATTGTGTATATTCTTAAAATGATTCAAACTAGATTATATTAGCTCTTGATAGGAGGTGTAAAATATCCGAATAAAGGTAGTTGTTCTCATGAAATTTCATTATTTGGTATATATTTGTTCTTTAATTAAAATTCCTATTGGTCATAACATTAAGGATTATTCATTAGTTTAATTTAATTCTATAATACATTTAACTAAATAATTTTTTATTAAAAATAGATAAATTTCATTTTTTATGAACAACTATAGTGCACTAGCATGATTTCTCACCCAATGATGGCTACGGCTGGGACCTATCGATAGTGGATGACCTCCAGACATCATAAATGTTGATGTAGGACCAACAAGTAATTTAATCCAACATGTAGGGGCTAGATTCAACGATAATATAATGAATTTGTGGACTAAGAACCCAAAGTATTATAATAATTAGAGGGAAAATTTGTGCATTGAGCTGATTAGGATTGTTTGGATGGGTATGGTATAACCAAATCACTCCCACCATGTGGGACAAAGCCTATATGGGAAGACCAAAGGGATTACCATATTAGTGTGGGTGATAGGGCCCATCAATAGTGACCTTATAGACTAATATGTACCATGATTGATCTCTTAAATTTTTCTAATGAGGTGAAACCCTTAGAAGTAGATGAATTTGTTATACCTTGTTGACAATTCCATGAGACAGGAGGTCAAAGTGTGTTGTGTGTATAATAATGACTGTGAATGATAATAACGACCCAAGAATTTGTGTATCTCTAGTTGTGAGACTACATAAACCTTTTATGTTCCACATTTACAATCTATACATGAGTAGTTTTATGGGTTGTGATGGTTACTTTTGGATATAAGATCCTGAAGTAGTATGTGAGTTCAATTAGAATGTGATATTTATGATGGGTGCGTGAAGTTTTCCATAATGGTTTTACTATTTATTTATTTTAATTTTATGTGTCCTCATGAAGAAAATGAAATTTTTGAGATTCTATGAGATAGATCCATGCATATTATTGAATTTCTATGAATTCATGTGTGGTTTTATGCATGGGGATGTTGTAATATAAGGCATAAGGTATAGGATTATGTATTGATTTATTTTTAATAGTAATTGGGGTGTGATTGATTAGTCAATTCTACGGGGATTATAATATTTAATTTAATAGTAAATCTATAGTGTCATGGGGATGTGAATATTTCTAAAATTGTCTTATGTTCCATGGTGATTGATCAATATCATATGGATGCATATTTGTTCACCCATGTATTAGCCTTTGAGTCATTCAGATGGGTATATTTTCTCCATTTTTATTTTCTCCAAGGTGATGGTTATATTATATTTGGATTATTTTATTTCTCTTAGTTTATGTGATCAAATGTAACATGTATTTGTATTTTTTATTTATATTACTATGATCATAGAATGGTCCGAGGATGTGTATATTTTACTGGGATTCCTAGGACATAGGTGGATCTCCCATGTTCAATTGGGGAATGACCATACGGGCTATTGGTAGGAATGATATCCAATAAATTCATAGAAAAAGAATGGAATTTCTCAATGTAGGTTTGTCCAATCTAGATCACAATATCATGGATCGACATTGTTTACCCTAATAGTGTGGTCATCACAACATGCCCAGTAATAGTCTAGCATTAGGAAAATTAATGATGTTCTCATTTCTTTTTCTAAAGATTATTATTTATTTTATTTGATCTTGTAAATGGAAAGGGACAATATATATTACATTTTATAAGGACTTGTGTTTCTAGACCCCACATGGTTTTTTACTCATACCCTTCTTGGGCGGCCACAACACCTAGGTATCCATGTATACGATAACATGGTAGTTTACATGGGTTATTCATACGCCCATGATTATATGGTCATGCATGAATGGTTGAATTTTTTAGGAGTCAGGATTAGGGACCCTCAAATATAAACTATATTTTGTATGTTTTTTTGTTTTATATTTGTATGTTTTTTATGTTTTCCCTGGTGTAGGATAGTTTTTTCATTCCATTGATGTTTATAGAGTTCTGTATTTTATATTATTATTAATTTTTTCAATATTTAATTTGTAATTTTTATTGATTAATTTTTTTGATGGTGTTTAGTTTTTTATATTTATTTCACTATAATAAGTTATTTTTTTGTATCCAAAAATCATAAACATAGATCACTCCTACAATTTTAAAACCATCTTCATACAAGGAGGAATGGTAGAGGTCACATGGAGAACCATTTGGGAAACTCTACATAGATTGATATGGGATGAAATGTGACAATGTGGTATCAGAACCTTTTTGTTGTCTTATAATTTTTAGAAATAGTATACTAGTGTTATAGGAATGTTTCAACTACTTTTATGGTAAACAGGATGGTTTATCGAGAACATCTATTCTTATAGAAATTATAGGTTAATATGGATAAAATTGTTGTTCATGGTACTTTATATTTGTGTTATATTTAATTTCATCTTTGATTAATGAAGATAAGTGCTCAAAGTATGATTCTTTGAAATAGATTTTGGACCATTTCCAATAAAAATGTGGTCAATGATTAGGATGTGACATTTTGAAGGTCATTGAAACTGGAATTTCTAGAATCATTTAAGGAATTTCGGATTCACATGAAATATATAATTGATTCTATTTTATTTCAACAACTAAGGAGGATTTATTTTTTAATGTTCGTCCCAAATATCATACTATATTTTCATATATGTTATTTGTGGAATTATAGTCTAATTTGATGATATATATTGATATTTTATTATGATATAATATCATGTAATTCGATGGGGAGACACATGGAGATGAAGGGAATATCTCAAGCCTCATTTATAGTATGTGAAGAAACCCTATATGGTTAGAATGATGCATGTTGATAATTAGTTGGTCCTTTTTGGGCAATCATTGTATATGTTTAGTTAATAAATGTTCCCATTACAAGATATACTATTTTTTTCCTTATTTCATTGAATGTAATTCTATATAACAAAAACCTATCTATCTGTCTTTACATCGATATTCAAGGATGATGTATTTCACTATAAGTATAATAGACTGGTGATAAACAATCATATATGGAGTGGTCTATTTTAGACATTCTCAGTGAGGATTAGTGCCAAAATTATTTTTTATGTCAGGGAATATTTATTTCTTTATAATTCTGATATTAGAGCATGGCTAATTCCTCATGAGCTATGAATTTTTGAGACTGAGCATGTTAGGGATTTATATATATACATAGTTACCTTGAGAAGATGAAAGACCTTATTGGGCTAGATGGAAGACCTACATGCCCATATTTATGACTATGACCCTTTCTGGGTTTGTGGAATATCTTTTCAAGGGATTCCATGAGAGGGGATAACCTAGTGTCTTTGTCTTTTTTAGTGGATGGAAAAATGATCATTTCTTTGAGGATTGAGATAAATGCATGGTAGGGTATTAATGCTTTCAATATTGATATAATTATTCTCTTAGTTTTTTAGAATTATCCTTGAGTCATTGATTTTCTGAATAGGCTTTTATGGGAATGACCTTTTGATTTCGTGACCATGTTTCTTAGTTGATGAGTTTTTGGTGGTATGGATAGATTTCAGGTGGATCCTTATTGTAGGTGTGGTGCCGAATGATTTATAAGAATGTGGATAAGGAGAATGAACATGGATAACTAAATATTAGATGGTGTGCAATGATCATTCCATAATATGGTAAATAATTTTTTTAATAATGTTTCTTGAATAGTTCCCATGTATAAATAGGGTTCTTAGGGAAGTCTTATTCTATTGAGATAGACATTCCATGGAGCATGGTTAATATGATATTAGTGTCTTACGAGTCGTAGTATTATGATTTTGTGATGTAATATTTGAATTATATGATTAGAACAATGACATACAAAAAATAATTACATTCCTATAGGTTTTTTGATAATGAGATTTAGGAGAAATACTATTCCCCAGTTATGTGGGATATCATGGAATTTGTTTGGGTGTCATATAATGATTTAACCAAAGGTGGTAAATGAAATGAATTATTGACAAGACACGGGGTTATGATTTTGTGAAATTAATTTCCTTCCAAGATTGATGGAATACCCACTATGATAGAGAGAAGTGATTTTGAATATTTAATTTATTGAGGATCATATTGATGGGGGTGACCCAATTACGTATTTTTATTTGTATAATTTTCATAGATACAATTTGTGTGAACCATGAATGTGTGATAAGTAATTTTTCATAAATATGTGAGAATGAGTGGTTTTTTATATTCGATAAGTAGTTTTTGTTAATTTAAGTGCCATAGGATGGGTTAATGGGAAATTGTTTTGCTACTAAGGATATATAGATGAAACTAAGGTTGGGATTGGGATTGCAGTTGTAATCAAAAGATCCCCAAGTGAAAATTATTGTGGATGTGTGTTCAATCATCAAATTGTAAATTTTAAATTTTTATATTGGGGATTAATAACACCAATTTATTAATCGATTCATCATGGAATACCAAATACAAACTAGGTTATGGTGTCATGTAAAGCTAAAGATTTAATTTTAGGATATTAGTTACTTGAGAAAATAATAATGTATATTAGGTCAAGAAAAAATCATAATTCATTGTGTTCCATAATGATGGAAATTGGGAATGGATGGTTCATCCTAGGAAATCCTCTTGGTTTCTAGCATGGAATCAGGTGTCCATGAATTTATGACTATGATATACCACTAGCATTGAAGGCATTGTGGTTAGGGTTTTTTTGATGTGTAATTGAGTAGTGTTAGGAATTTTTTTGTACACATATCCATACATGGTTTGACTTGAATTATTTATTATAGATTTATAAGGTATGTTAGAAACCAAAATAATAATTTTTTATGGGATGTTGAAAGAGTTTTATTAGTACCAGAGATATATTTTAAATAACACTCACAAGTGATTGGTTTTAACCCCATTCTTTTGGAATTTGATTTGATCAAATATGAATAAAGAACTAGAGGTATCATTCTCATGTTTTAATGGGATAGTTATGATGGGTACCATTACATGGGGATTATTATAGTGTGGTATGAGATTTTTCATGAGATATTTTGAATGTGTCTACTGTGGTAACTTAAATTTGTCATCCCTAACATATGAACCTTTGTGGATAGTTCCCTAGGCTAAGATAAAAAATGGATTATTACATAATCCAATATCATTTTATATGTGGTGGATATGTTTTTTATATATTTGTTTATGTGTTTATTGGTGTTAGATCTTATTTTAGCTATTTATCTAATATATGTTATTAGTAGAACAAGTATGTATTTGGTGTCTCTAAGTGTTGAATGTGGTTGTTCGATAAAAACTTTATGACCACTTTAAGTTTTAAATTTTATTTTTATTTCCACAATGACTTGTCAAGTATTATATTTCATAAGGTGATGAGGATTAAAAGATATATATATTATGAGACAGTTGTTTTTATAATATGTTTTATGTTCATATGGTGGTCAATTCTTTATATGAGATGGTATTCAGAGATGAATACTTAATGTTGGGACAAAAAATGGATGTATTTTGGATGGGTTTTGTGGATCATAAATGTTTTATATGGCCAAGTGGAGTGTTGGATGTACCAAAGGGTTCTAGTGATGAAATATGAAAACCTGCAAGATTAGCCTACTGGGAGGTTCCAAACCACTAGTTATAGAATGGGGTCTATAGTGGTTAGAGACCCAAAATAGGTTCTGAAAGAACCATGGTTTCAAAAATCATAAATTGGTGGATTTTAATTTTGGGTAAATAAAATTCCCCAACCCCCTTAGGTTTTAAGTAGCTGTAACACCCTCCTTCCTCTCTCTCCTAGTACGTGATTCTTGGTGTTGACACCCCTCTCTGCTTCTTCTCCCACTCGATTTGTGGTTATATTATGTGGGGATTTAGTGATGTAATAAGATATGGGTTCCTCAACCTCTCCCATCACATATAATTATTTTTATATAAATCATTTTTATTTATTTATAGGATCCATTCATGAAATGTTATGTTGCTATATTTTTATGGGGATAAAACGCATCCTAGGTTGATTTTATCCCATGATGATGTCTACATTTGGTCATTCCTCAAAACATAAATGGTAAATATATTTATTCATTTTTATTCATTTTTTTTATTAAATTTAATTTTTATTATTAATCAAATTGGATGAAAATTTAGAAACAATCAAGTTTATTGAGTTCAACATTGTTTTTTGCTTCTCGGTACCCCATTTCATTAAGAGCTGATGATCATTGGATTCCAATTTCTCTAGTGGTTTCTATGTGTTCACATGATAATGGATTATCATGGATGGGATGTAACATCTTTCTTTTCATTACAATCAAGTTAAATATATCTTAATAATTGTAAATGGTATAATAAACAATTTTTTTTGGAATTTTTGTTTGTTCTATGTTGTATGTGGTCTCTTAGTCTTATAAAAAATGTTTGTATAATGGTTTAATTTAAATAAAATTAGACAAATAAATTTGATTAAATAAAAATGGATGCATATTAGGGGTCATGATGAAAACCAATGTAGTATATTTAATCCTCTGTCGATGATGGATGAGGCTGAGAAATTGTTACCCCAAAATATCTCCAACCCTCTATTGAGGTGAAACCAAAACAAAATGTCCATTTAGCCTATGGGATGAACATAAATACTCTTCTAATAGAGTGATGAGGGTGGACAAGTGAAACAAGGTCCTGAAGTTTGTAGAGTTCCCCACGGTGATTTTATCCCATCTGAGCTCCTCATAATTATGGTGATATGAGCATCCCTCTCTCATATAGTGATACCATGCCTTGGTTGATATACCATACACAGGCCGAGATATGGTTGAGTGAGTGAAAAATATAGAATAACAATATAGATTAATAATGTCAATATGACACATATTGACTATTTATTACATGGAATGACCTTTATTATAATGTTATGTTGTGCTACCTAGTTGATGATGTCATTTTATGTGACATCCGAGTGTATCTGATGATAAACTAAGACCGTGACCAAGAAAGAGTCACCATGAGTGGGTGTTTATCCAATAAAATGACCAATGGGACACTTTAATTTACAAATTAATTTAATGAACATGATAGGTGTTATGTTTTATGATGATTTCTAGTGTCGCCAAGAACCCAAAATATCGTTAGATCATGATTGGGATGAGAGAGTGATGATAGGATTGAGAATTTCTCTAGATTTGTAGTCTTTTTCATATTTGTAATGGGATTACCTACTTGAATTGATTTTAAATATTCAGGTTTTTCATGTTTAGAATATGGTTATATAGTTGGGAGTCCAAGATTTGGATCTTATATTACATATATAATGTGGTTTTAATGACAGGGTTCTAATAGAAGCTCGGGGAGAGGACTCATTCCAACATAGACTGAGGTTGGTTTTATCACTTAGTACCATAGGGATGGGTTTATTTCATACATATTTTTATCCCAAATTTCATAGGGATATTTATAAATTCCATTTTTGTTTCTCTCATGTCTCTCAACAGTTAATATATACCTTTTGATTTTCTATGTAAATATTAATTGGTTTTTACACTAGGTGTGGATTTACATCCACGAGTTAGGGAGAACACCTATCCTTGGGATGTGGATATTTACCCCATTTTTATATGTTCATTGAGTGTTTTTTAATTATTATATTTCTCAAGGATACATATGGTTTTATGTGATATCCAAGGTTTATCAGGGGATAGGCCATATAGCCTGTTTGTAGGAACGATCATCATGTCTTGGTCAGAGACACTATGAAGGTATATGAAGTATGTTTGTTCAATAATATTTCTAGACCATATAATCGACACTAAATTCCATCTTATAAATCCATATATGATTCACTCAGAGACATTAAAAAAAGTATGTTTTTTTATGTTTACATTCTAATTTTACTTATTAATTTCACCAAGGCGTTTCACATGAACATGTCAATGAATATTTTGGTTGGAATGGGACCACATTGGTGGTTAAATACAGATTTTATATTGACACTATACTCATGGAACCATAACACCATGCTTAAATTTAATACATTAAATAGGTTATAGAAATCTTTTGGGCTAATGAAAAGGGTACCATGGTTGAGCAAGATAGATCAAATGGTACTAGGATATCAAAATCGGTTCATCCTTTTTATTCATAAGATCCCTTTATTATTTCAATAATTTTTTATTATATTAATAACCATCCTAGTTTAATTTCAACTTTTTTTGACAAATATATTCATAGCTTTGTTAATATTCATTATTTATTGTATGTGTTTACATTTATTTTTCTCAATTTAGGAATATATAATATTATGGATAAAATTTATTTATTTTTATTTATTAAACTCATTCATAAAAGGTTGGATAATAACAATTTAGTATCACCTATGACCTTCACACCAATTTATAAGATTTTGGTATATTGGGATGTGTACTTGATTTCACAAGGTGAACTTGTATGAGTATTATTCATAGAGTGAGACTCGGGGGGATATTACACACTATGTTTCAAATCTATAATGTGATTATTTATAAATGGTTGTATAATTATGTATAGATTATTCTAAAATGGGCCATCCAATTTTTTATATTCACACTATTTTGGGAAAAAAATTACTGCCACAGGGTGTAGTTGATAGTTCTATAATGTTAAAGATTTTGATATAATTTTAATCATTTAAAATGATTATTGAATATCAGTAATGAAATTTCATAGAGATTACTCCACAATTAAAGGATTCTACCACAAAATTACCCTAGAGGTTGATCATGTGATTGAGTAATTATATAAAAAAACATGTGTTTCATAATAAATTAAATTTTCACCACAGAATATGAGTTAAAATTTATGTTTTTTAAACAAATTAATTTATCCATTTTATGTTTCAAATAAAACTTAAATATTATTTATTATATCCCAAAAGAAAAAATGGGGTGAATAAATTATTAAATTTCATACTATGAGTCCAATTAAATCTATATTATTGAGAAGTATATGTTTGATTTGGGATATTAATTTGAATATTTATTTTAATGAAATCTATGAGTACTTCAACTATTATAGAGGAAAATATTTAGAGTGTTTTTAAAAAAATTTATTGTATGATATAATAAAGGAGAAAAAACGCCCTTGGAATGGTTTAAATATTAATAATTTCTATTTTTAATGTAGGAATACTTTTAATTAGAATTTTTAAGACAAAATCTAATAAAAAATAAACTCATATTTCATGTTAATAATCATTATAATAATATTATATTAAATTACATGTATATATTTATCATTCAGAATAATTACTCACGAAGATGTGTAAATTTATTTGAGTTATTAAAAATTATTCCCATTCAATATTTTATAATATATTTAGAGAATAAAAATTAAGGTAAAGGTATAAATCATTTACATTAGGTTGTAGAAACTATTTGGGGATTTATATTATCTTTATTGTAATGTTTAAGGTCATTTATTTTATTGGTGTAGATTCTTTTATTATATTTAGCAAAAAAATTAGAGTTAAATGATAATACTTTAATATTTGTATAAATTATGTTAATTTTAGTCGATCTTATGAGGTTGTGTTTTCTATCCAATTCGTATTATGTATCTATAAATTTAGTATGGTTAATAATATAATTCAGTATCATCTCATTGAAATATTTTACTATATGAGGCTACTTAATTACATGATGGAATTAATTAATATTTGGTAGTGGAGAGTAATGGTAACTATAATAAAATAATAAAATCACTTTAAAAAGTGATAATGGTAGTTCGGGGAAGGAATGTAAAATGTAATGAAAGTCTGATTCATAGCTCATATTTTATTGTATCCTTATATATCCAAATACATATTAACATATTTATATAATATATAAATTTTATTGAATAATTGTTTTATGCATTCTTTGATGATTATATGTTATTTGATGTTTGATTGCATCATATGTACTAAATTTTAATTTATTCATAGTTCAAAATTTCATAACCAAAAAAATATTAATTTTTTAGTTAATGGAAATTAATTTTTAACTTCATATTGTAATAAATATCATGTATGGTAATATAGGATTTTCCCAATTATTTATATATTTCATTGGATATTCCTAACGTGACAATAAAATGGAATTTTTCTTTTTTGGGAAATTTATTATTGAAAATGACTAAAAATTTGAATATTGAAAATTATGATTGATTATATATTGAAATAATATCATGAATATCATAAAATGAATATAATTTTTTCATAAATATTTAGTTAGATAAAATTATATTATAAAAATTAATAATTTTTGATATAGTAAATTTTAATGTTAAAGAAACCAAGTTTTGAATTTTGAATTTAATGTTTGATAATAATTTAATACATGTAGAATAATATTTTACTTAATAATTAATAATTTTATTAACTTTTTGAGTACCATTTTTGTTTTGATTAGTCAGAAACTATTTATAGAATATTATATACATAATATCTATCTTTTTAGAGAGATTTATTATTAAGATATCAACACCTGAGGACTATGATTTTACCTCACATTCATAAGTTGATCTAAAAAAATGTTGATTTATTGTGAAATGAAGAAAACAAAATATATCAAAAAAATTAAAGGGATGAAAAAGAAATTAGCATTAATGTCTTTATGCCATGTTATTTTTGAAACATAGTTAATATTGAATAATGGAATTATAGGGATTATAAATTAGTGTATATGTATTTTAGAAAGATTATATTATTAATCTCATGAATTGATTCAATTGGTTGGGTATTTCAATAAGGAATTATTCCAAAAATGTTTTAATTTTGGATCCATAGGAAAAATTATATCTAAATACCTTAAAATTTTAAAATATGAAATTGATGATGAATTATAGTATAAAATGAGTTATTGTGATAAGTAATCATGAAAACACAAGAATTATACAATTCCCTATATGGGAAATTTTTTGAATATCAAATATTTTAAAATGATAATTTTTCTATGTTTTATGCGAATAATTGTATGAAATATGAAACTAACTATAAAACATCAATTTAATTTGAATAATATAGTTTTATCATAATTGAATGATAAGTATTTCAATAGTAATTATATTTAAGGTGATGAAATATAAAATGATGATAAAATTGTATTCATAAAAAATAATGATTTTATTGAGATTCATTCAGTGATCGTATATTAGATGAATACGAATACAAATATATAGAATTACATAAAAATAATCAATGAAATTTAGACCTCTCCTATTAAAATAAAATCAATGTTATCAATTAATATTAACAAATTGATGCTGATAACTTCTAAATATATAAATATAATGGAATTCATAAAAAAATTAATTGATTATGAAATGGACCATGAATATGTTCTTGAAAATATATTTCAATTAGAAAGTATAATAAACACATTCTTATATATATTTACAAATCCCATTTCACCTTCTAGGGAATTAATTATATAACATGGAAATGGAATTGGAAACCCAAATATGTGGTATTATATTGTCATTAGAAAAGATATTACAGAATATGAATAAAAGGCCTTGGATATGGAGAATATGACAGATTAAAAGTAAAATGAAAAGTAATTGATTTCATTTTCTATGCAATATGATTCATAAAATTGTAAATATATATTGATTCTATATAAAATGAGATACTAACTATAAAAGGTAGGTTATATGATTTAAGGAATAATAATGATTAATAGATTAAATTTTTATGAGTATAAAATACCAGATCTTACTAAAAAATCTTCATATAAAACGCTAATAGACAATAAGTTAATTTTTTATATATTGTTCTTTGAATTGAAATAGATTCCCCTTCAATATATATTAATTTAAAAATTGATCATTAATATATATGTTGATATTATTCTAGTTTAATGATTGGTAGATCTAAAAACATTGTATTTATATATAATATAAGATATTGGGTAGTTAACTAACTCATGTTAAAAAATTTCAATAGAATGATACAGTTCAAATAATGAAGATTGAATATCAATTTTATATATTGAAATATATTATCATAATTTATTACTAAATTTATAATGATTATTTAAATTTCCATAATGTATTTTATCCTATTATGTTTGAATTTAATTACATATAATGTTATTAATAAAATTTAAAATGGGAATTTCAACCCCTCGTTATGGGAGTTTCAAACAAAAAATTATAGTTTTAATGTTTTATGAACATCATTCTTGTGTTTCTAAAAACCTGGATAAATTAAATGAACTAATTTATTTATGTCGATAGATACATGGTGAAGAGGATAATGTATTTTAATGGTGGGAATATTTTTTAATGAAAAAAATGATTTTATTTATAGAGATATATATATAATATGCCTTCGATGATGAATAAATTAGATTTTAATTCATTAGTTAACCAAAATGGGAGGCTTTTAAATCCTGATAAAAGAATATAGATATACTAACATTACAAATAATAAATGCAATTCACTCATAAATTTTTGTTATTATAAGAATTAATTTAAAAAATGGATATGGATAAACTATATTATATTCTAATTTATTAACATGAAACACATATTTAATTTTTAAGACATATAAATATGTTTCTTTGAAGTGCATAAAGAGTTACAAAATAACTAAGATGACGAAATTTGGTAACTCTAGTAATATAATTTGAATGAATAATATATATGAAATCTTAATTTTTTTTTAATTTTATTTAGAATAATTTGGTATCTAAATTTAATTTACTGAACATAGACAACCTAAAAATTTTATTTTTGAATTAAATATTTTTTTTTGCAAATGGATTAAAAAATATTAATATTTCATAATACTTCATGAGTAATTTGGTGGTAAGTGATTAGGATAGTGGTTCACAAATAAACCTAATGTTTATATAGTCAGTAATTTTATATTTATACGTATTGTGTGTAATTATTATAATAAATCACGAATTAAGTAATAATACATTTTTGGATGTAATTGTGATATGAATACCAAATAGAAATATAAAAAATTTGATGAATTAGAGGATGATATAATTTTCCTCATGGATTGGATGAAATTTTATGGTGTTAAAATAATTTTTGAAAAATGGATATGTCATTTCCATGGAATATAATGAGGTATATCATATTATTACACTCTATAACATAATATCTATTTAATTAATATTTTCCTTGAAGTTTACAAAAATAATATATATGTAAAATTAGTTATTTTTTATGAAATCAATGTCACTATTATACATATATATAACTAAATTTGATCAAAATTTGAAATACATGTGTTCCCAAAAATATAAATATGTATATAATATAATTTTATGAATGACAACTGGTTATTAACATTATTTTATAAAAATAAAATCAAAAAATTTGTAATACCTTTTAGAAATTGTCTTTTTATAAAAATTCATATTATTAATAGTGTCATTTTTCTATTTTCATATAAATAGTAATTCTCTCATTAATTTTTACGTACTAAAATATTGTTTTACAAGATTAGAAGTGATATAATTGAAGCATGTGACCATTGAAATTAATGTAATAAAATTTAATTTAATTGTATGTTTATAAAAAATGATATGTAATATTTTCACATTAATATATTTGTTATAATTTATTTATAATTTAAAAAATGATTCAATCGATGTTAAAATTATTAATTACATTTTATGAAAATCTATGAATTTTCTCTGATATTATTATGTAATCTTTTATACACTGATGTAATGCTATGAAATATTAATTATGGTTATATCAAACTTAATTTAACTTTTATATAATTTTTTTAATATCAAATAAATATAGTAATTTTCTAATTTAGTTATTATAAAAGTATTGTGGTCACTACCCTAAATTGTGATAATAATGTAAAATTTTTATTCAGATAATTTTTCTTCAAAATAACTAATTGAATATTATATTTAACATAATTAGAATGATAAAGTGATAAAATATATATTATTATTATTTTCTAAATATAATTAATCATCATTCACACAATAATCAAAGAATATAAAAAATATTAATGTAATCAATCAAAATAAAAAAAGATGTGTTAATTTTAAAATTAATAAATTGTTATGTATAATTTAATTTTATTTAGAAGATAAATCTATAATATTTTACAATTTTACTTCATAAAATAGAAATTAAATTTCGAATCCTGAAGTATAAATTATCTTCGAGTAATTTCGTGTATTTTATATAATAATTATAATGACCCATACTTTACATACATTGTTATTACTTCAAAATTGAATCATTCTTATTACAACATATTACAAAAGCATGAAAGGACCATATAGGTATTGTGCCTTTAAAAACTGGGAACCATAAACAACTGGTTCATAAATCATCTACATTGTTCCCCATTTATTTCATCATATATAGAGTCCCTTTTGGCATATTCTACTTAATGACATTTTCCAGACCTGTGGAAATGAAAACATAATAAAGGGTGAGCTCAAATTCTCAGTAAAGGTAAAAAAGGAAATATCAATCCTATCATATTCTTAAGAACATAACATTTTGAAAATATTATCCTTCAAAAGAGATCATAATATCATGACATACTATCAATCATAATAGTTAAATGTAATCCAAATAACCATAAATTAAAACATGAAACATTGTGGCAAACACACATAATCATAGAAAATCATTTCATAGTAGCCATAACTCATTGACGAGACTATCTTAGCGGAGAAAGTCCATTTCTGAACCGAGTTCAGTCCTCGTTTCCGTCATATATCTCTGAACCAGACTAACCTGCCGTTCCAGCCATGTTTATCTCATGATATATAAATCATTAACCAATACATTGAAGAGAGATATAGGTCCCACCTATCTCATAATGATACCACTATTATGTGTGCCACAAGATCATAAATCATACATCACAGCATAACCCATGTAATTAAAATGGGATTCTTAAACATCATGCCATCATAACATAAATTATATAAGATAAAAGGACTTAATAAAAATAATTCTATCATAACATAATCAAATCAATGTAATAATAGGGATAAAAATAGAACAATATATTATCTTAGTTGGAAAATTATTTTTCCTTTCTTAACATGTCATAAAATTTTAAACTAAAAAAATTTAATTAAAAATAAACCTGAAAATTTATATTGGAAGATTCATGGAGATAATGTTCAATGAAATCATAAAAATCCATTCAAGCCGTATAAGTTAAAAAAACATTCTTCTCGTAATTTCATCAGAATAGTCAAAAAGTACCTCATACTAAGAATGACAAAAGATTCATTTCCTATCCTTTACTAAAAACACACCAATGGCTAAAATTGGATTTAAACAATTTTAGGAGGACAATATTATATATTGATGAAAAATTGATGTGGATGATAAATATTCCCCAGTAAATTATGAAGTATAATCAATCTCGGATAAAAAATCAGATTGTGATATTTTCACTTACCTTAGGTCTGATTAGCTTCGTACGTGTCTGACCCTCTTGTATAATGATTTAAATAATGTTATTGACTTATTAAATAATGTTACTCATTGTTATTATATCATATATGGTCATATTCGTATATTTTTATAAGTAATATTTCATTGCTACTTGTTATTCGAGTGTTTATTGCTTTTTGTTCTTATACATGTTTTTTCGAATAAATTATTATTCATACTTTTAGGTTATAGATACCACATTTCTAGAATCGTACTAGTGTAATATATATCATATTTATTTATCAATTCATTTATATAATCAATATGCAATGAATATCATGTAGAACGAGTGGCATCACATCATTGAGACGGTAGGTCGTATGTACGCACGAGCAAAGATATCATTCCCATGATCGTGGAATTATATTGAAGTGTATTTATACTATTTCAGAACATTATCACTTTAAAATAATCATTTATTGTTATTCTTTACACCATTAAACCCATCCAAGTACGGTGGTGGTGGAAAAAATATTACACCCCGGCATGGAGACAGTATTTTGTAAGTACGCACGCGTGGTGATTTCATTTTCCGTAGGATGGATAGAAGGTGAAATAGGGTTGTTTCATATTTAAAATAACATATCAAAATAAGAGTGATACTAATTTTATTACTTCATATCAAAACAACTCAATAAGAATAAGTATAAGCAGAAATAAAGTTGAAAGAATTGGTAACGGACATTACCTCTTCATTGAAGCGCCTCTTCTTAAACTCTTCTTAGGGCACTAGGGTTGGTCTTTTAAGAAGAACATGACCTCTAGAATGTTTCTAGGGAAGTGGAGAAGATAATGTTTCCGGGGTTGGCCGAGCTTGATGGCTTAAAGTGGTTTGAGGAGAGGGAGGTGGTTCCCTTTTATAAGGGAGGATAGGGGTACCTTTGGAAAAATTAAAAATATTATTTTATTATAAAGTAATATCCGATTTTTAATGGATCCAAATTGATTTATTTCGAATATAAGGTGGTTATGGGTTTATATCCTCTCATTCAATATAATTTGGACAAGTTTAGGTAACTATTGTAACCTTATCATTTAGATTTAACTTTATGTTAAATAATTTTACTTTTACCATGTCTTCTTGTTTTCTACACTATAAGGTTAATAAACATACTATAATAAGACCAAGGAACCCTAAGTTGTTTATTATTAATATATATAACCTTATCTAAGTCATTTTTCCGAACCATAGATTTTTAGGATGAAAATAACAATTAATAATATAATATTTGTTTTAAAAACTATTTTATGTCAATTTTGACACTATTTGGTAATTGATTTACTTTGGAAATCATAAAAACATGATTTGTTCGAAAAATGTTTATTAAATCAATAATAACATGTAATATTACCCTCTAAAATTATTGTAATTCATAAAAAGTCTCAAATTACATTTATTTGGGTATTTATAATATCAATTAGGTTAATATTTCCTAAATAAGGTAATAACTGCATCATCATTGTGTCATAAATAAAATAAATTATTTAAAGCCTAAAAATTATAAATCAAATACCATTATGTAGAAAATATTTTTATCTTTCTAATAAATATTTATAGTCGAATTTATCTTATGTATTACCCTGTATTAAAAATGTTTTAGTTATTAAAATATGATTTTAACTATTTTAACTATTCTTTAAATAAAATAATAATAAATGTCCTAATCTAATCCAGGTGGATCTAAATGGTCATATTTTCTTCCTAAAGTTGTTTTGGGTCGAATTAAACTTATCCAATTGAATTAGGTCAAGTGTTATGTTAGTAATAATACCATTTTTACCCTTAATTACCCTATTTACTTTGAACCGTGGTAAATAAAAGTAAAAAGGTACTATTCATCAAAAATTATTTTTATCTGATTGAACCACATTTTAATCCTAGATGTTAACCATGTCTCTCAGATTTTTGAAATTCCACTGACAGAAGCGGTAAAATTAAGTTTTATGTATATTTTCATACTCTCCTAGGAGGTGGGTAAAAGACGGTGAAAAGTTCAATAAAATATTTATATATCTAAAATTATTATAAAATGACTCCAATTAATTAAAATGAACTTATATAGGTATTATTTATCAATGTTGATCTAAAATAAAATAAATAATTATTTAAATAAAAACTTATTTTTCAAATAGTAACCCACTGTTTTCACAATTTATCAAAAATTGAAAGTATTCAGAAAAATACCAAAATTTCACCCCAGGGTAATTTCGATATTTCAAATCCAAAAATGAAGTCCATTTTGAAAGAAAAAATTTATAAAATTTTAAAAAGTTGGTATTACTATTTATAACGGCTAGTTTTAATAATATTTTAATAGCATATCGTTGCTTAGTGAAACTCAGTATTGCATACAACGCAAGCTATCGAGGAAGGTCTTGATATCATGTAAAGCAAGCCACGCTAGTGTTTTCTGTAGTGAAAGATTTCTTTTATGATGTACATAACTTAAAAACAAAATAATTCCCATAAAAATCTTAGGTGTTAAATTCTACCCCCCTTAAAATGAATTTATCCCTCAAAATTATTCACTTCGTAACAAACAGATGAGGATAACTCTCCCTCATCATATCCTCATACTCCCATGTATCTTATTCTAATTTGTGGTTCCTCCATAAAAATTTCACCAAGTGAGTGTTCTTGTTCCATAGAACTTTTTCTCTTTGATCCAAAATCTCAATCGGTTGTTCTTTAAAATAATGATCTTGCTCCAGCGGTACAACTTCTGAGATGAGTACATGTGAAGGATCAGGTATGTACTTTCTCAGGAGAGATACGTGTAACACACTGTGAATTTGAGATAGATTCGGTGGAAGCACCAATCGGTAATCTACCTTCCCAACATGATCCAGTATTTTGAAAGTACTGATATACCTAGGGATCACCTTTCCCTTCATTCAAAATCTCATTACTCTCTTCCAAAGATATATTCGTAGGAACACTTTATCACCCAATTCAAACTCTATGTCTTTTCTTTAGTTATCGATATAACTTTTTTGTCAACTCTGAGCTTCTCTTTTGTGTTGTGGAATAGATCAGAACTTTTATACCATCTCATCAACTAGATTATGTCCTAATAGCTTTCGTTCCCCATCATCATCTCAACAAGTTGGAGTTCGGAATTTATTTCTATATAGAGATTCATAAGGATCCATTTGAATACTGGAGTGAATGCAATTATTATAAGAAAATTCCACCAATGGTAGGTCTTGATCCCAACCACCTTTTAAGTCCATAGAGAAAGCTCTTAACATGTCTTCTAGAGTTTGAGTTTTTCTCTCAGACTGACCGTCTTTCTGAGGATGATAAGCAGTGCTAAAGCTCAACTCTGTATCCAGAGTTTGTTGAAGACTTCGCCAAAACTTCTAGGTAAACCTCAGATCCCGATCAGTTATAACAGAAGTGGTACTTTATGCAATCTTACCACTTCCTTTACATATATCATGGCAAGCTAGTCAATAGATAAATCCTCTCTAATATCAATGAAGTGTGATGACTTCGTAAGATGATCAACAATGACCCAGATAGCATTATTTACTTTGGATGTTTTAGGAAGTCCATTAACAAAGTCCATAGTGAGGTTTTCCCATTTCCATTCGGGTATGGAAAATGGTTGTAACATCACCTTAGGCTTCAGTCTCTCAGCTTTAACTTGCTGACAATCCATGCATCGAGAGACATATTCAGCAACATCTCTTTTCATTCCATCCCACCAGAAGTACTTTTTCAGGTCCCTATACATCTTCATGATTCCAGGATGAATAAATAATGAAGAACTATGAGCCTCATCCAACAACTCCTTCTTTAATTCAGGGATGGGAGGAACACAAACCCAATTCATAAACCGTATTATCCCATCAAAATCAAGGTTTAATTTAGGAACATTTCTCACCTTATTTTGTTACTCTACATCTTCAATCTGTGCCTCTTTAATCATCATATGTATAGATTATTGAACATTAATTTTAGAAAGATATGATTTTTCCACTTCCATTATAATTCAAAGATCTGTCCTTTGTAAATCCATAAATATTTGAACTTTTGTGATCCTCATCATGGATAAGCTAGAATGGTCTTGTCGAATTAATGAATCTGCCACCTTTTTTGCTTTCTCAGGGTGTTAATGATTTGAGCAGTCATAATCCTTAAGCATATCCAAACATCTTCTTTTGCACATATTCAGATCGTTTTGTGTGAAAATATACTTTAATCTTTTATGATCAGAATAAATTTCACACCATTCGTCATAAAGAAAATATCTCCAAATTTTTAATGCAAAGATTAGCGCATCTAACTCCAAATAATGAGTTGGGTAATTTTTCTCATGTATTTTCATCTATCACGAGGCATAATCTATCACTATATCATTTTCATGAGAACAGACCACAATCCCTTCTTGGATGAATCACTATAGATCACAACCCTTTCTCCACTACAATGCAGTGCGAGCACATGTGCACTGGATAACCTTCTTTTTAACTCCTTGAAATTCTCTTTACATTCCTCTGTCCACATGAACGTAACTCTTTTTTGAGTCAACCTGGTGAGTGGATTATATAGTCATGAAAAATCATTCACAAAAAATCGATAATATCCAGCAAAACCAAGAAAACATCGGATCTCAGTTGTTGTTCCTGGTCTCGACCTTCTTTCTATTGCCTATGTTTATGTTGGATCCACAGATTTACCCTGTTTTATGATTATGTGACCCAAAAATGCAACTTTTTGAATCCAAAATTCACACTTTGTAAATTTGGGATAATTATTCTCCATTCTCAGGGTCTTCAATACAATTCTAAAATGATCTTCATGTTCTTCCTTCCCCTTTGAATAGACAAGAATATCATCTATAAAGACTACCATAATCCGATCAATATAGTCTCTAAAGACTGTATTCATTATATCCATGAATATAGTAAGGGAATTAGTAGGACCAAATTGCTCACTATAAATTCATAGTGTCCATACCTTGTACGGAAAGTTGTCTTTGGTATATCCTCTTTTTTGACCCTTAATTGATGATACATTGAAGTAAGATCAATCTTGGAAAAGTATTGAGCTCCACGTAGCAATTCAAATAAGTCATCAATTCATGGGAGAGGATATTTTTTCTTGATAGTGATCTTGTTAAGTTCTTGATAATCAATGCAGAGTCTCATTAATCCATATTTCTTTATAACAAACAGAATAAGTGCTCCCCAAGGTGACCCACTAGGGCGTATGAATCCCTTATCAATATTCCCATGGAGTTTCTTCTTTAATTCCTACAACTAAATTGGGGGCATTCTATAAGGTGTCTTTGAAATAGGTAATGCACCCGGTACTAGTTCTTCTAAAAACTCATCTTCACATTTGGTGGAAGACCAAGCAATTCTTCCAGAATAACATCATGAAACTCCAGTATAATGGGCATATTATTAGTCTTGAGTTTCTCACCAAACATTTGAGATTAATAACATTCATTTAGTGGAATCAATACCCATAATATGGAAGATATATCCACTGGAAGGTTATGTTCATCCTTGCATCGATAGACGATCATAGATTGATCTGAAATATGAAATGTGACTTCCCTTATTTGGAAACTCAAATGAGCTCAATATAAAGAAATCCAGTCCATGCCAATAATCACATAAAATTCCACTATAGGAAGGATCACATGTTTTGTAGGAAGCACATTCCCACAAACATCAATCAGAGAAGAATTGTAAACTTTTGATGCGACTGTTGTGCCTTTAGGGGTTGTCACAGCTAACTCAACATCTAATTATTGAGGTAATACGGCGATACCCATATAAATTTCATCAAAAATAAAAGAGTGGGTGGATCCAGAATCAAATAAAACATTTTCTACTTTAGAGTGGAAGGTAAGTGTACCTTTCACCACATTGTTATCGTACTCCACATCGATGATAGAAATTTTATGTGACTTTCCTTTGTCTTTTTTCTTAAGAGTTTCTTGACATCGATCATCATAAAAAATACTTGGATTAGAGAAATTGATTGGCATAATTTCCCATTTCATTTCACTTGTAACATTGAAGTTTAGGAGGTGCACTCTATGTATCATTTTCTTCGTTCTCGTCATTAGACATCTTCTTCCCATCATTACGACATTCAAATTCCCTATGACCTTCATTTCTACATTTGAAACATTTACTTGTCCCTTTATTACAACTCCCTCCATGTTTCTATCCACACATTGAGATGAAGGGAAAAGCATCTTCTTTGTAGTGTTCTCTTTATATTTTCCTTTAAATTCCATTTTCCTATTATTATCAAACGCATATGACTGATGGCTTACTCCAATCTCCATCTCAACCTTGAGAACACATCGAACGATTTCCTCATTGCTATTGATGTCCCTTATGGCTAACTCCCTTCTAAGACTTGGTTTTAAGCCACTACAAAATTGATCGATCTTACTCTAAGGTTGGATAATAATTTTGGAAGCGTACCGTTCATGTCTTGTAAAATTGTTTTCATAAGTACCAACAGATTCATCATCCTTTTGCTTCAGTTCAAGAAACTCCTTCTCCATCTTTGTTCGAAGAGTAAGAGGGATTTACATATTGAAAATTAATTTCATGAACTCATCCCATTCCATGGATTCAATTTCATCCCTTTGCATCGTATTCTTGATAAGATTCCACCATTGATCAGCTTCACCTTCCAAATGATATACTGCTAAGATGACATTATCATGCTCATAAAATTGAAGAACTGAAAATATATTTTCAGTTGTACTGATCCATTTTTCAGCAACTAATGTATCTGTAGACCCACGGAATGAAGGTGTACGCTGAGTCATGAAGGATTCAACAGAATGTTTCTCCTTCATTTTCTTGTTTGGAAGTCCTGCATGATTCATAGCTTGAGAAAGTTATGTGAGCATGGGTACATGATTTTTCATTCTAGCTCCCATAATGTTTGGTTGCTCAGGGGGAAAATCATTGCATTTCCCGTCGCATTCCTCATTAACACAGTTTTATCAGGTTCCATCCATTGACTAAAACCAAGAATAATAGTGTGAGCAGTACTAATTATAATAGTAAAACCACATAATCAAGAAAAAAAATTACACTTAAGGTCTTATATTATGTTATACGTGGACATTTCTAAAACACTAAGATTTTTTTCTATGCTTGGACTTATCCTTAGGGTTCTTACTAAGGCTTTCACATCCTAGTTTCCAAAGGTTTACTATACCTTTCCTCTGATACCAACTATAACAACCCATACTTTACATACATTGTTATTACATCAAAATTGAATCATACTTATTAAAACATATAACAAAACCATTAAAGGACTGTATAGGTATAGTGTCTTTAGAAATTAGGAAACATAAACAACAGGTTCATAAATCATCTACATTGTCTCCCATTTATTTCATCATATCTAGAGTCCCTTTTTGCATATTCTACTTAAAAACCTTCTTCCAGACCTGGGGAAAAGAAAACATACAAAAAGGTGAGTTCAAATGCCCAGTTAGGGTAAAAAATGAAATATCAACCACATCATATTCTTAAGAACATTACAATTTGAATAATCATATCCTACAAAAGAGATCATAATATCATGACATGGGATCAATCATAATAGTGAAATGTAATCCAAATAACTGTAACATAAAACATGAAAATTTGTGTGATACACAAATAATCATAGAAAATAATTTCTTAGTAGTCAAGAATCATTGCCAAGACTATCTTAGGGGGAAAAGTCAATTTCTGAACCGAGTTCAGTCCTCATTTCAGTCATGTATCACTGAACTAGATTAACTTGCCGTTCGAGCCATGTTTATCTCATGAGATATAAATCATTACCCAATGCATTTGAGGGATATATAGGTCCCACCTATCCCATAATGATACCATTCTTATGTGTTCCAAAAGATCATAAATCATAAATCATAGCATGACCCATGTAATAAAAATGGTATTCTTAAACATCATGAAATCATAACATAAATCATGTAAGATAAAAGGACTTCAAAAAAATAATTCCATCATAACATAATCAAATCAATGTAAAAATAGGGATAGAAATAGAACCTTATATTATCTTAGTTGTAAAATAATTTTGATAAAATTATTGAACTCCAATCTGGAGGAAAATATCCTTTCTACTTTAGAAACATTTTTCCTTTCTTAACATGTCATAATATTTTAATCTAAAAGAAGTTGATTAAAATTTAACTTGAAAAGTTATAAATAATGATTCATGAAAATAATTTTAATATGAAATCATAAAAATCCATTCAATCTGTATAAGTTAAAAAACATTCTTCTTGTACATTGGCCGAAAAAGTCAAAAAGTACATCGTACTAAAAATTACAAAAGATTCATTTCATATCTTTTAATAAAAACTCACCAATGGGTAAAATTGGACATAAATAATTGTAGGAGGATAATATTACAAATTGACGAAAAATGGATGTGGATGATAAATATTCCCCAGTGCAATGATTTAAATAATGTTATTGACTCATTACAGAATCATAATAATTGTTATGATATCATATATGGTCATATTATTAGCTTCTTATTCGTATTATTTCATTGCTACTTGTTTTTCGGGTGTTTATTTCTTTTTGTTCTAATGCGTGTTTTGTTGAATAAATTGGTATTCTTATTTTAATGTTATAGAAACATCATTTCCAGAATGGTATTATTGTAATATATATCATATTTATTCATACAATTCATTTATATAATCAATACGAAATTAATATCATGTAGAACGATTCACATCACATCGTGGAGACGGTAGGTCGTACGTACGCACGAGCGATGATATCGTTCCAATGATCATTGAATTGAATTGAAGTTTATGTATACTATTTAAGAATCATTATAACTTTACAATAATCATATATAGTTATTCATTATACCATTACACCCATCCAAGTAAGGTGGTGGTGGAAAATAGATTACACCCCGGCGTGGAGACGATATTATGTACGTACTTACACGTGGTGATTTCATTTTCCATAGGATGGAATGAAGGTGAAATAGGGTTGTTTCATATTTGTAATAAAATATAAGTATATGAGTGATACATATGTTATTACTTCATAATGAAAGAACTAATGAAGAATAATTAGAAGAATAAATAAAGTTTAAAGAATCTGTAACGGACATTACCTCTTCTATGAAGGTCCTCTTCATAAAGTCCTCTTAGGGCACTAGGGATGGTCTTTTAAGCCGACCAGGACCTCTAGGATGTTTCTTGGGAAGTGGAGAAGATAATTTGGCATGGTTTGGAAGATATTTATTTCTCAAAGTGGTGTGAGGAGGAGAGGGAGTAGGTGCCCTTTTATAAGGGAGGAGAGGGGTACCTTTGAAAAAACTTAAAATATTATTTTATTATAAAGTCATATTCAGTTATTAATAGCTCCAAATTGATTTATTTCGAAGATAAGGTAGTGGCGGGTCGAAAAACTCTCATAAAATATAATTTTGACATGTTTAGATTACTATTTTAACCTTATCATTTAGATTTAACTTGATGTTAAATAATTTTACATTTACCGTGTCTTCTTGCTTTCTTACACTATAAGGTTAATAAACATACTATAACAATCCAAACGAACCCGAAGTTGTTAATTATTAATATATATAACCTTATATAAGTAATTTTTCCGATCCATAGATTATTTGGAATAAGATAACAATTAATAATATAATATTTGTTTTATAAACTATTTTATGTCAATTTTGACACAATTTGGTAATTGATTTTTTGTGAAAATCATAACAACATGAATAGTTCAAACAAAGTTAATTAAATCAATACTAAAATGTCATATTAACCTATTAAAGTATTTTAATTAATAAAACGTATCAAATTAAATTTATTTGGGTATTTATAATATCAATTATGTTAATATTTACTTAATAAGGTAATTACTACATCATCATTGTGTCATAAATAAAATAAATTATATAAAGTTTAAAAATTATAAATAAAATACCATTATGTATGAAATATTTTTATATTTCTAATGAATATTTATATTCGATTTTATCTTATGTATATCCCTATTTTAAAAATGTTTTATTTATTTAACATTGATTTTAACTATTTTAACTATTCTTTAAATAAAATAATAATAAATGTCCCAATCTAATAGAAGTGGAACTAAATGGTCATATTTTATTCCTAATGTTGTTTTTGGTAGAATTAAACTTATCCAATAGAATTAGGGCGTGTGTTATGGTAATAATAATAACCTTTTTACCCTTAATAACCCTATTTACTTTTAACTGTGGTAAATAAGAGTAAAAAGTTACTATTCACCGAAAACATTTATCTTATTGAACAACATTTTACTCCTTGATTTTAACCATGTCCCTAGGATTTTCGAAATTCCACTAACAGATGTGGTAAAAGTATGTTTTCTGTAAATTTTCAAACTCTCCTAAGAGGTGGGCAAAAGACAATGAAAAGTTCAATAAAATTTTTATATATCTAAAATTATTATAAAATTACTCCAATGAATTACATTGAACTTATATAGGTATTATGTATCATTTTTTACATAAAATAAAATAAATAAATATTTAAATAAAAAGTTGGTTTTCAAATAGTATCCCTCTATTTTCACTATTCATCAAAAATTGACAGTTTTCAGAAAAATACTATATTTTCAACCTATGCTAATTTTGATATTCCGAATCCAAAAATGATGTAAATTTTGAATGATAAAATTTATAAAATTTCAAAAAGTGGGTATTACTACTCATAACGGCTAGTTTTAATAATATTTTAATAGCATATCGTTGTTTAGTGAAACTCGGTATTGCGTACAACACAAGCTATCGAGGAAGGTTGCTATTGCGTGTAAAGAAAGACAAGCTAGTGTTGTGTGTAGTGAACGATTTATTTGACGGTGTATATAAAATAAAAATAAAATACTTCTCATAAAAATCATGGGTGTTACAATAATGTTAATTTTTTAATGAATAAAAAAATATTATTAATAACATTACATTTGTGAAAACATCATTATAAATTCATTAATAAAATTTTAATAAAACATAATGTATGAATAAATAAATATTTAATAAGAAAAAAATTTCACTTATAAATAATTTAATGTATTTTTAATGTAATATATAAAATTATAAAACACGATATATATTCACTACTAATAAAAAATATTTTATAATAATCATCTTTATTTATATGTTACCAATATTCCACTCAATTTTTTAGATACCCAAATTTCAATAAAGTGATACTGACTTTTTTTATTTTATGTTTCGTGATCTACAACAATAATGAATAATATTAAACTTAACGAAGTGGAAACCCTTAAATAAATTTTTTATTTACTTTTTTTAACATTAAATATTATTTTCATCCTTTAGTTGAAATTTTTTGATATATCATGACAGTTAAATACATGAAATTTTTTTATATTTATTAAAATATTATAAATATATTTTATCAATGAGAAATTTTAATAAATCCTAAATGGGGACACAAATCCAAATTCTGACATAGTGTTGGTGTTAGAAAATGATATTATTTCCTTGGTAATTTATAATTTCTAATAGAATTATTTGAACCCAATTTTTAATATTCTTCTAAAAAATTTGAATTATGATATATATTTTTATTTTAATAAACTATACACTACTTTGTGTAGATGGCATGTCCTGGTAAAATGATTTATATAATTCCTGGTGGAGATAATATGGCATGGAAAATATCATAAAAATTTGTCGTTTTATTATTATATTCCATTAGAGAGTCATTCAATAAGAGAATTAATAGTGAACATTATAAATGCCCTTAGGGGGGAAATTATGGACATATAATTTAGTAACAACCCCCATTGAATGGAAATATTCATCCCCACATCATTTTTTTCATTTGTGGAATAACATTGTGTTTTCCATCTCTTAAAAAATCCCTCTCTCCCTCTCTATAATTTTGAAATGAAGAAAAAAACAACGTTCCACATGTTCTTAAAATTCATCACGGTGGAGGTACAGTAATATCTGGGTATTTTTATTTGACAATAAATATTACAAGAAACTTCTACGAGATAGAACTTTTTATTTTTTATTCATAACATTTACGTTGGAAGATATGATTCCATTCATCTTAGTATAGAAGAAATAAAATATAAAAACTAATGAAATGAATAAAAATATTGATATTTTTAATAACTAAAAATAATTCAAATTTTTTTTGGCATTTTAATAATATATTATTTTCATGAGAAAAAACTATTAAATTTTTTTATAGTAATGTTTAATGAATGATATCAATGGATTGATTTTAGTAATTTCCTCAAATTATTTTAAAGTAAATATTCCCTTTGATGAATTTAATTTATTTAAATAAAAAACCTTCTTATTCGATGATAAAATATTATATGAATTAACTATTTATTTTCTCTATGATCATGTGAAAAAAAATGATTTATATTTTCCTTATAACATTTTATTAAAACCCCTATAATTTATGGAGTAAAATATTTAAACATGGAAAAGGATTTAAATATATTAGAATATGTAAAAAATGGATTTTTTCCATTGAAATGAAGAATTTTTTTTTCATAAATTTATTCTTTTTGTAATTAAAAAATATATATTATAAAAAATATTATTACCTAGGATTTTATAGAAATTGCAGTTAACCCACAATTTTCTATAAATTTTTTGTATTGGGTATTATTTTAAAATTTTCCATTAACTATGTCTGTTCATGGTGTTAATTTTTAATAATAATAAATATCATTGAAAAATTTTATGCTTTTAGAAATTATTTTATTGAATAATATTGTTGGTTAAATGATTGTATATTTTCTATTCTGATAATTTCCACGATGAACCATCATTATATTATATTTTAATATTCATATTCTTCAACAATCCTAAAAATTAACTCATACATTGGGAGTCATGTGATATTTTAACTACCCAAATCCCTAATATTCTCTCATTCTTCATTGATGTAACCTATAAAGTATTCATGAAGCATAAATGAAAGAATACATGTGAATCAGAGATTTAATGTCATGCATGTGATTATATATCATTTTAGGAATAATACAACAATCAATTGAATGGAGATATATAGAAAATATATGGATCGACTGGAATAACACTAGTAAGATTTATATGAGGGTCTTAAGGAATCATGCTTGTTTTATAGTGATGGATTTTCCAAAAAAATATGCTTTGATAGAGATCACATTAAAATTTATGGTAAATTTAATATTTTTCATGTATCATGATCCTACACATTGTGTGTAGAAACACTGATTTATATTAACTGACCATTATTTTATTATTTTTATGTTTATACGTGGTTGGGTATATTATGGGTAGGTTTTGAAGAGGATTGATATATTTTTATGTATTTTCTAATGTATCACGATTTGATCATGATTTTTGGTATCCATGAGAAATTTACAGTAAATTGTGCACACTATGATAGGGGATAAATAGAAGGTGTACAGGTAGGTGCACAATATATCGAAAATATATGGAAACTTAATAGAAACTTTGCAACATAAAAAACTGCCACACGGTTTTCACAAGGTTTTTCTAACTGGAAACTAACCATGAATGATTATAAAACTTTATCCTAATATATTGTATCTCACTTGTTTTCATCTATAACTCTCCCTTTTTCCCTAAACAGACCCAAAATCAAAATAATCTCCTCAAAAAGACTATACATGATTCTCTCATCAATCTAACGGCATTCCAAATGCTTCTCTCAATGTATTGAAGTTTAATTCTCAAAAAAATTCAAATTTATTGGGTGGTTTGCTCAGTATTCCTTCAATATACGTCTCCCCTGTATTTTTTTCTTATATCTATGTATTCAATATATATATATATATAAAGAATTTGATTCCAAATATTATTATATTTGGACTTTTTAATTCCAGGGGAATATATCTAAGGCATTTTTTTTAAGATTCCCCTCATTTTCATGCACGTTTTGGTTTTGTTTTCCGTTTTTTCCAAGTTTTCTGAGAAAAATGGAATCATTATCGACTCTTATTTTAAGAATATAAATTCACAGTTTAAAAATTATGGTGTATATTAATTTTTATTTTGAATGTTTTTTGAAATTCCTTTTTGAAGCCCACATTTGTGATAGTTGTAGAATTGAAAAAATTTAGTTTTTTTTGGAAAGTGAGATTGGTATCATTATTTTTAAATAGTGTTTTTAAAATGATTGTTTGGTTATGATTCATGGGAAAATGTTTTCATGAAAATGTTTTTTTATTGAAATTATAGGTCAGGTAGGTTATCAATAAATGTACGACTTTATTGAAATGGTTTATGTGGTTTCTTTAGTATTGGTTATTAGCTTAACCGTTTTTTGTGATCATGTGGATTTGGGATAGATAAGGGTAAGGAATATCCCCAATTATTAGTGGGATGTATATGGTCTAGGGATCTCCCCTATCCTAATGGTCAACTAAGTGACCACTTAGGGGTAGGATGACTCACCACAAGCGAGTGTAGGGATATCCAGGTTTCATGCATGGTTTGATGTGTGGATATCTGTAGTGGAAAGGGTTATGCCAAATCAGAACATACCATATTATTTTAAAGAATTATTTGATTGTTTCCCTATTCAATTAAAAATATTTTAGGAAAAATTCTATATTATGGAACATGTATGTATTTTGTCAGAAACTATTTAAAAATTGTTCTAAATAAACTAGTTCATATAAATTTTTTAAAATAATATATCTTACTAGTGTGAGTATCAAATTAATTTTGGGAAAACCTATGTAATTTTGTTACTCACCCATGTTCTGGAAGAATGGGTATTTTTTAGATATTTTTTATCAAGAAACCAAAAATATAATGTATCACATTTATCTAGTAGTGCATCGTGATATTCGGGTTGTTTTGAAGGGTTCGAGCATGGTGCTTGTCTTGAAATATTTGAGTTGTGGTTATCATCTCTTCCACTATATACTTGGTTTTTTGTAGACATCTAATGTGGTACTACATGAAGTTAGTTCTGATATAAATGAATTTTTGAGTTTCCATTCATTTTCATCATGCATCATGTAGTGGTTATTTGGTTATGGAATTTTGTGTTGGTTGTTTACATTCAAAGCAAACTGAGTCCTCCCATCTATTTATGAATTACTTTTCATTTATTTCCAACCATTAGCATATTCTGGATATCATTTGAGTCCAAGTGTTTATTCCTCCTTGACTCAATATAATGGTTATGGGTGGGATGTAACAAGTGGTATCAGTCATGGAATGTAAAATTATATTTATAGAACAATTGTTGTCATATTCTCTATTTGATTCCTAAAAACTAGTATTAATCTTATTATTCTTCGAGTTCATATTAATTCTAGTATATTCATTATTTAGGGTTGGTAGAAAGATGAATGGTTATTGAGACATGAAATATAGACTATAAAAATACATAGGTATCCATTTATTATAAACATTATGTTATCAGGGAGTTCGGTGCATATGTGTTTTGGATTCACTTATAGGATTTTAAATATAATTATCATAGGTTAATCCAACAAGTTAAGAATGTAATTCATCATAAAAAATCTCTTCAGAATAAGAGTGAGTATATTATTTTTAGTAATGATATATGATTTAGTGAAATGTATTGTTTTTTTGAAAATGATGAAATTGTTTATAATTAATGACATTGGAAAAGAGAATGGTTGGGATATTTGGAAAATTGCTTAATTTTTTTAAAAAAGTTTAAATTTTTCTAAAAGTGTTAGAACATGGAAAATATTCAATTTTGGAAAGAAATTTCATGGTAGTATACTATAATAGAATTTTTTATTAATAATTCTTCCATTGATATAGAGTAAGACTCGTGGTTTTATTTAAAATGGAATCTAATATGCATCATAGAAACCAACTAGAATAAGTTACAAAAAATGTGAATTTTCTTGAGAAACACATGAACCATCAAATGGTCTGGAGTATTTTCTATGATTTTCATGATGTGGATACATAAATTGATAGGGATGAACCGATTAAAGTGGATCATTCCACACAATTTCATAAGTTGAATCTACCCATATTTCATGGTGATTCAAAAAATATATATTAAAGGTGTGGATTAATAAAATGAATTGTATCTTTGATTTCCTTAGAACACCGTTAGAGATGAATTTAAATATAGAGACATATATTCTAAAGGATCTTTCACATCAGTGGTGGGATTCAGCTGTCCAATCTAATTTTTAGCAAGGATAGGTATGAGAGGATTTTAATTATTTGTTTAGAAAGACAATTCAATGCACATACATTTTGAATAGAATGAAAAATGGACTTATTCATATTTAATAAGGATAATCCTTATATCATGTTGAATATTCCAAAATTCATGAATTTAGTGTGATTTTTACCCAAAGAAACTACTAGTGCTTCCATGAAGGCACATATATTTTAATCAGGGATCATATGAAAGATTCTATCATATATTGTAGTGCTCAATATCCAAGATTATGTATATGTGGAAAATTTATATATGTTGGATAAATGATACATATCAAATGATAGGGTTGGATGAATCATGACAATACCTATTAGAAATGGTGGGAACTCTAATGTTGGGAGCAAGCAGAAAAGGTTCCCTTATATCCAAGGGAGTGGGATGGTTCATAATCCTGTAGTAGGATCCTTAAATATTCCTCAAAATCCAAAGATTCATCCCATATTAATTATATCTATTTCATTATACCACATGAAGTAATAGTGTATAGAACCACCCAATGAAACCCATAATATCAATCACATAGGGCATCATCAGCATTGTTTTAACATTGATACGAGATCAAGTGATTGATACACATCTCATGTGTTATAGGAATCATATAAATAGATAGGATGATGGTAGAAAAATCATTCTTGTTAGTAGAACATATCTAGACATGGTGATTCTAGGAATACCATGACTCTTTAGTAATGGAAATCCCAATTGTGATACAAGGATAAATGTGTCTCATGAAATAGATTAATTTAATATGAGAAAGTTGTTATCAATTATCATTTTGGACCATATACTGTGAAAGATATGGTTCTTTTGAATTCAACCCTAATATAATATTTTTCAATAAGATTGCATCTCATTTAGTTATTGTTTCTCATGATATTGATTTGATGAGTTTAAAATTTTCAAAAGTTCATTTTTTTTATAAAAATTCAAACTACTCTTCGACAAAGAGAACCTCGATACATTTTTTTTAAACTTTGTTATATAAATATTGACGGAGCCAATTTGTTATGGGATTTCTATATTCATGAGATTTATTTCAATTAAATAATTCTTGGTATGGATTGTTAAAAAATAGTCAAGGAATATTTTGAATGTTATATGAGAATGTAATTTTGAGACCTGAAGATGGAATCGATCATCTCATTTGAGGAGACTGAAATATAAAGCAAAGTGAAACATGGTTTTTAGCACCAGTAGTTAGAACAATATTGTACCATATGATGAATTTTAAATTGGAATCAATGGAAGAGATTGAGAATAGATATTTTTAGGTAGTTTTGGAATAGTTTTCAGATTACTTTCTTGAAAATTACATAGGGTTACCAACTCTATGTAAAGTGTAGTTTATCATTGATATATTTCATTGGGACGAGTCTTATTTCAATTATTTCATATCAGATGGAACCAAAAACATTATAGGAATTGAATGTTTAGCTGGGAGACTTGGGAAACAATGGTTTTATTTTCCAAATCATGTCTCTATGGTCAACACTTGTTTTTATAGACAAGAAAGAAGACAAAACTCTTCCACATTGTGTCATTTATCAAAAAAATAGACAATTGGTGATAAATAATCGGTATACACATCCATTCATCATTGATATTTTGAATCAGTTGATGGGAGATCCGTAGTTCTATAAGATTTACTTGGGATAAAGATATCACTAATAATGGGTTTGAAAGAAGGATATTCCAAGGTCATCTTTTAGGAGAAGATATAGTCATTATGAATATGTTGTCATGCCTTTTGGTCTTAAGGATTCACCAGTGGTATTTATATAATTAATGATTCATATATTTCTGAGATATATGGATTTTTTTTACGGTTATGTTTTTGGAGGACATATTGGTATATTTATGGACTAGGTCTAAAAATAATAAATGCATAGAGATAATGTTTTGAATATTGATGGATAATCGATTTTATGGAAAATTATCAAAATGTTATTTTTTGGACATAAGATCTATTCTTTATTATCCATGTATCTTATAAATATTTTTTCTATTGATCCAGATAAGGGATATTTTGTTATATATTGGAAACCTTTGAAGAATGACTTTGATATATGGAGTTTCTTTGGGTATATGGTTATTACCAATGTTTATTTCATGATTTATTAGGATTTTCCTTTCTTATTATAACACTATCAAGGAATAATGGTTCATTCTAATGGGTTGATGAATTCAATAATTATTTTTATGATCTTAATGTTCACCATACATCAAAATCTATCTTTATAACTCTGAAATAGAGATAAGGTGACATGGTATATTACTATACATTGAGATCAAGGTTCTGATATATTCTCATATAGGGAGATCATATTATTTCATATTTTTCATGAATATTACAGTGTCATGGGGATAACTACCCAACATACAATTTGGAGTAAGATTTCATAATCAAGGCATTGTATACTTACTCTAATTACAACATTGGTGAGAAATTTAAAATGTTTTTGTATCATAAGTGCATGAATCATACTTTCTCATAAATGTATTTGAATCTAAAGAAATTATGATTGTTGGAGTATCTTCAAGTATTAGACATTTACATGATGTATATAATTTTTATGGCCAATTTTGAGGTAGATGCATTATATAAAAACGTTTATGTGTAGTTTGAAAAATAATATTCAGATGAGTGGAACTTGATTTTGATCCAAGCTGAAATTCACATGAAATGAAAATAATGTGGTAAATTATTATTATTATTCCAAGTTTGATTTGTTCCTAATTAGGTTAAATTTTTATAAAATGACCAACTATCCAATTGAAAATGTGTTTGGATGAGTTTAAAATTTAATGTTGGGAGACCATTGACGGATTGAAACATGATGGTTGTTTACTTTTGTGATTTAGAAATTATATATTTGTACCTATAGAATATCAAAAATGAATTCTTTATGATTACCACCATTCTAGATGGGCTCTTCTTCTAAGAATTTAGAAGATGTATAAGGTATTATAAGCATAGTTTTGGTGGGTCGGTATAAATAATACGGTGGCTGAGTTTGTATTTAGATGCTCAACATGTCATCATGCAAAAGAATAGAATCATCAAACAGTTGGTATGTTGTAGACATTACCAAATCTATTTTTTGTAATTTTACTAGATATCATTGGATTTTTTAATATTTCTCCCACTAATATTTCTAGAACATGATGTATTGGGTGATAGTGGATCAATGCACAAGGTTGTCCTATTCAATCCATATTCATGAATTTCATATAGTGTATACACGTTAAAATTCTATATTTGATAACAGGTAAAGAGGAATGGAATACATGTTTTGATAGTGTCATGTATAGATCTGGGGTTTACATTTCATTTCTGGAAATCCTTATAGAAATCTTTTTTCACACAGTTGAAAAAAAGTACAACATATCACCCTCATATGGATTGGAAATCCAAAAGGATGATACAAATGTTGGAAGTCATTGTGTAATCTTCTGTAATGGATTTTGATTGAACATGGGAATAGAATGTGTAATTATTTGAGTTTTCATATAAAAAATTCTATTAATACAATATACATATGGATATGTTTGAATCACTGTATGGACATCCTTATTGTTCTCCACTTTTTTCGATTAAGAAAAGTGATACATTGTTATTTGGGATATGCCTTGTCCATGAAACAATGGAAAAGTTCTATTTCATCAGGAATCATATGATGATAGATCATAGTCATCCGAAGTTTTATAAATATAATCGTCAATAACCAATATACTTCTAGGTGTGTGAACATGTATTCTTAAGGATCAATACATTGCATGAAAGTCATCATTATGGGATATAGGGAATTATATTTCTTCTATATATAGTCCATTTTGATATACATGAACGAGTTAGAGAATGGGAATATTAGTAGCGAGTTGAAAAATGGTATAGTGTGTCTCATAATTAGTTTCATGTTTCTCATTGGAAAATTTATTTTCTGTATTCTGACCATGTGATCATAATGGTTAATGATGACCAAGCAATGGATGCTTCATTGGCACACATTACAGTGCATATTGCCGATATGTAAGAGGATGTCTTGCATGTAAAAACCTTTGGTATTGTGTTGGTTTTGAGGAATCATGTTCAGATTCAATAAAGGACATTGGAATGGGAGATGAAAAATAAAGGGAAATGGTCAGACCTCTTTCTACACATTGATGGGTTTCTACTTTTTGGGTACTGAGATAGTAATGGTTGGGAGAATGTATCATCCATATTTTCAAGTAAGTAACACTTTGTTTATGATTTAAATGTCTATAAAGGGCTTCAGTGATACTTCAAAGGCTTATAGTAGGTCTTATAAGTTTTGGGGGAATTTATAAAGGTTTAGAGTTTGATCATGGTTTGTGGAAACCCTGAAATAGATACAAGAATCTGTGCACAATGAGGAAAGGTTAAGGAGAAGGCACACTATTTTCCTATACTATGTCGATGCCTATGAGAAACCATATAAAATTAAATATTGGGAACTTTAATGGTTGGAACATGTTCTGTAGCCATGAAATCCAACCATCTGGGCCTCATTCTTAAATCATAATTTGGCAGAGGGATAGTGAATGATATTCCTAATAATAAGACTAACCATATGTTTTTTAATAAATTTTTTTTAAAATTCTCGATCTCATTCATTTTCATCACTAACTCCTTCATTTTTACCCAAACCTAACCTAACTCATGATTTGATCCTCCCAGTGTCTGTAGAGGCTTCTCTCATATATAAAGAGGAGTTTTAAAGGATTCTATTGGTGATTTGAATCTAGATTCCCATGGTAAGTCTCTTTTCGCTTAGTTTTTCTTCGTTTTCCTTAGATATACTTATCCCTCCCTCCCCCTCTCTTTATCTCTGTCTCTCTCTCTTTATCTTTCTCTCTCCCTTATTTTCATAGATCCATGACTGATGTGGAAAAATATGTGGTATTTGAAGCCATATATGATTATATATGTCCTTTGTTATTCTATGGGAAGAGATTGATGGTGGTTATTTTATGATTTATACAGTTTTCATGTATATTATCTTGTTGTTTTCATTTTATCGATGTTTTCTATTGTATTTGGTATCACAACTGACTACTATATTCGGAATACAATGTATTTGTTTAAAATTTATATTTTTGAATTAAATGGTTTATGAAATTGTTGTGACTGCTTTTTGTAAACATTTCGTAGTGATAGTTTAGAAATTTATGGAAATTGGGTGTTTTGTGTAATGTGAAATTGGTTACCTAATTTTAAAAAGATAATTATGAAATTACTGTTTGTTTTTTATGCATGTAAAAGTGTTTTCAATAATTTTTTTTGAAATGGTATGGTATTATGGTTTTCAATAAATGCATTTTTATATTAAAATTGTTGAAATAATTTTTTTGTCCTTGGTTTTTGGCATACAAGTTTATTGTGATCATGTGCATTCAGGATAGATATGGGTGAGGATTCTCCCTCATAATTAGTGGGATGAATTAGTATATGGTCTCTCCCCTATAAAAAACTTCCACTAAGAGACATATTACTAGAAGGATGACTCGCCACTCATGAATACATGGTGTTTCTGGTGGCATGCTCTGTTAGATGTGTGTATATGTGGATAATAATGGGTTATGCCAAAATGCATCATATAAAATGGTTTTAATGATTTATTTGGTTTCTTCCATATAAATTAAAATTGATTTGTAAAATCATTTTTGTTATGGGCTATTTATATATTTGGACATAATTTTTTTAGAAATATTTTTATACAAACATTGTTATATAAATTTGCTATCAAGATTTATCTTAGTGGCGTGAGTAGGGACGTTATTTGGGAAAAAACTGTTCAGTTTCATTACTCACCCATTCTTTGGAACATTGGTTCTTTTTCATATATTTTTTATTGATGCATTGAAATTGGTAATTTATCACATTTTTGTAGTTGTGCTTAGTGATACATGAGTTATTTAGAGGAGTTGGTCCATGGAGGTTGTTGGTGCTTAAAGTTTGTCTGAAAATATTTAATTTTTTTAATGTCTTCCATTAAGTACGTGTTTTTTTGTAGTCTTATATTGTGGTACTCATTGTATATAGATTTTAAATAATCAGATTGTCGAGTTGCCTTTCATTTTTATCATGAATTGTGTATAGTTTATTTGTTTATGGCATGTTTCATTAGTTTCTTTACATTAAAAGGGAAATCTTTCCCCTGTCTGTTTATGAATCCCATCACATTTAATTCCATCCTATGGGATCATGGGGATGTTGGTTGAGTCCATGTAGGTATTCCACCTGAAATCATTCCAATGTGGAAGGTAAGGATGTTACAAGTTGTATCTGTCTTAGTCCTCCATTTTTAACATTGTGGTATCAATGGAATCGGGTTGTTTTGTCCTTGCCTAACCATTTCTCTCTAGTTCCCTTAGAAATGGAGTTGATATTAATTTTTTTATATTTCATGTGTATGGTTGGTAAAAATAAGTAGGATTATTGGGGCATGAAATGCAGAGCATAAAAATACGTAGCTAACCTATTTATGGTGAACTTCCTGATACCATAGATATTGGTACATAATTATTTTAGAGACACTTATATTATTAATAATATAATTTTCATGGCCTTAAACAATGATATTATAATTACATGAATTATACAAATCAATTCCAACTAGAATTGAATATCTCTTTTTTAGTAATGATATATGATTTGGTAAAATGTGATTATTTTTGAAAAATGATGAAATTTTTTCAAATGAAATATTCTCTAAAAGAAAGGGGTTGAGATATTTTGAATTTTTTTTATATTCAATAAAACTATGGTATTAATGAAATGGTTGAAATTATTGATTTTAATGGGTTTTTGTAATAACATTTCTGTGGGTTCATGTTCATTTTTATATGGATAAGGTAAAGAATTATCAAACGTATTTATTGGAAGGATAAGGGTCGAGGATCTTATGAATCAAGATGGTCTACTATTTATTGGCTTATTGGAAGGATGACTCACCACTCATGAGTATAGGGAGGTCCATGTTTCATGCATGGTTGGATGTGTGTATTTTTTTAAAAGAATTGGATATTCTAATATGGAACATGTGAAATGGTTTTGATGAATTATTTGGTGATTTTCCAAGTAACATGACATTGATTTGTAAAACATGCTTTATTATTGATATTGATTATATTTTTATATAAACTATTCTGTAATTGTGTTATAAAAATTGTTTCATATAATTTTTCTAACATGTTCTATCCTAATAATTACTTTTAAATTTCATTACTCACCCCATGTTTGGAAGTAGGGTTATTTTATAGATATTTTTTTATCTAGACACCGACATAGGTAAAGAACCACTATTATCAACCATTTAATAGTTATTATTAATATTTTTTCCATAGTTAGAGAATTGATGTTGTTGGACATTGGGTTTAGGCTCGGAATATTAGATTTTTTTGTCATTTTTTATGTCATGTACATGTTTGTTTTGTCATATTCCATTGTGGAAAAATTTGTAGTTGATTTTGAAATAAATGAACTGTCATGTTTTCTTTCATTGTTAGCGTGCATCATGTAGTCATTATTTTGTATGGAATGTTTTTTTGGGTTGTTCACACTCAATGATAGAATCATTCCCCTTTTGTTTTTGAATCCCTGGGGATTTATTTTAATCCATTGGCATCTTGGGGATGTCACATAAGGTCAATTAGCTATTCTTCCTTGACTCATGCTAACGAGAAGGGTCGGGATTTTACATTTTGTATCAAAACATATAATCATCCGTGTTTTTAGTCCCATAAAATATGTAACCACCATTGTATCTATCTATGTGACTCATACATGTCTACATCAGTATTACACTTGACATTAAATAACACACATCATATGATTCCTTGTCACTGCCTTTATATCTCAAAATCATTTTATTTATGTGTATATGCATACATGAAGTGTCATAAATCCTGACCAAATATTATTCATCATGACCTAATATTCATTAGTTTTCATTACTCACTACATGTATAGTACTTGTAGTGGATCATTTTGTATAGGTCACACACACACTACAGCCACATAAGGATTAAAATATACGTATCTATGAAATTAATTAGAGCTATAAAGGAAACTCCACATAAATCTATAGTATGAACATTTATCTATAGTGGATATAAATATCATGTAATTCATGATTTGATCTCTATTATGCATATGAGTTACTCATTATTTCATTAACGCACATATTTATGCATGTTATTTACCCCAAAATAGATTTTATACATGTGTATTTGACATCAGTTGATATATGATTGTATTTTATCGTCCTTGATTTGGATACCTACACAACATTTACAATACTAGATGAATTATATTAATGAAAACTTATAGTATTCTATGTTATTTCTAAACTAAATGATAGTGTTTCATTTATGAGTTATATAATCATTTCGTATTACCATGTTAATATTTTGTGGATCATTTCTCTATCACTATGATAACATGTGGCATGTGAGATATTTAGAGTAGATATGGGGTTGGTAATAATCCATTTCTTGGTTTTGTTGTTACAAAAATGGGATTTTGGGTGCTCTTCTAGTTATATATACATTATAGGGAGTGGTCCCTCATATTATATAAGATGTTCAGGTAACCCTATATGAGTCGACACAATTCCCTCTATCAATTCTGTCAATATTTCTATATGTGTTATCTTAAGATCCTACATTATCATATTATATAGTCCCCCGTATGTGGTTCTTTCATTCTCCATTGTGGTATTCTACTCCCACAGTTGATATAAACATACATTATTTTTGCATGACCCCATATCATTCAAATGAGTTGGAATAGATGTTATATAATACTAGAATATATGTTTTTTTGGAAAATATTATGTACTGACATATAGATCCTTTTTGGATAATATATTCATGTTATTCAATTTTCAATATTATTTAAATTTCAGACATCAAGATGATTGAAATTGGTAATTGAGTGTTTTATTTTACAATATGTGGAACTAATTAAATATATAATTAAATAATTTCTGATTTTTATCTGTAATTATTTTATTTTGCTTCTTTATTATGGAGTTCTAGACATTAGAGTATTTTTGGATAATATGGTATACGTTTGTATATTTCATGATTTTCAAATTGATATTCATTTATTATTTTTCATTACCCGGTGCTATTGGGATATTGTAGTGTTTATGTTTAAATAAATCCATGTATGGCCTCCATTTCAACATGTGGGGTGTTTTTATAGATGTTTCATATCTTAGATATTACTTCTTAGTGAATGAAGGTAGTGCATTTGAGGAAGTTTTTTAATAGATGGTATGGTTGATTATTGCATATTATTTTACAATGAGTCTTTTTTAGAAGACCCTATATATATAATTATTATACCATACCTAAAGTTATTCATACCTAGTGGATATGGTCTTCTACAAAAGAAATTCATTTTTGACTTCATCCTATATTTTGGTGTATTAAAAATTAATGTCTCATGATCACATTTTTATCATTAATTGTTCTATATTTATTTAAGTTTTATGATTCAATAGAATTTTTATAATTCACTCGTATTTACATTTTTACAAGATATTTCCCCCCAAATATGTATATGCATTATTTTTTATTAACACTACAACCAGACCTACTATAGGTGGGAATCGAGTGGCCCATTATGCTTTCAACTATCAAATATTGTTTCATGGTAGTTCAATTCATGTAAAAATTAAATTACTATTTTTCATTATTATGGATGGAGTATTGAGTGTGTTGTCTTTTAATATTTGGATTGGGATGTATAAAATTTGTAATTAGAGGTTATAGTGTTTTATTGTCTAATCAGTGATACAAATATATGTGAAAGGACTGCTATATCCATTCATTAGGACTCTTTTAACTTGTTAGTCAACTAGTAACTCCATGTAATACATTTTGTGTATCTGTTTGACAATAAATGTATCATTAATTGGAAATTCATGTTTTTTTATTCCATTCATCTATCAAATCAATCAGATATTCAATTATAACCAAGGGTACCTTCTAGGTTGGTGATGATTCTACCCATTTAAAAGTATCTATTATTTAAACATTATTGCATGATGTTCATAAAAAGATTCAAAATAATCACAACAATGAGTAATGGAGAATTTAAATAGAGTCCTATTGTTAGGATTCATAACTCCATGATAATGAGGAATTATCTCTTTAAATTAAGAATCATGTAGATATTTATTATATATAACATTTTAATGTTTTCTTTGATAATTATGACTATCTATCAGAATAATGTAATTCATGTTCTCTATTTTTGTGAGTTATTTTTTATGTACAATTTTCTATATATTCTAAAATAATATATGTATCATGTGGTTATAGAGATATCCTAAATCATAAAGAGTTATGTATTTGATTTATTTTTATAATTATGATTCCTTCTTGGTTTTGGAAACCTTTGACCAGATAGTTATTCATGCATTTTAGACACCTTTCACAGTGTCATGAATAAGTGGTTTGTGTTTATTCATTTCTGTATTGATAAAATCCATTAGTGATTGAAGTTATTGTTTCTAATCAATTTCTAAGATATAATAATTTCTTAAAAAACTTTGATTAATATGTCATTAGTAACTTTTGTAGGGTCATTGATATCTGAAATGGGATAGGGGTTGTAATGCGGATGAATAGCTACGATTTGTTGTATACATGATGTGATATTACTATTTCTTCATGTTTTATTAGTGTTATAAACCCAAAATTTAATATTTAAATGTGTTCTTACATTTATATAGAGCAATATAATGGATATATATTTTTTGGTGTGTAAAAATATTACTCTAGGAGTTTTCTTACAAAGGAATAGAAATGATTTCAAATAATTAGTATTAATGGATATATTATGAGGTTGAAAACTCTAGTGGTGTACAACTATTTAGTATATCACTATTTTCCACCATAATTTATCCCCCTTGAATATATATTTTATATGTATATATTGTAAATAGATTTCACTGTATGATATCTTACATAAGACTATAACTCACATGGTGGTTTTTTTTATTTGTGGCATCAGAAAAATTACTCATTATCATCAATGTAGTATTGAGTCAATTTTCCATTTCAAATATTTTTTGTAGAGGTGTTGATAATTCAGGAAGATCCATAAGAAATACCTTTAGGTATGGAGACTAATACTAATTATTTACATCGTTTACTCACAGTTTAGAATTTATGAATTTTACCTCTATAAAAGAATATTTTTTTATGATTCCAATTAAGGATTATTTATTTAGAGAGTTTTTATTGTTTATTTTTGTAATATATGGTCGATTGGTAACCCACATAGGTTATTGATCTCAATAATTTTATCCTAGATGGTATCATGGGGTTACCTTTATTTAGATTTTGGGTTCTGTAAAACCCTAATTCAAAGTGTTTTACAGAAATTTCATACAAGTAATAATATTTCACATAATACAACAATGAATTGATGTATAATTGGTGAACTATTAGAGGGAGGTTTTTTTTGGATTATGTTTGATCATTACAAGTAGTGGTTCATAATGATTTACAAGATGTTTTCTCACTGACCACTATATTTATGAGAATAATTCCCTATAGTAATCACTTATAATATTGGTGGGTATCTAAAATTTTTTATTAATGTAATTGGAAACCATAAATTTTAATTTTGGATAATAATTTCCCATATATTTCTTGAATAATACTTCATTGATTCCATAAAATTTGATATAACGAAAATTGAATGATTTTGAATATTTATAGATTTTATATGAAATTCTTCAAGGATTCAAATGTTGTTTTGCTGTATTATTTTTTTCTTAGATAATAAATTTTTTAAAATGTTATATTATATAAAATTATGTAGTGATTAATATGTATCATTATTTATACAATAATGGGATACATGATCTTTATTATGTAGCAGTGTTGTGGTCGCTAATTCCTTATGAAAAGGTTATTTTTTCCCAATTGTTGTTGGGGAGGAATGAACAAAAATACATCATGGGATTGCATTCTAAGAAAGTGGTTTTATTATTATTTCTCATTGAAATGAATTTTTCATATCAATGAATGTTTGTGAACCATTATAACTTGGTTATGTTAATGATCATTTTCGATCTTGTATTCCTAGATAGTTCTTCACACATACACCCTTAATGGTATGAGGCATATTACCATGAAATTATAATTGAGTAGTGATTTATTATAATGAATCGAATGTTATGTTAATGAGTTGAGGGGAACTATCATTCCTATGTGTGTTTGGTACCATAGAGGTAATAGAGCATTTGTAATCATTATGTGATCATTTTAGATAGGTATTGAATTATATTTCTATGATAAAAACTAATATTTTATCATAAATTTAAGAATTGTCACTATAGGGTTTCAAGTAAAATAGAATTTATTATTGGATGTTTCAGGCCATCCACTTAATATTGTGGTAGATTGGTCTACGAATGTGATTTATTATTGTGGAGTGACGTTTTTAAAGAATATATCACAATATTTTGGTTTTATCATTATAAAATTTTCCATAGAACAACTACAACCCAAAAAAGAGACCATAAGTAGTGCTTGGAAGCTTTTTTTATCTATAAATAATAGTTTTTATCCTTACACTCTATGTGATGTTTTACAGGATACATAGTCTTTGTGAGGAAAATGTTTATAACATTTATATCACATTATAGTTTTAGGAGTTTTGAGCTTTTGTATGGAAGAACTCATTCATGATACATTGTTGAATCTTTAGGAAAATATTTTACATCATCTTCCATGACCAAATTGGGATAGGAATGATTTGGATGATCTGTATTGGAGGTGAAAGTTATTGATCAATATAATTTTTTCATGAGACCACGTAAGGCCTCGAACTCTAAACATGGATTATGTATATTTGATTATATAATGTATTCCATAGATTTTTTTAACAAACATTATAATTCATCGCTTTGGTTATGTTATTATAAATTAAATAAAAATTTAATGGTGGTATATATATAGAATATTGGATTTTTAAAATTTTAGACATCAATATTTTTTAATTTTTTTGGTAAAGAAACATAAATATTCAAAGATAATAATTTCACCCAAATATTTGACCTCATAAATATTATATTATTGATCTAATAATCACATTTTTTGGTAAATACCATTAAGATAAATACATTTTATATTAAAGTAAATTTCAATTATTTAGTATATTAAATAATTATTTATTTATTCTCTTAATGTAAACATTTAGTAACTACAAATTTGGGTCCCTAATCAAAATTATAACATTATGGTTTTGTTAAGAATAGTGTTTTTACATATTTTCTATGTAATTTCAAGGAAAAATATTCAGACCCAAGGAATGATTATTTTCATTCATTTTAAAAATGAAATATAATTAATTTTTTTCATTGTGAAATGGTGACGAAATTTCCTAGTGACATGGAATTTTAATTAAATGTTAGGAATAAAAAGGCTTGGATATTTATGAGACATGGATAATTGTACTATCCCGCCAATTATCATTGGCTTTAGAGTGCAACGAGTCATTACTAGGCCTTAAGCGACATCCCCAAGATGCCAAAAGCTGGCAATAAATGTCGAAGGGTTTCAAGTACAATTAGGGGACAATTTACCATTTAAGAAAATAAACCCATCCATTAACCATTTACTATATGATGCATGAAACAGATGAAAGAAAAATCATTAAATTCTTTTATATTAGACCACATCAGAGTACACAACAGCAGAAGACCAAACCAAACATCAAGGTACACAGCGGAAGAACAACATGAGACTCTCAAAAGACACCATGACCTTGTGGTCCACATGCTCCAAGCTCTACAAAATCTCCCAAAAATCACCATGATCCATTAGTAATGAGATTATTTACCATTACCTATGTCTTAGAATACAACATCTGAAAAAGAACCAAAGTGACAAATTGAGGGTGAGTATAAAACTCAGTAGGTTTTCCGTAATGACTTCCCTACTCATGCCACTAGGATAGAAGAGTTAGCCACATTTATATAAAAACATTTTATATAAATTTTTTTCACCAAAGTGGTTTATAACTAAATATAAACTAGTATTCAAAAACCATCCATGCTCAATAGTTTCAAAGTGAAATTCAAACCGGATTTTCAAACATGTTATTTTTCCCCAAAAATAACCTATCAAGATTACAAACCCTTTCACAAACATCCCTTTTTGGAATACCCAACAATTTCAAAAACCGATGAAATAAGCTATGCATTCATCGTTATGATAGTTCCATACTGATGAGAGGTCTCTTGTCGATCTACCAAGTCATCACAAGGTAATTATTTCCCATGTGCCATTACACCTTTGTCACCGAGAACAAGGTCATATTTCAACCATGCCTCGTACATTTAGTTACCATCGTGCCACTAAATGATTGGCACCGATCAGAAGGTCCTATTTTAACCAAGCCTCATACAATTTAATATGAACACTCCCCAAACATTCCCAAAAATCATTCCAAAACCACCCTTCAATAAAACACTATTTATTGAAAACCATTTTTCCATCAAAACCTAGCGTGTTCAACTAATTCAAACCATTTCAATAAAGCACCATTTTTATTGAAAACCAAATCCTTCAAAATCATTGCAATCACAAATCATTTCAATAAAACCCTCATCTTTATTGAAATACCATTTCTCATCAATCCATTTAAAATATCAGAAATTTTCTAATTTAAAATCAACATTTTAAATTCAAATAGCCAAATCACATTGTACAATAATTTTCGAAGATTTCACAATTTCCTGAAAACCATAAATCATCACTAATGAAGATTTTTTCCATGAATTTCACAATCAATACCATTAAAATAAAAAATTTGAAACTAAGCCAACCAATTCTAACGAGAGGAGTCAAGATTAAAGCCACATACCTCAACAAAAAGGTGAAACCAAGCAACGGACGAAGAGCTCTCAAGAACACCTGCTCAAATCTCCAAGAATCCTCCTTAGATCACTTCTCCTAACAAAACCACGACCAAATATCATCATCGTTATCATCCACATAGTTATATCTACCCGTAACGGGTGTAGATCTATGAAACTGAGGGAAGAATAGAAGTAGATCTAAGTAGATGTAAGAAACCATTCATGAACGAAGGGGAACAATCACATACCCCAACAATACAGCTTAAATTTGCCAAGGCAATCCTTCGGATCTCCTTTAGAACAATGGGAGAACCCTCATCGACCTTAAGAGATCCAAAATCATGAGTTAGGGCCGCATAGTATCTTTTATGAGGAAAATAGAGGCAATAGGAGTTAGATCCACAGTTTAAAGATCTAATTTTAAGTGACCGCATGGTTAGTCCGCACAGTTTGACAAACTATGCACTAACCATGCGTTAGCTACTGCCTAGGACACCCTTCTCACAAGGTTTGGCGTCATGGTTAGAAAAACAATGCAATGAAGGTGAGTAAGCCACTGCCTCCCATTCCATCTCTGCATGGTTCAGACAATCAGTGTGCCTCCCGTGTGACTTCCCTTATAGCCTCAAAACTCATTCCATGATATCTTGACTCTTCCATTTGACACCCTAATCATTATAACCATTAAAAGTATAAATAATGGGTTATATAATAGAAACCGAGGGTACTATATTATCCCCAACATTGGCCTCTCCGTCCTTGGAAAGAAGAAAACCATCTCTTTCATGAAAGAGTTCTGGCCACTACTCCTTCATTTATTTCTCGTGTTCCCATGTCTCTTCCTGAATCTGAGCATATTGCCACAAAACCCGCACTAGACCGATGATTTTCCCATTAAAGTCTTTATATTTCCTATCCACAATCCATACTTGTATATGTATCATCGAATCCTCTAGCTCCAGGTCAACGTGATCCCATTTGATCACATGGTCAGGATTGGGTTGATACTTCATTAAATGAGATTCATGGAACACATTGTGAACTAAACTGAACTATGGTGGAAATGCCAAATGATATTCCACCTCTCCTCCCCATTCCAGTATCTCAAAAGAACCTATATAACAAGGAGATAATTTTCCTTGCATTCCAAAATTATGATGTCCAAGACTTGGAGAGATCCTCAAGAAGACATGATGACCCACAACGAACGCCAACAGTCTGCGAAGGTGATCTGCATAAGATTTTTGATGACTTTGAGCCGTCTCCATCATTTTTCTAATCAACCTAATCTTCTCCGTTGTTTCTTAGACAAGGCTCAGTCCGACTAGTGATGTTTCACCAGTTTCCACCCAGCATAGTGAGGAACGACAAGGACGCCCATTCAATGGTTCAAACATAGCTGTATGTATTGAGGATTGATAGCTTTTATTGTATGAGAACTCCACTAAGGGTATATTCTCCTTATATGAGCCACCAAAGTCCATTACAGAAGCCTGCAAAATGTCTTCCAACATATTTATCTTCTGCTCAGATTTCCCATCTGTCTGAGGATATTACACCGTACTCATTTTGAACTGAGTCCCAAGGGATTTCTTTAATGATTTCCAGAAACTAGATGTGAACCTCAAATCGTTAACTGAGACATTAGAAAATGGTAAACCATGCCTCTTTACCACTTCTCAGATAATGAATTTTGAAATATCTTCCACTGTATGGGTTTCACGAATTGAGATTAAAGGGGATGACTTGGTTTGACGATCCACTATCAGCCAAATGGCATCGTGTTTCCGGAGAGTTCTTTGAAGACTTTTAAGTAAATCCATTTCTATCTTCTCTCATTTCCACACTGGGAAAGGTAAAGACTGTAAGATACCATCTGGTCTATAATGCTCCCATTTAACCTGCTGACAAGTAAAGCATCACAAGATGAACTCAACCACCTTCCTTTTCATGTCGCTCCTCCAAAATTTTGCCTTTAGTGCCGTATATATCATCGGTGTACCTGGATGTACATCCCATCTTGAACTGTTGTAAGCATTAAGGAGTTGTTCTTGACAAACTATATGTACAACCATCTGATCTATGAAACAAAAAATGAAGCACACTTCCAGTTTTCATCCATCAATGGTCTCCCCACCATTTAGTTTTGAACTCATTACAAGATATTTGGCATCATATGTTTGTTCCTCTTTGATAAATTTTACCAGATTAGGAACAAGCGTAGATGAAAATAAAACTGCCACATCACCTCGATTTTCACATTCCACATGCATGTCGGATAAGACCCACATCAACTACCATTCGTCTGATGCCTCTTTTTCCAATTGATCATACTAACTCTTCTTTATTGCATCAACCACTGTAATTCTCTTACCAGGTGTATACATTAAGTCAAAGATGAATATTTTAAGATACTCCATCCATCTCATCTACCTCAGATTCAAATCACGCTGTGATAAAATGTGTTTTATGCTTTTGTGATCTGTAAACACATTAAATTTCTCACCAAAGAGATAGTGTCTCCATGTTTTCAAATCATGTATGACTACAGGTAACTCCAAATCATGTGTTGGGTAATTATTCTCTCGCACTCTCAACTGCCTTGAACCATAAGCAGCAACATGGTATCCTTGGATGAGAACACAACCAAAACCCTATTTCCAAAGCATCGCAAAACACCACATAGCCCTGTCCTGATTCTGGAAAGATCAAGATAGGTGTTGATTTAAGACGAACCTTCAGTTCCTAGAATGTCTTCTGACATGATTAAGTCTATTGGAATGTTTCATTCTTCTATTTCAGAGCTGTCATTGGTGATGAAAGTCATGAGAAATCATGCAAAAAGTGTCATTAGTAACCAGCTAGACCAAGAAAAATTCGTATCTCGAACACAGTTCTTGGTGGTTTCCAAGAGATAATGGCTTCTATCTTTTCAGGATCAACTAAAACACCTCTCTATGAAAATACATGGACAATGAAATGTACTTCCTATATCCAAAAATATCACTTTGATAATTTATCATACAATTGATGGTCTCTCATGATTTCCAACACTATCGCCATGTTTTTCTTATACTCAGCCCTTGTTCTTGAATACACCAATATGTCATCCACAAACACCACAACAAAAGAATCCATATATTGATGAAATACCAAATTCATCAAGTCCATGAAGACCAATGGTTCATTCATTAGACCACCAGGCATGATTACCTATTCATAGTGGCCATATCTACTTCTGATAGTTGTCTTCAGAATATCCTCTTTTCGAACTCGCAACTCGTGATATCCTGACTGTAAGTCAATATTGGAGAACAAATGAGCTCCAATGAATTGATCAAATAGGTCATAAATGTGTGTAAGTGGATATCTATTCATTATCATAACTTGGTTAATATTATAATAATCAACACACAGCCGATGAGTTCCATCTTCATTATACATGAAAAAACCAGTGGTGCCCCTAGAGACACACTTGGGAGAATGAATCCCTTGCTTTCCAGCTCCTATAACTGCACTTTCAATTCCTTTAACTCTGCTGGGTCCATCCAATAATATGGAAGAGAAATTGGACTGGTCCCCAAAAGGAGATCAACTTTAAACTCCACTTCTCTCATAGGTGGTAACCCTAAAAATTTTTCATGAAAAACATCAGGAAATTGATCCACCACAGCTTGAAAACTATTTTCCTCACCCTCTTGAAATGATGCCAAATTCAATGCTGCCAATTGATAAGAGATCATTCCCACCAATGGAGCAAACATGATCTTTTCACATTTCATTTCCATTATCTCTCCTATGAAGAGATGCTCCATGTTGTCCTCAGTCGTGAAACTAACGGTTCTCCTTCAACAGTCGATGTGAGCCTTAAACCTTGTCAAAAAATCCATACCCAGGATTACATCATAGATATAAATATCCCACATAGAGATGTCCCATTTTAGCTCATATCCATCAACAGTTATAGAAAATTCTCTACACACGAAGTCTTGACATTCTCTTTCACCAAGAAGAGTTTTCAATTTCAAGATAGAAGGAATCCTTTCTAGTTTTATGTTCAGAAAATCAGAAATATGAGAAGGAAGAAAGGAATGCGATGCAGTAGTATCGAACAACACTTTCACAAGGGTAGAATTCAAAAAAAATCGTACCTCTTACCATAGACAATTCAGACTGGTCATCTACCATCATCTGATCAGCTCCATAAAATGGTTTGTATCTACACATTTCTCCTTATTGGCTTGTTGAGATTTCTCCGCTTGAGGAGTCATGGTATTCCTGGAATCACCATAACTAGCTCTATTCTACAGGCGAGATTGATTTTTTTGTTCTCGCCCTGTCGAAGCATACAATTCTCGCGACGCCTGGGAAGTGTCACGCGCGCCCAACCTTGTAGAATTCCTACAGTAGCACTGTAGATGGCCTATATGCTTGCAATTGTGGCATGATATCAGTGGTGCTCTATATTCTCATTTCATGCGATCAGTCAGACCACATTGAAAGCAACTTTCTTTTCTTTGGGGTCATGGAGGAAGGTTGACTGATCCTTCCTTCTAGTTCTGATTTTCACTCCCACCTTCGAAGTAGGTGTCCCTCTTCCTCTTGTTTCCAACATTAGATTTTGCACCCATTCCGATGGTTATCAACATACCTCCTCCTTTCAATCTCGAGATATCACGTTCAACAACAGTTTCTCTACTCACCATCTCTCTATAATATTTAATACAGATCTCTGTAATCTTATATCAAATCTCCTACCATAGTAGCGATTCGATGATGTGTTCCTTCAAAGAAGAACTTGCCGCAGCCTCTAGTGAAAAATGGTCTAAATTCATGAACTTAGCTGCATACTCTGTGACAAAGAGTCTCTCATGTTTCAAGATGAAGAAGTCCATATTTTTTTGGATCTTGAACTTGTGAGGGTAGAATTTTTTGTTAAAAATTATTCAAAATCATTCCATGTATGGCCTTCATCCAAATTAGTGTGCACAGGTAATTCCCACCACTAACGTGAAAGATCCTCGAGAATATTTGACTCCAGATTTACGTTCAACTCTACGGATGTGCCGATGAAGTCAAATATATGATTCATCCAGCTTAGCCACACCTCTTCCTTCTCGGGTTTAACATCACACTTAATGTTCAGTGGATTGTTATTTATGAACTGGATGGTATGATCCACATGTCGTGGCTCATTCTTCCGGTTCTCCATATCCACAGCTTAAAAGGCTTGGACAATAATCTGAACCAGCTCTTGGTTCACACATGGTTTCGGTGAAAACACATTCTCTGCAGCTTCATCGGGTAGGTTTCTACGATGCTTACTAGGTTCCATTTTATAAACCAACAAAAAACTCTGTTAATCTCACTCTCTAGTTATTTTTCACTTAGTATTTCAAATTCTATCACAAAACTATCACAAAATTTTTCTCAAACAACCTTTTTTCATTTTCAACCATTTATAAAAACATTCATCATTCTTTTTTAAAGTCAATATTTTTTCAAAATACACCAAATACCATGTTTTCAAAGTCTTTTGGTTGTAAAAAATTCTAGCAATTTAAAAATAACACCTTTCACAAAATTATTACTCATTCTTCATAATGAAATTTGAAATCCTAGTGGGAATTAAATCCTCTACAATGCATGTCATGCTCTTCTCATTGTGTAATCCCAAGACAATGATATTTCCAGCATTCTAGAAGTGTATCCAAAACACTTATGTACCTAACACCCTGGTAACTTAAAGTTCAGCATAAATGGGTTAGCTACGTCCATTTATTCAATACCTTTCATGTTCTTACAATCATACTCATGTTTATGATTTTATCCCAAGGAATATACTAGAAGGAATTTATAATCCAAGACTAAGAACAACAATGACTACTTGTTTGGGAATGACTGAAAAAGATTATACCATTTGTAACGACCTTCCAATTATCATTGTATTGAGAGTGAAATGATTCATTACTTGACCATAAGCAAAATCCCTAGGATTTCAATGATTGGAAAGAAATGCCGAAGGGTTTCAAGTACAATTGGGGGACGATTTGCCCTTTAAGAAAATAAACCTATCCATTAACCATTCACTATATGATGCTTGGAACAAATGAATGACCATTAAATAACTTCATTTATGTTAAACCACATCAGAGTACACAACTGCAAAAGACCAAACCAAAAAACATGGTACACATTAGAAGAACAAAATGAGACTCTAAAAAGAAACCATAACTCTGTGGTCCACAATCTTCAAGCTCCACATCATCACCCAAACGTCACCACAAGCCATTAGTAATGAGATGCTATAACTTTACCTGTGTCTCGAAATATATCATATGCAAGAGCACCACAGTTCCAAAGAAGGGGTGAGTATAATACCCAGTAGGGTTTCACCAATGACTTCCCTACACACGCCACTAGGATAGAAGAGTTAGCCACATTTATATAAAAACAGTTATACAATAAATTTCCCCAATGCAGTTTATAACTAAATATAAACTAGTTTTACAAAACCCTCTATACTCAAAAGTATCAAAGTGCAATTTAAACCATGATTTTCAACATGTTACATTTCTAGAAAAATAACCAAACATGTTTCCAAACCATTTCACAAACATCACGTTTTGGAAAACCCAACCATTTCGCAGACCCGTGAAATCAACCATGCGTGCATCGTTATGATAGTTCCATACTCATGAGCAGTCTCTCATAAATCTACCATGTCGTCACAAGGAGATTATTTCCCATCATCCAATTCACGTTTGGCTCCAAGCACAAGGTCATATTTCAAACAAGCCTCGTACATATAATTACCAATGTGCCATTAAACATTTGGCCCCAAGCACAAGGTTCTATTTCAACGAAGCCTCGTACAATGCCATATGAAGACACACCACACATTCCAAACAATAATTCCAAAACCACCATTAAATAAAATAAATTTTATTGAAAACCATTTTCCAATAAAAATCAAGTGTGTTCAACCAATTCAAACCAATTCAATAAAACTCTCTTTTTATTAAAAACCAAATCCATCAAAATCTTTTCAATCACAAACAATTTCAATAAAACAGTCCTACTTATTGAAATAGCATTTCTCACCAAACCATTTAAAATTTCAGAAATTTTATAATTTAAAATCAACATTTTAAATTCAAATATACAAATCACATTGCACAACAATTTTCCAAGATTTCCCAATTTCTTCAAAATGATAAATCATCACTAAAGAAGATTTATTCCATTTTTTTCATAATCAATACCAATAAAATAACCAATTTGAAACTAAGAAATCCAATTCTAATGAGGGGAGTCAAGAGTGAAGCCACCTACCTCATTAAAAAGGTGAAACCATGCAATGAACGAAGAACGCTCAAGAACACCTGGTCAAATCTCGAAGAATACTCCTTATATATTTTCTCCTAACACAAACAAGACCAAATATCATCATATTTGGCATCCACACACATATATATACCCATAACGGGAGTATATCTATGAAACCAAGAGAATATGAGAAGTATATATAAGTATATCTAAGAAAACATTCAAGAACGAAGGAGAACGATCACATACTTCAATAATCCGGCTTCGATTCACCAAAAGAAGCCTTTGGATCACCTCCAGAACGATGGGAGAACCCTTATGTGACCTTAGGAGAACCAAAATCCTAAGTTAGGGCTGCTTAGGATCATTAATGAGTCAATTAGAGGAAAAACGTGTTAGATCCACAATTTAAGGATCTAATTTTAAGTGACTGCACGGTTAGTCAGCACGGTTTGACAAACTGTGTGCTAACCGTGCGTTAGGTACTACCTCAGACACCCCAATCACATGTTTATCTGCACGGTTAGACAAAACATGTGTAGATTGTGTGGAAGCCAATGCCTCCCAAACAAACCCCGCACAGTTTGGCCACACAATTTAGACCAACTGTGTGCCTTCTGTGCAACTTCCCTTTTTTCCCCAAAACTCATTCCATGTTCTCCTGACTCTACCATTTGACACCCTTAACATTATAACCATTAAAAGAATCAAGAAAGGCTTAAATACTAGAAACCAGGGGTAGTACAATAATTTTCATGAAAAATTCTTTCTGGGAATATTTTATTTATAATTTTTAATAAGGGGGATTATTATGGATTATTAGGTGAAATTTTTATGGTAAAGTATAATAAAAGTTTCACCCAATTCTAAACATCCATCTCTTACCCACTTTTTTCAATGGTATATTAACGTAATGGATATCACCTCTCCCCCTATTACCCTACCAGCCCATGAACATTGGAGAATAAATCATATTTTTCTTCATTTTCATCATGTATAATTGGAGGGTAGCGACAACAATAACAAACATTCATAATTTGGTAAATGACCATTGGGGAAATGATACTAATGTAGGACTTCATTTTTTTATTCTCTATATTTATGTTATCTCATTGGATCCCCCCCCAGTCATGATCGTAAAACATAAACTTTATATTATAAAAATGATGAAAAAATATGAATGTTTTATATTATGATTAACTTTCAAATGATTATTGGTAATTTAAACATGAATTAAATTAATTTATAAACTATATTTACTTATTTTCAATCAATATGGTTTTGACTGAAGATTAAGGGAATAAGATTACATTTAAAATTTTATATTTGTAAGTGAATATTTCCAATATTGAAAAAAATTATTTATATAAAAAAATTAAATAGAATTATTATTTAAATAAAAAAAATCCATTTATCTAATGATAATTGAAATGAAATGTACTATTTGTTACTACTAATTTTTTGTTTATTACTCTGAATATTTTTATTTGTGACAAAAAAAGTGGAATATACAATGGATATGCGTTTAAATAATGATAATGTAATATTTCTATTTTCTTGGGAAGGATACTTTTTATTATTAAATTTTATTTCCTTTTATTTAAATGGTATATAAATTATTAATTTATATATTTTATAGCATGTGTTGAATTTTAAAATGATTACTCTATATTATTTAAAAAATTTATAATAGTTATTATTTTTTAGAGTTACACTGATGATTCATTATCATGGGGACGATTTAAAAAATAATAATATTTTACGTTGATTACCATAATTGTTTTGATAATTTATTTCATTCAAAATATAATTTTTTTTAATGATTCTTCTTTTTGTATTAATTAGTTATAAACCATGAAAATCATTTATATTCATATATTGTAATACCTTCAATGAAAAAATTGAATATGATACCATAATATTGGGTCTCAGTACTACACTCATAAAAAATATCCTTAACTTTATAATTTCATCATAATTGAGAATAATAGTTTTTTAATGATCCATCAAAAAATGATAACTAGAAATTAAAATTATAAAGGGAGTTGATGCGATAAATTGAAATTCTTATAAAATGGTTGAATAAATTATTAAAATGTGATATAAATGATAATAATATTATTTTCAAATAAAATAATCTTAGGTGGTGATAATGCTTAACAGAAACATGATCAGTTGGTAGAGGATTTGTGACAAAAATTAAATGTGATGTCGGTGAGAATAGTAAAAAAATATATCAAAATATGTTTCTGAATTTCAAAATTTTTTACAAAAACACATCAGGTTTTATTGAATTATAAGATTAAACATTTTATATAAAGAAATTGGAAATTTAACAGCCTATAAATGAAGTCATGGGCCATAATATTATAAGTTCTAGGATAAATAAAGAATTTAAATATCATACATCATATTTCATTTGGTCACACACCATGAATCAAGGAATCAATACCCTTTTTTTATCATATTATACATCATTTATTAATGTTTTACCAGTACATAATGTCTTTCCATTAAACATAACTTTAATATTATCAATAGTGGCAGGAAATGTATATAATTTATATTTATTATTGTTATATATGACATAAACACCATTTATTCCAATATATATGAAAGAAAAAGTTGAAGTTGAAACTCATAATATATCATTAATACATACCATAAACCAATATAAATATACATTTCAGGTATTTCTTCATACTTTTTATAGTCCAAATATTTTTTCAAGTGTATTTGATTTGTATATATTTGATTAAATCGTAATAAAAACATATATACATTCAATTTTTTAAATTTGAAAAAAAATGTGTATTTAACACCAGTATAGTTATGAAAATACTTGGTTATCCTTACCTAATACCTCAATATGTTATGTATCCTAATGAAAATTCCATGTATTGGGATACTTATAGTGTTCATCGTGTAATGTCACCTAGATGACAATTTTTAATAATTATGTAGTTTATTCGATCTATTTTCTAGTATAGTGTATATTATCATGATTTATATAATATTTTATGTTTTTCACGTTTTGGTTTGTATTTAGTAAGGATCATAGGTATCTATGAGTATTCATATTTGGTGAGTGATTTTTATTAGATTAGATAATGAGTTAGTTTTCTACATATTAAATTGGTTCGTACTCTCAATGTGACAACATCATTTCCTCTACTATTGATTATATTATTTGGATTCCACTATCATTAGATATTCATCACAATTTGGTTTGTTTATCAAGAGTATCATATCTATGCTAGATAAATTATAGAAAGTGTGTTATTTTTTTGGGTACAAATAATGAGTTAGTATTCCAATGTCGGTTTGGGTTGCTACTATGCAATATATCAAAGCTTATTACTATATGTATGAGTTCTTTGTTACTCCCCTAGAGACATATACATGAATGGTTATATTTTTATTATTGTAATATTATGTTCATATACTCTTATATGTGTTTGTGATGTCTCATCCATTTTTAGATTCAATGATCCCTTATAGGTTAGTGAATCTTCTTACATCAGAGGAATCGGTACTCCCTTTGATACATGGATTGGTCCTCAATAGGGGGTATGTACTCCCATGGTTGATACATACATACCACAATAATTCACTGTACCCTACTATAGTTTCAATCATGTTTCATAGATGTTATCAAAGAAGATAAAAAGATGAGTACTATAACAAAACATGTATTATGGTATAAATACATAAGATAATAGAATCATTTTTAGCCTTTATGAATACATTCAAATAGAATACAATAGATTAATATTCAAAATAAGTTATTTACGGACATATTATTCCATTGTTATCAATAGTTTTTAATACGATCTAATATGGAGATGAGCTATGGATATTTCTTCCATCATTTTCCATGGATTCCCTGACAGTGGTGAATGTCTCGTTCTTCTAGGAATAATATTTCAATTTATAAATTATGGATTTCATTTGGACTATTCATACATGGTTGTTTTATGCTCGTACTTATATGGGAATCATTCCCACACATTGTTTTTCAATGTAAACTTTATGGAGTTGGGAGATGCCTTTAACAAACATAGAGTTAGAAGACTTTTAGGTGCTATTACAATATAAGAGATTGTGGATTGGGGGGGTGAAAGATACATATATATTATATTCATAGAGACCATATATATATATATATATATACATATATGATTTATTATTAAATTCACAGAGTTTATTTATCCTATTTTTTTATTCTACTACAATTGTGTAGGTATTATTTTTGTAATTTTCCTCTTCTGTGTTCTACAAATAATTGATGTCCCTTTCCCAGCTAATAGGAAAACCGTTTATTATGTATATTTTTAAATTTTTATAAATTTATATTTCTCATTCGTTTAGGTTTAATGTTCTATAATATATGGCAACCCAATTATGAATATACAATCATCAGACTTTTCACCACCCAATTCATGCTGGATGTGGGCTTGTAGTGGCATACTTCTCATATTACCTGTCAAGGTATGGCCTTGTAATATTTTGTAGTTTAATTTTTATCATGGATCACATTTCAATAAAATTTTCATTTTTCAATATTTATTATAGGAAGAACTTATAAATAAATATTATTCATAATATTTTTCTTGTAAGACTAATTAATAGAAAAATTATTTTAAAAAACCCTTCCTCCTTGGATATCTAAAAACCCGTGTTCTTATCATTTATATCACATAATAAAATATTAATATTTCGATATATCTATCAAAATACCTCAATAAACTGTATTTTTTAGTATAGTATTCCACTAGTCCCTAAGAAATCCCATTCTCCAAAGGATTAATGCTCCCTCCAATCATGTCATCTCAAAGTGAATGTATGATTATAATGTCACTTCAAGACAATTTTTTTATAAAAACTCTTTTATTCATATTCTTTTTCTGTTAAAATGACATTATATATATTTTAATATCATTATTTTTATCAATTATGGATGATAGATTGACAATTACATCTAATGAAATATGTTATCATATAGTTTTACTATGTATAAATTCATATTTCAAAATCCATGCACTCCAATTTAATCTCATCACACACCACATATAATAAAAATAATAAATAATAAATAATAAAAATTTATTTTTGATAAATTTTAACGCCTTTTAAAACACTTACATTAAAAATGTTTTCTATCCTTATTAAAGCACTGTTAAATACTTTTTATCAACCATGGTAGTTAGACACAAATTATATGGATTATGATAATTTTTAAACACTATTTAAATTCATATATATGGTTGAAAAATTATTTAATGAATTAATTTGACAATATATTTAAATAAAAACATTGATATTATTTAAAAAGAATAAAATGTTCATGAAAAAAACATATCCTAAATCTAAACTATCATAATAAATTTAACATGTCTAAAACTGTCTTGAAGAGGATGACTGAAAAAATTATCGCTATTTATATTCTTATTGAAAATTATCTAAATGAAAATTATATGACCCATATGGATTTTAAAATTTTAAATTATTTCCCCATTCCGTTGTAAAATACCTTCAAAACCAACCATTTTTTGAATTATGAACCAGAAAAATGAAAATGAATCATACAATATAAGTTTTCTTAAAAAACTCTATAAAATTATTAATGATTAATTAAAAATTATATTATATATAAAATTGTTGTTAAATATGTATTGAATAACAAAAATAAATAAAATAATGATATTATTAAAGAGGTTATAAGATCATTTAAATAAATTTAGGATTTTAGATAGTTGCATATCTCAAAATATTCATTATCACCATGTTTTGATATAATATCTATCTCATATTTATAAAAATCAAAATCTTGATTTTTTTTCAATACTATTACGCCAAAATTTATGATGAATTAATGGTATCCATTAATTACATATTGATTTATCGTTCCTCAAATATATTTTTCAAGATTATTTATTCTTGTTTATGGTACTTCACATGATTATTCTCACTAGGATAGTCTATATCAATGTTGGTTTTTTTCTATTTTCATCTAGATGAATTTTATTAATTCAATATATAATTCATTACATTTATTTTATATTAAATTTAGTATCAAATATATACAATACAACCTACACTATAAGAAATCCTAATATTTCTCATTCTAGAGAGAATGGTGTTCGACTAACATGTTCTTTCATTTATTAATTTTAAAAATATTTATAATCATTATATATTATAAATATAAATTTATAATTATTCATTAATATTAATTTTTTTATGTATTGTACAATATTTTTTATCTATCCTTTATGATAATTTCGATGTTCTTATATATGACAGGTGGTCCTTTAAATAATATACCCACATGACGAATCTATATATCTCATGTAATGAATAATTTTAATATTTTGTGTATAAAAACACTCTTATATGAAATATTGTTCACAACTCTAATTGTATAGTTATTATGTTCATCATTATGAATTACATCATTATGATATTTATTATCATTATACATGTGATTGTATATTCCAAATTATTTGGATGAGGCATGATTACTAATCAAATAGATTAAATTTATATATTTATTTTCATCTTGTAATAGTATTTATCCCCTTTTTATAAAATATTGACATCCAATGTACTCTACCCGAAATTGAATTTTTAATCTAACATGATAAATTTTATTCTCTCCTTTCTATGGAAATAAAATATAATTATATGTGGGATCTATGGATGATAAATGAGGAAATAATAAATTTTATTTGTTTTTATTATGTATCGTAATGTTTAAATGAATCTTAATTATCAAAAACATTAAAAATATATAAGAACAGTAATATCATTATTATAGAATCTTTTAATTTAAAAAATAATCATCTGTTATGAATAGTGGTAGATGGGGTTCCCATAGTTAGCCTCAGAGATAGTTTAGTAGTAACCATTGTAAATTGATTAAATTGAAAAAATTACTAATAAACAATTAATAAAACCCCTTTAGAAATTTTATAAAATTTTGTATAATTGTTATGATATTATATATGAATTTATAAGAAATGTTTATGAATTATATAATATTATACAACATTACGAGTGGTTTTCAGTTCCTGATTACAATTTGTAAAGTTTTAGAGTTTCATTTTAGTAGAATTATAATTATAAATTACCACACACATAGCTGCTGTAGGGATCTAAAATTTTAGAAAAATTTTGATTGTAGTGTTAATGTATTGAAAATTATCTCCATACTAGGTAACATGATTCAATTTATAAAAAAAATTATCAATAAAAATCTATTTATTCACCCACAGAATGGTGTAACAACATTGCATTATTTGATGAGTTGTAAACCTACATCGCTCTATATAACATGAAATCTATTTGTGACAACATAATATATTATCACTATGTGAAATATTTAGTTCTTTTTGTAGTTGTGAATAGATAATGTTATTACGGTTGGACATCATAATTTTTTTTACGTATCATTATTGAAAATTAGTCATAAATACAATCATGAGGAACACATAGAAATAATATAATTGAATACATTTATTGTATTATTAAATCAATATAATGTTCATTAGTTGAGATACCTAACATGGAAATTAAGATCACTATTTAATTGAATATGTGGGAGTAAAAAAATTCTGAGTATGAGAGTGTCATGAATTGTTAATTGAGAATTTTTTATATTATGTACAGAATACTAAAATAAATATCAGTGACATCATTGTTGTAACAATTCCATGAATTCAATGGGAACGGACATTGAAAACATCTTCATCTAATATATTTATTTTGACAAATTCAATTAAGAAAAAGGTAGAGATACATAATTTTTTTATTGAAGAAAATCATGAGAATTAGAGGTAATATGATTGAAGTGTACATCTCTCATTAAATATTAATAAAAAATGGAAGGGTGAATTTAAAAAATTAATTAATTCCATGAGGAAAACCCTTGAGGGTAAATTTAATGTAATTAAAGTATGTTACTTGTTAGTATATTAACATACTAATTGTAATTAGTTCAAGGGAACAAAATTTAATAAAATAATCAAATGATTAAATATCTATGTGATAGGAAACTATTATAAAAATTATCCAAGAATTATAGGAATCAATTCAGAAATATTATGATAAATAATAGGTAATTTTACATAATTAAATAGGAAAAAATTGAATTTTAAAATGATATAATAATATTATCATGAATAATAACTAATATAAGTTATGACCATATAAACTCATGAGGTAAACTATTTAATCATTGTAAAAACAATTCATAAATAATATAGATTAATGAAAAGTAATAAAATTATATTTTTATATATTAACTGAAATGATGACTTCCCTGGTCTAATAATAAAATCTAATTTTGAGTGATTTCAAAAAATAATCTATATAATAATTTTTGTTTTAATTATTCCCACTAATATTTATCACTATATATAATTGTAAAATTTCATGGTTGTAATTTTTACAAGGAGGGAAGATGAACCCTAAGAATTTATGGGGTTGGATGATGGTCTTTTAATGTCACATGTACTTTTTGTGAGTCTATGTTGTTGAGTTTTTTAAAAACTACATGTGAGGTTTTGTTTAATTATTTTGTTTCCTGATCTAATTTGTAAAGTGTATATATCATAGAAATGATTTTCATGATTATTGAATGTATTTTTTAGAAGTGATGGGTATCATTTGAAGTCTTTTTATAATAATTTTAGAGATATCTCATGTTTTCCAAATCCACAAAGTAGGTTTATATGTAGTTATTGTTTACCACATAGTTATTTATAAAATGAATTTGAATAAAATATCCATATTTTTCAAAATAGTAAAATAATGTAATTCACATATAATAACAATTTATTTATCGAAAAGTCAAACATAAAAAATTCAAAAAAGTGATAAGATCGGTAAATCTAAATGTAAAATGTATGGTAATTATCATAAAACACATAGAAAATTTAATCAATGTAGATATGTCACATTGGATGTAAACTATGTAGGTGTAGATACCCGGTTTTTACCTTGTAATACATTGGTATATTTACACATATATTTCCAAAACAAACTGCTAAGACGACATGAAATTTAAAGGACTGGTGTGCCCCGAATTATGTTTATGAAAATATTATGTATTTTAATACTACAACAATGTTTGAAATACGACATATCATAAAAAAGATGATCGGATCAGAAGTCTAAGACCATGTATGGGTTGGAAACGTAGTGTTTACCCTATGTGCGACATAAATGAGTTGGAGTGGGATGTTCGTACCCCTTGATAGTATGTCATATGTAAATAGATGAATTATATTATTAATTTATTCATTTAATAGCTCAAATATGAATAATTCATAGACTGGGACATAAATGAGAATTCAGATATCATAGTTGTGTTAAAAATATATATTTTACTATACGTAGGTTTTAACCTTTGTCGGCATCAAGAGTTCATATTATATGCCATCATGAACATTTTATTGATCGGATCATAGATATGTAATACTTGTGAGGCCTGTATGATTTATCTAGTGTTTATATATCAAATTAGGGATGAAAAAATTTGTGGTGGATCACTGAAGTTGAGGCGGCTTTGTGTGTTTTGGCGGAGTGGGGTCGGTGTGAGCATGGTGTCCTGGACGGAGGTCTGGCACTACTTCATGTGGTCAGGTGATGAGTTGGATGAAGGAAACTCATAGTTCAAGCATAGCAGGTTAATATAGTTGCGGCACGTGGTTCATCCAAGGTAGTTTGTTGCAGATAAAGGCATCAATGTGAGTCATTCTATTCTCTCGAGGAACAATATTCCATGGTGACGAGGCCGCTCTTGGTGATGGCGGCCAAATGGTGACCGAGGAGGTAGCAAGTCGTAGGTGGTCATGGGTGGTGGCCTACGTGGATGAAGAGGGGTAGCTAGGGTTAGAAATGGGAAGGGTGGAAATAAATAAAATTTTAAAAATGAAAAATGAATTGAAAATATTTATATTTATTTTATTGTTATTGTTATTCTTATTATTAACCTTTTAATCCATCATAAAATCCTAATTCAGTTACCAATTCACTCACAATCAGTGGTGACATGACCTGATTGATGATATAGTTGTTTTAAACCCATTTTGGATAAATATCTCTAACTTGCTATTTGGGCCCATGAAATTACCGTGAAATAATATATTTAATATTATTATTATATTTTCGACCCACCCTATCTCTTGCATGTGATGTCTGATTAGTGTGACAGATGTGGTGGTTTTACCCTATCATTAACATTGTCAATTCAAGAATAATGAGGGATATTTAATTATAGTTCATGTTTTGAGTCCCTCAAACACAAAATAATATTAATATTATTGATTCATAATTATTTCATCTGTCATAACTCTTCCATATGATGTCTGATTAAAGTGTCATCAATAGTTTCACAACCCTGGTCTTTAAGAGGAATATTGTAGAATATTTTTAGATTTTTAAACTGATGTCGAGGTGTGTCCCCCATGGGATACATTTCAAAAAAAATGGGGCAACATAAAAAATTTCAATCGGATATCTGTTTGGGGTGAATGAATTGTCGATATTTCATGGTTTTTCAAAAGGATCATAGTGTTGTGATCCATTTGGATGTAATAATCCTTATTCGGTATCTTGTTAAATTTGGAATCAAGAAAAGAATATCTATGGAAATTTTTTTGATGTGTTTGAGTAGAATCCACAGATTATGTCAGAACCAAATCTTCTGAGAGAGGATATGATATACGAAGAGATGTGGTCAATGATTTAGGAGCCATTCAATGTGGTATGTAAATGAAATTATATTTTTTTCCCTTAATACAGCGATGAGCATCATGCGCTCATTAGCCACTTTATGTAACGCCCCGACCCTAGTTGCCTAGAGTCGGTGCATTATTACATAACATTGGCATGATCACAAGAAAGATCAAATCTCGAAAGACCGATTGGTTTAGTAGTCTTGGAAACACTACATATATTCATAAGTTTTACATTACATCATAAAATGAAAAACTACTACAACAACATAATGTTTCAACAGTCCACACTATAATTCCCTCATAATATCCCTGTAGGTCATTCATAACTTACATCTTCACTTCCTGGGAAAAAAAAAACATAGAAAAGGGGTGAGCTCAAATGCCCAGTAAGGATAACATTATAGCGGAAACTTTCATAAATAAGAATAAACATTTAAGGCAATGTATAACTAAAACAAAAGCCTTTTAAACATGAACTTTCAACATGGTATGGCATAAATAAGATGAAATAATGGCATTTAATTATTCACATGGATATTCTACTAATCGAATAATCACATGCAAAAATCAATAACCACTTTCATAATGTTGGAATGCATAATGCAAGGCTATCATAACCACATAGTCAAGGCCTCGTGCCACGACTACAAATAAGATTTTGTCAAGGCCTTGTGCCAAGACACTAGTTTGTCTCATGAGACCTACCGATGCATCGAGGAGCTATAGCGGGCTCCACCCGTCACATATTAAGTCCAATGCATTCACATATGAAAAGGTTTAAACATAACATAAACATTCGTATTAAAACTAGCATACGAAATGTCAATACTTTCACCATAAACTATGAATGGTATAAAAATAGCACATCCACAGTCAAACATATCACAAAACCTTCAATACAATATAGAAGTTTTGTATCATAATAAATCAACTTCAAATAATCTTAAAATCCATCAAAGGATGTTGACATAGATGAAATAAAAAATCTTTTTAAAGAAATATCTCCTTTTATTTTGAAATAATTTAAGATCCATATAAAATAAAACATTTTCTTTGAAAATATTCTTATAAGCTTGTAAGGGAAGCTTTGAAGATTTTATAACGGCGGAAAATAGCCGCACCCGCCGTATAAGTTAAAAAACATTCTTACCTTAATTCTGTCGAAAAGGTTAAAAAGGACTTTGTTTTGAAAACGACCGAAAGATTCCTTTATAAACCACTTATAAAAGTCAAAAAGGGTATAAATGACTTTAACTTATATTCTAGTAAATTGTAAAAATGTTTTGAAATGCATTTTTAAGAAACATGGATGCGGATGATAAAGAGATCCCAGTAGATTATTACGTATAAACAACCTCGGATAATGAAGAGATTGTGAAATAACCATTACCTTGTACTTTTCCTTGGTTGGGGTAGGTTAACCTCATGTATAATGGTGAAATAGTTGTTATTAAATTATACAAGAATCATATATATTAATATGATATCATATATGATCTTTTAACATTGATTTGTTAATAATATCTTAGAATTATCGTCGTTTCGGGAGTTAACTTACTCATTTTCTTTTATATGTTTTGTTACATAAGCCATGGTTTTTGTATCTTATTCATATCCAGAATGATATCCAGTCCTTAAACATCATTTTTAAATCATCAAATGATAATTATACTTGAATGGATACGATGGAGAATGAATCTCATCGCGTTCGTGGAGACGGTAGTCCGTACGTACGCACGAGCGACAATATCATTCTTTTGATATTAAAATAATATATAAATGGATGTTATATCATATATAGAGAATCATTAACATGTTATATTTATTATTTACATGAGTTACACATCATTATTATACCCATCCAAATAATATTATATTAAATAACAATTACACCACGACGTGGAGACGGTAAGCCGTACGTACGCACGTATGGTGACATGTTATTCAAAGGGTGGATAGAATACTGAATATGGTTGTACCATATTTATAATAACATCACAGTATATGTGAGATACTGGAGTTATTATTTTAGAATGGTAAGAAAAAAGGAAGATGAAGTGGAAGAAGAAATGAACTTGGAGAAGGGTGGTGAAATCATTACCTCTTCTTCGGGTTCTTCCTTTTTATTTGATCAAAAGGGCTCCTTAGGTTGGCATTCTGATCAAACTAAGGCCTCTAGGTTGTAGTGAGGGATGTTTAGAGATTAGTTGGGCAGAGTTTGGCCGAACCAAAAGGATTTTAAGGTGTGAAGAAATGAGATGTAGGAGTGCCCTTTTATAAGAGGGGTGAGGGGCACCTTTGGAAAAGCTAGAAATATTAATTTATAATAAATTCATATTCGGTTTCTAATGGCTCCAAAGTTGATTATTCAAATCTTAAGGTGGGGATAGGTCGAAAACCACTCAACCAATAGATTTTATATAGGTTTGGGTACTTATATTAACCTTATCTTTAAGTATTAACTCTAAGTTAATTAGTTTCACTTTTACAATGTCTCTTTGTATTTTTATATTATATGGTTAATAAACTTACTATATACATCCAAACTACCCCCAAGTGGTCCCTTAATGTGGAACCTATCATTATATAAGTCTCTTGGCCGAACCATAGATTTTTAGGAATTTAATATCAATTAATAATATAATATTTGTTTAAGAACTCTTTTATGTCAATTTTGACACTATTCAATAGTTGATTTTTGTGAAACTCATAACAGATTGATTACTTCGAAAAAAGTCAATTAAATCACTCCTAAAATATCATATTATCCTAGAAAATTAGTTTAATTCATTAAAAGTTTCATATTATATTTATTTGGGTATTTATAATATCAATTACTTTAATTTTTCAATATTATAGTAATTACTGCATCATCATTGTGTCATATATAAAATAAATTATTTAATGTATAAAAATTATAAATAAAATATCATTATGTAGGAAATCTTTTTAGATTTCTAATGAATATTTATAATCTAAAATCCAACATATATAACCCTATGTAACAATTGTCGTTCTAAAAGATATATGCTTGTGTCATTTTTGTATTCATTTTAACTAAATTAAAATAAAGTGTCATTATCACTTACAAGTGGATCCATGGGGTCCCAAAATAGACCCAAAGATTCCCATGGTCGACCATGTATCAACAAATAGGGTTAAGACACGTTTTAGGGTAATTTAGTATTATTATAATTTTATTTTTTAACCATTATTTACCGGATTTACCCTTAACCATGGTGAATAAAATATTTACCGCAGTAATTATTCAAAATGTCGAAAAATAAAAGTTACCTATTTACACAATTTGAAAATCCTGATTCCAAATATGGAATCCATTTTCCTAAATTCAAAACATAGAAGTGGCAGAAATTAATTTAAAATTAATTCCCACTGTCAAAACAAAAAGCGTGTTTTTAAGAGATAATAACTATCAAAAGATTGACATTTGTTTATGTTCGGTTTAATTGTAAAATTATGTCCAATGACCAACATTATATTAAATGGTAAAAATATATTCTAAATATACTTTAAAACCACTCAAATTCATAATTTATCACTATTAATTATTTTGATTAAAAAAGTTGTTTTTAATTAAAATTTAGTAATTTTCACTATTCATCAAAATATGAAAGTTATCCGAAATGTACCAAAATTTCACCTTAGGCTAAATTCGATATTCCGAATCCAAAAATGAAGTCCATTTTCAAATATAAAATATATATAATTTCAAAAGGTAGGTATTACTATTCATAACGGCTAGTTTGATTAGTTATGGTGTGTTAGAACTCGGTGTTGCGTACAACACACACTATCACATTATTCAAAGAGAAGCGTACCGTAGAAGCTTGGGGTGTTACATTCTCCCCTCTTTTGAATAATTGCGTCCTCGCAATTTCTAGGATATTACTGCATAAAAAGACTCGGGTGGTTCTTCATCATAATTTCCTCGGGTTCCCACGTTGCCTCTTCCATCTTATGGTTTCTCCACAAAACTTTTACCAGACGCGTCGTCCGGTTTCTCAGCACTTGTTATCTCGTATCAAGAATCTTGACGGGCTCTTCGCAATAAAACAGATCGGGTTCCAGTTCTAATTCCTCATAGGTGAGTACATGCGTCGGATCAGGTATGTATTTCCTCAATAGAGATACGTGGAACACATTGTGAACTTTGGAGAGACTTGGCGGCATTGCCAATCGGTAAGCTACAACCCCAATTTGTTCTAGAATTTCGAATGGTCCGATGTACCTGGGACTCAATTAACCTTTCTTACCAAAACGTATGACTCCCTTCCACGGAGATACCTTCAGGAAAACATGATCACCGACTTGAAATTCCAAATCCTTCCTTCGATTATCGGCATAGCTCTTCTGCCTACTTTGAGCTGCTTTGATGTGATTTTGGATTACTTTCACCTTTTCCACCGTTTCCTCCACCAGTTCTGGGCCTACAAGTTTTCTTTCACCAACGTCATCCCAACAGGTTGGTGTACGGAATCTCTTTCCATATAACGCTTCATATGGTTCCATCTGAATACTCGAATGGAATCTATTGTTATATGAAAATTCTACCAAAGGTAAATATTGATCCCACATACCCTGAAAGTCAAGTGAGCAAGATCTCAACATGTCTTCTAAGGTTTGAATACTCCGTTCTGATTGTCCGTCTGTCTGAGGGTGGTAAGCAGTGCTCAAATGAAGTTCAGTATCCATGGATTTTTGAAGACTTTTCCAGAATCTTGAAGTAAAACGGGGGTCACGATCAGAAACAATTGATAGGGGTACTCCATGAAGTCTCACAACTTCATTAATATATAGTCTTGCTAGACGTTCCAGGGGTAGATCTTCTCTTATAGCAAGAAAATGTGCTATCGTGGTAAGACGATCAACAATAACCCATATTGCATCAATCCTTCTAGGAGTCTTTGGTAGCCCCATGACAAAGTACATCGTAACATTATCCCATTTCCACTCCGGTATGGGAAGAGGTTGCATGACTCCTCCAGGATGTTGCCTTCTAGCTTTCACTTGTTGACAAACCATACATCTTGACACAAAATCAGCAATCTCCCTCTTCATGTTGTCCCACCAAAAATGTTCCTTCAAATCTCTATACATTTTGGTGCTCCCAGGGTGTATAAAGAAATTGGAACTATGAGCATCATCCAGAAATTCCCTTTTTAGATCAGGTATATTGGGAACACAAAGTCTCTTCCCGAATTTCAAAATTCCATCTTCATACACAAAGTCTCTCAATATCCCCTCATTCACACCTTTAATCTTCTTTTGGAATTATTCATCATCGTTCTGAGAACTCTTAATCCTTTCTAGTAAAGATGGTTTGGCAACCATTTGAAAAAGCATTGATGTTTCACCTTCCCTGGTTATTCCCATGTCCATCTTCACTAGATCCATGAAAATTAGATCCCTTTCAATTCTCATATTGTTCAAAACTCCATGGTATTTTCTACTCAAAGCATCTGCCACCTTGTTTGCCTTCTATGGGTGGTAGTGTATCGTACAATCATAATCCTTGTGTAATTCCAGCCATCTCCTTTGCCTCATGTTTGAGTTCTTTTTGTGAGAAAATATACTTCAAACTCTTGTGATCAGTATAAATCTCACATTTTTCACCATAGAGTTAGTGCCTCCATATCTTCAAAGCAAAGATCACACCTGCTAACTCGAGATCATGAGGAGGATAGTTTTGTTCATGAATTTTCAACTATCGTGATGCATAGGCAATAACTCTATCATTCTGCATAAGGACACAACCAAGTCCTTTCTTCGATGCATCACTATAAATAACGAACCCATCATTCCCCGATGGTAGAGTCAATATAGGAGCATTGACTAATCTTCTCTTCAGTTCTTCGAAACATTCTTCACACTCTTTTGTCCAAACAAATTTAACCCCTTTACGTGTGAGCTTCGTTAATGGGTTAGCCAATCGGGCAAAATTCTGGACGAAACGTCGATAATAACCTGCCAAACCAATAAAACTACGTACCTCAGTTATACTCGTAGGTGCTGGCCATTCTTGGATTGCCTTGGTCTTAGAAGGATCAACATAGATTCCATCTTTAGAGACAATATGGCCAAGAAAAGAAATCTCCTATAGCCAGAATTCACACTTGCTAAACTTACCATATAATTCATGCCTCCTCAGAGTCTTCAAGATAATGCGCAAGTGATTTTCATGATCTTCGTAGGTTTTGGAGTATACCAAGATATCATCAATAAATACCACCACAAATTCATCGAGATACTCCTTGAAAACTCTATTCATTAGATCCATGAATACAGAGGGTGCATTAGTCAATCCAAACGGCATTACAGTAAACTCGTAATGCCTGTACCTGGTTCGAAATGCTGTTTTCGGAATGTCTTCCTTCTTCACACACAACTGATGGTATCCAGATCGAAGGTCAATCTTTAAAAAGTATTGATCTCCATGCAGTTGGTCAAATAAATCATCAATACGAGGTAGGAGATACATGTTCTTTATCGTTATAGCATTGATCTCCCTGTAGTCGATACATAACCTCATAGATCCATCTTTATTTTTAACAAAAAGAACAGGGGCTCCCCATGGAGAAACACTAGGGAGAATAAATCCCTTAATACTCAATTCCTCTAGTTGTTTCTTTAGTTCGACTAACTCTACAGTGGCCATTCTATAAGGGGTCTTCGATATAGGCCTTGATCCAGGAATCAAATCAATAGAAAACTCAACTTCTCGTTCTGGAGGATGTCCAGGTAAATCTTCCGGAAATACATCTACAAATTCATTCACAACAGGTACATCCTCTATTTGAACATTCCTTTCCTCACCGATATTTACTTCATTCTCTTCCTCCCAATAATTGAATTTAGTTGAGCTATTGAGGGTGGATCAAAATAAGAATTAGTTGGTGATGATTCTTCTCTTAAAATAAGGTGTTCCTTATCATTATCATCAAGAATCGTAACCTATTTCTTCTTACAATAAATATTCGCATCATAGTCCGAAAGCCAGTCCATACCGAGGATTATATCAAACTCAATCATAGGTATGACGATGAGATCAGCAGATAAAGAAAATTTATGTGCTCTAATGGGGACTGATTCACAAAACATTGTTGCAACGATACATCCCTTATGAGTTTTAACTGACAACTCCCTTATTAAATCAAATTGGAAATATCTAATTTTCTTAGCAAACTGGGAAGATATGAAACAATGCGATGATCCAGAATCAAATAATGCATTTGCTAAACTTGAGGAAACCATTAAATTACCTGCCACCACGTCTTTCGGAGCTTCTACCTCAGCAGTAGTGATAGCATAAGCCTGGCCTTGATCCCTTGGCCTTTTCTGAGGTAAGTTCTCCTAACTCTTAGGACATGCATTTGCATAATGCCCCATCTCCCTGCAATTATAGCACTAAACGTTGGTAGCTTCCTTCTTCCCCTTGCAATCATGAGCTTGGTTGCCTTTTTCACCACACTTGTAACAGACTCCCATTCCCTTCAAGCAAGTACCGGGGTGTTTCTTCCCACATTTACCACATGATGGATATTCAACCTTTCCTTTCTTCCCCTTATTTCCATTCCCAAATTGATCAGCAGGTCTCTTCTTCTCTTGCTTTGCTTTAAAGTCATAAGACTTAGAGAATTCCTTTTCGGTCTTGATAGCACATGAGACAATGTCTTCGTAAGATGAAAAGGATTGTGAGACTAATGCTCGATGGAGAAATGGTTTTAACCCATCAAAGAAACGATCAATCTTACTTCTTGGGTTGCGAATATAATCTCCAGCATACCTCGCTAACCTTGTAAAGTTAGCCTCATACTTTGTGACATTCTCATCCTCCTTCTGTCTCAGACTCAGAAATTGCCTTTCCATATCTGCTCGATGGTCGCGAGGGAAGTATTTTTCTAAAAATAGATCTTGGAACTCCCTCCATTCCATATTTGATACTTCATCATCTTCCTTCATGTTCTGAATCAATGACCACCATTGATCAACATCTCCAGTGAGGCGGTAAACTGCCATGATAACTTTTTCCCTTTCACTGCTCCCCAAAGCCTGAAATATTTTCTTTAGAGAAAATATCCATTGCTCAGATACTAAGGGATTTGTATTCCCATTGAACGTTGGTGGTTGTTGCCTCATGAATCGATCTAACATTGATCTTCCACGCTGCGGATCAGGGTGCTCCATACGGGTAAGGTTATTATTCATAACCTGAGTAAGTTGTCCCAGTATGGTGATTAGCTGATCAGCACCAGTTGCATCACCAGCCCCACTATAATTATCTTGAGCAGGAGGGCAATCCCTACATGGAGTGCGTGCATTGATACAGTTTCCATTTCTTCCACTAGGCTCCATTTCTAAACAATGGCATAAACTAGATCAGTTTATGAATCAAAATACATAATCCCATACTTATAAAACACTTAACATAAATTGAACTATTTATGGATATAATCCATAATCATAAGAATTTTTTTTTTCTTTGAGGATGTATATACTCATAATCCCTTCAAAATGATTTGTAAAGAAAATGAGAGTTATCCTAAGCATATCCCCCGGGAGTGTCGTAACCAAGAGTGCAGCAAGGCCCGTTGTCGTGCACCAGTTCCCGTTCGAGTCTAGCTCAAAGCGGTGTTTTCGGGTTTTACCCCTAGGTACATCTGTGCCAGAGCCGCCTCTACCTGCTCGTATCCAGACAGGGATGTATTGCTCGGAAAACTCACAAAATCTCTACAATACCAAAATTCTTGGAAGTTCTTCTATACTAATCCTCAAAGTTCATCTTAGGTCTACGTGCTCTAATCAGAGTTTATCTAAATCTAGCTTCCAAAGTTTGTACTAAACTTCCTCTGATACCAACTGTAATGCCCCGACCCTAGTTGCCTAGATTCGGTGCATTATTACATAACATTGGCATGATCACAAGAAAGATCAAATCTCGAAAGACCGATTGGTTTAGTAGCCTTGGAAACACTAGATATATTCATAAGTTTTACATTACATCATAAAATGAAAAACTACTACAAAAACATAATTTTTCCACAGTCCACACTATAATCCCCTCATAATATCCCTCCAGGTCATTCATAACTTACATCTTCACTTCCTGGGAAAAATAAAACATAGAAAAAGGGTGAGCTCAAATGCCCAGTAAGGATAACAATATAGCGGAAACTTTCATCAATAAGAATAAACATTTAAGGCAATGTATAACTAAAACAAAAGCCTTTTAATCATGAACTTTCAAGATGGTATGGCATAAATAAGATGAAATAATGCCATTTAATTATTCACATGGATATTCTACTAATCGAATAATCACATGCAAAAATCAATAACCACTTTCATAATGTTGGAATGCATAATGCCAGACTATCATAACCACATAGTCAAGGCCTCGTGCCAAGACTACAAATAAGATTTTGTCAAGGCCTTGTGCCAAGACACTAGTATGTCTCATGAGACCTACCGATGCATCGAGGAGCTATAGCGGGCTCCACCCGTCACATATTAAGTCCAATGCATTCCCATATGAAAAGGTTTAAACATAACATAAACATTCGTATTAAAACTAGCATAATAAATGTCAATACTTTCACCATAAACTATAAATGGTATAAAAATAGCACATCCACAGTCAAACATATCACAAAACCTTCAATACAATATAGAAGTTTTGTATCATAATAAATCAACTTCAAATAATCTTAAAATCCATCAAAGGATGTTGACATAGATGAAATCAAAATTCTTTTTAAAGAAATATCTCGTTTTATTTTAAAATAATTTAAGATCCATATAAAATAAAACATTTTCTTTGAAAATATTCTTATAAGCTTGTAAGGGAAGCTTTGAAGATTTTATAACGGCGGAAAATAGCCGCACCCGCCGTATAAGTTAAAAAACATTCTTACCTTAATTCTGTCGACAAGGTTAAAAAGGACCTTGTTTTGAAAAAAACCGAAAGATTCCTTTATAAACAACTTATAAAAGTCAAAAAGGGTATAAATGACTTTAACTCATATTCTAGTAAATAGTAAAAATGTTTTGAAATTCATTTTTAAGAAACATGGATGCGGATGATAAAGAGATCCCAGTAGATTATTACGTATAAACAACCTCGGATAATGAAGAAATTGTGAAATAACCCTTACCTTGTACTTTTCCTTGGTTGGGGTAGTTTAACCTCCTGTATAATGGTGAAATAGTTGTTATTAAATTATACAAGAATCATATATATTAATATGATATCATATATGATCTTTTAACATTGATTTGTTAATAATATCTTAGAATTATCGTCGTTTTGGGAGTTAACTTACTCATTTTCTTTTATATGTTTTGTTGCATAAGCCATGGTTGTTGTATCTTATTCATATCCAGAATGATATCCAGTCCTTAAACATCATTTTTAAATCATCAAATGATAATTATACTTGAATGGATACGATGGAGAATGAATCTCATCGCGTTCGTGGAGACGGTAGTCCGTACGTACGCACGAGCGACAATATCATTATTTTGATATTAAAATAATATATAAATGGATGGTATATCATATATAAAGAATCATTAACATGTTATATTTATTATTTACATGAGTTACACATCATTATTATACCCATCCATATAATATTATATTGAATAACAATTACACCACGACGTGGAGACGGTAAGCCGTACGTACGCACGTATGGTGACATGTTATTCAAAGGGTGGATAGAATACTGAATATGGTTGTACCATATTTATAATAACATCACAGTATATGTGAGATACTGGAGTTATTATTTTAGAATGGTAAAAAAAAGGAAGAAGAAGTGGAAGAAGAAATGAACTTGGAGAAGGGTGGTGAAATCATAACCTCTTCTTCGGGTTCTTCCTTTTTATTTGATCAAAAGGGCTCCTTAGGTTGGCATTCTGATCAGTCTAAGGCCTCTAGGTTGTAGTGAGGGATGTTGGGAGAGTATTTGGGCAGAGTTTTGCCGAACCAAAAGGCTTTTAAGGTGTGAAGAAATGAGAAGGAGGAGTGCCCTTTTATAAGAGGGGTGAGGGGCACCTTTGGAAAAGCTAGAAATATTAATTTATAATAAATTCATATTCGGTTTCTAATGGCTCCAAAGTTGATTATTCAAATCTTAATGTGGGGATAGGTCGAAAACCACTCAACCAATAAAAGTTATACAGGTTTGGGTACTTATATTAACCTTATCTTTAATTATTAACTCTAAGTTAATTAGTTTCACTTTTACAATGTCTCTTTGTATTTTTATATAATATGGTTAATAAACTTACTATATACATCCAAACGACCCCCAAGTGGTCCATTAATGAGGAACCTATCATGATATAAGTCTCTTGGCCGAACCGTAGATTTTTAGAAATTTAATATCAATTAATAATATAATATTTGTTTAAGAAATCTTTTATGTCAATTTTGACACTATTCAATAGTTGATTTTTGTGAAACTCATAACAGATTGATTACTTCTAAAAAATTCAATTAAATCACTCCTAATATATCATATTATCCTAGAAAATTAGATTAATTCATTAAAAGTTTCATATTATATTTATTTGGGTATTTATAATATCAATTATTTTAATTTTTCACTATTATAGTAATTACTGCATCATCATTGTGTCATATATAAAATAAATTATTTAATGTCTAAAAATTATAAATAAAATATCATTATGTAGGAAATAGTTTTATCTTTCTAATGAATATTTATAATCTAAAATCAAACATATATAACCCTATGTAACAATTGTTGTTCTAAAAGATATATTCTTGTGTCATTTTTGTATTCATTTTAACTAAATTAAAATAAAGTGTCATTATCACTTACAAGTGGATCCATGGGGTCCCAAAATAGTCCCAAAGATTCCCATGGTCGACCATGTATCAACCAATTGGGTTAAGACACGTTTTAGGGTAATTTAGTATTATTATAATATTATTTTTAACCCTTATTTACCAGATTTACCCTTAACCATGGTAAATAAAATATTTACCGCAGTAATTATTCAAAATGTCTAAAAATAAAAGTTACCTATTTACACAATTTAAACATCCTGATTCCAAATATGGAATCCATTTTCCTAAATTCAAAACACAGAAGTGGCAGAAATTAATTTAAAATTAATTCCCGCTGTCAAAACAAAAAGCGTGTTTTTAAGAGATAATAACTATCAAAAGATTGACACTTGTTTATGTTCGGTTTAATTGTAAAATTATGTCCAATGACCAAAATTATATTAAATGGTAAAAATATATTCTAAATATACTTTAAACCCACTCAAATTCATAATTTATCACTATTAATTATTTTGATTAAAAAAGTTGTTTTTAATTAAAATTTAGTAATTTTCACTATTCATCAAAATATGAAAGTTATCCGAAATGTACCAAAATTTCACCTTAGGCTAAATTTGATATTCCGAATCCAAAAATGAAGTCCATTTTCAAATATAAAATATATATAATTTCAAAAAGTAGGTATTACTATTCATAACGGCTAGTTTGATTAGTTATGGTGTGTTAGAACTCGGTGTTGCGTACAACACACGCTATCACATTATTCAAAGAGAAGCGTACCGTAGAAGCTTGGGGTGTTACACTTTAATAGATGTTCTATGTACTCTAGGAGTACACTGGCACGCTGAGATGTTCTAGTGAACAATTTAGTACCCGGGTATGGATGGGAACCTGGCCTAGATGGAAGTTGGTGTCACACGTCATGTGGGACATACATGCATTGTATACCATGTTATGAATATTATGTCTCTCGTATGTCTTTCGTTTGGAATCCGATTCTGGACCATAAGCAGTATATCCTGAGTGTTCTTTCACATTGAATACGATAGTTCCATCTGTAGTGGATTTCGAGATGCAAAGAAAAATGTTCTGTGTGTGATGCCTATATGAGGAGACACATGATAGTGGTTGGGATCTAACTATAACATCATCGTATCTGAAACATACCATATTGTTGGGATGGCCAGTCCAGTTCTTGGATGGTTTTTGAGAGGTTTCATTTAGTATGAATGGCCAGTGTAGTTCCCCGATTCATTCCAAGAGGTACCATCCAGCAACGATGGATGGTGCTGTTCCTCGATGGTTTCTGATATATACCATGTAGTAGGGATGGCCAGAGTAGTACCCTGATGACCCTTTAGTAGTTATGGATAGTTTTTTCCCCAATGGGAAGATATTGTCTTGACCCCACAACAAATATGGGTATCATAGTCCCCAATGTGAATATTCTAGGATGACCCCTTAGTAGGGTAGGGTATCATAGTCCCTGACGATTCAGAGAAAAACCTCGAATATGGAGGCAAAGTGGAAAGGTGCATCTCTACATACCTACAGGATCACAAGAAATATGTGTGCATTCCCCATCGAGATGCATCCTTTGGATGTGATCTAAAACCGTGCAGCTACGCTTGTACCACCTAAAGTGGATAGTGTTGAGGTGTGGTGATTTTAGCAGCTATGACTTTTTCCTCCGAGGCAGATGTAGTGAGGTACTAGGCCCTGTAGATGGTTTCACTTTTAAAACTATTTGTTAGACACTTTAATGGGATGAGTTATGTGATGAAGATCATTTTACTCTCTCATTTGGGTTTCTTTGACTGAGAATGTATATATTGTATTTTCAGTACCCACTCATTGGGTTTTAGTTTCTCTAATTCCATGAGAGTTGAAGATGAATAGGTTATTCCATGTTCATTCCGTGTCTAGATTCTCATGGTTGGGAGAGTCTACTTGGATACTATAGGTAGTGAAGACATGATGACAAGTTCATTTTCTGAATGTTTCTAGATCTTTCTATTTGGATGAGCTTACCTCACTCTCTTGTTGGGTTGATCTACACTTATTTTACTAAGACTTGTCTCATTTACTAATTTCTTTTTTAGTGTATTTCTTACCGCTCCCCCATTTAATTTTGGGGGAATCCTACTAAGATTCATTATACTCATCCATATATGGGATTTTCCTTCACATGTCATGTCATATATAGATTACAGTCAGGTTGATCGTCACAATGGATAAGCAGAGGGATACAAGTTCATGGACCGAGTACGATGGTCATATCATGGAATCTAGGATCAAGGGTCTCTTAGTTTTTCTAATTTTATGTTACGGCTAGGTTGTGGAACATTTCTGGTTGGGTGTGTAGTCTTACCCTTTTCCTATTTTTTTCAATACTATACTTCTACTATTTGGTGGTTCATGAATGTTTGGTTTATTTATAATATTGTTGCATATTTATTAATTTCCCTATGCACTTTTTCATAATTTTGGATATATGTGTGTGTATAGGTTCGTAGAAAAAATCCTCCCTGAGTTTTTTTTGGCTTCAGTACTTGTCACCACCCCGGGCTAATAGAGGCATGTATGGTGTAGTTTCCACTCCTGCCCCATTGTGGGTCGGGATATAACAATGCGGTATCAGATGTGGTTCGGACCTAGGGATGTTTTTCAGATGTTTCCATAAAAAGATATTGGATAGATTTAAAGAAGAACTATTGATGTTTCTCGAGAACGTCTCTTAAGCTAGGGAGTCTAGTGATGGTACGGGCTGCCAACCTATCAATTTTACCAAGACCCTGATTACTCTCTTGTCGACTCAGAACACTGAGAAACTTGTTGCAGTGAACAATAATATATTTATAATATAGGATTGATTCTTTGAATTTCATTATTGAGTCATCTCCCCAGTGTTGTTTATATATATATATATATATTCTCATATGACTATGTTAATCCTTGATAACATTCAAGATATCTTCATGATGGCAGCCAATCTAGATACCAACTCTGGTTCATGATGACGGTCCTATGAGTGACAAGGCCTCGGTTCAGGATCCTTCATCTGACCTCCTTCAGTTATGGTGTTTGGTAGCAACACCCCCACCTTCTGAGTATCATACATCCCAAGCTGATCCGGCTGAGGACATGAACATGAAGATCAAATTTCTTGAGTTCTAGTGATAGAGACTGATAAGGGTTGGCGGTGAACCAGAACCTCAGGAAACATAGTTTTTTATAGTTGGTGGTCCACCTCTTGTGGATTTTATGAACACCAGTAGATCATACAGTGGATTTAGCATCTATCCTTTCCCATGGATCACCTGATCATTTGTGGATCTTGGTTACTCAGATCAATGATGATTCAACACTCTTATGTGATGTATTTTAGTAGTTGTTTTGTGGGGAGTACTACCCATACTTCATGCGGTATGTTCTAAATTCAGAGCATTTAATGTTTCAAGGGGGTGGGAGGATTTTGACTGTGTACGCATCTAGGTTCATCGACCTTACATGCTACTCTCTGGACATGATCAATTATGGATACATCCGAGAATGGAGGTTTGATTAGTGTCTCCAAAGAAATATATGTAATATCATAGTAACTTTGTATATCCCCACCAATGTCAGGGTGTTGTATTGGGATATGGTGACATAGAACATTCTATAAAAGGGACATCGTACAACTGGTTGTGGTAGTGGGAGCAACATAGATGAGACATCTATCATAGTTAGAAGTTTTCAGATGACAACATATTGACATAATAGATATTCTCATAATTAGACTTGGGAAATTGGTCATCTCTGATAGGTATGTTTCTATGATTTTGACGGCCAAGGACATATGGCATGGGACTGCCTAACCAGACATGCTGATAACACCAAGTAGGTTACGGGGGGACCACCATAGTAGAGAAAATGTTTTCATTGTGGTGGTGCCTATGGAGATGGTTCTGGTAGTGGAGTAGGATACAATAGAGGTGGGGATGAAATTATGAGGTATTTCCTCCACCCCCATGTGTCCCACATATTTCTCAAGTAGCTGACATCATCGATCACAGAAAACTAAACGCATTGGATGTCTATGATTCTACAGAGCATGAGTTGGTAAGAGGCCTGTATCTTTTCTAATTTTTATAGTATAACTTGTTTTGAAAATTTTTAAGCACTCCTTCCTATCTTATCATTTATTGTGGTTTTACCAGGGTGATGTGGGGACTCATTATAACTCTATGTTGGGCTTGTTTTACGTAAAATTTAATGAATGAGGAAGAGGGGTCCTTCCACCACATATACACATTTTTATGACGTGAGAAAAACCATGTGGGTGAGTCAGTTCCACCAAAAGATGATTGTATCAAGGCGTGGAGTATGAATCCTACTGACGTGTGCATTTTTGGTAAGGTTGAATGATTGAGTTTTAGAGCATGTCTTAGTATTACTGGTGGAGTTTTCTGCTTGACCTCCTTTTTCCTAGAATTTAACAAGTGGGTGGAGCGTGGTTCATGTTTTAGGGGTTACTCTCTTTCTAAGGGAATGAAAAAATGTGTAGTATGCCTTGTGTTTTCTATTTCTATCTTCTTGATGTTTGATGATTTTACTCACCTACCTTATTTTTTGGTACCATTATGTGCTCAATGTCATCCTAGATACAACAGTTAACAAGAACAGGTTAAAGAAATGGAGAACTCATGAACCATGTTATGTTAATAATTTCATAGGGAAGATAATTGAAGTATTAGGCCTAATAGTATGGATACCCATTCTGTTGGAAGAGTGTTATTTTGTTTGATTAGACCACCGATGTCCCAGGTACTTATCCAGTCATATAGACTTGAACCTCAGACTGTGATTAAAACACAGTAGGATAATTTGATTTTTTTTTGAATTAATTTAATCATTTGAAATTTCAACTTCCACATCACTAAATAAATAAATATATATATTATTAAATAAAATTATTATGTTTGGAATATGTTTTGTGGAACTGTAAGAAAGTCTTTTAATACATGAAACACCGACTTTACTTGTGTTTCGAAACACTGAGATTCTCTGAAACAACAATTTACTGTTATATATATTTGAATAAGATAGTAATATCCCAGTCGTTAAACATAGTTATGTGAATATTAATATTTTCTACAATTTTTTATATAATAAAATATATATATACAATTAAAGATATGATTTTCATTAATGTCTTTTTATAATTAAAAGCATCATTTTCTCAAATGAACCGCATCTAAAAATAAAAGTAAATATAAACACATTTATAAATTAAATTTCATAAATTATAAATCACTTTTTAATTTATAATACCGATATTAGTATTGTGTGACTTTTTTTATTTTTCTAAAATGATTGAATTTTTAATGAATTGTTAAAAACAACATTGATGTTAACAAACAAATATTTCATTTAAATAATTATTTTTATTTTAGATTGATTTTAAATTCACCATAGATAAATAAAATATATATTAATCCAATGTAGTCAATATGAATCATTTTTAAAATATAATTAGATTTAAAAAATTATTGATCTTTTGAACATCTCTTTTACCCTCCTTCTAGACACATTTTTAGGATTAGTCGTAAATTTAATTTTACCGGTTCTATGAATTCAATTTAAAAAATAGACATAAATGGTTACAATCATGATGAAAAATGTGATCTAATTGGAAATATAAGTTTTTTTGTGAATAGTAACATTTAAATTTTATTTACCACAGTTAAAGATAAATATTGTAATTAAAGGTTAAAAAAATATTATACTAATATGAAATTAATCTATCATTATTCCTAATTTCATTGGATATGTGTTTTTTGGCCAAAATCAACCTTCTGTCAAAATATGATCCTCTTTAATCCACTTTTGTAAAATTAATACATTTATTATTTTTTATTTCAACATGAGTTAAAAGTATCATATGAAAAATTTAATAACTAAATTATTTTTAACATGGGATTATATATAATATAAAATAGAATATAATTATAATTTTAATGATAATAAATTTATATTAATAATTATATTTTATTTTTAATTTTTAGAGAATAAAAAACATAGTTAATGTCTTGTATAATAATGATGAAACCATTGTTTAATTAATTGTAATATCAAGTAAGTAATATTAAAAAAAATAAAATAAATATAATTTGAATTAAATAATGAAAAAAATATTATATTGATATATTAGTAATTTCAATGATATATTGGAATGATATTTTTGAATTTATCATGCTGTTTTTATATTTCTAAAAATAGAATTATTGAATAATACTAATATTGACATATATGTTACTATAAAATAAATAATATTTTATTAAATGATATAAAATTAATAAAAATATATGGTTCATCCAACTAAATTTTATACTGTCAATGATTTCAAAAATGTTCATATTTGGTTTGTTTTCATTTTATAATAACTATGTTGACCCAATTGTGTTGGAAAAAATGTTGCCACGGTAAAAGTTAAATTATTTAACTCTTGGTGAATTACGAAATATAATTTTAATATTGTAACATAAACATGTTAAAAATTAATTTTTTGAGATTATTTCTACCCATACACATATTATAATATAAATAACTCAATTTGGAGGTATATGAAATCAAAAAAAAATTATAATAAATTAATAGCTTTGGAGTTTCCAAAGCGCCCCTCCTCCCATTTATAAAAGTCCATATCTCCTTCTATTTTCATTACACCTACAAAATTTTTGATCATCCAAATCACACCAAATTCTCCTCCCAACATTCCTTATATTCCTCCTAGAAACATTACTTTGGGAAAAAAAATTAAATTCAATTAATCATTTTGGCACATACCAAAATGAATTTCCCGATTAAGAGGTAATGTCTTTCCTCAAGATCATTCCCTTTATTTTCATTCAACACCATCTACTCTGTCTTTATACCATTATTTTATGACAAAAACGGTTTACTCAATATAATAGGATGTTTTTATTATAATATTTCATCCTAAAATTACACACACCTCCATCTAATGGATATAGAACATGTTATTTTTGTGTATGCTCAACTATTGCCTCACTAAATTATGATTGGTCATTTTTATCCATTACCACCAATCATGGTGGATTTTATAATGAATATTCTTTTTATATATGTTTTATATAATATTAATTTTTTATTGGTGATATTTTATTATTTTTTACAAAATATACATTTTTACATTCCATTTTGTGTTAATACGAAAACTGCTTTTGATAAAGTATGGAATACCACCACTCTTAGTGATGAGATTCATTCCCAAACCACATGGTATATATTAATGATGTGTTTAATAATTTAATATGATATATGTGATATAATAATGACACAAAAATAATTATATACATATATACATACATATATATGTAAATTGCATTTATATACATTCTTTCAAAATGAATGTTAAAAGAGAAATAATGTTCATCCGTACGTTCGACTTATCATCTCCATGAACAATTTATTCTATCTCAAAATTATTTATGATATATATTATTTTAATATAAATATAATGGATATATATGGTATTTATGTAATAATTTATATCCTGAAATCATTGTATTTGTTTAAGGACCAACAATATAACAAATTAAGTCACATGTGATGAACAAAGTTAATATAACCCAAAGTGAATTCTTAACATAGGATTGTTAACAAGAGTGTAATGAATATTTATAATGAAACCATATGTGATATTACATATAATAATATTATTCTGAAAAATATGTTTAATAATCACATATTTATTATACATTAATTTGTTATGAGTATGAATAGAGTCAGGACACAAGGTAATGAATATTTTTTGACTCACCATTATTTCTGTGAGATACTAGCCAATAAACTATTTGTTTCTCCTATGAGGTGTGTATACTAACAATGAATGTTTTTTATGAGTCTTGTAAAAAATATTATTATTTTTACATATTTCTATAATTTACTTTTTACATCAATACTATGATTTTAATGATTGTTATGTGATGAGTATTTAGTTCACAATCTCTTCCATATTTGGGATTGTTTTATTTGAGGTATCTATTGGGAAATATTTATCAATCATGTCCATGTTTTGTAAAAATGTTTCCATAAAATATTTTTTATTATCCCACTATGGATTTTTATCCTCATGTTTATCCATTTATAACTTTTTTACTACATGGTTTAAAAAGAATCTTTCTTTCATTTTTCATATAACGTATTTTTTGACATTTCCAAAAAATGTATGAGAAGAATGTTTTTTTAAATTATACAGCATGAATGTATTTGTATTAATTCATGATGTCACATTACCTTGAATATTACCCAACAATTTTACAATGTTATTTTCAAATTAAATGTTTTATTTTACATTTTTATGGCATTTTAAGAAAATAAAACTATTTCAATAGATAAATGACATTTTCCTCAATAATTGTTTTAAATAGTTTTAATGATTTATTTATTTTAAAAATGGTTTAAAATAATTTTATTTATAAAATTTTATGTTTTAAAAAGTTATTTTAATGGAATATTCATGATTCAAGTGATCTTTCAAAATCCATCCTTAATTATGATGGCATACTTATTTATTGTTCAAGAAAAACATTCATATTATTTTTCTGAATGGTTTATGTTTTTGATGGAATGATGTTTAAGAAACCCCATTATTTTCATGGGGATTTATTTTAATGAAATGATAATGAATCCATTTTTTTCATATTTTATTATATGATTACATATTTAAGACACTGATTCCATTATATTGGTTATGATATGGTTGTTTATCATATAGAGGCACATGATTGTATGATTTCATTATGAGATCTTTGGGACCTATATCTCCCTATGATGAATGAGGTAAATATGAAAATCTCCTGAGTAATATATTTTATGTGTGAACTAGATTTCATGTTTACAATTGTATGCACAGATTTGGTTTTCATGTTTACAATTCTATGCCTGGACCTAGTTTTCATGTCCATAATTCTATGTGTGTGTCTAGTTTTTATGTCCATAGTTATATGTGTGGGCATGGTTTTCATTTTTGAAAATCTATATGTGGACCGGGTTTTCATGTCTATATGTGTATTCAAGGGGCTGATTTCATATTCTTAATGGGAAAACCTATTATTTTTTATACATGTTCACAAAGTTACAAGTTGACGTGTATGCCACAATTTCATGCATTATATCAATTTTTATGATCATATGGATTGTGTTATATGATTTCATTATGACTCATGTTTACATTTTATATACATCATATTACCTTTTAATGTTATTATCACATTATCATACCCTTTATTCTCATATTTAAGTTTACATATCATCCTTCATTACCCTTAATGAGCATTTGGGCTTCACCCTTTATTATTTTTCCTTTACCAATGTAACGAAGAAATGATTTAGGTTGAATTAATAAAGGTGTATATAATTTTGGGAGATTTTGAATACATTTCACTAGGATAGATGATTTTGTTTCCATGTTTCAATGTACACAAAAGATTACGTCCATAAGGATTGAATTATTGTAATGTAAGGAATATTCATCTAAAATTATGTAATAACCACATACGTCAAGCTCGAGTTGTTATAGTTTATATCAAATGAAAGGTTTAGTCAACCATTGGAAATAAGAAAGGTAAAAATTTAATTATATCCATATGAATATTTGTATGGATATGCCTAGAGATATATGTAGGGATAAGTATAAGGATGAGCCAATGTTTAATAAATTGTCCTGAATTTTGTTAAAGGATGGTGCACGTGGTTTTTTTGAAATACACCCTTGTATGGATAATAAAAGTGGATTTGGATCTATCATAGATGTATCTATGAGTGAAAACTCATACAATATGTTTTGTGCCAAACATAGGGTAATCAGGTACATGACAAAAGGCCTTGCTGAACATCTGGTTTAACACTCTCAAGAGATATGCTTTTAAAAATAAAAAACTTTTCATGAACCATCATGAATCTTTTAAAAAAAAGTTTTCATTGAATAACAAAGGGGGGACCTATGGTATCATGGATAATAGATTGTGTCATATGATAGACATCCAAAAAGTAACTTTTCAGGATTATCTAGTTTCTCATTATTATAATTGTTTCTTACTCTATACTTTTTGGTTTATTCAAATAATGGATCCCAATTAAACCACATTGCTGATGGATTTGATGGATAATGTAATGATTTTCCTCCTCTGAAAATAAAATTTATGGGAGATAGAATGCAAAATCTTGTTTCTATGACCACAAAACCTTATCAAGCCATTAATCCTGCTATTCATCCTGTTGACCATGTTAGGGAACAATGTTCCCTTTAATCCATCATATAAAGGCCTCCACATTTAATGAGGGTAACAATTATTCCACATGTTTTCTAAAAATTGATTTTTAGCATTGATAGATTTTTTTTCAATCTTGTAAATTCAGAATGTGAAAAAGTAAAGTTGGGAACTTATCGCTTCAAAGGTATAGTGGATCTATTGTGGAAATATATCAAGAATATGTGGAAGATCATTAACCATGATTAAATATTTTGATTCCATGATTGAAAAAAAACTAAAATATTATGGTCCATAGGCATGTATTATTGTAATGTATGGAATTTTCATCTAAAATAATTTAATATCCATGTATATCAATCTTAAGTCATTATAACAATTTCAGTTGAACAACCATATGGATTTCAACATGGAGATAGTTTATTCTCTGAGAAAGAGGAACGTTGTAGAAAATTCCATTAGTAGGAATTCCCAGGAACACCTAGTGTGAGATGTTTTAGAGTGAATAACTTCTCTAAAGCTGACCCTGGTGGAGCAAGAGGTTACAATTTTCTTCTGTCGGTGGTGTTGACTCCTTTTTTTCTCGAGCATGTAATAGAGTATCATATGTGAGTGATTATCTATAAAATATTTTGTGACTAGATGAACTTATGTGTTTCACCAGATATATATCCTAAATGAAGAAATCATATGACCCTATTATAGGGACAAATAGTGATTCTAGTGGAAAACTAGGATGTAGAGTTTCAATGGGGATGAAACCAATCCCCTAGTATTATTGGGTCATTTGAGACCTAGTAAAGGGATTACGAGGTTTCCTACAACTTTTCCTTTCCCCCAATAGTTGTAGCAGGCACACAATATCTCCATTGTGTCATAGATGTGGAGATATGTGTGGGTTCCTATACATGTCAAAAATAGATGCAGACATTATGTGGATGGACCATCCCTTTGGTTAGGGTTCTATGATAACATGGAAATTTGTATGTTTTCTTAGTAGTCTGAGAGATATGTGTGAGATCAATATCCCGAGTTTTTCACTTGTTTTTTTTGGGGGGGGGGATATTGAAGGTGGGAAGGATTTGGAAACCTGGTTTACATCCTTGTAAGAATTTGGAATATTTCTACATATATTTCTATAGTTAAGCACTTAGACGATGTGATGTTCTGAGGCCTGGTGTGCCAAAAAATAATTTTCCTAAAATATTAAGAAATTCTATACTACTCACGTATGGGAAATGGTAAAACTCCAAAATGGTTGATCGTATCTGAAATATGAGACCAGAGATGGGTCCAGAACGTGGTAAATACAATATGAATGACATGAAATGGTTCGGTCTGTGATGTTCGGACCCCTCACTGAGTGGAGATATGTTAAATGGAATAATTAAATATTTAATTTATTCATTCAATAGTTCATGACTGAATAACACATCGATAGGGAATCATATAGAAATTATGATACTACTTTTGAGTTTAGAATAGACGTTTTACCCTTGTGGGGTGGTATAAAATTTTACCATGTTTATAGATCGACTTATGTTCCATCGTGGATCATTTATTGATCCATGAAAAGATCTAGATATGTCCCAAGGAATATATTACATATCTAGTGTTTATATATAAAAATCATGAGGAATTAAAACGTAGTGGATCACAGAACATCTGGTGGTAGTGTGAAATACGACGGAGTGGGGTCAGAAAGAAATGGTTATACGGGAAGGTTGTCTGGAATGACTCTAGGCGGTCCGGCGGTGAGCTGGATAGTAGCGGTGAATAGTTCAGGTGGGGTAGGCGATAAGGGCGGTGATGTGTGGTTAAGATGAGGCGGTCTAGTGCAGACTAAGGAAGAAGGTTAATTCGGTCTAATTTGGAGATGCGTACTAGGCTGAGGTGGTGAGGCAGTGCCTGGAGATGGTGACCAGGTAGTGGCTCGCAATGTAGCAGGTTGGAGGAGGCTAAGGGCGGTAGACTACGTGGTTAAAGAGGGGAGGCTATGATTAGATGGGGGAAAGGGGAAATGATATAATCAAATATAAAATGGAAAATCATATGAAAATAATAATAATATTATTATTATTATTATTATTAAACTTTTAAACTGCCATAACATCCTCACTGCGTGTCCAATTAGTGTACCGCCACCAGTGATTTGGATCCATCGATGATACATCCATTTTAATAATGATTTAGATAAATTTAATAAATTCCTTCCTAGGAACATGAAACACAAATAGATAATATAATTAATATCATTATTAAATCTTCACCCTGCCAAAAATCATGTGTGTGACGTCTGATTGAGCTGTCGTCCGTGGCGATATAACCACATCATTAAGATTGTTAATTAAGGACCAATGATATATATTGAATCTAATTTCGCGGTTCGGGTCCATGAAACATCCAATAATAATAATAATAATAATAATAATAATATGAAATTATTGCATCTCTCATAACTTTTCCAAACGACATTCGATTAACACACCATCAACTGTGGCGCGACCCTGGCCCTTGAATAGATGTTTGAAGACTATTTTTAGATGTATATACTATAGTCTAGGGGTGGGGCCAATGGGATTATTTTCTATCCAAATACATTGATATAAGTCTTTTCATTCATATGACTATTTTTGGAGAATTAATAGTCAATATTGTGTGTTTTTACACAAGGATCATAATGGTGTGATCCCTTTGGATGTGTGAAGACTTATTCTTAATCTCATTAAATGTGGACTCATGATATGAATATTGGTGTAAGATCCTTTTTATATTTTTGAAGATAATTGACAAATTACATCTAAACCTGATCTTGTATGAGTAGAGAAGATGTATGAATATATGCTGTCAAATATTCTGGTGTTGTTAAAGGTGGAATGTATATGAAATTATATTTTTTCCCTTTAGAACAAAAATGAGTGTCATGTTCTCCTCAGTCTGTTGACTAGATGTTCAATAACTCTTGGAGTACACTTGCATGCCTAGTGGTACTAATGCACAGTTTAGTACCCGAGTATGATTGGGAACATGTCCATGAAACGAGATGGGTTTACATGATTTGTTGTCACTCCATGAACATTGTTCCACATTATGAATCATATGTCTCTCGTAGATCCTTCATTTGGACTCAAAATTTGGTCTGATAGCATCCTATCATTATGTTTTTTCATAAATAATGTGATAGTTCTCTATGTAGTGGCTTTCAAAATACAAAGAGATATGTTATAGGGGTGATGCTAAATCCAAGGAGACACCCGGTGATGGTAGCGATCTTACAATAACTTCAGACTATCCCAGAAATACCATCCAGTAGGGATGGCTAGAGTACTCCCTCGATTCATTGTGGGAGGTACCATCTGGGAGGGATGGATAGTGTAGTTCGACTTTGCTTTTTGAGAGGTATCATCCAACAGGGTTGTCCAGTGTAGTTCCTCGATTCTTTCTATGAGGAACCGACTAAAAGGGATATCTAGAGAAATATTTGGCAGACACATTGGTATGGATTTGTAGTGTAGTCCCTAATATACATATATTGAGTTGACCCCTTATCAGGTATTGGGAGCGTAGTCTCTGACAATCAAATGATATGATAACCGCTGAGTAGGGATGGGTAGTAGAGTCCCTGATGATTTAATGGAGACACTTGATTGTGCATATACTATGTTATGGTGTGGTTCGACATATCTAATGACTGACAAGATATAGGGGTTCTTTCCCAATTGATAATAGCCCAAGTGACGTGACCTAAAACCATGTCGGTGATCCAGTGCCACCCAAAGTGGATCGTATTGAGTCTTAGTGATTTGATCCCCAGAGACTTGTGACTCCAGGGTAGATGTCTTGAGGTGTTGGGAACTGTAGATGGATTTTCTTATATGGTTGTTTTCTACTAACTTTATTGGGCATAGTTGAGATATGTAAAACCTCGTAATCTCTTTTTTGGGCTTCATTGAAATTGATTATATATATATATACATATATTCTATTTCCAGTACCCACTCCTTGGGTTTTAGTTACTCCCCTTCCAGGAGAGGTGAATATTTTTGGGGTATTCCATGTGCATTATATTTCTAGATTATCATGGTTGGGTTAGTCTACTCTCCTATTATTGGTAGAAAATACATTATAAAAAGTTAATATTATCAATGTTTCTAACTCCTTAGGATGGGATGAGTTTACATCACTCTCTTGTAGGGTTTATCTGCACTCCTTTTATTGTACCATGTCATATATACTACTTTCCTTTTTAGTGTATATCTTATAGATCCCCTTCCTCTTTTCGAGGTGTCTTACTGAGTATTTTTATTCTCACCCCTACATGGGATTTGGCCACATATGTCACACCTTATGAATTCGAAGAACCATATGACCATGACTTCAATAGAGAATAGGGATATGGGTGCTTGGAATGTGTATCGTGGTCATATGATGGGTTCTAAGAGCAGTGACCACTCAGCTGTTCTATTTTTTAATAACTACCTTGATGTTGAACATTTCTGGATGGGCATGTATTTTTTCCTTTCCCCCATTTAGTTTATCTTAATGTACTTTTACTATTTAGTGGTTCATGCATGTTTGGAATATTTCGAGTTGTTTTCCATATTTGGTTCTTTTACCTTGTTACTTTTCCATTGAGTTGTTTGAATGTTTGTGTACAGGTTCTTTGTAAAATAATACCCTATGTTTTTTGTTCCTTTGACACTTGTGACCACCCCTGGACAATGGAGGGGGGCTTCGGGTAGTTACATCTTGAGCCTCGGTATGGGTAACATCATGTCAATAGGCATTTTGAAAAGAATCATGTAGGTGAACACCTCATGAAGAATATCCTTTGATATAGTTGAATCATATATCTAATGTAATAAAAAAATTAATATATAGGATTCACCATAAAATTTGATAACCACATAAGGGATAATACCTTGATGTAAAAGGTGACAGTTCCAGAATATGAAATTATGAAGAAAAATATTCCCATATAGAATCAATTAATGAGAAGAGGAATAAGAAATTCATGGATATTTTAAAGGAATTATAATTTATGAATTTATCAAAGTTATTTAGATGTTTATTTGAGATTTAGGTCAATATATATAGCATGTAATAATTAAGATTGAGTGTTCTGGTGATATAAAATAATATATCTAATAAAGAATCAATATTCCTTAAATTCATAATTTTTCTAGACTAGGTTAACTATTTTGAATGAAATTAATATAATATCTCTCATTTATCAAGTAATATGAATTTAAGAGAGATTATATATTATATGTGATGTTTTATGAAGTAGTGTCTAATTCTATGATTGGATATTACGTGATTAATATTTTATGAATCCCATTATTTTATGAGAAATTATTTGAGTAAAAAATTATTTTTTATTTCAAATTCATATTTTTATGGGGTCTAATTCCATCATGTATTTATTATGGACTCAAGAAATAATATAATGACCTTTTATTTAGGAATTAAACTTGATTTTTTATATTATTTAATTCTAATCAATTTTCATTAATCATTTGTGTAAAGCTAATAATTATTGGGTGTTGTTTTATGTGTTTTGTGTGATGTGGACCAAAATCATATAATTGAAAATCATTCGTGCATATCTTGAATGAAATCTATGATTTAGGTGTGAAACCAGCCATAAAAAGGTGTAAGATTCCACATTGGTATAAACCTTGTGAAAACTGTGGCACCTTTTTTCATTAATTTAATTACATGATATTTTGTGTATTATATATTTATTCATAGTGAATTGAACTATAAGATGTCAAAGTGGATTTTAGAATTTGAATATAAATTACAAAATATTTCCTCTATTAATTCGAACTCATTCTAAATGGAGGAATGTAAGCCTATAAATACATTAAAATTATATCAATGAGAGACTCCCTCTATCTAATCCATGTAGTTCTCCATTGAGAGTGTATAGTATTAATTATTCACCATTATGGATATACTAACAATAGACGAAAAATAACCACAATTAGGATAAAATAATGTTTCTATACCATATATTTCACTAATTGTATGTTTTGATGTGAGCCTATTGGGATTTACACCCATTGAAAATAATAGCTAGATAATCTTCTTATGGGGTGATGAATTTCAAACTACATAGAAACGAAAAAATTGATATTACCATGTCATTATGTAGAAATATTCTCACTAATGTTATGGAACAATGGAACACTAATGTGATTTAAGACACGATAATGATCTATTACATAAGAAATTCAAATAGCTATGGAAAACGATCTAAAAAATAAAATTTGAAGAAATAAACATTGAATAATATGATTATGTTACTGATTTATTTACTCAGGTTAATTATATTCTGAGTAATATTCACCATTTAGGAGAGAAATTATATGATCTAGTAGTTATAATAATCATAATGAGGGATTTTCTAGAGATATTTGATCGATAAATATCAACTCTTAAAGATATATATGATCTTACACTTGATTGAATTTAAATTACTTTCTTGATTATGAGATGATTTTGTTTCACAAATATAAAATGAATGTTAAATATGAAATATATTTTAAATCCATGAGAATTATAAAAATATAAAATGTATATTTTTTTATAGGAAAAATTGTTTAGGGGAATGAATAATACTATCCATGATTTATTATATTGATTTTTGGATTTATTTTATAAATAGAGAATCATGATTAGGGTAATTATTAATTTTTGATGACATGAATGTTATGTTGTTGGAAAAAATGCATTAAATTTTCAAAAGAGTAAAGGATAATATTATAAATCTGAAAATTATGAAATTATTTGAGGATTATTTGGAGAAAAATAAGTTATGAAGCTTCAAATATAGGTTCACTTTGGATGTAGTTTCGAAGAACCAAATGAATAAAATTTATGACCAATGAAGAGGAATATAATGTAATATCAGTAATTGAGTCTGATGAAGATGCATGTGATAATTTTATAATTTTTATGTATCATTTTGAAAAAAAACCATGGACTCCTAAATAGTATTAAAGATTACTGTGAACCACATATTATCAATCAAAGATCAATTATGAACCCAAGGCTTTTCTTAAGAATGAAAATAACAAAAATAATGAAAATGTGAAGTTTTTTATGGAGAAAAATAATTTTATTGATGAAAAAGGTGTTAATATTAAATATTAAATATATATTGAGAAAAAAATAGAAAACCCAAGTTCAATGATTTTGAATATGATAAAATGATAAAATATAACCTTGAAAATCACACATTTCTGTATATTGAATTATCAATCATGCAGTCAATGTACCTTGATATTGATAATTACCTAACACATGACATGAAGGACATAAAAATATATATTTATTTCAGGTTATAGTCATCTATATATTATAATTAAAAATCAGTAAAATCCTAGTTTAAAAAATATTTATCAAAAACCTATTACCACTAAAATTGATGTTTTCTATTATTATTGAGGTGAAATCAATATCAATTAAAATTTGGATTATTTATGAATAAAACAATTTGATTAAATGATGATATTAAATCAATCTCTTACACCAACATATATATCATGTATTATCCAGATAGTTTAGTGTATGCAAACTATTAGGAAATATATTTTTGGTTAAATCAGATGTTTCTTAATAAAATATGGTTTTTGGTGTAATAGATGGTGTTTTTTCATGTTATGACATAAATATTAAATATTTTATCATAATGCGCCTTTACCCAATAGAAGGAAATAATAAAAGGGAGTAGTCCCCATGAGAAGGAATCATATTCTAGAATAATTCATGTTAAATGGAAACTGGGTATAGGTTGAAAAAAAGGTTCCATTTCAATTAAGTGATATGTGAAAGGTGTGATGAAAATTAATTTTGATAAAATATGTTTATAGAAATCAAACCAAATTTGTTCCCTATAATGTCAAGTGGATTTATATATAAGTGAAAAATGAACAGAAGACATGATTTTAATATGTTTCAATTCAATCATTTCATAAGACAATGACATGAATACCAAATATTAGATGTTCCACATACTAGACAAGGGATGCTAAAATTGTAAGGACCATTATGAATAAATATGTTGGGTCTATAATTATTTTTAATGATTTTGGTTTGAAAATAAAAATTATATACATTGATAAAACTGAGAGTGATAATTTGATATATATCGATGTTCTGTATGATAAAGAGATAAAACAAAACATGATGACCATTAGCCAACATTCTATTATTTTTCATGAGGTAACATTAAATAAAATATCATTAATATTTAAAATAAATTCCCGGGCAAGAAATATTACTCTTGGTTGATGAAAAAATGTACATTTACTTTATAGTGATGAATCTTCCAATACATATTATGATGGAATGAAATATGAGAACATGTTTTGGAGTAGAAGTCATGGATATCATTTCCAAATAATACAATGGGTTAATTATAAGCATGATGTTGTAAAATTTAATTCCAAATTCAAAATATATCACGATAGAAGTTGTGGTTCATTTCAAAAAGAATGATAACTAGGAAGACATGTAGGAAGGTTGATATTATTTTGGTAAGAGCACTGCAACTACTTCACATAGATCATTATACCCCCATGAGACCGAAGGAAACTCGATGTGAACAATATTTCATTGATATCATAGACTATTTTACTAATATTAAAAATAATCTTCTCATAATGACCTATTGTAATGTTGTTAGGATGTTTAATATATGTATAATGAAGGTTAAAAATGGCCTTCTTTTGTGTATCAAAAAACTAAGATCTGATTTTGGTAATTAATAGATAGGTGATGCATTTTAAATTTACCATACAAAAAAATTAATTTTGAATTATTATATCACACACTATACACCCTGAAAAAATAGTTTTTTAAAGAGGAAGAATAATTTTTTTAATAATTGGTAAATAATGAATGTTAAAATTTATGTCTCAAAAAATTTATAGAAGGATGATGATTTCCAAACATTTCATATTGAATATAGATGTATTCTCAGATACAATAATCATGATATAATTTTTTAGACGTTTTTTCAAGATAAAATTATAGTAATTTATTTTTTTATAGATAGTTATCGATGTTATATTTTTATCAATGGGAGAAGAAAAATAATGTTTGATGATAAAAACTATGATGGAGTCTTTAGGGTCCTTTTGTATAATTTAATTTCATATAAATTCATGAATAATATATTTCATTTATGTATTAATTTTCTATATATTAATTGTAATTAATAATTGAAAATAAATTTATGCAGATTCAATATTATTTTGAGGTTTCTTTAAAAAACATTTACCAGATTTGTATGAATGTATTTGAAAAACATAATGAAATCAGATTATAAGTGGATGATGAGGATTTATAATTTTAAAATGATGATTTATATGCTTCTAGTGGTTATATAAATTTTCCTCATATTTTAAATGAACATAAAAAATCTGAATATATCATTTTGAATTATAATACACCAATTCTTACTAGAATATGGTAATGAGTTGACAACCAAATAGAACATTTTTCATATGATGAGCCTATAGTGATGGAAAAGGATATTGAACATGGTAATTTTGTGTAATATGTTAATAGATAACTCAAAAAATTGTGTTTATATTTAAATCGAAACTACATCATAAAAATATTACTAAAAATATTGTTAATAAAAATTAGGGGGCGTGAATAAAATAAATGAAAAAGTGTGGTATTCAAAAAAAAGATTTAATTTTTAAAAAGAATACATTTAAATGTATAGAATAAAATTTTAATATAATTTTTCACTAGTGACTGGATATGATACAATAATAATGTTCATGTAAATGTTCGCTCATTAGAATTAAAAATTATATCAAATGGATATAAGATATATATTTAAAAGGTGACCATAAAGAAGATGATTTTATTTGACAATGATATGGTTTCATTCTTGACAATGACAGAATATTGTTATAAATATAATTTAAATAATTCTATGGATTGAAAAAGGATCTAAGGGGATGAAGTATAGAATTTAATGGATTTTTTTTTTGAAAAATAAGGGTTTCAGAAGAAACAAATCAATAAATTGTACTTGGAGAATGATTTATCAAACACGATGATGGACATTGAATATAAATATGACATTTTTATTCACTGTAAATAAATTCTAATGTATGGTGAATTCAATTAAAATATGTAGAAGTTTTTTGTGATCGATAATATTTTGGAACTAAACTATTTTTCTAGTTTAATAATTAAACAAAAATCATATTTTATTTGTACTTGAAAATATAAATTTTCTAGAGATATATTCATAATATTTGGAATAAAATAATCAAAAGATGCATCTACAACTATATTAGTTGGATGAAAATTGAAAAACAATGATTAGGAGTGAAAAATGATTATTAGATTAAATTCTAAATCTTGATTCGATTATTATTATATCTCGCATCATCTAAACCTTACAATGAATATGGCCAGACACTATTTTCATGGTAAAATGTTGACAAATGTAATCACACAATCTTATAGTTTTTATTTTTTTGATGTATATAAAATGGAATTTGAATTATGGAATTATCTGAAAATGTAGTGTGGATTTATAATTTCATAGAAAATATTTTTCAGATTATGTATGGGAATACATGAATCATAGATCCACATATTATGGTGTGTTATTTATATATGTTTATATATTTATAAAGTATATAACTAAGTAGATCTATGTTCTCCAGATCACTAATCAGTCATAGAATGTAGCATCTACTCATGAAGGCACATCAGCGTTATGGATGCATTTTTATCTAGAATATTTTTGGGTTATTATTCTATGATTTCTAAAGATTCATAGAGATTGTCAATGCTATATTAATAATTATTAAAAGATGAATTCACAATTCTCAATCTAAACATATTGACATTTGATATGTAATTATTAAGGATAATGTGTCCTCTGGTGAAATAAAACCTTTATTTTTTATGGAAATAAGTGTATATTTTAGATATCATTAAAAATTCATGATACGTGTATGGTTTTGGGATTTTGGGATAATATTATATGATTATCTTTTCCATTAACGGTGTATTCCACTTCATACTTCATTATGATATAGATTATTTATATATATATATGATGGATATATATTATATTTATATCATGATTTATATTCTGTAATCATGATATAAGTAAAATGACCAACTATATAACTAATTAAGACACATGCGATGAATAGATCAAATATTACCCAAAGTGAAACCTTAACATATTATCGTGAAAAAGAAGGTAATATAATTTCATAATGAAATCATATTTGGTATTAAATACAATAATATAATTATTTAAATGATATTTAATAAACATATATTTAGTATACCGGAATCTTGTTCGAGTAAAAAGAGACACATGATACAAGTTAAGGGATTTTATTTATCTCACCTTTATATACGTGAGATAGAAGACTCATACACTACTTTTTTCTTCTACATGATGTATATAATACATATAAATATATATTATGAGTATTATGCAGAATATTAAAATATATCCATATTCTTATAATTTTTCAATTTTCTTGGGGCATACGATTATATTGATTATGAAGTGATGAGATTTGATTTCATAATCAATTCCATATTTTGGATATGTTTTATTTAAGGTCTTAGTTGGAAAATATTAAATGTTTTCTAATTTTTTTTTCATAAAATATTTTATTATCCTCCTATTAATGTTTATAATAATTTTTATCCATTTTTTTCCTTTTACTACATTGCTTGAATGGAATATTTATTTCATATTTCAAACAATGTAATTTTTTAAATTTTAGGAAAAAGTGTTCGAGTAATTTTTTTTAACATATATTGATTGAATGTATTTTGTCACTTTCGAGATACTTTATTAATTAAATTATTCTCCTACAACATTACATTATTATTTTCAAATAAATTTTTTTCTTTTGAAATGGTGCAATAATTTAAGAAAATAAAACAATTTCAACAATTAAATGATATTTTCTTCAACAACTATTTTAAATGATTTTCAATATTCCTTTATATGTTTTCAAATTTTATTTAAAATTAAATTTATTTGAAATTTTTTAATTGTTTAAAAAATGTTTTTTAATGACAAATCATGTTCATACCGATCTTTTAAATTCATCCCCTACCTACGATGACATACATTATTAATGTTCAAGAATACCATTCATATTCTTCCTCTGAATGGTTTATGTTTTTATGGAATGATGTTTATGACACCCTTTTTTCATAGGTTTTGATTTTAATGATATGATTATGAATAATGTCTCTTTTTCACATTTTATTATATGATTACAAGTTAATGACACCCATTCCATTACAATGGTTACTATATGATTGTTAATGATCTTGTGGAAAATGTATGTATGATTTCATTATGTTATGGTGGGAACTATTTCTCCCTCTGATATATTAGGTAACGATGTAAAACTTATGATGTATATATGTAATCTGTGAACATGATTTTTGGTTCACAATTCTATGATTTGAACTTGTATTCATGTCCACAATTCTCTGTGTGGACCGGATGTTCATGTCCATAATTCTATGTGGGGTTCTGGTTTTCATGTCCACATTTCTATGTGTAGGCCTCGTTTTTATGTCAATAATTATATGTGTGGGCATAGTTTTCATGTCCATATGTTTATACAAGGGCATTATTTCATGTACTTAATAAGTGAAACTGTTACTATTTATACATATTCAAAAAGTTATATGTTGATGTGTATGCCAAAATTTCATGCCTTATAACAATTTTTGTTCTTATAGATTATGTTATTTCATTTCCTTATAATTTAATATTACCATTGATAGATAAGGTATGATATTATAATGTTTTAATCACGTTCTCATACCCTTTATTCACATGTTTATGTTTACATATCACCCTTTCATACCCTTACTAAGAATTCGAGTTCACCTCTTTCTTATGTTTCCTTTCCCTAGGTTACGAAGGTATTTTTTAGGTATATGAACTAATGGTGGAGATATACATGGGAGATGTTGAAGATCGTTAACCATGATAAAATATTTTGTTTCCATGTTTGAAAAGATAATAAACTATTACGGTCCTCAGGCATGTATTATTCTAATGTATAGAATTTTCATCTAAAATAATTTAATATCCATGTATATCAATCCTAAGTTATTATAACAATTTCAGTTGAAAATCCATATGGATTACAACATGGGGATAGTGTATTCACTGAGAAAGAGAAATGTTGTAGAAAATTCCCTTAGTAGGAAGTCCCAGGCTCACCTAGTGTGATATGTTTTAAAGTAAATAACTTCTCTACAGCTGACCTTGGTGGAGCAGGAGGTTACAATTTTCTTCTATCAATGGTTTTGACTCCTTTTTTTCTCGAGCATGTAAGAAAGTATCCGATGTGAGTGACTATCTATGAAATATTGTGTGACTAGATGTCCTTAAGTGTTTCACCATATATATATCGTAAATGAGAGAATCAGATGACTCTATTATAGGTACAAATAGTGATTCTAGTGGCAATGTGGGATATAGAGTTTCAATGGGGGTGAAACCTATCCCCCGAGTTTTATTGGGTCATTTGAGACCTTGTAAATGGATTTCGTGGTTTCCTAAAACTTTTCCGTTCCCCCAAATGTTTTTGTGGGCACACAATGTCTCCAATGTGTCATAGATGTGTAGATATGTGTGGGTTCCTATACATGTCAAAAATAGATGCAGACATTATGTGGATGGACGATCTCTTTGGTTAGGGTGCTCTGATAGCATGAAAATTTTTAGGTTTTTGTAGGAGTCGGATAACTATGTGTGAGATCAATATCCTGAGTTTTTTCCCTAGTTTTTATTTTTTGGGGAAGAAATATTGAAGGTGGGAAGGATTTAGAAACCTGTTTTTCTTCCTTGTATGAATTTGGAATGTTTCTACATATATTTCTACAGTTAAGCACTGAGACGATGGGAAGTTCTGAGGACTGGTGTGCCCAAATTTATTTTCTAAAAATATTAAGAAATTCTATACTAATCACATGGGGGAAATGGTAAACCACATAAATGGTTGATCGTATCGGAAATATGAGACCAGAGATGTGTCCATAACCTGGGGAATACACTATGACTGACATAAAATGGGTTGGTGTGTGATGTTCGGACCCCTCACTCACTGGAGATATGCTAAATTGATTAATTAAATTATTAATTTTATAATTCAATAGCTCGTGCCCGAATAACACATGGATAAGTAATTAGATAGAAATTATGATACAACTTTTGAGTTTAGAAAATATGTTTTACCCTTTTGGGGTGGTTTAAAATTTTCCATGTTGATAGGTCGACTTATGTTCCATCACGTATAATTTAATGATCCAAGAATAGATCTAGATATATTGCGAGGAATAGATTACATATATAGTGTTTATATATAAAAATCATGAGGAATTAAAAGGTAGTGGATCACAGAACATATGATGACACTGTGCAATTTGATGGAGTGGGGTTAGAATGAAAAGGGTAGTCGAGATGGTGGTCTGGCACGAGTCCAGGAGGTCCAGTGGTGAGTTGGATAGTGGCGGTGCACAGTTCATGTGGAGTAGGCCACAAGGGTAGTGATGTGCGGTTCAGATGAGACGGTCTATTGCAGAAAAAGGAAGAAGGGTATGTCAGTCTAATTTGGAGATGCTTACTAGGCTGAGGTGGTGAGGAAACTCCTGGAGATGGTGACTGGGTAGTGGCTCGCAATGTAGCAGGCTGGAGGAGGCTAAGGGAGGCGGCCTACGTGGTTGAAGTGGGGAGGCTATGATTAGATGGGGGAAATGGGAAAATGATAGAATCAAATTTAAAATGGAAAATCATATGAAATAATAATAATAATAATATTATTATTATTATTATTATTATTAAACTTTTAAACCACCATAACATCCTCATTGCATGTACAATTCATGTACTGTCAATAGTGATTTGGATCCATTGATGATACATCCATTTTAATACATTATTAAATAAATTTCATAAATTGCTGCTTAGGAACATGAAACACTAATAAATAATATATTTAATATCATTATTAAATATTCAACCAAATATAACTCTTGTGTGTGATGTCCGATTGATGTATCGTCCATGGCGATGTAACCCTATCATCAAGATGGTGAATTAAGGACCAATGATATATATGGAATTTGGATTCATGCTTCGGGTCCATGAAACATCAAATAATAATAATAATAATAATAATAATAATAATAATAATATGAAATTCTTGCATCTGTCGTAACTTTTCTAAACGACATTCGATTAACACACCATCAGCTATGGCGTGACCCTGGCCCTTGAATAAATGTTTGAAGACTATTTTCATATGTTTATACCATAGTCTAGGGGTGGGGACAATGGGATTATTTTCTAGACATATGTACTGATATAAGACTTTTCATTCGGATATCTATTTGAGGCGAATTAATAGTCAATATTGTGTGTTTTTACACAAGGATCACAATTGTTTGATCCCTTTGGATGTGCGAATACTTACTCTTAATCTCTTTAAATGTGGAAACATGATAAGAATATTGGTGGAAGAAAATTTTTATGTGTTTAATGTTAACCCACAAATTATATCTGAACCTGATCTTGTTTGAGTAGGGAATATGTATGAATATATGTTGTCAAATATTCTGGGGTTTTTAGAGGTGGAATATATATGAAATTACATTTTTCCCTTCAGAAAAATAATGATCATCATGTGCTCATCAGTCTATTGACTAGATGTTCCATAACTCTTGGAGTACACATGCATGCCTAGTGGTACTAATTCACAGTTTAGTACCCGAGAATGACTGGGAACATGTCCATGAAACGATATGTGTTTACATGATTTGTGGTCACTCCATAGAACATTGTACCACATTATAAATCATCTGTCTCTCATAGATCCTTGATTTGGACTCAAAATTTGTTCTGATAGCATCCTATCATTATTTTTTTTAACAAAAAATGTTATGGTTCCCTATGAGGTGGATTTCAAAAGTCAAAAAGAGATGTTCTAGGTGTGACGCAATTCCAAGGAGACACCCGATGATGGTAGCGACCTTACAATAACTTCAGACTATCCTAGAAATACCATCCAGTAGGGTTGGCTAGAGTAGTTCCTCGAGGCATTTTGATAGGTACCATATGGGAGGGATGGACAATGTAGTTTGACTATGCTTTTGAAGAGGTTTCATCCCGTAGGGGTGTCCAGTGTAGTTCCTCGATTCTTTCTAAGAGGAACCGACTAGAAGGTATATCTTTAGAAATATTTGGCGGACACATTGGTAGGTATATGTTGTGTAGTCCCTAAAATACAAATATTGATTTGACCCCTTATCAGGGCTGGGTAGCATAGTCTCTAACAAGAAAATACTATGATAACCACTGAGTAGGTATGGGTAGTGTAGTCCTTAATGATTTAATGCAGACCCTTGACTGAGCATATATTATGTTAAGGTGTGGTTCAACAAATCTAATGTCTCACAAGATATAGGTATTCCTTCCCCATTAATAAGTGTCCTTGGGACGATACTTAAAACTATGTCGGTGATTCAGTGCCACCCAAAGTGGATCATATTGAGTCGTAGTGATTTGAACCCCATAGACTTGTGCCTCTGGGGCAGATGTTGTGAGGTGTTGGTAACTATAGATGAATTTTCTTATATAGTTGTCAGATACTAACTTTATTGGGCATAGTTGTGATATGTAAAACCTCATACTCTCTTGTTTGGGCTTAATTGGCTTTGAATATATAAATATATATACATATAATCTATTACTAGTGCCCACTCCTTGGGTTTTAGTTACTCCCCTTCCAGGATAGGTGAATATTTTTGGGGTATTCCATGTGGTTTGTATTTCTCTATTATCATGGTTGGGTGAGTCCAAACTACTACAATTGGTAGAAAATACTTTATGAGAAATTAATCTTATCAATTTTTCTAACTCCTTAGGTTGGGATGAGTTTACTTCACTCTCTTGTGGGGTTGATCTGCACTCCTTTTATTGTACCATTTCATATATACTACTTTCTTTTTTAGAGTATATCTTATGGGTCCCCTTCTCCTTTTCGAGGTGACTTACTGAGTATTTTAATACTCAAACCTGCATGGAATTTGGCCACACATTTCACACCTTATGAATATGAAGAACCATATGACCATGACTTCAATTGAGCATAGTGATACGGGTTCTTGGAATGCGTATCACGGTCATTTGATGGGTTCTAAGAGCAGTGACCTCTCAGTTGTTTTATTTTTTAATAACTACCTATATGTTGATTATTTCTTGTTGGGAATGTATTTTTTCCTTTCCCCCATTTAGTTTATTGTACTGTACTTTTATTATTTAGTGGTTCATTCATGTTTGGAATATTTATAGTCGTTTTACATATTTTGTTGTTTTTCCATGGTACATTTCAATTGAGTTGTTTGAATGTGTATTAAGAGGTTCTATGTAAAAGAATACCCTAAATTTCTTGTTCCTTCAACACTTGTGACCAATCCTGGACATTGGAAGCGGGCTTGGGGTAGTTATGGCTTGAGCCTCAATATGGGTATCGTAATGACAGTAGGGATTTTGAAAAGAATCATGTAGTTGAATTCCTCGTGAAGAATATCCATTTAATTAGTTGAATAATATATCTAATGTAATAAAAATATTAATATATGGGATTCACTATAAAAGTTGATAAACATACAAGGGATTATACCTTGATGTACTACGTGAGTGTTCTAGAATATGAAATTATGAAGAAATATACTCCAATACAGAATCAATTCATGAGGCGAGGAATATGAAAATCATTGATATTTTTAAAGAAATTATTTTTTATGAATTTATCAATGTTATTTATATGTTTATTTTAGATTTAGGTCAATATATATAGCATGTAAGAATTAAGCTCGAGTGTTCTGGTGACATAAAATAATATCTCTAATAAAGAATCAACATTCGTCAAATGCAGAATTTATCTGGACTTGGTTAACTATTTTGAATGAAAATAACAAAATATCCCACATTTATCAAGTAATATGAATTTAAGAGAGATTATATATTATATGTGATGTTATATGAAGAAGTGTCTAATTCTATGATTGGATATTACGTGATTAATATTTGATGAATCTAATTGTTTTATGGGAAATTATTTGAGTCAAGAATTATTTTTTATTTCACATTCATATTTTTATGGGGTCTAATTCCCTCATGTATTTATTATGGACTCATGAAATAATATAATGACTTATTATTTGCGAATAAAACTTGATTTTTTATATTCTTTAATTATTATCAGTTTGTTTTAATCATTTGTGTAAAGCTAATAATTATTGGGTTATGTTTTATGTGTTATGTGTGATATGGCACAAAATCATATAATTTAAAATCATTCGTGTGTATATTGAAGGGAATCTATGATTTAGGTGTAAAACCATCCACAAAAATGTGTAAGATTCCACATTGGAATAAGCATTGTGAAAACTGTGGCACATTTTTTCATTAATTTAATTACATGATATTTTTTGGATTGTATATTTATTCATAGTGGATTGAACTATAAAATGTCAAAGATGATTTTAAAATTTGAATATAAATTACAAAATATTCCCTCTATTAATATGAAGTCATGTTAAATGGAGGAATGTAAGACTATAAATCTATTAAAATTATATGAAGGGGAGACTCCCTCTATCTAATCCATATAGTTCTCCATTGAGAGTGTATAATATTAATTATTCGCCATTATAGATATACTAATAATAGAAGAAAAATAACCACAATTAGGATAAAATAAGGTTTCTATATCATATATTTCACTAATTGTATGTTTTTATGTGAGCCTATTGGTATTTACACCCATTTAAAATAATGGTTTGATAATCTTATTATGGGATGATGAATTGTTTACTACATAAAAATGGAAAAAGTGATATTAACATGTCATTATGTAGAAATATTCTCAGTAATGTTACAAAACAATGAAACACTAATGTTATTTAGGCCACGATAATGATCTATTACATAATAAATTCAAATATCTAAAGAATATTATCTACAAAATAAAATTTGATGAAATTAACATTGAATAATATGATTATGTTGATGATTTATTTACATTGGTTAATGATATTTTGTGTAATATTTACCATTTAGGAGAGAAAATATATTTTCTAGTAGTTATAGTAATCTTAATGAGGAATTTTCTAGATATATTTGAACAATAAATTTCAACTCTTAAATATAGAAATGATATTACAGATGATCAGAATCAAATTACTTTCATTGATTATGAGATAAATTTTTTTTCCCAAATTAAAAAAGAATGTTAAATATGAAATATATTTTAAAACCATGGGTATTATAAAAATATTAAATGATGATTTTTTATAGGCTAAATGGGTTATGGGAATGAATAATACAATCCATGATTTATTATATTGATTTTTGAATTTATTTTATAAATAAAGAACCATGATTAGTGTAAGTATTAATAGTAGATGACATAAATGTTATATTGTTGGAAACAATGCACTAAATTTTCAAAAGAGTAAAGGATAATATTATAAATATGCAAATTATAGAATTACTCGAGGGGTATTTGGATAAAAATATCTTATGAAGCTTAAAATATAGGTTGAGTTTGGATGTAGTTTTGAAGAACCAAATGAATAAAATTTATTACAAATAAGAGGACTATAATTTTATATCAGGAAGTTAGTTTGATGAGGATGCATATGATAATTTTAAAAATTTTATGTCTCATTTTAAAAAAACAATTGACTCATAAACAGTGTTGAATATAATTTTGAACCATATATTATCAATACAAGGTCAATTATGAACCCAAGGATTGTCTTGAGAAAGATAATATTCAAAATACTGAAAATGAGAAGTTTTTTATGGAGAAAAATAATTTGATTGATGAAAAAGGTGTTAATCATAAAAATTATATTTATTTTGAAAAATAAAATAGAAAACCCAAGTTCAATGATTTTGAATATGATAAAATGAAAAAATATAACCTTTAAAAACACACTTTTATGTATATTGAATTATCAATCATGCAGTAAAAATACCTTGATATTGATAATGAACTAAAACATGAGATGAAGGACATAAAATATATATTTATTTCATGGTATAATAATCCATATATTACAATAAAAAATCCGTAAATTCTTAATTAAAAATTATTTTTCAAAAACTATTAGCAATAAAATAAGTGTTTTCTGTAATTATTGTGGTGAAATAAAGTTTAATTAAAATTTGGATTATCTATAAATAAAAAAATCTGATTAAATGATGATATTAAATCAATCTCCTACACAAACATAGATATTATGTACTACCATATAGTTTAGTGGATGCAAACTATTGGGATATATATTTTTGGTTAAATCACATGTTTCGTAATAAAATATGGTTTTCGGTGTAATGGATGGGGTTTTTTCCAGTTATGACATAAATAATAAATATTTTATCATAATGGCCCTTTACCCAATAGAAGGAAATAATAAAGGGTAGTAGTTCAAATGAGAAAGAATCATATTGTAGAATAATTCATGTGGAAATGGAAACTAGATATAGGTTAAAAAAAGGTTTCATTTCAATTATGTGGTATGTGAATGGTGTGATGAAAATGAATTTTGATAAAATAAGTTCATAGAAATCAAACCTAATTGGTTCCATATAATGTCAAGTGGGTTTATGTATAAGTGAAAAATGAACAGAAGACATGATTTTAATATTTTTCAATTTAATCATTTTATAAGACAATGGATTGAATACCATATATTATATTATCCTCATACAAGACAAGGGATGCTAAAATTTTTAGGAACATTCTGAAAAAAGATGGTGGGTCTGTAATATTTGGAAATGATTCATCATTGAAAAAAATTATATTCATTGATAAAATTGAGAGTGATAATTTGATATATATCGATCTTCTTTACGATAAAGAGATAAAACAAAACATGATGACGGCTATCAAACATTCTATTATTTTTCATGAGGTAGCGTTAAATAAAATATCATGAATATTTAAAATAAATGCCCATGAAAAAAATATTACTCTTGGATGATGAAAAAAATGTATATTTATTTTATTGTAACGAATCGTTCAATACATATTATGAAAGAATGAAATATGAGAACATGTTTTGGAGTAGAAGACATGGGTATCATTTCCAAATAACACTAAGGGTTTATTTCAAGAATGATGTTGTAAAAGTTAATACCAAATTCAAAATATATCATGATAGAAATTGTTGTTCATTTCAAAAAAAATGATAACTCGGAAGACAGTTAGGATGATTGATATTATTTCAGTAAGAGCACTGATAATACTCAACATAGATCATTATATCCCCATGAGACTAGAGGAAACTCGATTTAAACAATATTTCATTGATATCGTAGTATATTTTACTAATTTTAAAAATAATCTTCTCATCATGACCTAGTCTAATGTGGTTAGGATGTTTAATATATGTATAATGATGGTTAAAAATGGCATTGTTTTGTGTATCAACAAACTAACATCCGATATTGGTAATTAATAGATAAGCGATGCATTTTAAATTTACCATAGAAAAAATTTAATTTTGAATTATTTTATCACACAATATACTCCATGAAAAAATATTTAGTTAAAGAGGATTAATAATTTTTTAATAATTTGTAAATAATGGATGTTAAAAATTATGTGTCAAAATATTTATAAAAAGATGATGATTTCCAAACATTTCATATTTAATATAGATGTATTCTCAGATACAAGAATCATGATACAATTTTTTTAGATGTTTTGTCAAGATAACATCATAGTAATATATTTTTATATATAGTTATCGATGTTATATTTTTATCAACTAGAGAAGAAAAAGAATGTTTGAAGAAAAAAATATGATGAATTATTTAGGGGCCTTTTATATACATTATTTTCATATAAATTCATGAATAAGATATTTCAATTATTTATTAATTATCTATTTATTAATTTTATTTAATAATTGGAAATAAATTTCTGCAGATTCAATCTTATTTTGAGGTTTCTTTAAAAAAAATTACCAGATTTGTAAGAATTTATTTGAAAAACATACTGAAATCATATTAGAAATGGTTGATGTAGATTCAGAATTTTAAAATGATGATTTATAAGCTTCTATCGGTGATATAAATTTTCATCATAATTTAAATGAACATAAAAAAACTGATGATATCATTTTGAATTAGAAAACACCAATTATGAATAGAATATGGTAATGAGTTGACAACCAAATAGATCATTTATCATAGGTTGATCCTATACTGAAGGAAAAGGATATTGAACATGGTGATTTTTTGGAATATTTGAATAGATAACTCAAAAAATTGTGTTTATATTTAAATAGAAATTACATCATAAAAATATTACTAAAAATATTTTTAGTAAAAATTAGGGGGAATGAATAAAATACATGAGAATGTGTGGTATTCAGAAAAAAGATTTAATTTTCGAAAAAAAATACATTTAAATCTATGGAATATAAATTTAATATAATTTTTCACTAGTGACTGGATATGATACAATAATAATTTACATAGAAATGTTATCTTATTAGATTTAAAAAGTATATAAAATGTATAAAAGTTATATATTTTAAAGGTGACCATGAAGAAGATGATTTTTTTACAATGATATGGTTTCATTCTTGACAATGATAGAATATTGGTATACATATTAGAGAAATAATTCTATGGATAGAAAAAGGATCTAAGTGGATGAAATTTTTAATTTTATGTATTATTTAGAAAAATTTGGTTTCAGAAGAAACTAATCAATAAAATTTACTTGGAGAATGATTTATCAGACACGATGATGGTCATTGAATACACATATGAAATTATTTTTTAATGTAAATAAATTTTAATGGTTGGTGAATTCAATTAAAAAATGTAGAAGTTGTTTGTGATGGATAAAATTTTAAAACTAACGTATTTTTCTAGTTTAATAATTAATCTGAAAACATATTTTATTTGTACATGAAAATTAAATCTGAAAACATATTTTAAAACTAAAGTATTTTTCTATATTCTATTATTATTATATCTCACATCATCCAAACCTTATAATGAATATGTTCAGACACTATTCTCTAGGTAAATTGTACACAAAAAAGAATCATACAATCTTTTAATTATTATTATTTTTATGTATATAAAAGGGAATTTGAATTATGGAATTATCTGAAAATTTAGTGTGGATATATAATTTAATAGTAAATGTTTTTCAGATTATGCATGGGAATAAATGGATCATAGATGCACATATTATGGTGTATTATTTATTTATGTTTATATATTTAGAAAGTATATAACTAAGTAAGTCTATGTTCTCCAGATCACTAATCAGTCATAGTATGTAGCATCTACTCAGGAAGGCACATTAGCATTATGGATGCATTTTTATCTAGAGTATATTTGGGTTACTATTCAATGATTACTGATGATTCATAGATATTATCAATGTTATATTAATAATTAAAAAACTGAATTCACAATTCCAAATCTAAACATATTGACATTTGATAAGGCATTATTAAGGATTATGTGTCCTCTCGTGAAATAAAACATTTATTTTTTTGGAAAAAATTTTATATTTTAGATATCATTAAAACATTCATGATACGTGTATGGTTTTGGGATTTTAGGATAAAATTATATGAATATCTTTCCCACCAATTTTATTTTTTATGCATTTAATATTACCCATCATTATATAGATTGTGTTTTAAATTTGGGAAAGTATTATGTGATGATGAGGAAGTATATGTTATAGTGGCAGAAAGATTGTTATATAAATATTTATTTGAATCACTCGTCATAATCGTTATATTCATTAGGGATGGAAATATCACAAAAATAAAACATTATCTTATATTGTGCTTTCAAGATACATCCCATCAGTATATAATGAGATTTTATTATTCAACTTTTAAGGAATGACTTTTCCTGTCTTTTTATGTTGTTATAAGATGTAAAGGGAGAGATTGTAGAGATTAATGGATTTTTTGTGTTTGTCAAGGATTTTTAAAGATCAACTATTTTTTTGAGTACTTGTGTTTTTTGAAATGAATCATATGAGGTCAAAATTAATTCTTTTAGTACTTAATCTTGTTTATATGTATTATATATCAAAAAAGGTAATTTTAAGATTCTATAAATGGTTTTGGTGTATAAATATAATTAAACATAATATGTTTTGGTTTAATTTTATAGAACTATTGATTTTTATAACTCTATGTAATCGAGGTTTTAAAAAATGATTTATATCCCAAATCCAATTCCGTAAAATAAATCAACCACAAAGCAAGATTTTCCTATGTAAAACAATAATTGTTTTGATGTATCTGAATGAAATATTTAGCTAAAAATATCATATTTAAGATCCAACAATGATGGATGATTGATGAAGACTAATTTACACATTATATGATTTTTTGTGATCCACGTTGTGAATTTTATCAATGTATTCAAATCACAAAGGGGAATATACTACTTAGGAATTTGGGACATAGTCACATAGCCAAATATCTAATGTATTTGATCTAGTGTTGTAGTTGAGTCATGTTATCAATATAAAATTCTTAGACACATATGAGATTTATTAATTTATTTTAAAACCACATAAGTTATTTTATCATTTCATAATGGTTGAGAATTTAATAACCTAGATTTATGGAAAATTATTGTTCCATGTGAATTAGATGAATGGTGATATGATATGGAAATCTGGGATGTTTTAAAAAATAATTTTTTGTGGAATTTTTTAATGATATTTAAATGATTTATTGGGACAAATATATTTATATATTTTATGGAAGATAGAATCTCTATTAAATAGGATATTTAAAAAAATAATCGAAAAATGATTCAAACAAGATTAAAATATAAGAAAACCTAATATTTATCAAATTATCACTCTCAATTTGATCAATGTATATAATTTTAATCAATTCATGATTTTAGATAACGGTACACGTCAAAATATTCATTATCATAAATTATTATTTTAATATAATATATTATATTTATAAAAATCATGATCATGATTTTTTACAATACTGGTATACTGAAATTTATGATGAATTAATGGTATCCATTCCTGATATGTTGATTTATATTTCGTAAAATACATTCATCACAATAATATTTTCTCATTAATTGTATTTCAGTTGACTTTACTCAGTTACACACTCTATAAAAAAATTGGGGTCTTCCTATTTTATTATATATGAATATTCTCTATTCAATATATAATCCTTTCTTCTATTTTATATTTATTTTACAATCAAATATATACAACTTAAACTACACTATAAGAACACAAAATATTATTCATTCTGTACTGAAGGGTGTTCTCTTAAAATTTTATTTCATTTATTGATTATAAAAATATTTATAACCATTATATATTATAATTAAATATGTATAATTATTGACTAATATTAAATTTTTGTTATGTATAGTATAATTTTTTCATCCATCCTCTTTGATAAATTCATTATTCTTGTTATATGATGGGTGGTCCTTTAAATTATACACCGACATGATGAATCTATATGTCTCATGTAATTAAATACATTAAATTTTTAGTGTATAAAAACAATTTTTATATGAAATATTGTTCACAACTCTAATTTTATGGTTATGATGTTCAAAATTATTAATTGAATAATTATGTTATTTATTATTATTATCCTTGTCATTTTTTTTCCAATTTCATTGGTTATGGAATGATTACTAATCGAATATATTAAATTTATTTAGTTATTTTCATCAAATAATAGAATTTATCCCCTTATTTTAAAATATAGACATCCAATGTACTCTACACCAAATAGATTTTTTAATCTAATAGCTTTATTTTTATTCCTTATTTTCTATGGAAATAAATAACAATTTTCTATGGAACCTATGATTTAGAAATGAAGTGATAATAAATTTCATATGTTTTTATGATTTATCAAAATGTTGAAATGAATATTAATGATAAATAAATTATAAAAATTCCTAATAATATTAAAATAATTATTTGATAATATTTTAATTTAATAAATAATCATTTTTTATGGACTGTGGTAGTTGGGGTTCTCATAGTTTGCATTAGAGACAGTTTAGTAGTAACCTCTTTAAATATATTTAATTGAAGAAATTAAAAAAATAAAATAATGATAAGACCTTGATAAATTTTATAAAATTACATATAATTGTTATGCTCTTAAATATGACTTTATAATAAATTTTTTTAAAGTATGTACTATTATACATCATTAAGGGTGGTTTTATGTTCCTGATTTCAATATTTAATGTTTTAGAGGTTCATTTTAATATAATCATCATGAATCAGTCCAAGACACATAGCTAGTGTATGGATTTAAAATTACAGAAAAATTTTGAATGTAATGTTGCTATATTAAAAATTATCACTATAAATTGGAACATGATTCAATTTATAAAAAAATATCACATAAAAATATATTTATTCGCCCATAGAATTGAGTAACAACATTTTATCATTTAACTAATCATAAACCTGTATCGTTCAATATAAGAGGCAATCTACATGTGATGACATAATATATTGTTCCTAAGTAAAATATTTAGTTCTCTTTGTAGTAATTAATAGATAACGTTATTATGGTTGTACACCAGAAAAAGGGTTATGCATATTATTATTTATAATTGGTTATAAATAAAAACAAGAGGAACATATATAAATAAGATAATGGAATACATTTATGGGATTATTACATGAAAATTATGTTCATGAGTTGAGAATCCTAACATGGAAATTAAATTCTCGATTTAATTGAATATAGAAGAGGAAAAAATATCTGAGTATGTGAGTTTCATGAAAGGTTTACTGAGAAATTTTTATATTATTTAAATAATATTTAATAAAAATCGATTACATATTTGAGGAAAAAATTCCATGAAGTCAAAGGGAATTTAATTCTAAAACATTTTCATCTAATATGTTGATTTTGTCAAATTCAATTAATAGAATTGCATAGATCCTTAATTTATCTTATTGAAGGAAATCGTGAGAGTTAAAATTAATTGTGAGTGATGTATATATCTCTCTTTAAAGAATAATTAAAAAAGAAAGGTGGAATTTAAAAAATTAATTATTTCTATGAAGAACACCCATGAGGGATAATTAAATGTTTTTGAATTATATTACATGTACAGAGACAAATATCATAATTTTAATTTGTTCAAGGGAATTAAATATATTAAATGAATCAAATGATTTAATATTTATGAGATAGGAAAATATTATAAATTTTTCCAAGAATTGTAGGAATCGATTAAGAATTATTATGATAGGGAAAAGTTAGTTTTATTCAATTAAATATGAAGGATTTGAGTGATCAAATGATATAATAATATGATCTTGAATAATAAAAAATATAAGTTGTGACTATATAAACTAATTAGGTTAGCTATAGAATTAGTCTAGAGAAAATTCATAAATATTATAGATTAATGAAAAACTATATAAATATATTTATATATATTAAGTGAAATAATGAGTTCCCAATTCTAATAAAATAATCAAATTTTTAGTTCTTAGGAAAAATAAATTATATAAACATTTATATTTTAATTGTTCCTATACTAATTTTTCACTATCGAAAAAACAGATAAATTTCGTGGTTTTATTTTTTACAAGGAGGGAAGATGAACCCCATGGATTTATGGGGTTGGTTGAGTATATTTGAAGGTAAAATGTAATTTTTGTGACACTAGGTATCATCATTTTTTAAAAACAACATGTGAGGTTTTGTTTAATTAATTTTTGTCTTGATCTAATTTGTTTGGTGTATATATCATAGTAAAGAGTTTCATGATTATTGAATGTTTTTTTGAGAATGGATGAATATTTGATGTACAGTTTTTATGAGAATTTTAGAGGTGTATTTAGTTATAAAAATCAACATAGTATATTTATAGGTAGTTAGAGGCTACCACATAGTAATTTCAATAATGAATCTGAATAAAATAGCAATATTTTACTATATAGGAAAATAGTGTAATTTACATATAATAACGAATTATGTATCAAAAAATCAAACATAAAAAATCCAAAAAATATGGGAACACTAATATATCTGAATGTAAAATGTTTGGGAATGTGCATAATCAATGTGGACAATTAAAACCCTGGAGATAAGTTACATTAATGGTATAATATGTATGTATAGAGACACGGTTTTTACCTTGTAAACCATTGAAATATTTTCACATATATTTCCAAATCAAGCTACTAAGACGACATTCAATTTCAAGGGATGGTGTTCATAGAATTATGTTTATGAAAATTCTAAGTATTTATATACCACAAAAATAGAGTAAATATGACATTTCATAAAAATGTTGAGCGGAATGGAAATATGAAACCATTGTTGGCGTCAGAACATAGTGATTACATTACGTGCAATATAAAATGATTCGGTATGGGACATTCGAACCCCTTGATAGTTATTCATATATAAATTTATGAATTATATTATTAATTTATTCATTTAATAGCTCAAAAATTAATAACTCACGGAAAGGAAATTAGATGAGAGGTTTGATACCGACATAGTGTTAAAAACATATGTTTTACCGTAGGCAGGGTATAACCTTTGTCGGTGTCAAGAGTTCAGCTTCTGATCCTTCGTGGACAGTTTATTGAACCAAGAACATATCTAGAATACTTGTGAGGCAAGGATGACTAGTCTGGAGTTTATACTTCACAATATGAAAGACAAAATATTTTGGGGATCGCCGAAGGTGATGTGGATTTGTGTGTTCTGGCAGAGTAGGGTCGGTGTGAGCATGGTGGCTAGGACGAAGGTCTGGAGAAACATTCGGAGGACAGGTGATGAGTTGGACGAAGGCATCATGTGGTTCATGTAGAGCAAGTAAAGGCAGTAGTGACATGTGGTTCAGCCAAGGTGGTCTGTTGTGGACGAAGGTGTCAATGCGAGGTAGTCTAGTCTGTTGAGGCATAGTAGTCCAAGGCGGTGAGGCAGCTCTCAAAGGCGGCAGCTAGGAAGTGACCGGTGAGGCAGCAAGTCAGGGGCACCTGAGAGCGGTGGCCTACGTGGTTAAATAGGGGGCAGATAGGATTAGATAGTGGAAGGGAGAAACTAAATAAAAATTTAAAAATGGAAAATGAAATGAAAATAATATTATTAGTTTTATTATTAACAATTTAAACCCTCATCGCATCGTAATTATATTTCCAATTCAATCACCATCAGTGGTGGCATGACCTGATAGATGATATGATCATTTTAAAACCATTTTGGATAAATTTCTACAAACATGTAGTCTGCGTCAATGAAATTCCCATGAAATGAAAGATTCAATATTTTTATTTAACCATCGACCAACAAAAACTCTTGCATGCATCATCTGATTAATGTTACAGAAGTGGTGGTGTAACACTATATTTAAGAGGATCAATTCAAGAACAATGAGGGATATTGAATTCTAGTTCATGTTTAATGTCCATGAAACTAAAAATAATAATATTTTTATTGTTTCAGAATTCGATCATTTATCGTAACTCTTTCGTAAAATGTCCAATTAATGCACTGTCAATAGCCTCACAATACTAGTATTTGAACGGAATTTTCAAGACTATTTTTGGATTTTTAAACTAACGTCGAGATTTGGCCCCCACTAGTCACTTTTCATTAAAAATGTGGTACCATACAAATTTTCAATTGGATGTATGTTTGGGGTGAATAATTAGTCAATATTTCATGTTTTTTCACAAGGATCACAATGGTGTGATCCATTAGGATGTAAGAATCATTTTTCATGATCAAGTTAAATTTAGAAACATGATTGGAATTTCGTCTGATAATTTATATGTGTTTTTAGAGAATCCACGGATTACGTCAGCACCATATCTTGTGAGAGTGGTGGTGAATTATGAATAGATGAGGTCAAATCTTTAGGGGTTGTTCGAGGTGGTATGTTAGTGAAATTACATTTTTTTCCTGAATACCTATGAAATGAATTTTGCGCTTGTCAGTCTCTTGACTAGATGTTACATGTAATCTGGGAGTACATTGGCATGCCATGTGGTTCTAGTGAACCGTTTATTACCCGAGTGTGGATGGGAATATGAACAAGCGACAACATGTGGTCACACATCATGTGGGCATTGTATGAACTGTGTACCGTGTTTTGGATCATATGGCTCTTGTTTATCTTTTTTTGGACTCTGATTTTAGCTCGTAATCAGTATATCTATAGTTTTTTTTCACATTGAATTCCATGGTTTCCTCTGTAGTGGCTTTTGAGATGCGAAGAAAAAGGTTTCGAGTTTGGCTCCTATATGAGGAGACACCCGATAATGGTATTGAACATAATATACCTTCGTCATATTCGAGACATAACATATATTAGGGATGTCATGTGTTGTTATTGGATGCTTTCTGATAGGTATCATCTACTAAGAATGGTCAGTGTTGTTCCCTGATGCATACTAAGATGTACATACAAGCAGTGACGACCAGTGTATTTCCTCGATGGTTTCTGATATATAAAATATAGTTGTGAAGGATAGAGTAGTACCATGTAGAATTATCATTAATAATCGGTAGTGTTGTCCTCGATGAACAGATATTGTGCTTACCCCACAATAGGGATGGGTAGAATAGTCACTGATGAGAAGATACTGGGATGACCCCTAGCAGGGCTGGGAAGCATAGTCCCCGATGATTCAGAGTAGACCCTTGACTTTGCAGGCACAGTAGAAAGGTGCAGCTCGGGTTACCTATGTGATCAAACGAAAGAGGGGTTCATTCCCAGTCTAGACACATCCCTTTGATGTTATCTAAAACCATGTGGGTGAGACAGTACCACACAAAGTTGATAGTATCGAGGTGTGGTGATTTTAGAATATATGAGTTGTTCCCCATAGGAAGATGTGGTAAGGTGCTACGACATTCAGATGGCTTCACTTATGGAATTATTTTTTACACACATTCATGGATTATTTATGAGATGGAGATCCTATTACTCTCTCATTTGGGTTTCTTTGATGAAGAATATATATATATATATATATATATATATATATATTATTTTAATTACCCACTCATTGGGTTTTAGTTTCTCTCCTTCCATTAGAGGTGAAGATGCATAGGGTATGGCATTTTCTTTTTGTGTCTTCCTTCTCATGGTTGGGCGAGTCCCATCACCTACTATTGGTATAGAAGACACGATGACAAGTTCATCTTCTAAATGTTTCTAGATCCTTCTGTTTGGATAAGCTTACATCACTCTCTTGTTGTATTGAGCTACACTCATTTTACTATATATTGTCTTATATACAACATTTCTTTTTAGAGTATATCTTACAACTCACCCTTTCCATTTTTTGGGGAATCCAACTGATTATTTGTATACTCATCCCTGCTTGGGATGTTCAAGAACTTGTCCTTACATATGTATATGACCGGCAAGTTGATCGTCGCTTTGGAGAAGCATAGGGATATGGGTTGTCGGACCATGTATAATGGTCATATAATGGGATCTAAGAGTGGGTGTCTTTTAGATGTCCTGATTTAAAGTTACTGGTAGGTTGTGGCACCTTTTGGTTAGGCTGTGTATTTTTACTCTTTTCCCATTTTAGTTTACTATACCATACATATAATTTTTAGTTGTTCGTGCATGTTTGGAATAATTATAGTATTTTAGCATCATTAATTAATTTTCCTTTACAGTTTATCATCATGATGGATATGTGTGTGTACAGGTTCATAGAAAAAATCCTCCCTGAGTTTTTTGTGCCTTCAGTAATTATCACTAACCCATTTCCAATGGAGTTGGGCTCGGGGTAGTTGTTCGTCGAGCCCCGGTGTGGGTCTGGACGTAATAAAGTGGTATCAGAGGTGGTTCACACCTAGGGATGTTGTTCGAATGTTTCCCTAAAATGGTATTGGTTATGTTTAAGAGAGAACTATTAAAGTGTCTTGAGAGTGGATCTCATTCCAGGGAGTCTAGTGATGGTACGGGCGGCCAACATATCTATTCACCTGGACCCTGATTACAATATTTTCAACTCGGAACCCTAATAAACAGGTTTTCGCAAACAATGGTAAATTAAACATATAAGATTGATTCTTTGAATGTCCTTATTGAGTCATATCAGCAGTTTTTTTGATATATATATGTATATATATATTCATCTGACTATGGTACTCCTTGACAAAATTCCAGAAGTCCCCTTGATGGTAGCCTGTCAGGATACCTGCTCTGGTTCGTGATGATGATCATATGAGTGACCAGGAATTAGTTCAGTATCCTCCATGTGACTTATTTTTTTTATGTGGTTAGGTAGTAGTATCCCCCCACATCGAACATCACATATCGCAAGATAATCACGGTGAGGACATGCGTAGGCTGAGCACATTTCGTATGTTCCAGTGACGAAGACCGCTAAGGGTTGGCAGTGAGCCAAAACCACATATAACAATGTATTTTTTTAGTTGGTGGCCCGCCTCTTCAGGATTTTAATAACACCATCATATCATATGGTGAATTTAGCAGCCATCCATTTCCATGGAGCACCTAGGAATTAGTGGAGATTGGTTACTCAGATAATTTAGGAGTCGGCACTCTTATTGGATGACTTCCAATAGTTGTTTCGTGAGGAGTAATACCCCTACTACTTCTGTAATGTTCGACATCAAGAGCTCCTACCATTTCATGGGGGGGGGATTTTGACTGAGTATGAAACTAGGTTCATTGACCTTGCATGCAACTCTCTAAACATGTCCCTGATGGCTACATTTGAGAATGGAGGTTTGAGTATGAAATCCTAAGAGATATATGTTATATCATAGTACCCTGGTTCATCCCCACCTAACTCGAGGTGTTGTATCAGGGGATGGTTAGAAATCTAATTATATAAATGTGACGCCATACAACTGGTTGAGGTAAAGGGAGAAACATTGATAAGATGTATTTCATATCTAGAAGGTGTAAGACGAAAAGATATCGATATAGGAGATATTCCTATTTTTGAACATGGGGGTGGGTCATCCCTAATAGGTATGGTGCTATGATTTTGATGAACATGGTCATATGGCCTGCGACTGCCTGAGACGACTTGCTAAGAACACCGAGTAGGTTGTAGGTGGTCCACCATGATATGGAAAACATGGTGATCAGGGTGGTCCCCAGGGAGGAGGTTCTAGTAGTGTAGTAGGATAAAAAAGAGGTGGGGTATGACATTATGAGGTATCTCCACCACACCCAACAATCCCATGAAATGCTCAATATGGTGGCATCTTGGACCACAGAAAACTGAAAGAATTGGATGTCTATGATCTTGTAGAGCATGAGATGCTAAGAGGCTTGTATCTTTTCAACTTTATTAGTTGAAATTGTTTTTAGGTTTTTGAATTACCCTTTTTTGTCTTCTCATTTATTGATGTTTTACCAAGGTGACGTGGGGAATCATTGTAACTCTATGTTGGTCCTGTTTGACGTACCATGGATGGCATAATGAAGAGGGGTCCTTTCCCCACTGATACATATTTTTTTTACGTGAGAATAACCATTAGGGTGAGTCAGTAAAACCCAAAGATGATAGTATCAAGGTTTGGTAGATGAATCCTACTTACTAGTGTGTTCATGGTGGGGATGTGTGATGTTGATTCATAGCATGTCTTATAACTACTGGTGTAGTTTTCTGCTTGACCTACCTTTTCTGGGAATTCCACTATTTGGTGGAGCGTGGTGCCTATTTTAGGGGTTACTCTCCTACCAAGGGAAAGGAAGAAACGTGGGGTATGTGACATGTTTTATATTTTTATCTTCTTGAGGTTGGATGTGTTTACTCACCTACCATGTTCTTTGGTTCCATTGCATTCTCAATATCATCTTAGATACAACAGTTATCTAGTACAGGTTAAAGTGATGGAAACCTCATGAACCAAACTATGTTAATAATTTTATGGGGCTGATAATTGTAGTCTCCGGCCTAATAATATGGATACAAAATCTTCTATAAGAGGGATTTCTGGTTTGATCAGACCATGGGAGTCTCAGGTACTTCTCTACTCAGGGAGACTTGAAACTCAGACAGCGATTGTAACACCCCAAGATTATATGAATTTATTTATTTTTAATTAATCTAATCATTTCATATTTTTACTTCAAATGACAATGAATATATATCTTTTATTAAATAAAATTTCAATAATTGGAATTTGTTATATGCAATAGTATGGGAAGCATGTACTATATGAAACACCGACTTGGCTTGTGTTACACACAACACTGAGTTTCTCTGAAACAAAAATTTACTATTATATATATTTAAATATGACAGAAATAACCAATACGGTAAACATAGTTACGTGAATATTAATATATTTTATATTTTTTTATATAAATAAAATATATTAATAATTAAAGATATGATTTTATTTAAAGTCCTTCTATTTTTAAAAATATCATTTTCTTGAATGAATCGCTTCAAAAATATTTAAAAATATCGACCAAATAATAAATTATATTTGGTAAAATATAATTCATTTTTGAATTCTGAATACCGAAATTAGCTTAGGGTAAATTTTTGGCATTTTTCTTAAATGTTTAAATTTTTGATGAATAGTAAAATATAACATTGATGTTAAAAAAGAGAATTTTTCATTTATATAATTATTTTTACATTAGATTGATTTTAATGTCTCCATAGATAAATAATAAATAAATTATTCCAAATTATAACATTTGAATCATTTTTAAATAAAAATTAGATATAAAAAATTATTGATCTTTTGAATGTCTCTATTACCCACCTTCTAGCCACATTTTAGGATTAGCTGAAAAGAAAAATTTACCGCTTTTGTGAATTTAATTTCAAAAAACAGACATCCATTGTTGAAATCAAGATGAAAAATGTGATCTAATATGACAAAAATAATTCTTGGTTAATAGTAACTTTTAAATATTATTTACCTAAGTTAAGGGTAAATAGTTTAATGAAAGGTAAAAAAATAATATTATACTAATATAAAATTACACTAACACTTATCCTAATTTTGTTGGTTATGTGTTTTTCGACCAAAATCATCCTTATGTCAAAATATGATCCTATTTAATACACTATTTAAGATTAATACATTTATTATTTTTTATTTAAACATGAGTTAAATGTATCATATTTATAATTTAATAAGTTAATTATTCATAATACAGGGTTATACATAATATAAAAAATAATATAATTAAAATTTTAAATATAATAAATTTATATAAATAATTATATTTTATTTATTATTTTTAGTGAATAAATAACTTAATTAATGACATTTATAATAAATATGATGTAATTGTTTAATTAATTGTTATTTAAAATAATTAATATTAGAAATATTAAAATAAATCTTATTTGATTTAAATAATGATATAAAAATATTTTGTTGATATATTTGAAGTTTTAGTGATATATCAGAATGATATTTTTTCATTTATCATATTGTTTTGATATTTTTAAAATGAAAATATTGAATAGTATCAAAACTAGCATTAATGATACATTAAAATAAATAATATTTTATTAAATGAAATAAAATTCATAAAAATATAACGTACATCCAACTAACAATGATTGTGTCAATGAAGTCATAAATTATCCTATTGGGGTTTCATTCATTTTATAGTAACTATATTCACCCTATTGTGTAGAAAATAATGATGTCACGATAAAAATAAAATAATTTAACTGTGGGGTAACTATGAAAGACAAATAAAATGTTGTGACATAAACATGTATAAAATTAATTGGTTTATAGTATTTTTACCCATACACATACTATTATATAAATAAATAATATTGGAGATATTTTAAATAAGAAAACAATTATAATAAATTAATAGTTTTGGAGTTTCCTAATGTGCCCCTCCTCCCTCTTATAAAAGAGAACATCTCCTTTTATTTTATTCACACCTCTAAATCATTTTGGATCATCCAAAAACTACCAAATTATCCTCACACCTTCCCTAAATTCGTCTAATAACGCTTCCCAATGTCATAAATCAACTCAATGAATCAATTTGGCCCAAACCAAATGGAATTACCTGATTGAGAGGTAATGTCTTCTCTCAAGATCATTTCCTTTATTTTCCTTCTACACCACCTACTATATCTTTATCCTAATATTTTATGAAAAAACAAGTATACTCAATATAATAAGATGTTTCTATTCTAATATTTAGAACTACACATACACACATATCCAACTAAGGTATATCGAACATACTATTTATGTGTACGGCGAACTACTGCCTCACAAAATGACGATTGTTCATTTTTATCCATTACAACCAATAATTATGGCCAATATGATGGAAACCCTTTATATATTTTTATATAAAATATTGATTGTTTACTTAGGATTATTTATTCCTTTTTACAACACATACCATTTTACATTCCATTTGGTGTTAATACGATAACAACTTTTGAGAATGTATGGAATACCACACCCTCTTAGTGACGAGATTCGTTCCCACACCATATAGAATGTACTAAGTATGTGATTACTAAAATTATATGATATATATGATATATTAATTACACTAGAATAATTATATAAATTAATATATACATGTATATACATATTTCATTTACATGCCTTCTTTCAAAACTACAATTAAAACAAAAATAATGTTCATGCATACGAATAACTTACCGTCTCTATGAACAATGTATTCCATTTAATACTTATTTATGATATAGATTTTTTTAATATACATGTAATTGATATATATGATATTTATATCTTGATTTATATTCTGGACTCATTTTATATTTGTAAGGACCAATGATTTAAAAAATTAAGTCGATTGTGAAGAACAATGTGAATATTACCAGAAGTGAAACCTTAACATAATATTGTTAACAATAGGGTAATATAAATCCATAATAAAACAATATGTGTCCTCAGATATAACAATATGATTCTGTATAAGATTCTCACTTAACTTATATTAATTATACATGAATATATTTCGAGAATGAAGAGATTCAGGACACAAGGTAAGGTATTTTTTGTCTCACCATTATTTCTATGAGATAAAATCCACATAAACAACCTGTTTCTTTTATGTGGTGTATATACTACCCTCGAATATTTTTCGGAGTCATATAAAAAATTATATGATATTTACATAATATTATATTTTTTTACATCTAGAATAAGATTCTATTGGTTATTATTTGATGCGTATTGATTTCACAATCTCTTCAATATTTGGGATTTTTTAGATTTAGGTATCTTTTGGGTATTCTTTATCATCCATGTCCATGTTTTAAAAAAAATCATAAAATGTTCTATTATTACCCTATGGTTTTTTACCCTCATGTATATCCATTTTTGAATTCTTTACTACATGTTTTGAAACAAATATTTCTTTCATTTTTCATATAACAGATTTTTTAACATTTCAAAAAAATGTATTGGATGATTATTTTTTAAAATTATATAGCATGAAAGTATTTGTAATCCCTCATGATTACTAAATAAATTGAATATTCCCTGAAAATATTACAAGATTATTTTCAAATAAAATGTTTTCTTTTAAATTAATCTAGAATTTTATGAAAATAATACTATTTTAATAAAGAAATGATATTTTCCTCAATAACTATTTTAAATAATTTTAAACACTTCATTGTTTTAAAAATGGTTTATAATATAATGTATTTGATAATTTTTTATGTTTTAAAAAGTTATTTTAATTCAATATTCATGTTAAATGTTATCATTCAACATCCCTCCCTACCCATGATGAAATAATTATTTATTTCTCAAGAACACCATTCATATTATTTCTTTGGATGGTTTTTGTTTTGATGTAATGGTGTTTAAGAAACCCCGTTATTTTCATTGGTTATGCATTTAATGAAATGATTATGAATCCATTTTCTTATTCATTATTTGTTATATGATTACATATTTAGGAAATTTATTCCATTATATTGGTTATGACATGGTTGTTTATCATACACTGGCACATGTATGTATGATTTCATTATGAGAAGTTGGGGACTTATATCACCCTCTGATGCATTGGGTAAAAATGGAAATATCATGATGTATATATGATATGTGTGAACATGATTTCATGTTTAAAATTATATGAAATTATCTGGGTTGCATGTCCATAATTCTATGTGTGGACCCAATTTTCATGTCCATAATCTTTGAATGGGTTTGGTTTTTATGTCAATATTTATATGTGTGGGCATGGTTTTTATGTCAATAATTCTATAAGTAGACCATGTTTTCAAGTCCATATGTTTATTCAAGGGCCTGATTTCATTTTCTTAATGGGTGACCCTATTACATTTTATTCATGTTCACAATAGTACATGTTGATGTGTATGCAACAATTTCATTCCTTATATCAATTGTTTTGATCTTATGGATTGTGTTCTCTGATTTACTTATGAATCATGTTTATCTTTGATATATAACGTATGATATTTTAAGGTTATTATCACATTATCATACCCTTTATGCTCATTTTTCTGTTTATATATCATCATTCTTTACACTTACTAAGAATTTGATCTCACCAATTTATTATTTTTCTTTTACCCATGTAATGAATAGAGGTTTTAGGTCAAACTAATAAAGGAGGATATCTTTATGTGAGATGTTGAAGACAATTCACTAGGATATAAAATTTTGTTTACATGCATCCAAATACACTGAACAATTATGGTCCTCTGGCTTTTATTATTGTAATGTAATGGAGAAATTTCTAAAATAATGTAATATCCATGTATATTATTCCTGGGTAATTATAGTTGGTAATAGAGGAATGATTTATTCAACATTTAGAAATAATTATGAGAAAAATATAGTGATATATGTATGTATATTTCTAAGGATATTTCTAGGGATGTGCGTGTCGATAATTATAAGGACGATCAAACATTAATGAAATTGTCCTGAATTTTGGTAAAGGATAGTGCAAGTGTTTTTTTAATAAATACTAAATTATTTGGATAATACACGTGGATGTGGATCTATCACAGATGTCCATAGGAGTGGAAACTCAGAAAAGATGATATGGTCCGGCCATAGGGTAATCTGGTATACAATAACAGGCCTTACAACACACCTGTATTAACAATGTCAAGTGATATGCTTTGAGAATTCATAAACTCTTCATGAAACATCATTCAGGATTTAAAAATAAGTTTAATTTAATAACATTGGGAGAACCTAATGTATCATATATTATTGAATTTTTCATATGTTAGACATCATACAAGTGAATTTTCTTGATTATGTGGGTTCTCATTATTATAATTGATTCTTGAACTATACATTTTTTAGTCAATGGATGGAACCCAAAGGAACCACATTAATTATGGATGTGATGGAAAATGTACTGATTTTATTCCTAATAAACTAAATTTTATGGGAGATAGAATGATGATTCTTGTTTCCATGACCACAAATCCTCATCAAGCTATTAATCATGTTTGTCTTCCGAATGAGAAATTAGGGAACAATGTTCCCTTTAATCCTACTTATAGAAACCTCCAAATTAATTTAGTGGGAAAACTAATCCACTATTCTTCTAGAAATGTATTTCTACCATTTAAAGGATATTTTTCCATCTTCACTATTCAGAACGTGAAAATGTTACGTTGGGAACTTATCGCTTGAAAGGTAAATATGATCTTTTCTATAATTTTTGAAAGAATATGATAAAATAATATAATAATGAAAACATGGATTGGGATGATTTCAAGAACATGTTATTCAATATATAACTTCCTTTTATTCTTCTTACAAAAATGTATATCGTGGCTTCCCATATATCTCATTGTTATGGTAAGAATATATAGATAAAATCCCACTAAAAATCTATAAACAATAGAAAAAAGATTATTATATTTGGTTTCCTCTCAAATTGTGGAAGGACAAGTTGGTGAAATTTTCATAAGTGGTCTAATAAATATTTTATGTGGAGAAAGCATGGTCATTGGGCATTCGAGTTCCGATGTGATGAGAATAAGTTAGCTAAAAATGTTAATAGAGACAAATCTGTATAGAATTTAACTCCCCTACTTTGGTGTTACAGGTTAAAGGAAGATGGGTATGACAACCCTGCTTTTTATTACAACTTAAACATGCTTTATTACATAAAAATTCACTTGATACAACAAAGAAGATCGAGAGGTTTAGTGTCTTTGGGGCTTAGGATCATTACATAAAAACTTTAAACTTGAAACACAACATACTTATTGAAAACTTCCTTTACATGACCACTACATTCCTTCGTACTTAGCATTGCATGGGATAACCTGAGGACATGCATAAGAAAAGGGTGAGCTATAAAGCCCAGTAAGGGAGTACACAATGAATAACATGAGGAGTAAAAAACATGTTAGGCAATAGGCATATCAATAGAGCATAAGAGATACGTGAACATAAAGGCATGATAAAGCATGATAATCATAACATGGAAATGTGGCAACAACACTTAACATTGAATTAGCATGAGCCAAGGCTCATTGCACATGGATCATGAGTAAACCCTCATTGCACTTGAAGCACGAGTAAACCCTCATTGCACTTGAATTAGCATGAGTCAACACTCATTTCACATGACATATCATGATACTATACTTTACCCAATGCATTGGAGCGCTATCAGGGCGCACCCTTCTTAAACATTTCATTTCATGCATAAGTGTGCCACATGGATCATAAAACATGGATTCATAAAACATAATCATTTATTCCACGATAAAGGAATGTGGAATTAATACATGAAACATTACAATCAATAAGTAAACGTGCATAAAGGTGAATACCCTTGATGGAGAAATGGGCATGGTATTCACTACACAATGATATTGGCTTAGAAAATCGGTGTGATTTCGGCAGCGTAACGGCGTGACATATGAATTCATAAAAAAGGATGATGAGAGAGAAAGGGGTTACTCATCATATTTACGTGTAATGAACAGTAAGAAGGTCATATAGATACATGTCCCAACAATTGAAATGGAATTTAGATTCATGATACAAAAGTATTTCTTGAATATAGAAGAGGAGAAAAAGGTTCCTTTCGGAATTTCGGCATAGTAACGGGTGTACATGGGAGGCATTTAATGAGAGAGAAAGGGGTCTCCCATCATTCAAACAATAAGAGGGCAGTATGGGAGAGGTGCGAAACCATACCCCAACATTCATAAATGAAATTAAAAGGGCAATACAACTTAAAGAAAATTGACAAAAATGAGAAAGGAAGAAAAACCCTTACTTGGAAGTGTGCTTCCAAAGCCTAGAGAGAGGCTTGTGAGAGGCTTTTTGGGAGCTTGGGGCACCTTGGGAGGATTCTATAGAGAGTAAGGCAGAGGTTGGACGAACTTCAAGGGCTTTGAGTGAGGAGGAACTGGGAGCTTGGGTGGGTTTATATAGGAAAGGTGAGAGAATTCTTTATTATTTAGGTTTGGGACCCCTTATATTAAAATAATCCAAACCACAAACCATCCCATGGTATTTGCCCATGGTTTCTGGAAAAAGGAAAGAGGAAAACAATATTTTACAAGGCCAAGGTCCGAACTTATTAAAAAATTAGGGTTGCTTATGTGGAGGTGAGTCACACTCCCATGGAAATTAATTTAAAAAGGCAAAGTGTTGAATAAGTCTTGAGGGCTCCATTAATGCTTTGAAAAGTGAGTCAAACAAACCCAAAACCTCATTATTTTAATGATATAACATATATTGGCCGAACATAAGGATTATGGTATTTTATTACATCACCATTGGGTCATTATGATGTCATAAAACACATTATATATTTAAATGGTATTTAATTTTTACCCAAAAATTTGACTGTCTCAGAAAATTATGAAAAATTCACCGTTGGATAATTTCGACGTCCTGATTCCAAAAATAATATTTATTTTATCTAAATAATTTTATAAATATGTGAATTTTCACTTTTAAAATAAAAACCAACATTTATAAAAAATTCACGGGTTTTGACAGAAATGGCTTTCAAACCTTAATAAAAATTTTAATTGCATTCATAAAATTATAAGATCATTTATATTTAATAAAAATTAATTTAATATTAATAATAATATTTTATTAAAATATTATTTAATTCAAAAATCCTTTAATTTAATAAAATATAATTCTTAATTAAATAATAACTAAAAACATCATTTGTACTTTAAAAACTAATTACAATGCATCAAAAATGACTAGAAATTATATTCATTATTATATACAAAAATAATGTACATGAACATGGTGCTACTTATTTGTTACATAACCCCTTAAAATAGACGCATAAGACCTAAGGGTAAGGTGTGCGATGGTGACAGACTCTTGGGGTTGCTCGGATAACATCGCTCGAGTGGTAATCTCTATCAACATCCATTTTTCCCGTAGACGATCACGTTCGAGCTTGACTTGATGAAGCTCAGCTTGGGCTTGGTCAAGGGCAAAGCCCAAAGACGCCACCTCCTTTCCGAGCTCTGACAAATGGGCTTCGTAAGGGGCAATTCTACTGGATGAGGCCATCGCTTCCTTTGTCTGAGTAGAAAATTGGTTCGTTAAATCCTTTAATTTAAACTACCCAGATGATCACTGTTCAACGGCTATAAAAGTAACGGTCACAAATCTTAACGTAAAACTTAAAGAAGTTGACATCTTATAAAAACATTTTTCATAAAGAAATATTTAACTGGATCAAGAGGGATTTTCCATTATTGAAACTTTGGGTCGTTATAACATTCCCCCCTTAAGAAATTTCGCCCTCGAAATTTTCCTTTTCCCACACTAAAACAAATGTGGGTAACTTAACTTCATCATATCCTCCGACTCCCAAGTTGCTTCTTCAAACTTGTGGTTTCTCCACAACACCTTGATGAGGGGCATTGTCTTATTTCGTAGAACTTTTTCTCTACGATCTAAGATCTTCACTGGTTGCTCCTCATAAGAAAGATCGTCTTCTAATTGTACCACCTCGGAAGAGAGTACATGTGAAGGGTCTGGTATGTACTTCCTTAAGAGGGATACATGGAAGACATCATGCACCTTGGCCATAGTAGGTGGAAGTGCTAGTCGATAGGCCACAGCCCCAACACGATCAAGAATCTCGAAGGGGCCGATGTACCTTGGACTTAACTTCCCTTTATTTCCAAACCTCATGACCTTCTTCCACGGAGATATGCGTAAAAACACCATGTCTCCGACTTTAAACTCAAGGTCTCGTCGACGATTATCTGCATAACTCTTCTGTCGACTTTGGGCTGCCTTGATATGCTGCTGAATGGTTTTCACCTTCTCCACCATTTCTTCGACCATTTCTGGTCCAAGCAGCTTACGTTCACCGACCTCATCCCAACATGCCGGTGTTCTGCACCTTTTCCCATATAGGGCTTCATATGGTGCCATTTGGATGCTCGAGTGGTAACTATTATTATAAGAGAACTCAACTAGAGGAAGATGTTGATCCCATCCTCCTTTAAAGTCCATTGAGCACGCTCTCAACATATCCTCAAGTGTTTGGATAGTCCGCTCGGATTGGCCATCAGTTTGAGGATGATAGGCCGTACTGAAGTTCAGTTCAGTATTCAGAGCATGTTGAAGAATCTTCCAAAACATAGAGGTAAATCTTGGATCTCGGTCCGACAAAATGGATAGTGGTACTCCATGCAACCGTACCACTTCCCTGATATATATCCGTGCCAGTTGATCCAAAGAGAAATCCTCTCGAATAGCAATGAAGTGTGCAGTCTTTGTAAGACGATCCACAATAACCCAGATTGCATTGTTGCTTTTGGATGTCCTTGGAAGTCTAGTGACGAAGTCCATGGTGATGTTCTCCCATTTCCATTCTGGTATGTGCAATGGTTGCATCATCCCCTTAGACTTCTGCCTCTCTGCCTTCACTTGCTGACACACCAGGCACTTTGATGTATATTCGGCGATCTCCTTCTTCATATTATCCCACCAAAAGTTTTCTCGGAGATCTCAATACATCTTTGTGCTCCCTGGGTGAATAGAAAAATTTGAACTATGTGCATCATCCAAAAGTTCCTTCTTCAGCTCCGAACTTGATGGGACACATAGTCTTTTCCCAAACCGCACAATTCCTTCTTCATTAACATTAAACTCTGAGGATTTTCCCTTTTTGATAGCTTCCACTTTTTCTTGGATTCTCGCATCATCCTTTTGAGCATCCTTTAACCTTTCTAAAAGAGATGGTTGAGCAATCATTTGTGAAAGGATTGATGATGTTCCCTTCTTTATGATTCCCACGTCCATCTTCATCAAGTCTAAGAAGATTGGATCCTTCTCAATTCTCATCATTGATAGAATTGCTGGATCCTTTCTACTTAGGGCATCCGCCACCTTGTTCGCCTTCCCAGGGTGGTAATGTATTAAACAATCATAATCCTTTATGAGCTCTATCCATCTTCTCTGGCGCATATTACGCTCTTTCTGTGTGAATATATATTTAAGACTCTTGTGGTCTGTATATATCTCACATTTCTCTCCATAGAGATAATGCCGCCAGATTTTCAAGGCAAAGATCACAACCGCCAACTCCAGATCATGCGTTGGATAGTTTCGCTCATGGATTTTCAACTGCCTTGAGGCATAGGATATCACTTTATCATTCTCCATCAGCACACATCCTAATCCCTTTTTTGAAGCATCACTGAATACCACAAAAAGCTCCCCACTTGTGGGTAAAGTGAGCACAGGTGCAGTGATAAGCCTCCTTTTCAACTCCTTGAAGCTTTCTTCGCATTCATCACTCCAAGAAAACTTTACTCCCTTTCGAGTTATCTTGGTAAGAGGGTTGGACAATCGTGAGAAGTTTCTCACAAATCGTCGATAATATCCAGCTAACCCCAAGAAGCTACGGATATCAGTTACCGATGTTGGCCCCGGCCATCCCTCAATTGCATCTGTTTTAGAAGGGTCCACAGATATCCCATTGCTTGTGTTGATATGGCCCAAGAATAAGACCTCCTTCAACCAGAACTCACACTTGTTGTACTTGGCATAGAGCTTCTCCTTGCGCAACGTCTCCAGTACAGTTCTTAAATGCTCCTCATGGTCCTCCTTGGTTTTGGAGTATATTAGAATATCATCTATAAAGACTACCACAAATTTATCTAGGTAATCTCTAAAGACTCTATTCATCACGTCCATGAATATTTCTGGAGCATTGGTGAGTCCAAAAGGCATTACTATGAATTCATAGTGCCCATACCTTGTACGAAAAGCAGTCTTGGGGATATCTTCCTTCTTCACCCTTACTTGATAATATCCCGACCGCAAGTCGACCTTGGAGAAGTATTGTGCTCCACGCAGCTGATCAAACAAGTCATCGATTCTTGGGAGAGGATACTTGTTCTTTATCGTGATTTTGTTAAGTTCACGATAATCGATGCAAAGCCGCATTGACCCATCCTTCTTCTTGACGAAGAGGACTGGTGCACCCCATGGTGATGCACTTGGGCGTATAAACCCTTTATCCAGATTCTCCTGTAGTTGTTTCTTCAGTTCTTCAAGCTCAACCACAGCCATTCTATATGGAGTCTTGGATATTGGTAGCGCCCCAGGTATAAGTTCAATTGAGAACTCAACATCTCTTCTTGGAGGAAGACCAGGAAGTTCCTCGGGAAATACTTCAGCGAATTCCCTCACAATAGGCATTTCTTCATGGGTGGTTTCTTCCTTGGACTCAATCATCTGAGCCAGATATGCGTGCTCATAAGGAAGTAATATCCATGCTTGAGATGATGGAGCTAAAGGAGATTCACCTTCCTCCTGACACTTGTAAAGAATCGGGGGTCGATTCTCCATATGGAGTGTGATTTCCCTCTCCCGACAATTTATGTTGGCTCTATATAAGGAAAGCCAATCCATGCCAAGATTTGCATCAAATTCCACCAAAGGGAGTATGACGAGGTTCGCCGGGAAATTCAATCCACAGATTATAACAGGGGAGGACTTATACTCATGGGATGCAATGATTGCCCCATTTTCCGTACTCACCGACATCTTTACTTCCATTATTTGTGGTGGTGCAGGGATTGTTCTACTAAACTTTTGAGATATAAAAGAATGCGTAGAACCTGAATCAAAAAGTACGTTCACTATTCTTGAATGAATAACTAGCGTACCTGTCACCACTTCGTTGTCGGGGTTCACTTCGGCAGAAGTGATGGCGAAAGCTCTTCCTTGCTGTCTTGGAGGTTGTTGATTGCCTCCGATAACCCTTGGATTAGGGCACTGATTCGCAAAATGACCCGGTTCATTGCATTTGAAGCATTGAACAACGCGTTGAGGTTCGAACGGAGCGTTCCTCCCCTCCGTCGCAGCCGCGAGTCCTTCTTGCTGACAGTTAACAGCTAGGTGCCCTTCTCTTCCACACTTGAATCATTTTCTTGTCCCCCTAAGGCAATTTCCAGGGTGCTTTTTTCCACACTTTTGGCAAGTGGGGTGCTGTAATTTCTTAGCGCCGTTGGATTTATCCATCGGACCACCAGCATTGAAGTCCACCTTCCGCTTCTTGTCCCCATGATACCCCTGTGATTCTCCGATCTCCATTTCAACCTTGAGGGCACATCGGACAATTTCCTCACAGCTGTCGAAGTCACGGATCGCTAATGCTTTCCGCAAGCTAGGCTTCAGCCCACCAAAGAAGCGGTCAACCTTGCATTCGGGGGTAACGACAAAGCCGGAAGCGTATCGTGCAAGCCTTGTGATGTTTTCCTCATACGCTCCCACAGATTCCTCATCTTTCTGCTTGAGGGAAAGGAAGTCCCTTTCCATCTTAAGACGGAGGGTGCGTGGAAAATATTTATCGAAAAACATCTTCCGGAATACCTTCCATTCCAAAGCCTCGATCTCCTCCTCAGGATTCGTATTTTTGATCAACGTCCACCATTAATCAGCTTCACCCTCCATACGATAAGCCGCCAGGAGAACCTTCTCTTTTTTCAGAGCATTGGAGGATGGAGAATATCTTTTCAATGGAGTTGATCCATTGTTCCGCAATCGTGGGATCGGATGATCAACTAAAAGTAGGAGGCCTTTGTCTCATGAAGCTTTCAATAGCGACTTGTTCTTTCTTAGGGGGGGTTGAACGTTCCTCTTGACCAGTGTTTCTATTCAAAACTTGAGTTAGCTGAGAGAGAAGCGTGACAAAGTTCGCGATTCCCGCTCCCATTGGATTGGGCATCTCATTGGTACAATCATCACACTGATCTTCACAACGGTTGTTAGCCCGAGTTCTCCTATTACCGGCCATTGGCTGAAATAAAAGGAAAGTTAGGGGTAACACATAGATGGTAATCCAAAGAAAAAAGTTGATGACTTATAAATAAACTTTAATCTCTTTAACTCATGAGTCTATAGGATTCAATCCAGGCTTTTCATGATCATCCTTCTAACATATATTTTTTAGGGGCATTTTTCCCTTAATAAGGGTTCATACTAAGATTGTGAATTTATCAAAACATATCCCCCGAGAGTGTCGTAACCAAGAGTGCAGCAAGGCCCGTTGTCGTGCACCAGTTCCCGTTCGAGTCTAGCTCAATGCGGTGTTTTCGGGTTTTACCCCTAGGATACATCTGTGCCAGAGCCGCCTCTACCTGCTCGTATCCAGACAGGGATGTATTTGTTTGATAAAACACTTACTTAGTATTTACCAAAATTTAGGGATGTTTTTATTATGCTTAGTCTTTTATATAAGGGTTTACTAGGGTTTCCTAATCCCAAAAATAACTAAACCTATCCTCTGATACCAACTATGACAACCCTGCTTTTTATTACAACTTAAACATGCTTTATTACATAAAACTTCACTTGATACAACAAAGAAGATCGAGAAGTTTAGTGTCTTTGGGGCTTATGATCATTACATAAAAACTTTAAACTTGAAACACAACATCCTTATTGAAAACTTCCTTTACATGACCACTACATTCCTTCGTACTTAGCATTGCATGGGATAACCTAAGGACATGCATAAGAAAAGGGTGAGCTATAAAGCCCAGTAAGGGAGTACACAATGAATAACATGAGGAGTACAAAAAATGTTAGGAAATAGGCATATCAATAGAGCATAAGAGAGACGTGAACATAAAGGCATGATAAAGCATGATAATCATAACATGGAAATGTGGCAACATCACTTAACATTGAATTAGCATGAGCCAAGGCTCATTGCACATGGAGCATGAGTAAACACTCATTGCACTTGAAGCACGAGTAAACCCACGTTGCACTTGAATTAGCATGAGTCAACACTCATTGCACATGACGTATCATGATACTATACTTTACCCAATGCATTGGAGCACTATCAGGGCGCACCCTTCTTAAACATTTCATTTCATGCATAAGTGTGCCACATGGATCATAAAACATGGATTCATAAAACATAATCATTTATTCCACGATAAAGGAATGTGGAATTCATACATGAAACTTTACAATCAATAAGTAAACGTGCATAAAGGTGAATACCCTTGATGGAGAAATGGGCATGGTATTCACTACACAATGATATTGGCTTAGAAAATCGGTGTGATTTCGGCAGCGTAACGGCGTGACATAAGAATTCATAAAAAAGGCTGATGAGAGAGAAAGGGGTTCCTCAACATATTTACATGTAATGGACAGTAAGAAGGTCATATAGATACATGTCCCAACAATTTAAAAGAATTTAGATTCATGATACAAAAGTATTGCTTGAATATAGAAGAGGAGAAAAAGGTTCCTTTCAGAATTTCGGCATAGTAACGGGTGTACATGGGAGGCATTTAATGAGAGAGAAAGGGGTCTCCCATCATTCAAACAATAATAGGGCAGTATGGGAGAGGTGCGAAACCATACCCCAACATTCATAAATGAAATTAAAAGGGCAATACAACTTAAAGAAAATTGACAAAAATGAGAAAGGAAGAAAAACCCTTACTTGGAAGTGTGCTTCCAAAGCCTAGAGAGAGGCTTGTGAGAGGCTTCTTGGGAGCTTGGGGCACCTTGGGAGGATTCTAGAGATAGTAGGGCAGAGGTTGGACGAACTTCAAGGTCTTTGAGTGAGGAGGAAGTGGGAGCATGGGTGGGTTTATATAGGAAAGGTGAGAGAATTCATTATTATTTAGGTTTGGGACCCCTTATATTAAAATAATCCAAACCACAAACCATCCCATGGTATTTGCCCATGGTTTCAGGAAAAAGGAAAGAGGAAAACAATATTTTAAAAGGCCAAGGTCCGAACTTATTAAATAATTAGGGTTGCTTATGTGGAGGTGAGTCACACTCCCATGGAAATTAATTTAAAAAGGCAAAGTGTTGAATAAGTCTTGAGGGCTCCATTAATGCTTTGAAAAGTGAGTCAAACAAACCCAAAACCTCATTATTTTAATGATAAAACATATATTGGCCGAACATAAGGATTATGGTATTTTATTACATCACCATTGGGTCATTATGATGTCATTAAACACATTATATAATTAAATGGTATTTAATTTTTACCCAAAAATTTGACTGTCTCAGAAAATTATGAAAAATTCACCGTTGGATAATTTCGACGTCCTGATTCCAAAAATAATATTTATTTTATCTAAATAATTTTCTAAATATGTGAATTTTCACTTTTGAAATAAAAACCAACATTTATAAAAAATTCACGGGTTTTGACAGAAATGGCTTTCAAACCTTAATAAAAATTTTAATTGCATTCATAAAATTATAAGATCATTTATATTTAATAAAATTTAATTTAATATTAATAATAATATTTTATTAAAATATTATTTAATTCAAAAATCCTTTAATTTAATAAAATATAATTCTTAATTAAATAATAACTAAAAACATCATTTGTACTTTAAAAACTAATTACAATGCATCAAAAATGACTAGAAATTATATTCATTATTATATACAAAAATAATGTACATGAACATGGTGCTACTTATTTGTTACATAAACCCTTAAAATAGCCGCATAAGACCTAAGGGTAAGGTGTGCGATGGTGACAGACTCTTGGGGTTGCTCGGATAACATCGCTCGAGTGGTAATCTCTATCAACTTCCATTTTTCCCGTAGACGATCACGTTCGAGCTTGACTTGATGAAGCTCAGCTTGGGCTTGGTCAAGGGCAAAGCCCAAAGACGCCTCCTCCTTTCCGAGCTCCGACAAATGGGCTTCGTAAGGGGCAATTCTACTGGATGAGGCCATCGCTTCCTTTGTCTGAGTAGAAAATTGGTTCGTTAAAGCCTTATATTTAAACTACCCAGATGATCACTGTTCAACGGCTATAAAAGTAACGGTCACAAATCTTAACGTAAAACTTAAAGAAGTTGACATCTTATAAAAACATTTTTCATTAAGAAATATTTAACTGGATCAAGAGGGATTTTCCATTAATGAAACTTTGGGTCGTTACAATGGGAATTATGTTAACTAGAACCCAAACCCAAGGTTTTGTGATGAGGATCAATGTCAAAATACTATTAAGAATATAGGAAATGGAAGTCTCATACAATCTCTATTAAGGATGTGGATTATGAAAATGAAACTGTGAAATGATAGAGTTTGTACGTATTAAATTTAATGAATTAAATTTTAGAAGTAAATATATGTTATTGAGGAATAATGAAACATTTATGGATTTATTCACTATATTTTTTACCTTATAATTTAATTACATATGTTGAATGGTACTGGTATCCAATAAAGATGATTCAAATATTCTTTCAAAATCACATTATTAAGGGATATATAAACATTAATATTAACTTGACATTGAGATAATTATATTTGTATAATGATATGTTTGATATAAATAAGTAAATTGAATGATATAATTTTTATGGGAAGTAATTTATGATTTATTTTAATTAGGGTTATCCTATCATGGATAATGTATTCAACATTTTGGTGATCAAGGAATATATCCAACAATCATTGGATGTTGGAAACATGAATGTTTTCAATTAAGATATATGGAAATTTCAGCTATTACGATGACTAAAGAGAATAAATGATGATTTCTTACACATGTTTGGATTGTGACATCCAATAAAGGCCTTTTGATATATGGGAGATAAATATTAAGATGATTTAGTTGAATTATTTATAATTTTTTGGATTTTTTTCATTTATAAGGATTGTGGGATTATACATATAAATAATGTTCAACATAATCTTTATATATGTTTGTTATATTGAAGTATTATCTCACCATATGTGTTCTTATGACTGTTTGATTACATATACTAATCTTTCTGTCATAATAATGATAGATAGAAAGACCTATTATCCCATTTATGGATCCCAATATGTATTAATACTTACGGAATAAAAATTTCAACATCATTTAATTGAATGAGAGATCAAGTGGAATGGTTTTTAAAGATATACCTATAGTGAGATTGTAATGAAATCAAATAAACATTTCTTCTCATGTTCTCCCACTTTAGGAAAATGATCTTGAAACCCCAAAAAAGTTGTCCTACTAACTTCTACTATGAAAAATAAAATTTTTCATGAGATCATTTTATATTTATGTATTTTTATTGTTAAAATTATCATATTGATGTTCTATATCACTCTCCATAAAAACATGATATTCTGATTTTTCTTTTATATCCATGTTTTCACTTCCAACTTATGTACTATTTTGTGTAATCCCAGTGATGAGTTAAATGACAAACAGTTATATTTATAACTTTACAATTTTTAAAATTATTTTTTAGTATAATTTTTTATGATGTAGGTTTCTCATAATAAACATTAAAGTATTAAACTATTGATAAACCAAATGAATTTTGGGGGAGAAATTCATTTTAAGGGGACATATCGTAACACCCGTAGATTTTATGAATTTTTTTTAAATTAATTTACTATTTCGATATTTCTACTTCACTCAACACTTAATTTTTTTCAAATAAAAGTAATATGTTTTGATTTTTTTATATTCAACAGTAAGAGAATCTATCACTACACACAAAACCATGTTCTCTTTTGTTACACACAACATTGAGTCTCAATGAAATAACACATTACTATTATAATTATTTAAATAAGATATTCATATACTAGTCGTTAAACATCATTATATTAATATTAATATTTTATAAAATTTTTTATATAAATAAAACTTATTTATAATGAAATGTATGATTTATGGTAAATTCCATTGACGATTAAAAACATCATTTTCATGAATGAAATGATTTTAACAATAAATGTAATTTTAGACACATTTTTTAATTAAATTTGATAAAAAACATCATTTTTTAATTAATAACTTAGAAATTAGATTATAGAGAATTATTATTATTTTTATATATAGTGTAATGTTTTTGATTAATTGTGAAAAATATTGCATATTATTTAAATCTCAACTTTTTCGTTTAAATAATTATTTTTACAATAAATTTATTTTAAAGTCACAATAGATAAGTATTACATATATTAATCCAATTTATGTAATTTTATCATTTAGAAAAATAAATAGACATAAAAAATTATTGAACATCTGACCATCTCTTTTACCTGTCTTTTAGCCACATTTTTTGGGTTAACGGTAAATATAATTTTACCACTTTGGTGAATTGAATTCAAAAAAACAAAAATACATTATTTTAATCAGGATGAAAATTGTGATCTAATTGGATCAAAATATGCATTTTGAGAATAATATCATTTAAATTTTATTTACCATTTTTAAGGGTATATATGGTAATCAAAGGTAAAAGTAATATCAAAATAATATAAAATAACCCTAACAATTTTCAAAATTTCATTGTATATTTTTTCACCCAAATATTCCTTAGTTAAATAATATTATCCACTTTAATCCACTTATGTAAGATTTATACATTAATTTTATTTTATTGAAATAATTGATAAAAGTGTCATATTCAAATTTTAATAAATAAATAATTCTTAATATAGGGTTATACATAAGATAAATTAGAATATAATTATTAATTTTAAATATAAAATTTTTACCATCATCATTGTATTTTATTTTTAATTGTTTAATAATAAATAACATAATTAATGTATACTATAATAACGATGAAGTAATTTTTTGATTAATTGAAATATCAAATAAATGATATTAAAATTATTAAAATAAATTTAATTTGAATTAACTAATAAAATTTAAAACATTTATTGATATCTTAGACATGTTAATGACATATTTGAAGAATTTTTTTTATTGTTGATCTGATATTTTTTAAAATTAAATTACTGAATATAATAAAAAATGACATAAATGATAAATTAAAATTAATAACATTTTATTAAATGTTATAAAATTTATAAAAATCTACGGTTCATCAAAATAATATGGATAATGTTAGATATTTAATAAATGATCCAATTTGTTGTTTTTTGGAATTTTATTTTGAAAATTTTGACCCTATTTTTAAAAAACAAGTTGTCATGTTAAAAGATAAATTATTTAAGTTAGGGATAAAGCCAAAAGATATGTTTAATTTTGTGAACTAAACATATATAAGATTTATTGGTTGAGATTATTTGGACTGATAATTTTTATATACCATAAATAACTCACTTTGGAAATATTTTTAATAGAATATGATTTTATTATAAATTAATAGTTATTTAGTTTCCAAAAGTGTCCATCCTCCCTCTTATAAAAGGGAACCTCCCTTCTATTTTATTCACACCACTAAATCCTTTTGGCCCAGCAAACCCCAACCCATTTCTCCTCCCAACTTACCTCCCTTATTTATATAAGCCTTAGCTTGGTAAAAAAACTTTAAGGAATCCTTTTGGCACAAACCAAAAGGAATTACTTGATTAAGAGGTAATGTCTTCTCTCAAGACCATTTCATTAATTTTCCTTCTCCACCAGTACTCTCTATTTATTCAATTATTTTATGAAAAAACCTATATAAAAATTATAAAAATATTTTTTATGATAATATTTTTACCTAAACATTAATAGACCTTCATCTAATGGATATCAGACATACTGTTTTTGTTTACGGAGAACTACTGCCTCACGAAACGATTATCGTTCATGTTTATCATTACCACCAATCATGGTGGACATTATGATGGATACTATTTATATATATGTTATATATAATATATATTATTTCTTTAATCTTTTTTATTCTTTTTTAAAAAAACATCTTTTTTTAGATTCAATTTTGTTTTAATACGATAATCTCGTTTGAGGAAGTGTGGAATACTGCCCCCTCTCTGTAATGTGATTTGTTCACACACAACATGGAATTTATTAAGGATGGTTTTAGTGATATTATATTATATAATATAATAATTTTACTATAATAATGATATATTTATATATATACATGTATATACCAATTTCAATTATATACCTTCTTTCAATATGACAATTAAAAATAGAAATAGTGTCCATGTGTACGTACGACTTACCATCTCCAAGAGGAGTACATTCCATTTCATACTTCATTATAATATATATAATTTTAATATATATATATATAATGGATATATAGTATATTTAAGTAATTACTAATATTCTGTAATTAGGATATAAGTATTAGGATCAATGTTATAAGAAATTAAGACATGCGAAGAAAAAAACAAATATTACCTGAAGTGAATCCACAACATAATATCGTTAACAATTAGGTAATATAATATCATAATGAAACTATTTATGTTATTAGATACAATAATATGATGATTTAAAATATTCATAATAAACTTGTATTTATTATACAATAATCATGTTCGAGGAAAAAGAGACTCGGGATACGAAGTAAGGGATTTTTTCGTCTCACCATTATTTATGTGTGATTCAAGACTCATACACTAATTTTTTCTTATAAATGGTTTATATAATACCCAATAATATATATTATGATTATTTTCCAAAATATTATGATATTTTGGAGATTCTTGTAATTTTCTTTTTTTTTCATTGTGCATACAATTATGTTGATTATTAAGTGATGATAGTTCATTTCACAATCACTTCCTTATATTGGATTGTTTCATATAATGTATCAGTTGGGAAATATTAATCATCAATGTAAATTTTTTCTAACTATGTATTCATAAAAAAAATTATATCCCTTTATGGATGTTTAAAATTATTTTTATCCATTTTTTTCTTTTTACTACATAGCTTGAAAGAAATATTTCTTTAATTTTTCTTACAATGTACTTTTGAAATTTCAAGATAAAGTATGTGGGTAAAATTTTTATAGCTTATAAATATTGAATGTATTTTGATACATTAATGATGATTTATTAATTTGAAACTTCCCCTATAATATTTCAAGATTATATTTAAATAAAATGTTTTCATTGAAAATTGTGTGGCATTTTAAGAAAATAAATCTATTTTAAAACCGAAAATATTTTTTCCACAAAAACTATTTTAAATGATTTTCAATTTTTATTATATGATTTCAAATTTGTTAATATAAAATGTATTTGAAATTTTTTTATGGTTTACAAAGTTATTTTTAAAGAAAAATCATGTTCTAAGAGATCTTTGTAATTTCTCCCCTACCTATGATGACATACTTTTCTATTGTTCATGAATACCATTAAAATTCCTTATTTGTATGGGTTGTGTTTTTAAATAATGATGTTTAAGAAACCCTTTTATTATCATAGTTTTTTAATTTGATGTAATGATTATTAATCGTGTCATTTTTTCACAAGTTATTATATGATTAAATGTTTATGACACCCTTTCAATTACATTGGTTATGATATGATTGTTAATAATATTGAGGAAAATGTATATATGATTTCATTATGTTATAGGAGGGACCTATATCTCCATATGATGTGTTATGTAATGATGTGAAACTTATAAGGTATATATGTTATGTGTGAAAAAGATTTCATCTTCACAATTCTAACTGTTGACCTAGATTTCATGTCCACAATTCTATGTGTGGACCAAGTTTTCATGTCCATAATTCTATGTGTGGGACTTGTTATCGTGTCTGTAACTCTATTTATGGGCCTAGTTATCATGTCCCTAATTATGTGTGTGGATCTAGTTTTCATGTTCATATGTTTATGCAACTGCATGATTACATGTCCTTAATAATTGAACATGTTACTATTTATACTTATTCATATAGTTAAATGTTGATGTGTAGGCCACAATTCCATGCCTTTTGTCGATTTTATGTTCTTAATGATTATTCAATTTTATTTCATTAAGAATAATGTTTACATTTGATATACTGGTTATGATATTCTAATGTTATGATTACATTCTCATACCATTTATTCTGATGTTTATTTTTACATATATCTCATGCATACCCTAACTGATAATATTTGTCCACCCCATTATTATGATTCTTTTCCCCAGGTTACAAAGATAGTTTTTATCTATAAGTACTAATGGTGGATATATATGAGAGATATTGAAGATCATTCACCATGATAAAATAGTTTGATTCCATGATTGAAATGACACTAAACTATTACGATCCTCATGTTTGTATTATTTAAATTTACAGAATATTAATCTAAACTAATGTAATATCCATGTATATCAGTGTTGGGTCATTATAACATTTCCTGTTGAACATCCATCTAGAGAAAAACTCTGAGATTGTTTATACTCCAAGAAAAAGAAATCTTGTAGATAATTCCCTTAACAGGAAGTCAGAGTCTCACCTACTGAGAGAAGATTCATAGTATTTATCTTTTATACAGCTAGACTGGGTGGAGTAGAAGGGTACATTTTTCTTCTTCGATGGTGTTGAATCCATTTCTTATTGAGTATGTAAGAGAGTATTGGTTCTGACTCATTGACTATGAAATATTTCATGACAATATTTACATATTTGTTTCAATAGATATATATTTTAAATGAAGAAATCACATGACCCTATTTTAGTGGAAAATAGTGCATTCATTCGTAACGTTGGATATAGAGTTTTAATGTGGATAAAAACGTTCCCCTGAGTTTCATTGGTATGTTTGAGACCGTGTAAAGGGATTCTAGTGTTTCTTACAGCTTTTACTTACCCCCAATTTCTGGATCGGACGCGCACCATCTCCCATGTGTAAGAATTTGGAATATATCTACAAATATTTTTCGATCTAGTCTGTGAGACGACGTGCAATTCTGAGGCCTGGTGTGCCTAAAATTAATTTTATGTAAATATTATGTATTTCTATACTACTCACTTGGGGGAAATGGTAATCCTCATAAATGGTTGATCATATAAGAAATATGAGTCCACTGTTGGGTTGAGAACTTGTTGATTACCCTAGGAACGACATTAAATGGGTTGGGGTGGCATGTTCATACCCTTCTCTCATTGAAGATATTTTAAATGGATGAATAAAATTATTAAATAATTCATTTAATAGTTCAAACCCAATAAACTCATTGAGATGGGCTCAGATGGGAATTGTGAGACTATTATTGATTTGAGAATGTAAGTTATGCCACTATGGGGGGGGGAAACATTTTTTTTGGTTGGGAGTTCAACCATTGGTCCATCGTGGATCATTTTTTGATCCAAGAACAAATGTAAAAACATTTTGAGGAAGGAAGTACTGCTCTGGTGCTTATACATACAAATCATGAACAATGAAGAGGTAATGGATCAGAGATGATTTAGTGACTTTGTGTAATCCGATGGTGAGGGGTCAGCATTAGAAGGGTCATCAGTACGGTAGACCGACATAGCTTTTGGCGGTCATGTCTAGAGCTGGATAGTGGAGGTGTGTAGTTCAGGTGGAGTAGCCCATGAGGGTGGTGGTGTGTGGTTCAGATGACGCGTTCTGGTGCTGACGAAGGCAAAAGGGTAAGTCGGTCTGGTCTAGTAATGTGTAGTAGGTTTTGGTAGTGAGGTGACACCTAGAGATGGTGACCATGATGTGGCTGGGAAGGTAGCAGGCTAGAGTCAGACGAGGGTGGTGGCCCTCATACATGAGGTTGGGAGGCTATGTTTAGAAGGGGGAAATGGGAAAATGAGAGAACAAAATTTTTCCTTGAAAAATATATGAAAATAATATTAATAATATTAATAATAATATTATTATTAACCCTTTATAACCATGTATCATCCTCATTGGACATTTAATTCATGTACTGTCAGCATAGATTTGGACCCATTATTGATACGGCCATTTTAAGAATGTTTCAGAAAGATTTCCCCAAATTAAGGCCTTGGCACATGAAACAATCCTGAAATAATATAATTAATATTATTATTAAATCTTCGACTCGCCATAACTCTTGTGGGTGACGTCTGATTGACATGTCGTTAGTGGAGATGTGACCACCTCATGAAGTCAATCAATTAAGAACCAAAAAAGGATATTGAATTCGGTTTCGTTGTTTGCATCCATGAAACAACCAATAATAATAATATTAATATGAATTTATTGCATCTATCGTAACTCTTCCATACGACATCCGATTAACTCACCATCTTCTATAGTGCGACACTCGACCTTACATATAAGTTTGAATACTATTTTCATATGATTTTACTAAAGTCGAGTCATGGGGCCAATTGGATGATTTTCTAGTGAAAAAAATCTACATAATATTTTTCATTAGGATGTTTATTTTGGGCGAATAAATTTTTAATATTGTGTGTGTTTTCACAAGGATCACAATAGTGTGATCTGTTTGGATGTGTGAAGCCTTATTAGTAATCTCATTATATGTGGAAACGTGAAACAAATATTGGTAGAAGTTCCTTTTTATTTGTTTGATGAGAAACCATATCTTACATCTGATCCAACTGTAGTGATATTGAAAAAGAGGTATGAAGATATGTTGAAAAATATTATGGGGACGCTAGAGGTGGAATGTCTATGAAATTACATTTTTTTCCTTTGAACCATAAACGATAATCATTACCTAATTAGTCTCTTGAGTAGAGGTTTCATCACTCCAGGAGTACACCCGCATACCTAGTGGTACTAGTGCACAGTTTAGTACCTGAGTATGGATGGGATCATGGCCAAGAAACGAGTTGGGTTCACATGTTGTTTAGTCCCTTCATGCACTTTGTACCACAAAATGAATCTTCACTCACTCATAGCTCCTTCTTGTGGACTCGAATTTTGGCCATAGAGCATCCTATCCTTAGTGTTTTAAAACATATAATGACATTGTTCCCTATGTAGTGGCTTTCAAAATTGAAAGAGAGATGTTCTAGGTGTGACTCCTATCCTAGGATACACCCAATGATGGTAGTGATCTTACAATATCATTACAATATCCCAGACATACCATCTAATAGGGATGCATAATGTGGCTCTTCAATGAATTTTGAGAGGTTCCATCATGGGGGGGGTGGCTAGTGTAGTTATTCCATTCATTTTGAGAGTTATCATCTAGCAGGGATGGCCATTGTAGTTCCTTGATAATTTTTGAGAGAAACCAACTAGTAGGTATAGCCAATGAAATATCAAGATGACCCCTTTGTAGGGCTAGGTAGTGTAGTCCCTAACATACATATGTCGAGTTGACCCAACTGGAGGAATAGGGATCATAGTCCTTGACAAAAAAATGGTGAGATAACCACTCATCATGGATGGGTAGTGTAGTCCCCAAAGATTAAAGGCATTAACATGACTGTTCATGACTATGTTAAAGTGTGGTTTGACTTGCCTAATGACTCACAAGAAAGAGGGATTCTTTTCCCATTGAGAAGTGTAATTTTAATGTGGCCTAAAACCATGAGGGTGATCCAGTGCGACCAAAAGTGGATATCATTGAGCTGTAGTGATTTGATCCCCATTTACTTGTGCCTCTGGGTATATGCGGTGAGGCATTTGGCACTGTAGATGGGTTTTCATCTCGGGTTGTTGGATACTCACTTTATTGGGCTTAGTTGTGATATTTAAATCTCATTACACTCTTGTTTTTTTCATTGATTGATCATATATATATATATATATATTATTTTCATCACACAGTCCTTGGGTTTTAAATACACTCCTTTTAAGAGAGGTGAATATGTGCGGGGTATTCCATGTTCTTTCTACGTCTAGATTATCCTGGTTTGGTGAGTCTAATATCCAAATATTGGTAGAAAATACTTGATGATAAATTAATCTTCTCACCGTTTCTAACTCTTTGTCATTGGATGAGATTACTTCACTCTCTAATTGGGTTGATCTGCACTCTTTTACTATACCATGTCATATACAGCTTTCCTTTTTAAAGTATATCTTATGGACCCCCATGTCCTTTTCAGGGTGTCCTACGGAGTATTTTTATACTCACCCCTCCATGGGATTTTCCCACACATCTCATGCAATTTGAACACGATGAACCAAATGATCTACCCATCAGGAGATAATAGGGATACAGGTGCATGGAATGCGTATTCTGGCCGTAAGATGGGTTCTAGGAGTATGGATTTATCGGCTATTCAACTTTTCAATTACTACGTAGTTGTGGAACATTTTTTCATTTCGCATGTATTTTTTCCGTTTACTTCATTCAGTTTAATGTACCATACTTTTTACTATTCAGTAGTTCATGTATGTTTTGTTTATTTAAATTATTTTTTCATCTTTTTTTACTTTCCGTTGTAAATTTTTCAATGATTTGTTTGCATGTATGTGTAATTTTTATAAGGAAAGGACCTCCCTGAGTATGTTGTTCCTTAAATACTAGTCTTCACCCCTTGTCTATGGAGGTGGGCTTGTCGTACATACAGCTCGAGCCTCGGTATGGTTATGTTCATGATAGAAAGAATTTTTTTAAATAATCATGTCATTTAAATCCTCATGAATAATATCCACTGATATAGTTGTGATTCATGCTCAAATTTACCCAAGAAATGAACGTAGAATAGTTCTTGTAGTTTATCGTGGTTTGTCGAATCCTCGGATACATATTAAGTAACCTACTGACATGTACATTCTATGGATTGTTCTTGGCATGAAATAGAAAACTGGGGTTGATTATAGATGGGTTTAAGGTATTAGTAACAAATTTATGTTAATTCAAATTAAGATAATGATTTGATCCCAGGTTATCGCTTGGGGTGGGTTGTATGATTTCCTTTTTTTAATTATTTCAATTTCTTATATTTGAGATGTATTAATTTATGAAGATCAAACAACTTTATCAATTACTAGTTTAATATCTACATCCTTTAATACTAATCACCTATACACGTGAAGGATCATGGTTTTGAGAACATAATGGTAAAGGTTCATATTAGCACATGAAGTGTGTGTCATTAAATTAAACAATGATGAAGGAGTTTAATGATCTTATAACAAAATTATCATTTAAATGGAGTGATTACAAATTAATGGAGTGAGAAATGACATCCAAACCACCCCCATGATACTCTATTGGATCAACCCATAAAATATTTATCCATCCATTGACTCTATGGTTTCAATGGAAGTGGAAAGTAGACTATTGAGGGAGGAATTGGAGATATAAAAATCAATAAAAAGAAAGCAATCACTCCTTCATTGTGTGAATAATATCACATGGTATGGTGTGGATAAATTCACACGTTAAGGAAATGATATCAAAGTGATACGAATATGAATAGAATAAGAGGAAATGAATAAATTTTATTAAGAACTAATGTGATTCGGACAACTTACATGAGAAAGAAGAAGGTTACAAAGCCAAATCGATAGAGTAACATTACAATGAAAACAAAGCTCCAAAGATCATCAACTCCTCTTCAAACACTGCCATAAATATGAAATTTTGAAGCCTTGGGTCAATACTACAACAGTATAAGTAAATTCAATTAATGGTGGTGGGCCTAGGCGGTTGTAATGTTAAGAGTTAGTAGACTTTTCCACCCATGACGTGAGGTGGAAGTCAACTTGCTTCCAACAAATGGAGGATCCTAGAAGACCTTCTAGATGGCCGAATTGGAGTGGTACATAGATGAATAAAATGAATCTTCGGATGTAACCTAACCATATGTAATGTTTTATCTCATACTAGTTTGTGGTTTACAAGATATTTATAAAATTGTGAGTTATGTTTCTGGGCCTTAGAATCATGCCAGGAATTTTACCTCCAAATTGGATGCCTTAATAACCACCATGGCGGTCGAAATATCATTTTATAATGATGTACAATTTGTTTCTATAAATGTATTCTATAATCCCACGAATTATGGGCTTCATTTGGACTATATGTTGGGCCCCACATTCTCATAAGGATGATGGTGTCCAATCTGCCTTCTCTAGAATTGTTTGCATGAAATCCCATTTTGGTGTTCTTCCAATACTATATGAGTATTAATTTTTCCCAATGTAATTGTATACCTTAAAATTAAATATGAATAAAATCATGATCATTGGGCGCTTTAAATGATATTAAAAAATGTACCACATAATAGTTAATTTTAAGAAGGAATTACCATCATAATGTGAAATGATATTCAAAGTGTAAAATGAACTAAAATGGTTTTTAAGAATTATAAATAAAATGAATATTATATATATTAAAAATAAATATTACCCTCATTTAGAGGCTAATCACACCCCCAAACTAGAGTTTTTTTAGTCCCAAGCCAAATTATCTGAACATTATGAAATTAAATTTCCATTTTCCAAAAACATTTTAATACACAATGATCACAAAAAACCTTATAAAAAATCACGAAACCCATAAAAATATTTTAATACATGATAGTTTCATAAGAATATCCCAATATAATGATCATTACTTTGTTAAAATTCACCTCCATATTTCATCCAATATCAATTAAGAGTGATGATGGGTTGTGCATCACATTAGAAATCAGAGATGATCTTTATTCAAGAGGAAACAATGGAAGAGCTAGGTGGAATCACATTTCACTATTAATATGAGTATTCAATTTATTTTATTGTATTGTTTTAAATTTTTCCATGGTAATGGATATTTCTCTCAAACAGGTCAACCACTATAGCGAGAGTTTGACGATGACTCACTTTCTCAATGTCCTTAGAGAAACATGTGAAGCTCACATACTTGGGCATCATCTCAAGTTAACTTAGTGAAAAAAAATTCAACTTACCAAAAAATAGATAAAATTACTAACTATGGGCCAGAAAACTATGGAATCACGATCCCCAAGTGCCGAAAGCCACACATTACGTCATTTTATTTCACTACGTGCAAATTTATTGTTTTTTATGAATAATCATATTAAAACAAAAAATATCACCTAATATGTTCTATTTTTTTGGGGGACCCCATTAACTCAAAATAATACAAATCTATCCAAAGGGCATGCCTTGCAATCATTTTTTTATTTGGATGAAAATATAAAATATGAAATATATCATTTTATAAACACACTTTAAAAAAACTATTCTCATGAAATTATACATTGATTAAATTCTAAATCAGGGAATTCAAAATTATTTGATATTTCATTTAAAATATTTCAATGTGTATTATCATGTTCAATGTTAAATGATTTTTCTTTCCTTTTAAACACAATTTTTTCAAATCATATTTTTCACACAAAATCCAAAAAAATTATTTCATCCCCCACCCCCAACATAAAATAACACTATCCACAGTGTTATAAAAAGAAATTTTAGAATGGGTAGAGGTAGAGAAGGGATGTACAAAAAGGAAATTGAAATATCAGGATCATGGATTGATGTCACCTGGTGGGTGATGTTTATGTTCTTGTTGCTCTAATTTAGTCCTTTCATATCCATGTCACCTGCTGAGATCCCTAGTGGAAAACAGAAATAATCAAAAAAACCAAAAAAAAAAACAAAAAACACATATATATATATATATATTAAAATATAAGTATATATATAAAAATTATAGAATAAAGAAGCATAATAAGTTATAGGTTAGTGGTTGGTGCACACCCATGTCTCACATCGATCTCGATTTTGATTCACCGTGGATTCGCCAGTTTGTGTTTGGGTTTTACCCAAGACCTACGACGTGTCCATTTATTATTATTATTATATTTTTTTATTATTTTATTTTAACCAACAAACACATAATAATAAAATAAACTGATGATACATTGTCTTCTTTTTTAAATGTCTCAGTAAGGTATTACTCAAGGATCACACCACGTGACACTGATTTATATGGATCTCTTCTTTAGTTCCAATCAATACAAATAATAGAAGAACAAATGAACATTTTATTTTTTCTAAATATCAACATGATTCATTAATCCTATTTAAAAAAAATATTTTCATAGATGAAAACGATGGGTTGCCTCTCGTGCAACACTTTGGTTTAATGTCGTTAGCCCGACGTGGGTCCTAGATCTACCAATTTTTCCCTGGTTCATAGGTTGGCTCAGTTAACTCCCCTTTGTTTCTTTTTTATTGAATAATTCAATTGATGGTTCTAATATTTTACCATTGAACTTGAAAATTTAACCACTTGTGAGATCTTGAACCTCTACTGCCCCATGAGGGTACACATGATGAACTATGAAGGGACCTGACTATCTAGACATTATCTTTCCTAGGTTTAAATGATGTTATGAACTATAAAAGAGAACAGAATTTACCAGTTTAAAATGTTTAACTTTGATATTCCTATATTGGTAGGCTTCAAATATAGCTTTATAAATCCATGAATTTTTATAAGCCTCCATCCTAAGTTCCTCATGTTCATTGAGATCTAATTTTCCTTTTGTTTTGGCCAATGAGAGGCCATAATTTATTTTCTTAGTTTCCCAAAAAGTCGTATGCTCAATTTCAACAGGAAAATGGCATTCATCTCCATAAACCAACCTATATGGTTACATTCCTTGGATGGTTTTGTATGCTATACGATATTCACAAAGAGCATCCGAGAATTTCTTGGAACAATCATTCATAGAAGGATTGGCAATTTTTTCAATAATATTCACAATCATCCTATATTCTTACATAGCTTGACCATTTGTTTGAGGATGGTATATAGTGGAGACCTTGTGAGAAATCCCATACTTATACATGAGTTAAGATAATGTTCAGTTGTAGAAATGGGTTCCTCGGTTAGTAATTATTGCCCTAGGAATTCCAAAATCGAGAAAATATATTCTCTTTAAAAAATACAATGACGAAATAATGGTAATAAGACATGGTGGGAATGGCTTCAACACATTTTCAGTCATTATCAACGGGTAAGAGGATGTAGATTTATCCCCTATAGTTTGGGAAGGGACCCATGATATCAATTCCCCAATAGTCAAAGATTGCAATCACTAAGATGGGAGTGAGTTCTTTTTGATTCCTTTTTGTGATTAACCATACATGTTGACACATAGGAAAAATTTTACAAAGTTTGTAGGAGTCCATTGATATGGTAGGACATAAGAGACCACACTGAAGAACCTTAGCAGATGTTTTTGTAGAGGAAAAGTGTCCTCCACATGCCTCACTATGACAGAATTTAAGGATGGAATCTTGCTCAAATTCTGGGACTCACCTCCTAATGACATGGTTAGGGTAGAACTTATAGAGTTATGGATAATAAAACATATAGTTCCTAAAATTAGAAAACAATTTCCTTCAAACTTGAGTCCCTATGAATTTTGGAATTACTCTTGTAACTAATAAGTTGGCAATGTCATCATAGCAAGGGCAGTCACTCTCAGAGTATAGGTGTTCATCTGGAAATGAATCAGACACAGAAAGGTGATTTGAGTAGTCTTCTAATTCCATCCTAAATAGGTGGTAAGCTATAACATTTTTAACACCCATTTATTCCCTGATTGTGAGGTAAAACTAATTTAAGATAAGTACCCACCTTATTAGTCTAGCTTGAGCATCTTGTTTTTGAAAAAGGAATTTTAGGGCTGAATTGTAAGTGAAGACGATGATGAGTGATCCTAAGAGATAAAACCTGAATTTCTATAACAAAAAAAACATCAACAAACTCTATTTCAGTGATTCTGTAGTTGACTTGGGCATCATTTATGGATTTTCTTACTTAAGCAACGACATAAGGGGTTTTATTACTACATTGTCCAAACACATCTGCTATAGAAAAGTCACTGGAATAACACATAAGTTCGAAAGAGAGGTTCCAGTTTAGAGATTTCATATTAGGAGGATATGTGAGAGAGGATTTGAGTGTTGAGAATGAACCCTCATATATTTCATTCCAAAAAAATAGATCATCCATTACTATTAGAGCACAAAGGGGATGAAATATTGAACTAATGTATTTGATGAATCTTCTATATAAACTATCATGTCCTAATAAAGTCCTCACATCCTTAATAGATCTGGGTGATGGAAGGTGATGAATGATTTCAACCTTTGCTTTATCAAATTCAATCCCTCTAGTCAAGGATAGATGGCCAAGGACTAGTCCCTCATTAACTATGGAATTTCATTTTTCCCTGTTTAGGACTAGATTTTTTCTTAACATCATGAAATGACTCTCTACACATTCCTAAGACATCCTACAAATGTATCCCTAATGAAAGATAAGTAATCGAAGAAGACCTCTATAAAATCCCCTACCATGTCTGAGAATATTCCCATCATGCACCGCGGGAAGGTTCCAGGGGAATTTCATAACCTGATGGGAATGCGTTTGAAGGAAAACAAGTCGAATAAACATGTCAATGTAGTATTACATTGATCCTAAAGGGAGACATCAATTTTCCCAACCCAAAGTACCCATATAAGAAATAGTAGAAGGCATGACCCACCACACTCTCAAGGACTTGGTCAATGAATGGTTCGGGGAAATGTTCCTTCTTGGTGAATGAGTTTTTCTTTCTATATTCAAAGCATACCCTCCATCCACTGCTCATCCTAGTTGGATGAATCTCTCTATCCTTTTTGGTTATCACTGTGATTCCAGCCTTTTGGGAACCACTTGGATTGGGATGACCCACAAACACTCAGCTACGAGATATATGATACCAGCTTTTACCAATTTTAAAAGTTCTTTTCTCACTACTTACATGTGATTAGGATTGATTCTCCAGCAGGGTTGATGATATTGATTTGAATCAGATTCTAGAACAATTCTAGGAGTCCAAATAAGTGGGATAATCCCATGAATTCCTTACAGGGATCAACCAATCGATTTCTTATTTTTTCTAATGACATCTAGATTATTATTTTCATGATTGTCTTCAAGAGATGAATAAATGCTAGTAGGATGTGTTTTGTTGTCCCCTAAGAAGTCATACAAGAGTGTAGTGGGAAGTTCCATCAATTCAATATTTGGTTGGTTCATAATTTAAGTGAAATATTGGGACATTGGGTCATATAAATTTTGATTCCTATTGTTTTTGAAAGGATTGATTCCCCACATATAGAAGGTTTAGTTACTAGATTTTCTTGATCAAATTTAGGGAAAGAAGCTAGAGTGGTCTCCTTGAATGTGGTTTCATGATAGGTTTCAGTGATCGTTGGACCAAAGACTTCATCATAAGAGAAATTTAAAAATGATTCAATCCAAGGAGATAATCTTCATTTATGTGAACAAAAGAATTCAATATCATCTTATCTTAAATATCCATAAAATATTCCATGAAGTTCTATGGATTAATTATCAATGCTTTATATCATGTTTAATTCATGAATGTCTTCATCATCTTCTATTTGTGAGCTTGTATTATATATGTTCAAGTCTAGACTCATGTTTCCAAATGAGATGGTCATGTTCCCATTTCAGACTTAGATAACAGAATTTATTATTACATGGAAGTGATCACCAAGTATGATTGGGGCTTGTTTGTTATTTCTTATGTGTGTATGGTTTTCAAGAATAATGAAGTAAGCTGGGTAGATGAATTTGTCAACCATTACTAGAACATCCATTAAAATCCCCTTTAGAACACTAATTCTACGATCAATAATTTGAATTGTGACAGATGTGTGTTTGATCTCTTCTAGGCCTAAATGGCAGTATACAACATAGGGGACTAGATTGACACTAGCACCTAGGTCACACAAGGCCTTGACAACATTTCTCTCTCCTATTTCAACATTTATGTAATGGAAACCCAATTATTTCAACGTAGGAGGAATGGTCCCCTGAATGGTGGTACTCACATTAGCTTCCAAAGGACATTGTTGATATGTGAAAATTTTCATTTAAAGTGCAGAAGTCCTTAAGGTACTTTGTGTAGGCAGGTATGGTTTGGATAACATCGGGAAGTGGAATGTTCAACTTGACTTGTGAGAAGATTTACCTCAATGTTTCACTCAATTCATGATTGGTTTTCCCCGTAATGTGTTGAGGAAAAGGTTTAGGTTTTGGGGTTGTTTATCGGAGAATTGATTCTTCCATTTTGTTATCAGTTTCCTCAGTTTGATCTTGTGTTTCATTTGAATTTTCATTAAAAGTTTACTCTTTACATGGTTTCTGACATATTTGTTCTGGTTTTTCAATTGATTTACCACTTCATAAAACAGTCACACCCTTTATTTTTTCAGGAGTTGGCAGAGTTCATCATGACTCTCCCCTTGCTGTTGAGGATGGTACCACCTGATTAGGCATGGATTCATTTCCAGTTTTTATGGATTGTAGTTCTTGTTTTATGGAAGATACATCCGAGTTAATCCTTTCTATTTGTTCGAATAGTTGTTCTAGTAGGCTCTGTGGAACATTTTGGGTTTGTGCATGGAGGTATTGGTTTATCCTGGAGGGATATTTTGGATGTGGGATGGTTTGTTGAAAATGGACAGGGGGTTGTTGGTATTGGATAGGTTGGGTTTTGATCTTTTAATGGGTTTGGTAGTTCTGATGTGGGTACGAATTATGTCCATGTAGTTGTCTAGGTTACTAGTTATCTTTCCAGCAGAAGCCTGGTGGTTATTATAACTAGGGTTGAAGGTGTTTTGGTTTTGATGATTTTGAATGATCAGAGCATTTACCTCTACTAGTGGTCCTCTTAAAATAACATCCTTGATGGATGGAATGGTTGGGCAGTTGTATGTATTATGGTCATGTTTTTCACAAATTTTGCAAACAAGGTCTACAATTTGGATTTCATAGACTTTCATGAGGTCTATCACTTCAAAATTCATAGAGTGTGTTGTGATTTTTTCCCCAAGGCATTCCTATTTTCTGAGTGTATCAATTCCAATATTTTTTTTGGATTTTTCGAATAAGGTGAATTTCCCCATGTTTGGTTTTGTTCAGCAAGGCTTTCCAGATACTCGTAAGCATCATTTGGGGATTTGTTTTTAATGGTTCTATTTCACATCATGTCAATGCATTGTTTGTTACCCTAACCTAACACATCATATAGAATTATCAATTTTTCTATAATAGGAAAACCATGGTATGTAACCATGTTTAGTGTGTCCATAATCCTCATCCATATTTCATAGAATGACTCTCCCACTTTTTCAAAAAAAATCTGGATTCCCTTTTTAAGTGAAATATTTTGGTGTTGGGGAAATTATTTTTTATAGAATTGTCTTTGTAATTGGTACAAAGAGTTTATGGATGATGGTCTCAAATTTTTAATACAATTATCAGCTTGAAACTATAAAGAAAAAGTAAATAGACTCGTCATAGCTTATTCTAGTGGATGTTGGAGACACATGGTTTCAACAATGTCCTTGAACTCCTTAATTTGAAGGTACAACATCTCAGAATCTAGTCCATGAATGTGGTAAGATGGCTTAGGACATGGGGTTTAAAGATGTTTTTTCCATATCCTAGGGAGTTTCATTTAATGAATTATGGGGAATTTGTCTTGGTATGTGTGAGGTACTCATTCTTGGTTTGATCGATCGCATTCCCCAAGTTTGTGGATGCCTCATTTTGATTTCCATTTTTGATTCCACCTGGGATTATGTGTTGGTTTCGTTGAAGACCATCCATTGAAATAGGGTTAAAATTTTACTATGAGAATTAGGAATATTAGGATATAATTCAAAGAGTTCCCTTGGAGTACTTGACTGCCTAACTACAGGACAATCCACCCCAACAAGACGGTTTGATTGATCACAAGTGTAGGCGGATATGCGCCAAATGAAAAAATATAAGAAAGGGAAAAAGATAGGAGATGTTGGGTGAGGATAAAAGAATCGGGGGATAATATAATGGGTGTTGAGATGAATTACATGGGACCACGGAAATGGTGACAAAATTTGATTCATGCTCAAATTTACCCTATATATGAAGGTAGAACGGTCCTTGTAGTTTAGCTTGGGTTGTTGAATCATAAGTGACATGAGAAGTAACCTAAAGACACATACATTCTATAGATTGTTTTTTTCTATTATTGTCATGACCCCTCCCCACAAAGTGTACCCCTCCTGGGCCGGAAATGTGAAAACGGAGATAATGACCCCCGAGTCCCGCCTCTAGTAGGCCCCGGGTTGGCGACTAGCACCGAGGGTATAATAACATACAAAATGGGAGGCATTACCCTCTAAGAGAACACATGAAGAAGAGAGAGATAGAATAGACTCCAATCAACTCCAACATAGAACTGAGATATAATAGGAAACAAAGTACATATATGAAATTTCATGCAAAATTACTACAACTGAAGGGGAAAACTAAAAGTACACAAAAAAAAAGTTAAACGGCAGCGACCACGAGCCAGAACAGCTCCTCCTGCAACCACAATCTAGTAGTAACCCGCTTGATCTCCAACATGCTCCAAGTGACCTGAAAAACAGTTTATATATACATAGGGTGAGTATAACAGTATACGCAGAAGGATCCTCCCCATGCCTCTCGTGCAAAAGTAAAGAAAGCATGCTAAAGCCCAGTGAACAACAAGTGAAACTAACTCGTCACCTAAACTGGTATACTATGTTTTCAACATCACCATGGCTACTCTCACCATGTAACTCATACAAGAATATAGCATATAGTATAGAATATCAAGGGTACCCCTCTACTACTTCCCCACTGGTTTACCACTTTTCCCCAACGACATACGTCCTGTGCATCTCTCTCCAAAGCTTTCACGCAGACACTTGGGCGAAGCACCACAATCTGCACCTCGTGCACCACATAGGCTTTCCCGCAGACACCTGGGCGAAGCACCACACCATCCTCACAACCAAAAGTGATCAGGTAGTCTCTGGGAGCCACCACAGCTCGCATAACGTGTATCATACGTCTGGTATAATACCTCAATCCATTACAGCCCATACTCCGAGTAAGGATCCTCAAGCCATCATAGCCTATATACGTTACACCTATAGTAGTCCGTAGGATACTATATCCAGAATATATGTGTGTGAATAACCACAATCCATTACATCCCTCTACACACATATATGGGGTAACTAACCGCTGTGCCTCATGGCACAAGTATCTACCAAGAGAAGAGAGCGGAGCCAAAGGGGGTAGTCAGCCATTCAACCTCCCATCAGAATCTTGGGGAAAACACCCCCCCAGGGCTCAGAATCCCCGTGGTGTCAGTTTCCCTTACCAACAGGGTGGAGTAGCGTATAGAAACACAAAAAGTACAGAATATATATGTAACTAACATCCACACTGTGGGCATTACCCAGTCTTAGATACAACTGCAGCTAACGTCTCTCAGACTCCAGGCTGCTACTTCAAAGACTAGGTATCCTATAAGCACACAAACATTTGAAGAGCTTTATTAGATTACTCCATTCTCATTTTATCAGTTCCACTATACGTTAATTAATTAATTAACCATGAACAATTTACCTCATTAAACTAAATTGGCATCACATTCAAAAACTGCTCCTTTTTAGGATTCACATCACTATTAAATTCCAGTATCTCCATCCTCGTGGGATTTCACCATTTAATCAAACATTCATTATAGAGTTACATTCCCACATTCCCAGGCATTCTAGAAAAGCATCCTATGCTACTAAACACAAAGGAGGCTCAACACAGTAAGTAGATATACTACCCGTCGAGTCTTTGCCGCCTATAGATAGAGCATAGACCCATCCTCCATCGAGAGGCAAAACACGGAAAGCACGTGGCATACCCCGCGTGTCATCGCCTCCTACAGAAAGAGGGTAAGAAAGACCAGATGCCTTGAGAAGTGGGGAAACGTAAAGCAGATAAACAACCAAACCAAACCACCAACATCAAACCATCACATTCATCTCATACCATCATCCTTGGTGTCCTCCCCGACACCCATATGCATAAACCAATGCATCTCGCCACACTAGGCGTCATCCACTGCCATAACCAGAAGGCCTCCATGTCTCCACATATCACAACAACCATCCAGGCTCACATCACAGCACCAGCAGCTGAAAAACAAAAATCACAACCATGGTCCCCTGACCCTTTAGAAAACAAGAGGGTAACTCAGAACCCCTTTAGAAATTCACACATAATCTGTTCTTTAATCCATATTGAATATGCAGATTTGTTATTCGTAGGTTCCAATCACAGATACCTAATCAACAAGCTATCACAATTAAATAACCATGCTTACTTACCTAATTTTATTATCCTCAAATTAGAACAACTACAACAACGACAATCACCAGATTAATTTACATGCCTCTTTATCTTTAGCCAACTAATTAACAATTAATTTCGACTTTACATTCATTATCAATTTCTATCATGAACGAAAAACAAATCAATGAAAACATAGATATCACTATATATAGGAAAACATGAGGCAAACCGTTATCACGGTATAAGGCAACAACATGCGATCAACCAATTCTTTTAATCTGGATCAAGTATTTAATTAGGTCAATTTCATTGTGATCCAAAGGGATAAATCATGCTAATTCTACGATTGCACATATACAAATAGAGAATCCATGAATACCCTACCTGGAAGAGTTCTTGACATCCTTTATCCACACAACGGGTCACAATCCTCCTCTCGTGACAACTGCATCCACCAGAGGATTCCATGGTACGACCGTACCAACCAACCCCAAGAAAAACCCACTAGAATATTGGAAATTACATGGTATAATATTTAAGGGAGAAACAAGAGAAGATGATCCCCAAAGGAAAAACGATAAAACATACCTTAATGGGATGATTGACCGACAGAGTTCGGTTGCATCCAAAACAGAGCAGAACCAATCCTAGGAGTAAATAATGATTGTGAAACTCCTACGGGAAGGATTGAAAGGTTCTAGTGCCTCCTAGTTTATAACAAAGGGAAAGAACAAGGGAGAATGATATCTCGTCCCTTTTTGAAGATTAATGGGGCGATAGTTTAAGATCCAGTTAATTCTCCATTAAAAACGGATCGCATTAACCCACGCGGTTTGACCAAGTAAATAAATCCTGGCCTTAGGAATAATTAATATAGGATTTATGGAATTTGAATCGGCCATAAGAGCCCTTAAAATAAGGCTTTAAATGTATTTTACGTCAAAGGAAACGTCAAAAGGGGAAAAACTGTAGGATTCTGGAAACACTATTCACCTACTGTTACTGTACATGAAACTGATCTGTGAGACTGGTCTGTGAGACCAATCTGTGAGACTGGTATGTGAGACCGATCTGTGAGACTGGTCTGTGAAACTGATCTGTCAGACCGATCTGTGAGACTGGTCTGTGAGACCGATCTGTGAGACTGGTCTGTGGGACCGATCTGTGAGACTGTTATGTGAAACTGATCTGTCATACCGATCTGTGAGACTGGTCTGTGAGACCGATATGTGAGACTGGTCTGTGAGACCTATCCGTGAGACTGGTCTGTGAAACTGATCTGTCAGACCGATCTGTGAGACTGGTCTGTGAGACCGATCTGTTACTGTTCATAAAACTGGAAACACTGTTCACAGAACTGGAAATTTGGGAAAGTGTTGGGGATAAGTCCCCTTGACCTCTCGGAACACCTCCAACACCAAAATTTCACAAAGTAATGGGCCGGAGAGTTCCGGGCCATTACAATTGTGTTTCCAACATTGGTTTATTTTAGATGGGTTTAAGTTATCAGTAACAGATTTAAGTTAAATCAAATTATTATTATGATTTTATCGTAGGTTATCGCTTGGGGTAGATTCAATGAATTCTGTTTTTAATGATTTTAATTTATTATATTAGAGATGGTTTCATTTATGAAGATCAAACAACATAATAACGTACTAGTTTAATATCTAAAACATTTAATACTAATCACCTATACACTCGAAGTATCAATGTTTTGAGAACTTCAAGGTAAAGGTTGGTATTAACAATTGATGTGTGTTTCCTTAAATTCAACAATGATGTAGGTGTTTAAATATCATCAAACAAAAATCTAAATCAAAAGAATTGATTAGAATTTAATCTATTTAGAAATAAAATCCAAACCAACCCCGTTCTACTCCCAGGTCTCAACCATTAAAAGAGTTATCCCTCAATATATTTGATAGTTCCAATGGAATCAGAAAGTAGACTCATGAGGGAGGAATTAGATAAGTAAAAAAATAATAAAAATAAATCAATCACTCCACCATTGTATGAAGAATATTACAAAATATGGTGTGAATAAATTCACTCCTTAAGGAAAAACTAACAATGTTATAAGATGAAAAACAAAATAATATGAAAGGATGAAATTTTATTAAGAACTAAGGTGATTAGAACAACATACATGGGAAAGAAGAATGATAAAAAGACAAATCGACATAATAACATTACAATGGAAAAAAATCTCAACGGATCCCAAAATACTCTACCAACACTACCTTAAATAGGAAATTTCAATGTCTTGGGTCGAGGGTACAATAGTGTATGTCACCTCAATTGATGTTGGTTGGCCTAGGTGGGAGAAAAGTTAAGAGAGAATAATATTTTTCACCCTTGACCTGAGGTGGCATAGAGATTGCTTCCATCGAACAGAGGTGTCTGGAAGATCATTAAGATTGCCAAATTGGAGTGATATATAGAAGAAAAAAAATGTCCCAGATGTCCCTTATCGTCTGTATGGATTCAGTCCAAAATAGTTTATGGTTTACGGGATATTTGTAAAATGGGGGGATTTTTTTTGTTCCTCTGAATCTGGCCCAGAATTTTATCTTCTAAATGGGCTGCCTTAATAACAACCGTGGATGCCTAATTAGAATTGGATCATGCTGAATTATTTGTTCCTGTATATGTCTTCTAGAATCCCATGAAATTTTTGATTCATTGGGCTGTATTTTGGGCCCCACATTCTCATTAGTGGGCTTGTCTCCAATCATCCTTCTCTAGGATTGTTTGCATGAAATACCATTTTTTTGGTCATCTAATGTGAATCTTCCAACACATGACAATATGAATTGTTACCAATATAATTAAAAAACATAAATTATAAATGAAAATAAAATTGATATCATTGGGTACATTAAATGATGTTAAAAAATGTACCACATAATTGTGCATTTTAAGAAGTAATTACAATCATAATGTGAAATGATGTTCAAAATGTAAATTTCACTAAAATGATGTTTATGAAAAATAAAAAACATGAATATAAAATATATTAACAATTAATACTAGCCACATTTAGTGGATAATCAAGTTGAATCATATATATTATGTAATAAACAAATTAATATATGGGATTCACTATAAAAATTGAGAACCCCGTAAGGGATTATAGCATGATGTACTAGGTGAGAGTACCCGAATTTGAAATTATGAAAAACTAAATTCCCAGAAGTAAGAAATTCATGAGGTGAGGAAAATGTCAATCATGGATATTTATAAAATTAATTACATTTGATGCATTTATCAATGCTATTTAATTGTTTTGTTTAGATTTAGATCAATATATATAGAATAGAAGAATAAAGCCCTTAGAGTTCTGGTGATATAACATAATATCTCAAATGAAGAATCAAAATTCATAAAATACAGAATTTATCATTACATGGTTAACTATTTTAAATGAAAATAATATGAGATCACTAATCCAACAAGAAATATTAATTTAAGATGGATTATCTATTATATGTGACTTTTTTATGAAGATGTTTCAAATTCTATGATTGGATATTAAGTGATCAATATTTGATGAATCTCATTGTTTCATAAGAACTTCTTTGAGTAAAAAATTATTTTTATTACAAAATCTACTTTTTATGGGGTCTAATTACTTCTTGTATTTTTTATGGACTCCAAAAAGAATATAATGATCTTTTATTTATGAATAAAACTTTATTTTTTTATATTCTTCATCACTGATCAATATGTTTTAAACATTAGTTTGAAGCTAATTCTTTTTGGTGATATTTTATGTGTTCGGTGTGATGTGGAACAAAATCATATAATTGAATATCATTCATGTATATATTAAAGGGAACTTATTTTTTATGTGTGAAACTAGCCACAAAAAGGTGGAAGATTCCACATTGGAATAAGACTTTTGAATATTTTGGCATTCTTTATCTTTAATTTCATTACATGATCATCTGTGGATTATATATCTATTCTATGTGGATTAAACTATAAAAAATCAATGAGTTGTTTTTAAATTGGAATAGAAATTACTATATATTCCCTCTATTGATTCTAACTCATTCTCAGTGGAGGAATGAATGTCTATAAATCCATTAAAAATGTATCAATGTGATACTCCCTATGTCTGATCCATGTAGTTCTCCATTGAGATTTTATAATATTAATTATTCACCATCATGGATATACTAATAATAGATTAAAAATAACCACAATTCGGATAAAATAATGATTCCATATCATGTATTTTACTAATTGGATGTTTTGAGGTGACCATAATGGGATTTACATCCACTAAAAATAATAGCTAGATAATATTATTATGGGATGATGATTTATTTACTATATATAAATGAAAAAATTGATATTACCATGTTATTATGTATAAATATTTAATATAATATTATGGGAAAATAAACCACTAATGGTATTTGGGACACGATGGATATTTATTATATAATAAATTCAAATAGCTATTGTAAAGGATCTAGAAAAGAAAATATGATGAAATTGAAATGAAAAAATATTACTAAGTTGATGATTTATTTACTCATGTGAATGATATAATGAGTAATATTCACTATTTTGGTGGTAAACTATATGTTGTTTTCATAACGCCCTGACCCCAGTAGCCCAGAGTTGGAGCATTATTTTTATACATTCGCATGATAACAAGGAATCAAGTCCCAAAAGACCGATCACTTTTGAAGTCCTAGAAAATAGATTACATACATCGTCATTAAATTACAATTTCAAGCATAAAATACATCATAGATTGTTCATTGAAAAAACCACTATCCCCTTTATCGTAACCATGCATATCAATCATAATACACTTCTTGAATTCCTGTGAAAATAAAAAATAAGAAAGGGGTGATCTCATATGCTCTGTAAGTGTAAATAATTTAGCAGAAGCTATAATCTTTTAAGGCGAGATTCGTAATAAATACAACAGTATTTTTATAAAAAATATTGAACATAATATTGAAAAATTGATTTAATCATCACCATATAAACATGCACATGTATATTCTACTAGTTGAATAATCTCATGTAAAAACTAATTTCATAATGAGGGAATTCCTAATGTCAGACATAATTGTCACATAATCAAGGCCTTCTACATAGACTCCAAATAAAATTTTTGTCACGACCTTTTTCCAAGACCCTAGTTTGTCTGATTAGACCTACTGATGCATCCAAGAGCTACAATAGGATCCACCCATTACTTACTAAGTACACTACATTCCTTATATAAAAAAGTTGAAACATAACATAAATATTCCTATTAAAACTAGAATATGAAATTTCAATATATTAACTGTAAATCATGAATAGTGTAAATATAGAATAACCATAGTACAAAATATCATAACTCATTTTATAGAATATAGAATATTGTATTATAATAAATCAACCCTAATAAAAAATAATATCCATTAATTGATGCAGACATAGTTGAAATTGATCAGTAAAACTTTTGAGAGAAATATCTCTTTTGTGAATTAATTTAAATGTAAAACATTTATAAAGGATGTAATTTAAATGATATTTTTGAATAAAATTGACTCATATGACTTTGAAACTTTTGAAAATAATTATTATTTCAAAACATTAATGTACATATAAATAAATCCTTAAATTCTTTTTGAAAACATCGACATTAATTAAAAAGATTTATAATGATAGATATTAAATTAATTTAAAATGATTATTTATTTAAATAGAGACACCCATAAAAACTAGGATTATTCATTTTGAATCCATTTTTATAATATATGGGTATCTATGTTAAATATGTCCGAGTAAATGCTGACACAAAACAATCTCGGATAATAATGAGATTGAGGAAATAACCCTTAACTTGTACTTTCCGTTAGTCATGGGTACATTTAAATACTTTTATGTTGACCATAGTATGTTAATAAATTATAACATAACCATATTAGTATTAATGATATCATACATTATTAATTTATGACATTATAATACCGAATTAATAATAATTTCCATGTTAAATTATCATTTCGGGTAATAATCGCTTTCTTTACAGTACGTGTTTCAACATGTTACTCTTGATCGTATAACATAGATCATGTTTTAAATACATCCATAAAATGAAACATGATTTATATATAATATATATTTAGATTATAAATATGTATAATATAATGATATATCAAATGGAAACACGGTTTATGGAGACGGTAAGCTATACGTATGCATAAAGATGTTTGATTTTTCTTATCATATTGAACATAACAAAGTGAATATGATATATATGTGTGTGTGTGTGTTTTTTTTCATTAGAATTATTATTTCATATATTACATATTTATTAAATATATATATTTTTATAATCATCATTGAAGGGTGATTGTGGGAATTAATCGCATTGCATCGTGGAGACGGTAAGCCATAAGTACACACGTGTGACAATATCATTTCCTTAATGATTGAAAGTTGTGTAATGGGATAGTATATTAATTTTAATGATACATATTCATGCTATTTTAATTATTTATATAAATATTATTCATCATTATATCCATCCAAATAATATAGTGTTGAATAACAAATTACACCATGACGTGGATACAGTAAGTCGTGCGTACGCACGCACGGTGACATAATAATTCATAAGATGGCTTGAAATATGGATATGGTTGGACCATTTTTAAAATAACATCATAGAATTTATATTTTACTGGAGATTTTATTTTTTTATGGAAATAATAATGAATGAGAAAGTGGTAGAAGAAAAGAACATTGAAAGAGGTGATAAAATAAGTAGTTCTTCATTGGGTGATTCCTTTTGATTTGATGAAAATAGATCTATAAGTTTTTATTATGCTCAAGGGAAGGAATATAGGTTGAATTTTGGCAATTCTGGAGGATATTTGACAAGTTTTGGAAGAACGAATGGATTTAGAGTTGTAATTTTGAGAGAAGGGGAAGGACCCTTTTATAAGAGGGGTGAGGGTCAATTAATGAAATGCTTAAAATTATATTTTTTAATAAAATATCTTTCCATTTATAATTTCTTAAAAATGATTTATTTATATTATAATATGGGGATAAATCTAAAACCACTGAACCAATATGTTTTAGATAGGTTTAGGTCACCATATTAACCTTATCATTTAGATTTATCTCTATGTTATCTAGTTTAACATTTATAGTGTCTTCTTGTATTCTTAGACTATCTGGTTAATAAACATACTATAAACATCCAAGAGAAGACTGAGTGGTTTATTAATGATATATATAATATTATTTTAGACATTTTTCTAATCCTTACTTTTTTTAGAAATATTATAAAATTTAATTATATTATATTACTTATAAAAACTAATTTATGTCATTTTTGACAGTATTTGGTATTTGGTTTTAATGAAAGTTATCACAAAATGATTACATTTAAAAAGATACATTTTACCAACACTTACATGTAATATTAACCTATCAAAATCATGTATTTCATATAAAAATTCAAATTAAATTTATTTTATTATTTATAATACATTTTATTTGATTCATTCATTAATAAAGTAATCGTTACATCATCATTGTGTCATAAATAAATTTAATTATTTAATAACTAATAATTATAAATAAAATAACATTATGTAAGAAATCATTTAATCATTATAATTAATACTTATAGTCTAATTTATCATATGTGTAACCCTAAATTAGAAATGGTTTAGTTATTAAACATTGAATTTAAGGATTTTAACTCTTCTTTAAATAAAATAATAATAAATGACTTAATGTAATCAAAGTGTATCTAAAGGAACATATTATATTTATAAGGTTGTTTTTTTCTGAAATACTCTTATCCAAAAGAATATGGACATGTTTTAGGATGTTTATAATAATATTTTTACCTTTAATTTCCATATTTAATTTTAACCGTTGTAAATAAAAGTCAAATGTTACTATTCATTGAAAATTATTTTCATCTTACTGAACGATATTTTACAATATAATATTAACCATTTCTCTCTGTTTTTTGAAATTCAACTCATATAAATGGTAAAAATTATGTTTTATGCAAATTTGCAAATGCTACTAGAAGGTAGGTAAAATACGGTAAAAAGATCAATAAAAATGTACACATCGAATATTATTTTAAAATGACTACAATTAATTACATTAAACTTATATAGGTATTTTATATTCATTTTTACTTAAAAGAAATTTAAATAAAATAAATAATTATTTAAATAAAATGTTGGTTATAAATAATAATGCAGTATTTTTCATTATTCAAGAAAAATTTACTGTTTTTAGAAAAATTCCAAACATTCACCCAAAGATAATTTTGATATTCAGAATTCAAAATTGGAATCTATTTTACCAAATTCATTATATAAAAGTTGCATTAGTTAATTTAAAATTAACTCCCGTTATCAAAACCAAAAAGTGAGGTTTTATAAAGTAAAAACAATCAAAATAATGACATGTGTTTATGACAGATTTAAATGTGAAATTAGTTATAATGACATACATTGTATTATATGATAAAACATAATCTAATTATACTTCAAAACCATTCAAATTTAGAATTTTACACTATAAATTATTTCAATTAAAGAAGTAGTTTTCAATTAAAACTAAATATTATCCATTGTTCATCAAAATATGAACGTTATCAGAAAATTACAAACAATTTATCCAAACTAAATTTTTTTGTCCCGATTCTAAAAATTAATTTCATTTCATGAAATTTAATATATTAAAGTGTCAAATATTGGTTTTGAAAATGATTCTCGATTAAAAGGCAGTAAAATTGCATATTTTGAAAAATAATTATTTTATCATAAAAAATGAATTTGTTCTAATTTTATGTATAAGAAATACATAATATGGATGTTAAAATTATATGGTGTATATAAGACTAAAATTAATTTGATATTATTCATAATCTATTTTTGAATGGCTAGATTGGTAGGTTGTGGTCTGCTCGAACTCAGTGTTGCATGTTGCACAAGCAATTGAATTACTTTAATAGGATAACTTACTATGAAATATTGGGTTGTTACATTCTCTACTTCATCAATAAATTGTGTCATCTAAATTTATAAATTTTCAAAGAAAATAAAAGGTTACAAATTGAAAAATACCTTTGAGGTATACTCACATCGTAAATTGGGCAATAAAATTAAGTCTTAATAAGTGATAAAGGGAAATGAAAAAGATAGCACCAAATTATGATCTAGATTAGGATACCATTGGTAGAAATTAGAGACACATAATTGGGAGAAAAACCAAAATATTTAGAGGGAATGATTGAGGTCATCAATCAATATAACGTGTACAATTTATTGTCTCAAAGCCATCGATATATGATGATTTAAAATATCATCAGTTCAACAAAACATAAGGAATTAGGATAATATATTTTTGGTTATAAGATCTCTTCCCTAAATTAAAAAAATTAATTTCTTCATAGAATAAGTGAAAAATATATATATACATGACTAGTATAGTTTTATCCTTCACCTAATTCCTACAACAAATTCATCTTTCACTACAAAATATAAAATAATTAACAAATATTCTATTTATCCTAATCATATGGGGATCCAAAAATAATGAATTTTTAATTAATTTGTCAGAATATTTTAAAAACAATAAAATTATACAAACCAGGACATCATGTAGGCTGTTGGTAGGTGATGTACCATTGCCTCCCTTCGGTAGGAGGTTCTAGTCAAGTGGCCTTGCCAGATGCGATGGGTTGTCGTCCAACCTCCGGGTCGACCTTTTTATAACAATTCAAAAATAATATTAAGATATTCATTAACCTTAATAATAGTATTCAATGTAAAACATTATCAATTCCAACCTTTATACTTATCCGTAATATTTCTATCCAAATTCACTGTCCAAAATTTATATGGAAGCTAAACACAATGAAGATTGTATTTGCCACGTAAAAACATGTGAATACCTTAATTTTGTATTCTTTTAATACATGGGAGCACCATAAATTACCATAAAACCATATTGATTACATTTATGCTCCCATATTCCATATAGAATACTAGATATACTACTTATATTCGTAAATGATTTAAATTTCAACAATGATGGAATAAAAAAACCATTAATAATTTTCAACGATTTCAATAATATCCAATATAATTTATCAAAATCAATCATTTATTATTCCAAAATAAATTCCTTAGTATCAATACCATATTAATGTTTAATCGTTCCTTCAACCATGTATTTTATAAAAAGATTAACTTCATATTGAGTAATTTTTCTTTGTACCACACAATCACAAATCCTTAATACAATAATACTACAATACAATCCTTATATACTGGAAATTTATTATAACTAGTACATCGTTGATACAATAATCAAATGAAAAAATTATTTAATATCAATATAAGAACAGTTGCCATTACACTTCATATATGGTAATATCATAACTGGATTTTTATTTAGAAGCATCATTTTGTGGTATACTCTGATTATTTGGACATTGATTCCCATAGTGTCCCAACACCTTGCAGATGAATCATTATACACATGAATCCTTTTTCTTATCCTTGCAATCACGTACTCAGTGTACTTTTTCTGCACACATATAAAAAACTCCCATTACCTTTAGTAATTTACCAAGGTTATTCATTCCATAGTTATCACATATGGGAAATCATTCATTCCCATATTTCTTTTATCCATAATTATCTCTACCATCCTTTTCTTCTCTGGATTTCCTTCAAACCCATAGGAATCCCTAAATTCTTTACTTATCTATTTAACACATGATAATATTTTTTTCATATAATGATAATATATGGGAGACTATTTCCTTCTTAAATGTTTCATTAATACCATGAAAGGTATGCTTCTTATTACTCTTTGGATAATGCTATTAGGTGGAGTTCTCATTCCATCTATAGGGCACCATTTCCAAACAATTGAATACAATAGGTTAGTTTTGTGAATTTCAATGCTTAATTTGAAACTTGTAAAATACCTAACATAAATTTAAAATATTATTCATATTATCTATAATCCAAAAAAAAAATTATTTGAAGAAGTATTTACTCCTAAATCCTTCATAATTTCTTTTAAATAAAATGTGAATTGTCCTATGCATATCCCCTGGAGTGTCATAATTAAGAGGGAAGCAAGGCCTGTTGTTGTGTACTTGGATACCCCAGGTCAAACCTGAAACTCCTTGTCAGAGTTTTCACTCATAGGTACATCTATACCAGAGTAGCCTCTACCTAATCATATCTAGAAATAGATGTATTTTTTGGAAAATTTATAATATCAATACATTTTAAAAATTCTGGTATGTTCTTCTATTCTAATAGTCAAAATCAATATTAGGGTAATGTTCCCAAATCAGAGTTTTTTCTAAATCTAGATTCCAAGGTTATTGATAAAAATTTTCTAATACCTACTGTAACTCCCCGTCCCAGAATGTTGGAGTCGGTGCATTATTTTAACCCATTGGAATGATTACAAATAATGAAGTCGTGAAAGACTAATTGATTTAGTATTCATGGAAAATAGATTACATACATCAACATTAAATTACAATTTAAAACATAAAATATAGAATAGATAGTTCATTGAGAACAACATTATCTCATTTATCTTATCCTTCCATATCAATCATTATACACTTCATGGAATCCTGAGAAAATATAACATAATAAAGGTGTGACCTTATATGCTCAGTAAGAGTAAATAATTTAATAGAAGCTATAAAATTTTAAGGAATGATATGTATTAAGAACAAAAAAAATTTAAACATAATCATGGACATAATATGGAATAAATGAATCAAACATCACCATATAAACATGCATAAGGATATTCTACATGTCGAGTTATCACACGTAATAACTAATTATATAATGAATGAATTTCTAACACCAGATATCATTAGCACACAGTCAAGGCCTTGTGAAAATACTAAAAATAATATTTATGTGAAGGCCTTGTGCGAAAATAGTAGTTTGTATCATGAGACCTACTGATGCATCGATGAGCTATAGAAGGCTCTCCTCGTCACCTATTATGTCCACTGTATTCCTCATATGAAAAAGTTGAAACCGTACTTAAACATTCATATTAAAATTAGCATACAAAATGACACTACATTAATAAAAAACAATGAATGGTATAAAAATAGAACAACCATAGTCAAAAATATAATATCTCATTTAACAAAATTTTCATGATAGTATTATAATAAATCAATCTCAATAAAAAATAATATCTATTTAAGGCCGCTGACATAGTTGAAAATGCTACGTGCAAATTTTTGAGAAAATTTCTCTTTTGGTGATATCATTAAAAAGTTACAGATTTATAAAATTAGTAATTTAAAATATATTTTTTAGTCAAAGTGTCCCATATCAATTTGAAACTTTTGAAAGTAATTATCATTTCAAAACATTCAGGCTTATATAAATAAATCATTAATATCTTTGGAAAACATGGACATTAATTAAAAAGACATTGAATGATAAAAAATTAATGCATTTAAAATAATGATCTAGTTAAATATAACCTCCCATTGAACATTGAAATATTCCTTTTAAAACCATTTTTTTGAAATATGAGTATTTATGATAAATATGTCCGAGTAAATACTTACACATAAACAATGTCAGATAAAAACGAGATTGAGGAAATACCCCTTACCTTGTACTTTCCTTTTGTCATGGGTATGTTTAACATCCTGTATGATTACCATAGTCTGTTATTATATTATAAGAAAACATATTAATTTGTATTATACCATACATGATTCATTTATGACTTTATACTACCCATTTAATAATAATTTCCATGTTGAATTGACATTTAGGGTATTAATCAATTTCTTTATCGTGCGTGTTTTAACTTGTTATTTTTCATCATATCACGTAGATCATGATTTAAATACTTCCAAAATATAAAAAATTATAAATATATATTATATATTTAGAATATAAATATGTATTATATATATATATATATATGAAATGGTATACACCGTTTATGGAGACAGTAGGCCTTACATACGAATAAACACTATTTCCGTTTTCATATTGTATTGAACAGAAATAAGGTAATAAGATATATATATATATATATATGTTTATTAAGTAGAAATATTATGTAATATAATAAATAATAATTAAATATATTTATATTTATATTCATATTTGAATGGTGAATGTGGAAATGAATCTCATCGTGTTGTGGAGAAGGTATGTCGTACATACACACGAGCAACGATATCATTTCCTTAATGATTAAAAGTTATGGAATTAGATAGTATATAAATTTTACAGAGTCATTATCATGTTATTTTCTTTATATATATATATTATTACTCATCATTATATCAATCAAAATAACATAGTGTTGAATAAAAAAGTACACCACGGCGTGGAGACAGTAAGTTGTACGTAGGAAAACATGGTGACACTATCATTAATAGGATGGATATAATAATGAATATGGTTGTATAATATTTATAATAAAATAAAGGTATGTATAAGTTATCGGAGTATTTTTTTGGAATTAATAAAAAAGGAGAAAGTGGAAGAAGAAAATATCTTTGAAAGAGGGGTTGAAATAATTTCCTCTTATTTGGGTGTTTCCTTTTGATTTGAACAAAATGTCTCCTTAAGTTGATTTAATGTTCAATAGAATGCATTTAATGTGAACTGAGGGAATTTGGGAGGTGATTTGGGCAGGGTTTAGGTCGAGCCAAATGGATTTGTAGTTGTTATTTTTATAGTTGGGGGTGTACCCTTATATAGAGGGGTGAGGGTCACTTATGCAAAAAACATGAAATATTATTTTATAATAAAATCATTTTCGGTTTATAATGGCTCAAAAAATGATTTATTTCTAGGATAAATAGGGTATGGGTCGAAAACAACTTATCCAATAAGTTTTATTCATGTTAAAGTCACCGTATTATCCTTATCATCTTGATTTAACTCTTAGTAAAATAGTTTAACATTTACTGTGCCTTTTTTTATTCTTACTCAATACGGTTAATAAATTAACTCGTAAAACCCAAGAGAACACGATGTTGTAAAATAATGACAATTATTATATTATTTACTTCTATTGTATGAACCTTATATTTTTAATAATATTATATAATTTATTAATATAATAAATGTTTTTAAAACTAATTTATGTCAATTTTGACACTATTTAGTGTTTTTTTTTTGTGAAAGTCATCACAACTTGATTACTTCTAAAATGATTCATTGAATAAAAACCATCATGTCATATTCGTCTCAAAAATTATTTTACGTCATAAGAACATTGAAATTATATTTATTTTTATATTTTTAATACAATTTATTTTATTCTATCATTAATAAGGTAATTACTACATCATCATTATGTCATAAATAAATTTAATTATTTAATGCAAAGAAATTACAAATAAAATAACATAATGTAGGAAATAATTTTATATTTCTAATGAATACTTACAATCAAATTTATCTTTTTTTATCCCTATATTAAAAATGGTTTAGTTATTAAACATTGAATTAAACACTTTTAACTCTTCTTTAAATAAAATAATAATAAATGTCCTAATAAAATCCAAGTGGACCTAAAGAGTCATATTTTATTCTTATGGTTGTTTTTGGCTGAAATAAATTTATCAAATAGAATTAGGACATGTGTTAGGGTAATTATAATATCATGTTTACCTTTAAAGCCTATTTACTTTTAAACTTGGTAAATAAATGTCAAAAGTTAATATTCACCGAAAATTATTTTTATCTTGTTGAACCACATTTTACTATCTGATAACAACTGTGTTGCTTGGAATTTTGAAATTCAACTCACAGAAGCGGTAATATTATGTTTTTTGGCAATTTGCAAATGCCTCTAGAAGGTGGGTAAAAGATGAAAAAATGTCCAATAAATAATTTTACATCTATTATATTATTAAATGAATCAAATGAATTATATTGAACATATATAGGTATAATATATCTTTTTTGAATTAAACAAAATTTAAATAAAATAATTAATTATTTTAATAAAAAATTCGGTTTTAAACAATAACGTAGTGTTTTTTTTCTAATCATGATTTATTGAATATTTTAATAAAAATACCAAAAAATCACCCAATGATAATATTGATATTACAAATTCAAAATTGAATTTTATTTTACCAAATTCAAAAAATTTATGTTTTATTATTTAATTTAAAATCAATTCCTGTTGTCAAAACCAAAAAGTGAGGTTTTTAAAAGTAAAAACTATCTAAATATTTCCAAGTGTTTATGACATAATTAAATGAGAAATTAAACATAATGACCTACATTGTATCAAATGATAAAAATATAATCTAATTATACATAAAAGACATTCAAATTAATAAACACTATAATTTATTTCGATTAAAAAATTTTCATTCCATTAAAACGTATTATTTTTCACTATTCGTCAAAATATGAAATTTATCAGAAAATTACAAAATATTTATCCAAACTAATGTTTTATGTCCAGATTCTAAATAAAAATTTAATTTAATTAATTTGAATATATAAAAGCTACAAATATTTTTATTAAAAGGGTTCACCATTAAAAGGCGGTACAAATTCATTTATTGCAAAATACATCTTTTATCTGAAAAATGAATTTGTTCTTATATTTTGTCTAAGAAACACATAATATGGATGGTAAAATTATATAGAATATATAAGAATAAAAATGTGTTTGATACAATTCATAAGATAACAGCTAGTTTGGTATGTTTTTGTGAGCACGAGCCTGGTGTTGCATGTAGCACAAGCTATTGAATTGCTTTAATAAGATAAAGTACTAAGAAATCATTGTGTGTTACATTCTACCCTCCTATAGTAAATTGAATCCTCGAAATTTGAAATTTTTTTCGAAATTAAAATGTTAAAAATAGAAAAATACCTTTGTTAAAAACCCACATAAAAAATTGGGTTAATAAAATTTAGACGTAATAAGAGGGAAAGGGAAATGAAAAATTCACCACCAAATTATGATCTCTATTTGGAGAATTTTGGTTGAAATTAAAGACACATGATATGAGGAAAAATGTAAATATTAATAGATAGTGATTGAGGTCATCAATCACAAACAAGTGTACAATTGAGAGCCTCAATTCCACCAATATATGGTGATTTAAAATATCATCAGTTCAACAATACATAAGGTATTAGGATAAAAAATTATTGGTTTCAAGATCTCTTTCCTACATTTTAGGAAATAATTTCTTCAAATAAGAAGATAAAAAATATATAATTCATCACATGTATAGTTTTTTCCTTCAAATAATTCCCACCATAAATTCGTCTGTAACTCATAAAGATTATAGAATTAAAAAATATTCAGTTTGTGCTAATCATATGGAGTTCCAAAATTAATGAATTTATAATTCAATCGTGAGAATATTTAAAAATACTGCATTATACAAACTAGGACTTCACGTAGATCACTGGTAGGTGATGTACCCTTGCCACCCTTAGATTGTGGGTTCAAGTATCGAGGCCTTGTCAGACGCGACGAGTTGTCGCCCGACCTTCGTGTTGTCCTTTTCATAAGAATATAAAATTAATTTTAAGAAACTAATTTACCTTAATAATGGTATACAATGTCAATCTTAATCCATTATAACCTTTAGAATTATTCAAAAATTTTCTGTCCGAATTCACAATCCAAAATTTATATGGATGGTAAACACAATGATGTTTCTTTTTTCCTCGTAATAACATGTGATTACCTTCATCATGTATTCTTTTAAAACACATTAACACCCTAAATTACCATAAAATCATATTGATTACATTTATGATCCCTTATTTTCAATATAATACTATATATACTACTTATATCAAAAAACGTTATGAATTTAAACAATGATAAAATATACAAATCAGTAATAAGTTCTATGAATGTCAATAATATCAAATATAATTTATCCAAATCAATAGTCTCTTATTCCAAAATCAATACGTTGCAATCATGACCATATTAATATTTTGTCTTTACATGAACCATGTATTTTCTAAAATGTTAAACATGATATTGAGTCACTTTTCTTGGTACCACAAAATCTCAAATCCTTAAAGAAATAGTACATCAGTACAATTCTTATATAATCCATAATTATCATAACTATTACATCGTTGATAGAATACTGAATGAAATTATTTTTAATATCAATATAATAACACTAGTCATTAATCTTCATCTATAGTAATATCATAAAATCATTATTATCCAACAACATCATTTTTGGTATACTATGATGATTTGAACATTGATTCGTGTAGTGTCCCAACTCCTTGCAGATTAATTATTTAACATTTGAAACCATTTTCGTACCCTTGTAATCACGTAATCGTTGTCCTTTTTCTCAAAACATATAAAAAACTCTCACTCCGTTAAATAATTTTCCAAGGTTCTTCATTCCATAGTTATCAAATATTGGAAAATCCTTCTCTCCCTGATTCCCTTTATTCATATTTTTCTCTACTATATTTTTCTTCTCTAGCATCCCTTCAAATCTATAGGACTCATAAAATTCATTATATATCATTTTAACACATGATATTATTTCTTCATCTGATGATAATACATGGGAGAATATTTACATTCTAAATTTTGTCTTATTACTATGAATGATATTATATCTACTACTCTTTGGATCATGTGTATTGTAGGAGTTCTCATTCGGTGTACTGGGTGCCTTTTCTAAATAATGGCGTACACTAGGTTAGTTTTATGAATCACAATGCATAATTCCCAATATGTAAAATACCTAATGTAAATTGAATAGATTATGCAAATAATATATAATCATAAAAAATATTATCTTTGAGGAAGTATTTACTCCTAAATCCTCCATAATATCTTTACTAAAAATGTGAGTTATCCTACGCTTGTCCCCCGGGAGTGTCATAACTAAGAGTGTACAATGACCCGTTGTCATGTACCAGGATACCCCAGATTAAGCATGAAACTCCTTTTCAGAGTTTTTACTCATAGTTAATTCTTTTCAAGAGCTTCCCCTACCAGATCATATGATGACATAGATGTATTGCATGTAAAATTCACAAAATATCTACATTTCCTAAATTCTAGTATGTTCTTCCATTCTAATCCTCAATGTCTATCTTAGGGTAATGTTCTCTAATAGGAGTTTTTCGTAATCTAGTTTCCATGGTTATTGCTAAACATACTCTGATACCAACAGCAATGCCCCAACCCTAGAAGCTCAGAGTTAGTGCATTATTTTAATACATTGGCTTGATTACAAGGAATCAAGTCCCGAAAGAACAATCATTTTAGATGCCCTGGAAAATATATTACTTATATCAACTTTAAATTTCAATTTCAAACATTAAATAAAACATAGATTGTTTTTTAATATTGAAATTATCACCTTTAGCTTAACCATGCATATCAATCATAATACACTTCATATAATATTTGGAAAGTAAAACATATGAAATCTGTGAGCTTAGATGCTCTGTAAGAGTAATTAATTTAGCAGAAGCTATAAAATTTAAAGGAAATATGTGTAATAAAAACAAAAACCTTTCTTATCATATTATTTAAAATATAATCGAAAATATAAATCAAACTTCACAATATAAACTTGATCAAGGATATTATACTAGTCTAATAATCACATGTAATAACTAATTTCATAATGATGGAATCACTAATGCCGGAATTAATTACCACATAGTCAAGGAATTGTTCTATGACTAAAAATAACATTTTTTTCATGTCCTTGGGCCATGACACTAGATTATCTCATAAAACACACCGATACATTGAGGAGCTATATAGGGATCTATCCATCACAAAATAAGTCCACTTCATTCCCAATATGAAATTGTTGAAACATAACATAAACATTCGTATTAAAACTTTCATAGGAAATCTTAATACGTTAACCATAAACCCTGAATTGTATAAAAAAATAACATCCATAGTTAAATATATCATAACTCATTCAATACAATATGGATGATTGTATAATAATAAATTAACCTCAATCAAAAATAATATCATGTAAAGGATGCTAACATAGTTGAAAATGACCAATAAAACGTTTTGAGATAAATATCTATTTTTTTGAAATCATTTAAATGTCATAAATTTATAAATGAAGTAGTTGAAAATAAATTTTTCATTCAAAGTGCCCCATACCACCTTGAATCCTTTTAAAATTATTATCATTTCAAAACATTCATGTCCATATACATAAATCCTTAAAATCATTTTGATAACATGTTCATAAATTAATAGGATTTTGAAAGATAAATCATTAAAAAATTAAAAATTATGGTCTAGTAAAATAAAACCTACCATAAAACCTTGAAAGATTCATTTTGAAACCATTTTTATGAAATATGGGTATTTATTATAAATATGCCTCAGTAAATACTTACCCATAAACAATCTCGGATAATAATGAGATTGATGAAATAACCTTTACCTTGTACATTCATTTAGTTGTGGGTTAATTTAACATCTTGAATGATGACCATAATATGTTATTAAATGATAACTGAACCATATTAATATTTATGATATCAGACATGATTCATTTATGACATTATACTACCCATTTAATAATAATTTCCCTTATAAAGAAACATTTTGGTTAATAATCGATTTCTTTATCATAAGTGTTTTATCTTTATATTCTTGATCGTGTCACTTATATCATGATTGTAATACTTCCAGAATATAATACATGATTTATATATCATATATATTTAGAATTTAAATATTTATAATAGAAATATATATGAAATGGAAAACACCGTTTATGAATATGGTAGGTCGTACGTACGCATAAACGTTGTTTTCGATTTCATATCGTATTGAACAAAACTATGTGAATAAGATATATATCTGTACATATATATAAATATATAATCACTAGCATTATTATTTCATATATTACATAATTATTAAATAAATATATTTTTATAATCATCCTTCAATGGTGACTGTGGAAATAAATCTCATCGCGTCGTGGAGACGGTAATCTGTACGTACACACGAACGACAATATCATTTCTTTAATAATTAAAAGGTGTGGAATTGGATGGAATATTTATTATACAGATACATTTTAATGTTATTTTAATTATTAATATATATATATAATTCATCGTTATTTTCATCCAAATAACATAGTGTTGGATAAAAAATTACACCATTGCATGGAGATAGTAAGGTGTACGTACACACGCATGGTGATATTATCATTAATAAGATTGATAGAATAGTAAATATGGTTGTACTATATTTAATATAAAACAAATTTATGTATAAGTTGTTGGTGTTTTTATTTTTCTGTTGAAATAACAAATAAAGTGGATGTGGAAGAAGAAAAGAACCTTGAAATAGATGATAAAATAATTACCTCTTCTTTGGGCATTTCCTTTTGATTTGAACAATACGGCTTCTTAGGATGCATTTCTTCCCAAGTGAAGGCCTCTAGGTTTATTTTAGGTATGTTGTGAGTAGGTTTGGTAGGTTTTGGCCGATCCAAATGGATTTGGAGCTGTGAATTTGAGATAAGGGGCAGTACACATTTAAAAGAGGTATGAGGGTTACTTTATGGAATGTTTGAAATATTTTTTTATAATAAACTAATATTTGATTTCTAATGGCTAAAAAATTATTTATTTCTAGTATAAGGTGGTTATGGGTAGAAAAAAACTCAACTAATAATTTTTAGACTAGTTTACGTCACCATATTAACCTTACCTTTTATATGTAACTCTTAGTTAAATATATTAACTTTTACCGTGTCTTCTTTTATTCTAACACAATTTGGTTAATAAAAACACTCTAAACATCCAAGAGAACCTAAAGTGGTTCATTAATGACATATATAATATTATTTAAAACATTTGGCCGAACCATTGACTTTTAGTAATATTATATAATTTAATAATATAATATTATTTATAAAAACACATTTATGTCAATTTTGACACTATTTAGTATCTGGTTTCTAAAAAAATAATCAATAAATGATTACTTTGAAAAAGATACATTGAATCAACCCTAACAAGTCATATTCAACTAGAAAATTCATGGATGTCATAAAAACATTGAAATTATATTTATTTTAATATTTATAATATTATATAGTTGAATCTTTCATTAATAAGATAATTACTCCTTCATCATTGTGTCACAAATAAACTTCATTATTTAATGCATAAATATTATAAATAAAATACCATTATGTATTAAATATTCTTAAATTTCTAATGAATACTTATAGTCAAATTTATCATATGTGAAACCCATAATTAAAAATTGTTTAGTTATTAAACATTGAATTTAAAACTTTTAACTCTTTCATAAATAAAATAATAACAAATGTCATAATCTTATCCAAGTCAACCTAAAAGATCATACTTTATTCCTAAGATTGTTTTGGTATAAATACACTTATATAATATAATTAGGACATGTGTTAGGGTAATTATAATATCATTTTTACCTTCAATTACCCTATTTAATTTTAACCGTGGTAAATAATAGTCAACAATTACGATTCACATAAAATTATTTTCATCTTATTAAACAAAATTTTAATTACTTATATCAACCATTTGTGCAGATTTTTTAATTTCAACACACAAAAGTGGTAAAATTATGTTTCATGTCAATTTGCAAATTCTCTTAGATGGTGGGTAAAAGACGGTAAAAAAATCAATAAAACATTAAACATCTAAATTTTTTATAAAACCACTGAAATTAATTAATTTAAACTTATATAGTTATTATATATCAATTTGTAATTAGAGTAAATTAAAATAAAATAAATAATTATTTTAATAAATAGTCGTTTTTAAACAATAACATAGTGTTTTTTCTTAATCGTCCAAAATTGAATGTTTAAAAAAAATACCAAAACCTAACATTAAGATAATTTTGGTATAATGAATTGAAAAATGAATTATATTTTACCAAATTCAAAACATAGATGTTTCATTAACTAATTTAAAATAAATTCTCATTGTAAAAACAAAAAAGTGGGTTTTTAAAATGTTAAAACTATCAAAAGATTTACATGTGTTTATGTCAAATTTAAATGTGAAATTACTTATAGTTACATAAAGTTTATTAAATGATAAATATAAAATCTATTTATACTTAAAAACCATTAAAATACTTAATTTTTTACTATAAATTATTTTGATTAAAAAAGTTGTTTTCAAAAAAACACAGTATTTTTTACTATTCATCAAAATATGAATGTTATCAGAAAAGTACAAAAAATTATCCTATATAAATTTTAATGTCCCGATTCTAAAGAATATTTTAATTTCAATTAATTGAATATATAAAAGAGTCAAATATTGGTTTTTAGAAATGATGTCAATTAAAAGCCAGTGAAATTACATTTTTTTAATTATACATCTTTTATCTGGAAAAATTAATTTATTCTCAAATTATATCAAATAATTACATAATATGGATATTAAAATTATATAGAGTATATAAGATTCAAAATGAATTTAATACAATTCATACACACTTTTTGAAAGGCTACTTTGGTATGTTGTGGTGCGCTCCAGCTCGTTGTTGTGTGTAGCGCAAGGAATTGAATTACTTTAATGAGATAATAAACTATGAAATCTAGGGGTGTTATAGTAGTAGTTATAATAATGTTAATGGGGAATTTTCTAGATAGATTGTATCGAAAAATATCTGCTCCTAAAGATTGATATGACCTTATGATTGATCTCATTCAAAATACTTTCATTGATTATGATATTAATTTGTTTCCCAAATTAAAAAAGAATGTTAAGGATGAAATATATTTTTAATACATTAGTATTATAATAATTTCTATTGAATATTTTTTCATTGACTAAATTGGTTAGGGGAATGATGATTAGAATCCATGATTTATTCTATTGATTTTTGAATTTATTTTATAAATAAAGAATCGTGAATACTGTAATTATTAATTGTAGATGACATAAATGTTATATTATTGGAAACAATGACCTAAATTTTCAAAAGTGTAAATTCTAATATTATAAATATGAATATATTAAAATTACTCATGGAATATTTGTATAAAAAATTCTTCAGAAGCTTCAAATATAGGTTGAAGTAGGATGCAATTTCAAAGAACCAAATGAATTAAATTTATGAGAAATGATGAGGAATATAATGTTAAATAAATAAGTGAGTTTGAGGAAGAATAATTTGATAATATTATAATTTTTATGCCTCATCTTTAATAAAAACATTTACATACAATTTTTTATGAAGTTATGTTTGATCCACATATTATCAATACATGATCAATTATGAACTCGAGGACTGTCTTCAGAAAAAATTATTCTAATAATGTAAATTATAAGATGGTTATGGAGAACAATAATTTGATTAATGAAAAAATTATAATATTAAAAATTATATTTATATTTTAAAATAAAATGTAAACAATAAGTTCAATGATGTTGAAAATGATAAAATGATAAAATATTTCCATAAAGAACTCACTATTATGTATATTTAATTATCAAATCATGTAGTCAAAATGCCTTGATATTTATAATGAACTAAAACATAACATGAAGGAAATAAAAAATGATATCGAGGCCATGGGATAATCATCCTTATATTATAATATAAATATAGTAAAATACTAATTTAAAATATATTTATCATAAACTATTTGCACTAAAATTGATGTTTCTGTTAATTATTATTGTCAAATAAAAATTAATTTAAATTTGGGTGATTTATAAATAAAATAATATGATTAAATGATGATATTGAATCAATATATTATACCAACATAGAGATTAAGTATTACCCATATAGTGTAGAGGTTGTAAAATATTGGGAAAAATATTTCTGGATACATCACATGTTTCTCAAGAAGATATAGTTCTCGATGTAACGGATAGAGTTTTTGCAAGTTATGACATAAATAAAATATGTATTATCATAATAGGTTTTTACAAAAGATTAGAAAATAATAATGGGGTGTAGTTAAAATGAGAAGGAATCATATTAATGAATAATTCATGTTGAAATGGAAACTAGTAACATGATGAAAAAATGTTTTCATTTTCATGAAGAGATACATGAATGGTGTGATGAAAATGAATTTAGATAAAATAATTTCATAGAAATCCAACCAAATTAATTCCCTATAATGTAAAATTGATTTTTTTACAAGTGAACAATGAAAAAAATACATGATTTTAATATGTTTCATTTATATCATTTTAAAATACAATGGCATGGATACCCAATATTAGATGTTCCTTGTACTGGATCAGGAAAATGAAAATTGATGCTATAATTATGAAAAATGGTGGTGGGTTTATAATTTTTGGTAATGAATCATCCTTAAAAATTAAAATTACATACATTGAAAAATTTATAGTTATAATTTGATATATATTTATGTTCATTATGATAATGAAATAATAAACAACATGAAAATTGTTCGCCAACATTCTATTAGTTCTCATTAGGTAACATTATATAAAATATCATGCAACTTTAAAAGAAAGGTATATAGAAAAAATATTTCTCTTCGTTGATGAAAAAATGAAAATTTATTTCTTAGTGATGAATCACCAATACATATTATGAAACCATGAAATATAAGAACCTGTTGTGGAGTAGAAGACAAGAATATCATTTCCATAGAAGACTAAATTGGATTTAAAGCATGATGCTGTAAGAGATAATACCAAATTCAAAATATATCATGATATAAATTTTTGTTTATTTCAAAATGAAAGATAACTCAGAAGACATGTAGGAAAATTGATATTATCTCTGCAAGATCACTAAAACTACTCCACGTTGATCGTTATAGGACAATTAGACAGAAGTCAACTCAATGTGAACATTATTCCATTGATATTGTAGACTATATCACTAATATTAAAATTGGTCTTCTCATCATGACCTATTATAACATGGTTTGGACATTTATTATATACATAATTTAGGTTACAAATGGCCTTGCTTTGTGTTTCAAAAAACTAAGATCAGATATTGGTAAGTAATAGATAAGTGATGCATTATAAATTTACTATAGAAAATTTTAATTATGAATTAGTATATCACACATTATAGACCATGAAAAAATTGTTTTTATAGAGGAAGAATAATTTTTTTAGTAATTTATAAAAAATTCATGTTGAAAATTATGTGGAAAAATATTTATATAGAGATGAAGATTTTAAAATATTTCATATTCAGAATATATGTATTCTCAGATAAAAGAATAATGATATAATTTTTTTATATTTTTTATCAATATAACACTATAGTAAAATATTTAATTTTATTTTGTTATCTTTTTTATATTTATTTCAAAGGGATAATAAATGGAATGTTTGAAGATATAAAATATAACAAAGTCTCTAAGGGAATTTTATATATTTTATTTTTATATAAATTCATGAATAATATAATTCATATGTTTATTCATTTTATACATATTAAATTTTTTAAATTATTGAAAAAACAATTATACAGATTCAATCATATTTGGAGCTCCCTTTAGAAAATATTTACCAGATTTATAAGAATGTATGTGAAAAAAATACTGAAATTAGTTCTGAAAAGGTTGACGCTGATTTAGAATGTTAAAATGATGATTGATAACCTTATGGTGGTAATATAAATTGGTTTCATATGTTAAATCAACAGATAAAAAATAAAATATCATTTTAAATAAGAATAGACCAGTTCAGACGTGAAGAAGGTAAAAAGTTGACAACCAAATAGAATATTTAACATATGTTGATACTATAATGGTGTAGAAGGATTTTGAACATGGTTATTTTTTTGAATATGTGAATAGATCACTCAAATAAATTGAGTTTAAATATTAATCGTAACTACATCATAGAAATATTACTAAAAATATGGGTGGTAAAATGTTGGGTAGATTAATAAAATAAATGAGAAGGTGTAGTATTCTAAACAAATATTTAATTTTTGAAAAGGATACTTTCAAATGTATGGAATAAAATTTTAATTTTTTTTACCTATTTTCTGGAAATCATACAATAATAATGTTCATATAAGTGTTAGTTAGTTATAATTAAAAGGTAAATCAAATGAATGAAATATTTAAAATTGTAATGGTGACCATGAAGAAAATGATTTTTTACAATGATATGGTTTTGTTCTTGACAACAAATGAATATTGGTATATATATTAGTGTAATAATCTTATGGATTGAAACTCGATCAAAGGGTTTGATATTATAAAAATAATGGATTTTTTAGAAAAATATGGTTTTTGAAATAAACTATTCAATAAAATGTAGTTAAGAGAGGATTAATGATACACAATGATGGTCATTGAATAAACATGTGACATTATTTTTTCAAATAAATAAATTTTACTATGTAGAGAATTAAATAAAAATATATATAGAAGCAGTTTTTGATGGATATAATTTTGGAACATAACTATTTTCATAGATTAATAATTAAAAAAATTATATTTTATTTATCGTTGAAAATATATATTTTCAAGAGAGCTATTAAGACAGTTTGGAATAAAATATTCAAAATAGGCATATACACCTATATCAGCTGGAAGAAAACTGAAATGAAAAGTTTAAGTGGTAAAAAGGATTATTTGATTTAATTTTAAATCATTATTCGATTATTATTATATCTCACATCATCCAAACCTTACAATGATTATGTTCAGACACTATGTTCAATGTAAAATGTCATCTAAATGGATCACACAATATTGTAATGATTTTTTAGGATGTAATAAAAAGGAATTCAAATTATGGAATTATCAGAAAATTTAGTGTGGATATTTAGTTTCATAGAAAAGATTTTTTAGATTATGCATGTAAATACATGTATCATAGATCCACATATTATGGTGTGTTATTTATTTCTGATTATAGATTTAGAAAGTATATAAAGAAGTAGATATATGGTCTCTAAATCAAAAATCAATCATTTTATGTGGAAGCTACTCATGAAGGCACACCAAAATTTTGGATGAATTTTTATATAGAATATATTTGGTTTACTATTCTAGGATTACAGAAGATTCATAGAGATTATGAACGTTTTATTAATAATTATAAAAAATTAATTCATAATTCTCATTCAAAGCATATATACATTTGATAATGTATTATTAGGATTATGTGTCATCTGGGGAAATCAATCCTTTATTTGTTGGAAAAAAAGAGTATATTTTAGATATCCTTGAAAAAAACATGATACGGGAAAACATCATGAATTCAAGGATGAAATTATATGTTTATCCTTCCCTCCCATTTTAATTTTTATCAGTTTGATATCCACCATGTTTATATATATTAGGTGTTAAATTTGGGAATGAATTATGTGATGATGGGTTAGCTATGTAATAGAGATAGTATGATTGTTATATAGATATTCATTTTAATCTATCAGTGTAAACATTATATTCATTGTTGATGGAAATCACAAAAAAATAAAACATCATCCAATAGTGTGGTGTCAAGATACATCTCATCAATATTGAATGTGATTTGATGATTCATCTTTTGAGGAATTATTTGTCATGTCATTCTTTTGGTTGTGACAAGATGTAAAGGGGGATATGGAAGAACTCAATGGATTTGTTGTGTAAGTCATGGATTTTTAAAGATGATTTTTTTTGATTGAGTACTTGTGTTTTTTGAAATCCATCTTATAAGGTCACAATTAATTCTTTCAGTACTTGATATGGTTTGTATGTATTATATATCATAAAATAGATTTTCAAGATTCTATAAATGGTTTATGAGTATGAATAGAAGTAAAAATAATAGTATTTGTATTTATTTTATAGAACTATTGATTTTTCTAACTCTATGTAATTGTGGGTCAAATAACTGATTTATACAACTTTTGTACTACTCAAAAATTGCTCAACCAAAAATCCAAATATTCCTTTGTAAAAATTTAGGGTTTTGACGTATCTGGATGAAATATGTAGCTAAAAATCACATATTAACAAACCAAAAATTGTGGATGATTGATGTAGCCTATTTTACACATTATATGATGTTTTATGATCCACATATCCAATAGTTTCAATTTATCCAAATCAAAAAGGGGAATCTACTACTTAGGAATTTGGGACCTAGTCACATAGCCAAATATCTAATGAATTTGATCTATTATTTTAGTTGAATCATGTTTCCAATATAAAGAGTCTAACCACTTATGGGATTAATTAATTCATTTAAATACAAAAAAAACCTATTGTATCCTTACATAATGGGTTATAATTTCATAATCATGTTTTATGGAAAATTAATGTTCCATGAGGATTAGATGATTTAGGACATGATATGGAAATCATGGATATTCTTAACGAACAATTTTTTTGTGGAATTTTTGAATGTGATTTAAATGATTTTGTTGAGATAATTATATATAAATATTTTATGGAAGACTGAATCACGATTCATCAATATATTTAAAAAAATTATTCAAAAAAATATTCCAACAATCATAAATTATATATTATTTTGTTATCATTTGAATCTTTATAAACAATATAATGAAATATCATTGATGTAGTAAGACCATGTAATTAAAGGATGTTTTTTCTATGTAATGTTTTTGAATAAGAAGACTATGGTGCCAAGGTTTAATATTAATATATTATTATATGATGAATATGAGTTTTTTATCGGATTTGAGTATGATACCATTTTATTCATTTTAACATATGTATTAATGGTGGAAAAATAATTCATTATTTTTTTCCTTCTCATTGAGGTAGATTTAGATATTTTATTATAGAAGAAACATGGTTTATATATATATATTATTCATCCTATATTAATCATATTTGTAATACAACATGAATTACTGTTTTTTGGTGTCAATCTAGACATTAGTGGTGTGATGAAAAATGCATTTTGGTAATTAGAAGTCACATATTCTTCTATTGAAGAGAATGTGTGGTTAGACTGGGAGACCATCATTAACATAGATTAGGATAACAATTGAATATGAACCTTGTAAAATTTTTTAGTTCCTTTTTTTAATTGTATGATCAAGTGAGGCTGATATATTCTTTCTTTTAGTATATCTAACTCCAAAAATTATATGATTTATTTCTATTGAAAAGATATTGTAAAAAATTCCCTTCATTGATTTGAAAACACCCTCCATAGTAGTGGAATCAAATCCTCTTAGTCACATTAAGGAGTATTTAACATATGATAAATTCAATTATTAATTTCATAAAATTTTGAATTAATGTTCAATAAAAAAATCTTCTTTCAAAAATATTTAATTAAATTATAAATTTTTATTAGTAAAACGATAAAATTTCAAAATTATATTATAATATTATATTTAATCACTCAAAAAAATGATACAGTATTAATTCCATATTTCTTTTTTTCTAGGATTAAAATGATTTTTATTTTTAGATAAATTAATAATAATTTGGATATGAATTTGTTAAATGATATTCATTTTCATAATCAACCTGTTGAAATTTTCAGATGTTAATTTTTTATGATGCTTATATGAATGTTAATTTTTAAATGAGTTTTAAAAATATATATTTTTATGTATATTAAAATATCATTCCTTATATATGAAAAAATAATAAAACATTATTCATGTATTCATATGTATATAAAGTGACAAATAATTTTCCTAATAAATTGTTATGTGTTATTTATAAACCAATAATCTATATTTTCGATCATATTTTTTGATAAATATTATAAATATTTTTTACTCTATTCAATTGATTCAGTTCTTTTAAGATTACATTTGTTCATTTGTTAGTGTTAGTTTTATTAAAACAATACGATTTTAATAATAATTAAATATAATTAACCATAATCTATAATATTCATAGCCATTAGAATAAATTTCAAAATAAGATATATTTTATTATAAATTCCCATTTATGTTTCAATTTAATCACCCTTCCACATAACCTTTCAAAACACTTCCAACCCCCATTAAATTTCTGAATAACATCTAAATTATATCTCCATATTCTCCTTCCCATGTTTTTACCCCAATATTTTATCCAAAATATCATCCCACGATTGCATTCAGATCTTTCATATAGTGGAAACTCAATTTTTAGAAGTTATGATTCCAACTCTCATTAGAATTTAATTATATAGACTAACTAACTAGAAATTAATTCTTTGTTGTTGAAAAATAAATAAAAAAGAATCACATCTCATGGTGGAGAAAATGTGGAAGACTGAGGAAATAAACCATAATAATGAGAATAAAATCATTAGGTAAGGACCCCCACACATGTATATAAAACAATGATATATCTTGAACTCAATTTACTAGAAAATAATCTTTTACCAAGCTCCCTTCCCTCTAAGTGTGAACAACACAAATGCCTAGGTTGAAAACAATCCTGCAATTCCTAATGATGTAAGCTAGTTCCTATGGTGATTTGTGATTTGCATATTGGTTCCCTACTAGTTTAGTGGAATAAGATTAAATATAGAATAATAAGACATTGTCAAACCTGAATAGTGAAAATCCAATGATAATATAACTAACCTCTACTCAATTATAATTATGAGACACATAAATGAAGCTAAAGATGTGAATCATAGAAAAACTAGTGTCACTCATCATACTAGATCCTCTCATCTCTCCTAATACATATGATCTATTGAATATAAAATTTATCCCCATGTTGGGTGTATTCAATTGAAAAAATCTACCTTGAGTGCCTCTAACACAATCCATGTTATTTCTTATCAATGTAAGAAACCATATTAGAATATAATGAATCACCCGCCAATGATTTGAGCACCATGTTCCTCCTCGTTTTCGTTCACCCAAAAATGAATTAAAATTGTATAGCACCCTCTATAATTTCAATCCTTATTACTAGCCTCCCATTTTATCAAACACATACCCCAAATAGCAACACCAAATAACTTCACCAACACCCATTTTTGTCTTACTCATTGGAAAGTTTCTTCAATAAACTCATTTATTGAATTAGCAAACACATATATGTTCATAAATTGATCCATAAATTATAGGACCATGTCTCCTAATACCAATAAAAAATAATTTATGTGTTGATTCCTTTCGTGGTAATTCACAACACTAACATCAAGAAGAAATTAACACAACCATATTTTTCATAGTGTTATACATATGAAGTGCTTGATTTCTCATTCCCCATACTAGAAATTTCATTTTAATTTCTATCTCCTTGAAGAAAATTTTTAGTTCTCATTCATCCATGCTTATTATAACAGGAGCCATATATCTAAATATATAACCATAAAATATTCCTCAAGACTATCATGGAATGAAACATCAATATGGTTCATAAACCAATTATATTTTATTTTTCGAATAATCCACCGAAGGAAACTGATAAAAATATTTTTCATCTTCTAATATAATATATTTATAAAATTATATATATATTTTTTACAAAAAAGTTTTATTTATGGTAATAATGATCTTAAATGTAAATAATTATATTTATATTAACTCCATTAAAATGATATTAACAATGAATATTCAACGAATTGAAAATATTTAATTCTCTATTGACTGCAATTACATTACAGAAAATATGTAAAATGTACCCTGTAATTGATTTAAATTATGGAACCATTCAATATAGTATTTTGATAGTTAGCTATATATAAATGAATTTTTGGAACTATGTAGTGAACAATCTCAATTGACCAATGTAAGAAAAAGTCATTCAAATAAGATAGAGTTTAGTGTAATAATCTTATTACAGAAAAGATTATATATAAATATTGATATAGTGGTTGGGGTATAAGAATTCAAGACTGATCTCACCCATGAAAAAAAGATAAAATAGACATTATATATAATATTTTGGATGATTTAAAGCATCATATTTCTTAGTCCATTAATTAAAATGACTAAAATATATAGGGAAGCATATTTTTATAAAAAAATATCTAAAAAATATTGATATAAAGTTTCAATAACTTTATTGATTATGGAATATTTATTCATGAATTGAAATAAATCGAAATATTTAAAATATTTCTCCATAATTATCTTTTCCTTGGAGGGTTTTCATCCCTATAGATAGTATAATTCATATAATACATCTTTCCCTCATTACTATAATAACTTGTAAATATATAACCCCAAAAATATTGATATCTATATGAGTTCATAGAATTTTTAAATCCTTATGAAAATAAGAAACATTTTATATTTTTTATACAATATTTTTTATATAGTATTACAGTCCAACTATGACATGAACTAGATTTATTATACATCCTTAATTTTTTATCCTGAAGGAGGATTAACTACTTAAATATTATATGGTGTAGGAGCCTCTATTTCAAATAGAAGTTAATTGTTGTTTTAAACATTTGGATGAGACAAGCCTAATCCCACATCCCCTTGATTATTTAAAATTCTCACATTATCATAGCTTAGAAAACCTACACCATCAATGATTCTTCCCGGACCAACACATTGAACATTCCAAATGTGGGACACCATATCTGACCCATTATCAAGTTCATTATACATTTAACTAGTTTCCAATTTTATGACCCTATTTAGTGTTTGAGTTATCATATTGATCATTAGAGGATTTTAAATGTCAATAGCATTTCTTTCCACTAAACTATCCACATAAAATTTTTTTTATACTATTATAAGAAAAATCCTCAAAAAACCCACTTCACTAGTATAGTGAACATTATTAAGGGATATACCCATAGTTTAATTAAACAGAATCAAACTTGTTTTATATTTATAGCATAAAACCTTTATTTTTATTACATATTATCGCATCATATCCCATAAGTTACCAAGATAAAAAAATTACATCCTTTAAATATATTTCATTCAAAATGACTATATTCTTAAAAACATTACAATACACTAGTACTATTGCATGTGAAATTTAAAAGCCCCTAGTCTCTATCCAATGTTTGGAGGAGAAAAATATATTTATTTGTGGATTTGAGGTAAACCTACTCATGTATTCTAACATAATAACAAATATATTTCTCTTTGGTACCATTATACTTGTTATAATAGATGAAAATTATATGATATATATCATATAAAATTATAGGGTACCAAATAATCTAGTAGAAACATACAATGAAAACCCATACAGGAGATCTAGAATTTCTCAAATTAGAGGGATTGAATTTTGTATCATAATTTTACATACCTAATGTTCTTGATTTGTGGGTAATAGAATGATTCCCCCATTCCCTTACCTTAAATTTATCAAAGGGTAAATCTAAATTACAAAATCATTAAACAAATAAAATTTATCTCCAGTCCTTAAATCCAAATACCTATGAGACAAAACAACACAAATCATCCGCCTTCAGGTAATTTTGACCAAATGATAATATGATGTGAGTTAAAATAACATCATAGATTTGTACCATATCATGAATTGATTTCTTATTGAAAAATGTTGAGTATTCTACCCTTTATTGAAATTGTGATCCAATCATGGGGAAAGGGATTCAATCAAAATTTACATAATTATCATGTGTTTCCCCTATATTAGTTATTTTAGGTCTCGAATTAAATGTAATTAATGTTCCCATTTCTATTTTAACTTTAATTATGGTAAAATAATCATTTGTTTTCCTTCCATCTTATTTCATTGTTAAATATTTTATTTTTTCATAGGTGTTCATTCCCACTTGTTCACATTCATGTGATTATATTCTCTATCACCCTCAATTATTATCTTCGATTTAACTTTTTCTCTAATCTATTTATAATTTATTCAATATATCATTCACTAAATCACTTTTTCCTCTACTTTTTTACATTACCATATATTATTTACCCTATATGATTCAAACACAAGACATTTATCAATAGGAATTTATAGATATAAAATAGTTTTCAATTGTATTTATTGAATGGGAAAATATTTAAAAAATTTATTTTGATTATTTCAATATGGATTATTGTTATATAATTATATTTGTTGTTTACATTTTTTACATTTTTCATCCAATTTAAATCATTACTTTTTTTACTCAAATTATGATATAGGTGTGGAATGAAATTTATATGCCCACAATGTATTGGTTTGTTTCATAAGACAAAGTGGTCTGGATATTTGTTGAATTTCTATAAAATATATATCTGATCTATTGTCTGATGACATGATGATATTATTTATATTTTCAAAAGTATACATTTAATAATATGGGGTTGTATTATTTTTACCCATGATATAATTTATTACTATTTATTTGGATTTAGTATAATTTTAAATTAGAGATATAAGATTTATATTTATTTTATTTTCTAGGCATATAATTTATTTGTTTCAAATTATAAGTATGATTGTTTTATATTTTACCCCATAGATAGAAAATAAACTTATCCATAATTCAGTTTCTCTATTTCCCTAAGAAATATTGGTGTACAGATTGTTATATCAATAAATGGCCGATGAAGGCATTATATTGACGCATGCTTTTGTACACATTTTATTAAAATATTTTAAAATGAATATGTATTAATGAAAAAAAAAAGATAAATAATACCTAGTTTATTTAGAAGACTTTGTACGTCAACATCCCTATTTAAAAATTATAGAATCATTATATTAATTAACATTTTGACATCATAAATAACGTTTTCCCTTAAAATATATAGGCGAACTTGGGGAATAATTAGGTTAAGTGGTTGAGATAAAAATACTAGTATGGGAATACACATGATAAAGAAACATAAATTTTGAATCAAATGTATAACATGATGTCATTAAATAATGAGCTAGTGTGCCAAAAAAGGGGGAATTAAAAAATAACATGGTTTCATAATATCTTGTAAACATTTGAAATATGGATGTAACAAAAAATTATACATAATAAAAATTAAAAGCTAAATTACCTGAAAATATAACATATGGTACAATGATCTAATGTGGGTAAGGTTTATTCGCTAATATTATACATAACGTCTCACGAGTCACGATTTACCACTGATATAGACTACTGTCTTTGAACAGCCATCATTAAAACATTTATTCTTACTAGATACAAAAAATTGAAATTGATGGTATTTCATACATAAATGAATTACACATGGAATGAAAATAATTTTTATTTTCATGCCTGATTTCATAATAAAAATAGATATCATCATGAGTTAAATTCAAAATTGATAATATAGAATGTATGGCCACATTAATTGAAGGGATACTAAAAATATTATATATGTGATAGAAAGATATATTTAATATATAGGAATTACATGTCATTTAAGATTTATAGATTATGAGTTAGATGGATAATGTTCATAACCCATAGAAAATGTTGGTTTACTGATATCATTTACTTGATTTCTAAATCAACAGGTTCATTACATATTATTTCATTCTAATTTGATGTGTTGAATGGGTTTTCATCAATGTTTTAGTTGAGTGTGTAATTTTAATTCCTCACTCAATCTCTTGCTTCATGCTTGTCCCATGTTCTACAATTCCTCAAAACTCCCAACGATTTTATCATCCGTAGCTAGGTATGGACCTATGTTCCAATGGCATGTAGTAATCATGTTTTTGAGACCCAATGACTCTTGGGGACTTGAATTGGTCAAGAGGATGAAATGACAAGCTCATCACACCCTTTTTGGTGGAATTAAATCCTACTCCATGAATCTCTTATAAATTTAGGATATGTTCATGAAATGATTCACTGACCATGTTATGTGATTGTTTACCACTTTTTAAATGAACTCATGGTGAAAACCCATTTTTAGAGAAAATTACATGTTTATCATAAGTTACCTATCATATTTTTATTAAATTATGATTATTTGAGACATAGATATGATCAATAACTCTATAGTGTGTTACTCTACAAAAATATAGATTATTTATTTATGATGGGATTGCTCCTCTACAAGGCATCCATTGTATACTATGAAAATAATAATCACAACCCACATAGTTTGTTTGACATAGATTTTGGTCATATGAATGAACACATCCATGCAGTTTAACATCATGCGGTAAAGATATGAACATTGAAATCTGACCTCAATGAGGTGTCCTACATATCCTAGTTATTGTAGGATTTAGAGTCCATGTAGTTCTTGTGATGATTTTCTATGTCATGAGGGGAATAAAAATAGGGGGCCTAGGTGGTACTTTATCAAATGAAGTTTCTCTAGATTTATTCTTCGGGAAAGTGGCTCTTTGAGAGGAAACAAAATTTAATCAGAATTCCATAACAATGGTGGGTCTATGCTAGGATAATTCTCCAACGTTTGTTTGTATAGTCATCATTTATCTTTTAACCCACATGATTCATGATAGGTGTGAGAAACAAGAGATATTGGTAGATCAGAAACATTGAACAAAAGCATATCTCTTTGGGGATCACACATTGAAGTTTCACATTGAGGGGAATGACCAGTTGTCACATGGAGAATATGGTATGGATATTAGTACTTATGAAGGTGTCTTATGTAACCCAGTTGTGGTAGGAATCATATTTCTCATAGTTTATTCATCACCCACCCCACTGATGGATTTAGGTTATCCAGGGAATGATTGGGGCTTATATATAAAATGATACTAATGTATGATTCCTATCTTAATCTAATAATGGATAAGGAAGGATGGAGGACCTATGGGGATATTTTATCCAGTATGTTTTGAATAATTTGAATAGTAAGGGACTTACTCCAAAGTGGATTCCCATTGGAGCTCAGGCCTTAAGTAGTCATTATATGTATATCAGTTATGGTGGGAATTAGAGTTATTATAGACCATTCATACCTTAACAGACCAAATGGGTTAGGGAGGATGATCACACTCAGGGATATTATTTTTATCCCTATGGTTTTTGGGATTCCAAAGGCTTATCTTAAGAACGATTCCCATTAAAGATCAGACCATATAAAGGTGTCCTACATGTCCCAGTTATGGTTGTAATCAGAGTAATCGTAGTATTTTTCATCAAATTACTCACTGATGGTCTAAGGTGGATGATCATTCATGTAGACATTATTTCTATTCCTGATATTTTGGGAATTCTAAGCGCTTATAAAAATATGGATACCCTTTTTCATCAAGGACATAATAAATTATGTTAGTAATCAGGGCTTATACACTGAGGCTTCCAATTACCAGGACATTAACACAAAGGCTTCCAATTTATTGGGGATTACACACTAAGACCTAACATTAGTGGGGAATACGAATTGGGGATTCTTATTGATTGGGGCTTACAAAATAAGGATTCCCATAATTGGGGCATACGCATTGAGGCTTCCCAGTGATTGGGGCTTATTCACTAAGTCTTCCCATTGAAATACTCATGAAATTACACACTGAGGAAACCAAATTAGTATACGCATTCTTTAAACAATAGAATGTTAAAGAGATGTTGTGATGATCATTATGGTATGTTTGAGGGAATGGTATCAGAACAATCACATGAGTGCATTTCTCGAGCTCATCAAGGACACTTCCATTGTTAAAGTGGAATACTACTATTGATTCTTTGTTATGATCTACATCGAATGAGCCCAATTAGTTCTTCCATACATTGTGGGCATGTCATGAGGTATTTTCCTAACTTTTCATGGCCATTTTTTTGGATGTTCATGATTTTCTGACCAATAAGTTGGGGAATGAATATGACATGGCATACACATCCAAGGATGTCTTCCTAGTCAATTACCATGTCTTGGATTCCTTTGAATTGGTGAAGTTGAAATTTAAAAGGTGCATCACATCACTAATGAAGGAATGTTAGTGGGGTCATACACATGATCAATTAATACATCATCATGAACAATAACATCATCAATCTAACTTGTCTTCGGGTTTTCGCATGTCCATTAGGACATGTCTATAGACAATTGGATGATCTCACCGAAAAGTAAATGAATCCTAGTCATGATAAAGGTGTGTTGTATAAGATATAGTTTCATGAATAATTAAATCTTCATTGAGGATCTTTGCATGATTGAAATGAAATTTTCAATGTGTTTTTGTGTGACAAAACATAAATTTCAAGGGATTGTCTCCTGACAAAGTTGAATTTCCCCTAGGTCATTTTATGTTAATGATTACATGTCAATGAGTATATATGAGTTGAACATGACATGTTTGAGGGCCTTATTATTATCAAAGAGACACATCCAAGTATTCCTAATAGAATTGTGAGTCCCATGAGAACTCTCATGATCATGAGTTCTTGAAACATTCACATGTGGGGTCTCAAGTATGTGTTTAGGGTCTTTTCATCAATCCAAGTGTTCATGATCATGTCCAAAAGGATTCTAACATCCCTTCATATGGAAACCTACACATGCACTAATATTCATGTTGAGGGTGATCAAAATTGGGATTTCATGGAAAAGGGTGGTCCAGTCTATGATATAATTTTCTCACCAATAGGTTACACTTATAACGATCAGTTATTCATGTAATTTTGTTGAACTCAAAAGGGACTCACAAGGGTGTATTCCAAAGAATGCATAGGGTTACTAATAATACAATAATAATTGATAAGGGTCCATGGTTCACTCTACTGGGTGTATTATCATTGACTAAAAATCGAATTTGTTGGTGTCTTCATGACACTACACAATGGACACACATTCTCAATCTGCATATCCTTCATGAGGTATCACGATGAGCTCTGCACTTATGCCTAAAGAGGATGTACATCTAAACCAATGTGTTCTTGGGAAATATTGGAATTTTCATTGTGAGGACTGCATGACATGTCAGGTGCTAATAATTATTTCTTTTCTTGTAAGGATAAGGTATCCATGAGACCCAGCAATGGTGTGCCACAAGATCAAGGGTGATGTTATTTATTGAATCATAAAATTATATGGCCACATTAATATATGGATAATCGAAAAACAATGGGTATGTATGCTCACCTATTTTTGGATTCATGGAGATATCGTGCAAGTGGAGAGGATGTATTGTTGTCCATTTTCCTTGACTTCCGATGTTATGGGTGTTATCTTGCATAATCATGAGTCTATGGTAGTGTTCCATGATCCTGAAGGTCCATTATTTAAGATGATAATTTTTCTTCAATCGTGGGTTGTTTGATGTCCACATCCATCATGCGAAGGACCTTCGGGAGGTGATTGCAGGCTGAGATGACTATGTCTATGGTCGACTATGAGTACCGTGAGAAAAATGAGCTTCTGGTATCACTAGGTCAAATGTTGGAATGTTGCGTCGTATGAGATTCCTTTTTTTCATGAAATCTCTCAATCCAAAATATGTTCATTCATGCGGTTATGAGATTCAGTATAGGGAATGCACGAAAAGGGTGTCTACATGAACGATATGAATTAAATTTTACTTTTTATTAATTTTTTTAATATTAAAATCTCATATTTAAAATGTTATATGTAACCTTGAATTTATTTATCTTATAAGATTTATATATGTTGGATAGGTATTTGTTTTCCATTGATTTTTTCAATAACATTGTGATATTAGACATCCATCTTGTTCCTTGATGTTCGGATTATGTGTTGTGGTTCAGATTTTGGTTTCACACTATGGGATAATGGTAGCCCTTGATTGGGTCAGTCTATTTAGGGGGGAACCACCACTCACAGGGGGTTTAATCACACCTTCTCTGGAAAATTATGGGGTGACTATTTTCTTGATCTTCAAATGGTTCTCTTCTCCAACCCTGGATCTTGACTCTTGAGGTGAAACTCTTTGATAGGCATCACCATTTTGCTTTGTCAGAGTATCTTGTGTATGTTGTTCTCCTAGGAAACATTGTCTTACCAATATTCAGGTGGAGATAACATTTTTTCCATGGAAAAAGACGTGTGGTGCTGGTTCCAATTGATGTTTTTCTGAACCATATGAGAAATAGACCATATCACTTTCGTTATGAAACATGTCCTTTCATTAGTGGCTTCGAAGATATTAGGACAATCAGGCGATTTTACATCTGACATTGTAAGTTCAATTTTCAGTCTTTTTCATATTATAATCATAATCTCTAAATTAGGCTTTCATTTTTTCCTTCACACAACATAGATTGATTTTTATTTCTTCTTCTTTTGTTTTTGAATGTAAAAAAAGTTGTGTATATGTGGTGTTATTTCCATGAAGTAGGTCCCAAAGGGGCCGATGCATATAAATATTTTTTTTTATCTTTTTATCATTGTTTTTGTCTATTTTTCAGTTCCTTCCTCACTTGTGCACAAAAACAGTGATCTTTCGGTCCTTTGGGGTTGTTTTTTTCTTGCATTTGCAATTCCCATCAACTTCTAAATGTGTTATCAAATCCAACCTGGATGTTGTGATTTTAATTTGTTTCTTTTCATAATTCTACCTATGGACCATTGAGCTTATGTTAATTTCTTTTTATATTTTTTTAATGCTATTTTTTAGTTGAGACTTGCATGATATCATTGTTTCCTACCCTTTGATTCCACTTTTTTACATTCAATTTTAAGTATTTTTTTCTTTTGAACCTTGGCTACCAATGCTCTATTGATATCCCCTTTGCACTATGATTACATCCTTATTATAATTTGTTGAGTTGTATTCCATTTACTATTTAGTACACGAATTCCATCTCAATAATATGGTTTTCTTTATTTGATTTCTGAATTTTTAATCTATTCAGATTCTTCCTGAACATTATTGTTGTTGTTTTCTTTATTTTCGAGAGAAATCATTATTTTAACTGAATTATTTCATATTCATATATAACCATACACCTTTACCTAGTGAGGTCGGTTTATTTTTGAGGGAATACTCTTATCATCGTCCCCAATCATTTTGAATCTACTCATATGGAGAAATATGCGTAAAATGCGATATGAAATTGAAATGTTTTATGGAGACAATGACTTAAATTTAAGGAAAATAAAAGTGAGGGAATTGTTAGTACAAAAAGTTCATGTTGGTTCCTTATATAGGCCTTCTAAACCCATTTCAACTATTAATGAATCTCGACATACTGTTAAAGAATAGAAACTCACCCCCCCCCCCCCCCCCTCGAGGACACTCTTGTTAAAGCCCATATTTCACAGATACTTTTATTAGGAGATAATGTTATTAGGGAAGTGGATTCTATGTCTACCACCTCTAGAATATGGATACAACATGATATGTTATACATGAATTCCTCTCTATAAGGAGGACATTATAATAAGTATTTCATGTACACCTTTAGGATAAAACCCAATATCTCTATAAAATCCAATCTAGATGAATTCAGAAAAATCATGTTGGAATTAGCCAACATTGATGATTCTGTAGATGATGAGGATTAGGATATGATCCTCAAAATCTCTCTAGACCATAGTCATAGTACACTGGTCGAGACCATTATGTATAGTCAAGACTCTTTAACTTGTAAGAATTAAAGTCTAACAATCTATCCCTAGAACTTCACTTTAAACCTAAACTAAAATGAAAAGATGGTAGTTTGTATACTATGGGAGAAATCAGGGTAAATGAAAAAAGAAAAAGATTAGCAGAGACTAATGTTACGGTTGAAAAGATCTTAGGAAAAAACCAATGATATAGGGTAGTTGAAAAAATAGAAAGGACACATGTTTCCACTTCCAGAAACCTGGGCACAATAAGCCGTAGCTTAGGAAGTTTAAACATGGATTAGAATGCACATAAAACATTGAACGGACTCTTCTTGTTGTCTATGGGTATGACACTACCTAATTCCTTAATGTTACCATCCATACACTTGATATATAGTGGGGCATAGACATTAGTTTTTTCTTCCACATGTTTCCACATATAGAGTATATTTTAGATATGGGGTGAGAATGTGGGAGGGGATATCCTGTTAGGAAACCAAATGAAGTGCATGTTTGAAGGAAGAGGGTTCATTCTGATATAATTGGATGATCGATTAGCCATTACCCTACTGGATGTGAGGTGGTTCCCCAACCTGCAATGGAATATGATTTCCTTATTAGTACTTGATCAAAATTGATACACCTTTAGATCAGAATTGTGTTCTATTAAAAGCACAAAGGGATATAGAACGATCTTAAAAGTGTCTCTTGTGAATGGGTTGTACATCTTTAATAAAAATACCCATTTGATATTGTTGGGTGTTTGATACAATATAAACACTAACAACACTATTCTATTGCATAGATGGTTGAGGCATGTATGCTCTAAGCGGCGAGAAGAACTCAAAAAGCATGGGATATTTAATGTCATCACACCTTTTAATATTCCATTTTTCGAAGATTGTGTGATGGGTAAGTCCAAAAGGGTGTGTTCCAATTATTCCTCCTTCAAGGTATCCGACCAAATTGAGTATATCCATTCGGATTTATGGGGTCCAACCAACATCACCTCACATGATAGGGGATCTTATTTCATCACATTTATTAATTATTACATAAGGAATGCTAGGGATTACATCCTCAAAAATAAATTGGATGTTTTCAAAACATTAAAAACATGGAAATATTCTTTTGAAAACTAAACTAGAAAGACATTTAATACCACTAGAATAGATAGTGGGCTTCAGTTCCTATCCACTGAGGTCATTCAATATTGTGAGTCTGATGGAATTAAAATTCATAGAAATATTATGAAAACTCTCTGACAGAATAGCCTTGTAAAGAGGATGGGTCAGACTATACTTGAAAGATTCTATAGAATTCGTGCATAATCTGGTGTTCCCAAATCCTTTAAGGTTCGAGGACACCAACACTATTGTGTACCTGAACAATTGGTGTCCATCTTATATGAATCAATTAAAAACTCCTAATGAATCTTGGACTGATAATCTTGCTTTGTATTCATACTTAACGGTTTTCGGGTGTACAACCTATGATAATGTTAAGACTAATAAACTAGAACATAGATCCATCAAGTCGATATTTTTTGGTTATCCCAAGAGAGGTACGGGATAAAAACTCTAGGTTGATAAACCGTGATACCAAAAGTAGATCATTAGTTGGTATGTGGTCTTTCATGAATCATCTTCCCTGAAGACCAAGACTCTTACACCTGGCTATTTTGAACCATACCTTCATAATTATAATAAACATGAGCCACCAAATCATGTTGAGACTGATGTCCAACCAACTCCACCTCCTCCTCAACCAGCTATTACAACTGATTTTGTGTCCAGTTCGGATTCTGATTCTGATTCAAGACCTTATACCACTCGTCGGGATTATCAATTAAACTGAGATAAGAAAATGAGGATTCTAAGACCTCCATATCAGTTTAACCCGTATGATATGGATTCAAATGCCTTTTATGTGTCCCCGAATATCATTTATGATGATCTTCAATCATATAATAATAAATTATTTGAAAAATATTCAAAACATTGGATATTTTCCATAAATTAAGAGATACATACTCTAAAGAAAAACCACACATGCACCGTTGTCATCATGCCACCTAATGCTAAGGTGATTGGGTCCACATTGATCTATAAGAGAAAGGACGACAACACTGTGGGAGAAAATGTTAAATTTATAGAAATTATAGTCACCAATGGAATATTTAAGAGAAACGGAATTGACTATTATGATATCATTTACCTCGTTGTCACGCACTCTTCTATTAGGCTCTTATTAGCCTTTACTGCTTATCATGATCTTTAAATCAAATAACATGATATTAGGAATACCTCTTTACATGGGGTTCTGAATGAAAAAACCAACATGAATCCTCCTGATGTTTAATTTATGGAATTCAAGCCAAACAATGTTTTCCTATTAAATATTTATTTGTATGGTTTAATGAAATCGTCAAGGAAATGGTATAAAAATGATTTTTTCATAAAAATTACAAATTTACAAGAATTTAATTTTAAGCTTCTATAAAATTTAAATTAATTCAATGTTGTATGATTTTTTGGCTACTTTACGTTGATGACACAGTAATCATATGTAAGTATATTAGTTTTATAAAATCTATTAAATCCCAATTAAAATGAAATTTTCAGATGAAATACTCAGGGGATGCTAAGAATATATTAGGTGTTTAAATCATTAGAGATAGAACAAACAAATTTTTATAAATATATCAGTTTTCTTATATTTTAAAGATCCTAATGATATTCATGTTGGAATCTCTGATAACTTTTATTGTACCTCTTTCCCAACACATTATATTTTCCTTAACACAAGAACCCATTGTTGACGATGACATCCAATTTATGTCTAAAATTCATTATGCTAACATTGTTCGTAGCATTATGTACTTGATGATTTGCACCAGACGTGACATTTTCTTTGTAATCATCACATTATGAAAGTTAATGGCCATACCTTGGAAGTCACATTAGCAAGAAATTAAGTGGATTGCTATATATCTTAATTTTTTGCAACTAATTCATATTTAGGTTATGGTAAAAATATAGTTGCATCATATATTGTTTGGGCATTTTAGATGCTGATTATGCGTGTAATATTGAAACCTGAAAAAATTTGACTGGATATGTGTTCAATAGTTGTAGTGGGTCTGTCTGTTGGAAGTGCAACCTGAAATTCGTTGTTCCCCTTTCAATAACAGATTCTAAGTACATTTCCCTTACTTAGGAAGTAAAATTATCCTTGTGAATTATAGGCTTGTCTTCAGAACTCAAACATTTTAATTCAGTCATTAGTGATTGTTATAATTTTCAATCAGCACTTTATTTATCATGAAATTTAGTTATCCAAGGAAAATAAAAACACATATATATTAGATTTCATTTTATTATAGATGTTATAGAACAAGGTATTGTGGGTGTCAATAACATACACTCTGATAAAAACAAAGCTCACAGTTTGACTAAATATGTAACCTTTTCTAAGATCACAATTTTTTAGATAAAATAAACTTTTTCCATGTTCTATATCCTTAGGTGTTATAACATCACAAATTTATTTGAAAACGGTAGCATTTTTAGAATTTAATCATACATTTAATTGATTTTTTCCATATTAAAATCTAATGTTTATAATTCTATATTTTACCGTTCCATTATTTCTTCTTTTGAGATGGATATATGCTGGATGGGTATCTTTTGGATATTGATGTTTTCACCGACTTTGTGATATTATCCGTCCATCTTGTTCTAGGCTGGCCGTGTTTTGTGATGCAGTTTAGCTTTTGGTTTCACTCTGGGAGTTCATGGCAGCCCTTGATTGGGGACGTCTGATTAGGGGGAAACAATGCACACAAGGGGTTTAATCAATCCCAATCCAGTGTTTTCTAGTGTGAATAATTTTATAGATCTCGGCAAAGTTCTCCTCTCTTTCCCTAGCTGTCAGATCGTGAGGCAAACCCCTTTGATCTCCATCTCCATGTTGCATCGTCAGAGTAACCTTTTCCTGTTGATCTCTTTGGCTACATCATGTTTTTAATCTTCTGGTAGAGAAAAATTCTGATTTATGGAGGATGATGTGCGGTGTTGGTCCTTGTTGAAGGATTCCAAACACGGCGATAAAGAGACCATATTCCTTTTAGATGAACCATGTCATTGTAGCAGTGAATTATAATTGATCAAGACCATCGTGTGATTTGTTTCCCATCTATGTATGTTAAATTTGCAGTAGTTTTTCATATAAGAATTTTGATATGTAAATATTGCTTTCATTTTTTCCATCACACTGGTAGTATTGCATTATACTGCTTCTATTTTTTTATGGTAATAAAAGGGGTGTATGTGGTTTTCTTTCCATGAAGCACGTACCAAATGGGGAAGAATCACGTAAATAATGTGTTTTTAATGATTTATATATTATTTCTATCGATTTATTGGTCTTTGATTCACATGTTCACAAAAGTAGTGATCATGAACTCCTTTTTTGTTGTTTTTTTGTTTCATTACCACTGCCCATCAACCTCTATAGAAGAAGGCCCTACTCTGTGAGGTCACACAATCATTCAATTATCACATGATCGTGTGAACATCTCATATGAATCAGGTGTCCCATGGAAAATAATTTGTCATGTGGTCACCATATCATCCAAAGACCATGTGGTAGGTTATTTCAATCACTATAGGGGAGTATTTATCTAGGAATGGACGCCAGTGTGCTCCACCAACTTCCATATTTTCTAGAGCTCTTCTTCATCCCTTCATCAAGCCTTTTTTAATTTTTGATCGGTTTTATATAGGCTGCATAAGAAAGATGGCAACAAATCCTTCCATAGATAGGATTCCAAAAATTCTACATCATCATATAAATCTATTTCAATTCAGATGTAAAATATTCCCATGTAATTAGGTATTGTGGTCATAATGTAAATTCAATGCCTCCATATATTATCATTGCATCTGTCTCAATATCAAATAATGATCATATGATGGCCTCAACTCCCTTTTCTTGATGATGTGTTCTCTAAGGAAGTTTGATTTAAATTTTATTAAAATACGTCAATTGTTGAAGGGGTTTGAAGTTGCTAAGTCACATGTGATGGATTGGTTATTTTCTTTGCCTCATTTCCATGATCAAATGATGACCGTGTAATGGATATAGTCACTATAGGCGACACCTATGAAAGGATACTAGAATCTAGGGTTGGATCTCATGGTGGATTTTGTTAGCTACCTCAAACATCTGCTATTATCGGCAAAATAATAGAAACACTGATGATGATGAACGGGTGACTCATTATGTCAAAAAAGTGGTCTAGAAGAGTGGTGGACTAGAGAGTATGTGAAGAAGGTGGTCTTTTGATAAATGGAATTTCCTAATTTTGAATTTTCAATGCAATTGACGATTCATGTTTGATTTAAACTTGTGAAGATCTTGATTGATGTAGTTAGCTAGGAATAGTGAATGACATGATTAAACAATGTCAATTATTGGAAGGCATAATCAAACAGACCAAATTTGATCTCCATGAAAAATGTTGTCCCTCATAGAAATCCCTCCACTCTACCCCTTATATTTAGAATCCATTTTACTACTTCTTCTTCTCTATTAGGAAATAGGTCGGTACCACAACCACATGATTCATTTCCACAATACAAGCCTCATCTCATGCAGTCTCTTACTCATCCTATTTGAGGTGTCTATTCTCCTTTGATGCCACATGGTTTAGTTGATGAATTGGACCATTAGCCATATATTTCGGCAAAGGCATGTACAATTTTCATTCAGTCTATAATGACAATGTATTATGTGTAAATATATTTTTTCTAAAAAATCAACCCCCTTCAAAGGTAATATCGATCATTCTAAAAGGATTATTCCCACTTATGTATGAGGAACTATAAAGTGTTATGATACATACGGCCATTCAAATATAGGATGTAGTTTTGACATGGGTTGTAAATTCGTTGAAATTAGAATGTATATTCATTTCAAAATAGAATAGGAAATGGGCGGAAAATGATCTTTTAGCTAGATGTTAATTAAGATACGTTTGATATCGCTACACATCCCACAAGGATGGGAGTAAGGATACATATAGTTCTAAATAATATAAATATATAGATCAAAGTCATGAAGAGGATACATAAGTCCATAGATATATAATTCTATTATGAATGCCCTTAGTTATATTTGGCTTGTATACTGGAGGGGATATATAACAATGGTGTGATCAAATCCTGGTTAAAGATCCATGTATCACATGAGAGTTAAATCAAACCACCCTTGATGGTCATCTATTGTTAATAATACTAAACAGATCTTATTTAATGGATTTAATTTCTTCACATTTAAAAGGATGTTTTTTATAAAATTAAATTAATTTCCACTAATATGAAATTCATCATTGATAAACCTACTCTAGCAGTATTGAGATATCACGATTTAAAATGAAAATTTTTGTATGGTATCCTCCTCGAATTCTGTAACATCATCCAATGTTAAGGGACTTTGTGACCATAGTATTATTTTTTCTAAGGCCATATTATGTTCCCCAAAATCATTGTAACTTTTTAATTTTTTACCTACCATTTGGCTATGCTTTATTTGGAGAATGACTTAGTGGGATTGGCCTTGGATTTTCTTCATACAAACTTCTAACAGGTTTTCATCTAGAATACTTTCTATGTATTTTCCATTTAATGAATTATAAATATTTCTTAGATCATTCATATTGTATGTCTAATGATATTACACTAAACGTTCCCCAAAGATTACCTTATTAGGTTTTCATTTTGGTGAGTATCATGTCTCCTACTATTTTGAGGTCCTGTATTATAGGGCATCATTTTGTTGTAGTTTAGGGTCCATTAGATTGGAACATTGGTGTATTTATAGTTTAAATTCATCTAGATGGGACGTTCTTTATTCCATGTAGTTTAATGTCTTCTTGATCATAACTTTCGTATATATGGGGATGGAAGACCACGGATGACTCGTAACATATTGGAATATTTAGTTACACCATGATGCTGGTAGGGCTCATGAGGATTGGTGTTTCATTCTTACAAGGAGGATATTACATTATTTGGAATGATAAAACTCTTGGGTGTCAATATCATGGCCAGTAAATGCTAATATCCACTCATTTCCAAGATCTATGGATGATTTATAGAAGGAAATATGGTTGAGGAATAAATAATAGGGATACAAGGTTTGACTGGATTATTGGATAGAGGATGATATAAATCATATCCCAAAATAATGATTCTATGAATATGGGAAGGGGAGGACATGTCAGATATGTCCCGTAACAGATTGAGATGTTCAGTTCCACCTCGGTGCTGAAAGGATTCACAAGGATTAAAATCTTTTCTATTTTAAGAAGGATATTCCATTATTTTGAGGGTTAAATCCATTATTCATTGATATCATGTCCATGTAATGATGACCTCCACTTAATTATATGGGTCATGAATTATTTATGAAGACTAAAAATGTTTAGATGGTGATGTTGGGAGTGGAAAGAAATATATATATGAAGATATCTAACAACATAGAGAAATCAAACTCTTATGTTATGAAGCTTGATCCCTTCACCATGTGGTGTTGAATCATGAGGAGAGGGCCGTCATATGTTTAGGAATTAAGTGTCGCATTCCATCAGTGAGAATGGTTACAAATCATGCTGATGAAAACGTCGAGGATATAAAAACATTTTTAATAGTCTGCTATGTAGATTTTAAATCATATTCCAAAGTGATCATGTCGTGAGGAAGGTATGAGGGAAGGTGTACTATGGATATCTTAAATCCATATCAGGTTCTCAGTTTCACCATAATAACCCCAAGTTCAGAAGAATCAGAAATAACTTTATATCAAACCATGATGCCTTTGGATGGTTGGTATATTCCCTTCTCCATCGATATCATGGTGAAGTAGAGATATCACATTCCCTTTTTAGGGGCGATGAAAGGTTTTTGAAAACCTGATATGCTTTTAATATCGAGGTTTGAATTATTGGAAATGTATTATCCAAGAAGTTCTCAAGATCCCTAAATGTTCCACCACCACCTTGAGAACATATTCTCGTGGAATGGAAATATGAAAAATCATCAAACAAACTGTTACCCTTTCCAGGGGGTATATTGAGCATATCATGGATTTCACTAGGGATATAGAGTAGACCCTCCGATCTTTATTATTTTTTATGTGTGCCCAAATTTTGGCCTAAAATCAATATATGTTTATTTTAGCATGTGAAGACTTGCCTTTTTCTCCTGATTCCCTATGTGGGTTTTCAACATGACATATTTTGTGTCTCTAATATTATTAGTTTATGGTCTTGGAATTTGGTCTATATAGGCGACTGTTTAAGGACATATAACTTGGAAAAATATAAAAGTAGTCTAAGATCATGACTCACATGGACCTACTATGGGATATATTGCAAACGAACAAAATTTGGATACCCAATGTAAATAATACACAAACATACTTCTAAGATGGAGTTTCAAATGTTGTAAATCATTACTCAAGTTCCTCAGGTCATGATAAATGATATGGAACAGTCATACTAGGTATTTCCTATAACAATCTATGTTGTTTCGTTCCACCATAGTGAAGTCTAGATCACGAGAACTTGAATTTCCTTTATATTTGGAAAATATTTCATCGATTAGAGGTTCAAAATATATTATGTATCGATTTCAATTCCAATAGAGATATTTTTTTCACATTCAAGGGAAATAGATGTCTTATGGAAACCTTAGGCATACAAGACTTGAAGTCTTGTATATGGATTGAGGTGCTCTTAAATGACGAAGAATCACCTGCTACACAAGATAACCAAGGTTAGTAAATTTATTTATATTAATTAAGAATGAAAAATAGAAGATCATATGCATAGTTTATCATTGTTTACTGGAGATTTTTTTTGATGTTTTAATGTCATGTGACCAGTATGTTTTTCTTGTAGTTTAACATCAGGTGGTAAGGATGTATTTGTCATGTAGTTTCGATATCATGCGACCAATATGTTTTCCTTCTAGTTTAACATTATGTGTTAATGATATATGAATAAAAGTGAATTAATGGGAACATTTTAGTTTGGGACAAGGGTGGAATTATGTGTGTCACTATGAATCTAGTGAAAATGGGAATCAACCCCACGTAATTTGAGAGAGTTTTTCAGTTTATCTTCTTGTGGTGAGGAATGAAGGTATTCTTTTTAAGGATTCATATTTAGAACCAAGACGAGCATATGGAATCCATCATGCCTTATTCATGTGTTGAATCCATTGTTGAACATCATACGCCTACATGTGTAGTTCTATTAGTGAGAAAAATTGAATATATATGATCCCATGTAAAGGAATTTAAGAGCAGGATAGGGTCATTTTGTACCAATTATTGTCTTGACCATGATATAGGATCGATACATCCTTACGTTTATCATTGAAAATTATAATCGAGTCATACATAGTCCTAGATAACCTGTTCATCTTAATGTCATGTTTTAAGGATGCGGGTTACTTGACATGAATGAAGATCGATATTGTGGCTACGATCATTTTTTTGTCATATTGTATGGAAATTGGATCACCCTATCTGAATGGAAATTAATCATATGATAGGACACATGGATAGTAATTCTGGTTTCACTATGTATCCGATAATGGTAGGAATCATGCCACTCGTAGTTCTTAGGTAACCATGCAATTTGTCGTCAATCGGTAGGATGTACTCCATACAGTTTAAGGTCATGTGGTCAACATTGACTAATATAGTTTAATGTCATGTACCCATATTGAAAGATAAGTCTTACTCAAATGTGGATTCCCATTCCATTCAATGATGTGTGGTACTTTATATTTCCTCAACTTTGTTAATATCTATCAGGATGGTGGCTATATTACCTAATGTGTTTGTGCGAACAAGGCACAACATGAACTCAAAAGGGATCTATGTTTTCAGTCAACTAGAATAGCCAGAGATGTGGTCCATTTCTTCCTTTGTAATTTAATATTCAAAAGTTTTCTATATTATCATCATTTTTAGGCCACTTTGATGTTCATGTAATATATGTGAAACTATAAGAATAGTTCAAATATATGGACGATGGTTTGTTATTCCGAATAATTGTTTTTAAGCCATATGATAGTGAAAAAGATTATGTATAAATTCTTCGTCTACATGGACAAATATAATCCCTATAAAAAACCAGTTGATCTTTGGGGTATTCATCCTTGTGCTGACAAGACTCTGGGAGGAACCATCAAAGTATATCTCCAATTTTCTTTGAGGTGTTATTATCATCTGATTAAGGTAGTAGATACTATTCTAACCTCCTACATCATTTTCTTGCATGAGGAGGGGTCCCAATGAGGTTTCCATGGTGTCCACATATATGTTGAGGGTCCTCCCAACCATAGGAAGTATAATAATTGGTGTGTGAAACATGTGATTCTATATAATGTCAATTTATTTTTAACTGAAGAGGGGTGAATCCTACCATATTTTTATTTGTGGCCCTGATGCTAATCGAGAATTATGAGATGGTGTGTAGACACATCTCAATTCATTTTGTTCATTTTTGTGTAGATTCAAGTGAACAAATATTGATATTTTTTTAAAAAATTAAATATAAATCTCTTCCTCTTATTGGGACATGGAATATCTAATCAGAGTATGTCACAAGTCTTCACATGTTCCCAGATTTTTCCACTCAAAATCATATGTGGTAGTGGAGACAACTTCCTTCAATGTTAGAGGATAATTACTGAAGTTATATTCATCCTATTACCATGATTAATTTTTAGAGTTATTTTAAAGAGAACATGGAAATATGGGGGAATATCTATCACTATTAATGTGAGGGAGCATATTAGAAGAGGCATGATCATCCCTTTCTATCATTTTTATCATTGAACAATGTCAGATCTGATTTTATTTATCATTGTTACAGAGGAATAGAGGGGATCAAGGTTATGGGAATAGATCTTCTACCCCAACCAGACTTATGGGAGCATATAGTTGTTGTGGAGCATACTCCAATGGTTCGTATGGTAGAATCTCAAGCCATTGAGATCTATCACATGTGCATCATCATCATCCAATGTTTTCTTACCACTATTCTTGTATAAATATTATTCATCTTATATGGATCCACATGCATCGAAGGGGAAGCTATCACCGTGAATTATTCATACAATTCCACTTGATGCTGTTTATATCTCCGAGAGATTTATATGTTTCACAGTTTGACATCTGGTGACTAGTATGCGTTCTTTGTATTTTGTTGTCATGCAATTAAGGTGTGAATATAGGTGGATGGGACAAAATACAAAATATAGGCATCCTTATCCCATCTAGAGGAAAATCAAGATGTATGTAGTTCTATAATGCAGGAGTGCTAGGAGACCAACACCATCAATGACGGTTATCTCGAGAAAGATCCATATGAACGTACCTTTATCTAATGTAATGGTCAACATCCATGTTGTTTAACATAATGCAGTGAGGAATCAGGGTATTTCTTTTATCATCTTTCATTCAAGAATATAATGATCTTTTCTCAATCTAACAAGCCTTGTTTTTTTGTGTAGAAAGCCATAAAAAATTTTATAAGCAAGCATGATCTATGCTTCGTGCGAGAAACAAGAATGATAAGGGTTTCATTCACCATTCTGAGGTGATGTAGGATTTGATGGGAGTATTCTACAACATTTTTTGATTGGACAAATGTATAGGCTCAATTCATACATAAATAACTCATTATATATGATAATCAACCTCTCTATATTTATAGGTGATCTGTAAATTTGACATCTTTTGATAGGGGAATCGTCTATTCAATTCAACATAGTTCGGTAATGATGAGATCCATGAATTTTAACATCCTGATGTAAGGATATTATCCATGAAACTTATTATCATGTGGTCAGGAAAAGATCCATGTTTTTTATCCTCATTAAGTAAGAAATAGATCCATGTAATTTGACATCATGTCTTAAGAACATTAGTCTTCTAGTTTAATTTCATTCATTAACAGAAAGATCCATGATGTTTAACATCTTATGGTAAGGTTGAGATCCATTCACATTATCATTTTGAAGTATGGAAATCATCCATGTAGTTTAACATCTTCTTATAATGAAATGTGATAATCCTATTAAAATAATGACTATTCAAAAGGATCTTGGAAAAGTCTTATGAATATTTCATGTGTTTCACGAACTTTTACATCTATCAAGACTACAGATATATACTCTTCCAATAAGCCTTTAAAGAAAAATATGGATTCTATCATGTTCATGGGAAGTATATGGTAAGGGAAAGATTTTTCAAGGCCTATCAATACCACCTTATGCATCTTCCACATTTTTTTGGAGATCCATGAATCCTTTTTTATGGGGAAGTCAAAATAATTAGAGAAATGATTTGTTACGAATGAAGAGGTTTTGTTCAATCTTGCACTGAAAGATGGTTGTTCCTCCCTGGGATCTTGGAAGATCATGCTCATCTACAAAATCAGTGTTCCTTATTCCGATTAATTATGTAACTAGAGTGTACATTCCTGTTTTGGCGGTTCAAATGTCCCCATGTCCATCTATACTTTAATCAAAAAATTTAAATAAAATCAACCTTTTGTTGTGTCTCTAAGATATCGATGGTAGGGGGAACGATTGTTGTGTCCTAATAACCATCATAACATGACTTTCCAATCAACAGGATATCTATAAAACCATTATTTGTGTAATAATTGAAATACCACGTAACATTTATGGTTTGGAAGAAATATACTTTTCACTACCTTTCTTCAATAGATTGTAGACTATGATGCTTATTCTGCTCTTTATCTATTCCACCATTGGTGCAGGTGTATGGCTATGTTTGGAATCTGAGATATGGTGTCATTATCAATATATATATGGTGGTAGGTGATAAAGAATTTGATTATTTGAATGAAGCATAGGCATGACACTGATTAAAAGGTCCCAAACCTCATACAATTTTTGTAGCGGTACCAAAGGCCATATGGTTTCCAAAATATCCCCGGTGAGGAGGTGGAAATTTGGGAATGACCCAGCCCTGTGGGATGGTGTTATATGGAACAATTCATATATTTCACCTGAGGGGGGGGGGGGGTGGAAAACATGAAAATTACCCCTGCCTATGGGCTGGGGAACTTTATAGCAAGGAGGTCTTCCATAGGAAGACATTGGATACTTATCCTATGATATATACCTCAATATTATTACATAAATTATAATCTAAATATTCTTATTCTCTTGAGGGAGTTGAAAGATCTGTTCTTCTACAGAAATGGACTTTTATTCATCAATGTGTTGGTTGGAAGGATCCCTGAAGAATCCCTTTTATCTATTGGTGTTAGGTTGAGTAGATGATTATGTGGTTTCTTATGTGGACACAAAATACTGAATCTACTACTACAACTGTCCATATATTCCACTGTTAACACTATATGAACTACCAAAAATTCTAGGAAAACATTCTATAGATTCTTGGTTGATACTATTGAATATTTCTACTCTTGTTCCGTGCACCAATTGTAGGATAATATGTTCTGAGTTTGATGAATGTGGGATGGTATGATAGTATCTATTATGAACCTACTCATCTGGCTCATATGAGGATTATTTGTATCTGACTGAAAGCATAATGACTGAGACAGAATAAGGCTATTTCTTTTCTTGATGTTGTATATCATTTAATCAGTCAGTTCCTCATGTTCCTTTTCATGGGCCGGTTCCCATGGTACCATTTGAGCGGTCTGTTCCCATGATACCAATTGGGGGGGTCAGTTCTCATGATATCATCTGGGGGTCGGTGCCTATAGTACAGATTGGGGGGGGGGGTCCCATGATATCATTTGAAGGTAGGTGCCAATGATACATTTTGAGGGGTTGGATCCCTTGATATAATTTTGAGAGTCCGTTCCAATGAATATTCATTGGAGATTCATTATTTGGATACCCTAGTTGGGATTTCATATTGTATTATTTGTACTCAATAGTTATTGTTGTCAAAGCCTCTGTTATGACTCCATGTGGATCCATGGCTGCACATTAGTGATGATGCTCCTATTGGATGGGATCCATCCTAGGACTATCATTAGTGATTGATTTATCATTTTGAATATCCTCATCCACCACATGAAAAACGATGTTTCACATTGTTTCATTCTATAGAATGTTTCCAATGTGGTGGATTGTGGTGATAAGGGTCACATACTCTGATATGGATTTTCATGGGAAATATGATTGGAAGGAACTCACCCTTAGATGGATTTCATGAGATTATTATAGAGTCGTGATGGAGCTATTAATGACGTATCCCTGGACTAATATTTTCACCCATTGATGCTAGAATTGGTTTGTTTCTGATATTTTATGTTAGGGCCTCAGGGCGAATAAAACTTTTCCCTAGATCATGGAATCTATTAGCACATTTGATGATGTCATCTCAATAGATTGGAATCTTGAAAATTCTTGATGAATGAAACAAGAAACTTTATTTTAGAAGATCCAATATAAAATTTAATGTTTGATCAAAAACTTTTACTGATCAAATGTAAAGAGGAAGTCCCTTATTTATACACATGGTTTAGTGTAGCCGAAAGAAACATCTTATGTTAATCATTTTTTGTCCAACGATCAGATCATAAACAATGATTATGGTCGCCGGGAAATGTATCTATTTTAGTATTTGAAAGGGATTACACAATAAAATGAGTTCACATGCGGTTCACCATTTTTTTCAAAAAGTGGGAAGAAATTTCATATCATAGACTTGCATTGGGTTCACCATTTTATTAGGATTTTAGAACTCTAATGTGTTTCCCTCAATGGTTTGGTTTAGGGGGAATTTTAGGTCCTCACTCAATAACATACATCAGGCTTTACACATGTTATATCTTTCCCAGAAACTCTTAATAATTACATCATCCGTAGCTGGGTACAAACCAACATTCGAAAAGATGTAATTATCCTCGGGTTTCGGGGCCAAAAACTCTTGTGGGCTCACATTGGTCAAGAGGACATGAGGTTTTCCTTATCACACAATTTGGGGGGGGGGTATTCTTTCCTATAACAAGACTCGAATATAGATATACGATATTTTATTGAATTCATTCCTTGAAATCTATATGGTACTGTTTATCATGTTTTCAATGAATTGATTATGAACATTCATTTATAGGGATAGGTGCATGTATATCACGAGTTCCCTATCACCCTTTTATTTAATTATGATGCTTTGGGTTGTGTCTATGTTGGGGAACATTAGAGTTTACTACTGTCCAGGGAGATGGATGGTCTCAACAATATGTGATAAAAACACTAGATGGCATTCTATGTATCTGGTGAAAATAGGAATCAAAACACTCATAATTATTTTTACAATGATTAATGTTGAATGAATGGACTCATCCATCCAGTTTAATGTCATCTAGTAAGGACTTGAACATTGTGATCACACCTCAATGTGGGGTCCTCACATCTTGGTTATTGAAGGAATTTGAGTCCATGTAGTTCTTGTGACAACCATATATTTTATGAGAGGTATGAAAATAGAGGCCCTAGGCGGAACTTCTGCATATGAGATAAACCAATATTAGGTCATTGAAAATGTACCCCTTCGAGAAAAATTTGACGTAATCAGACTAGAATCACAATGGTGGATCCAAGATAGGGTAATTTTCAACATGCTTTTAGTAAAATCATTTCTTGTATTTTAAACACATGTGGGCCATGATCAGTTGGAGAAATGATATATAGTGGATGATTGACACAATAAACTATAGAGTATATGTTTGAGTATAACATATTAATGTTTTCCTTTGAGATCAATGATCACCAATCTCATAGAGGATATTTTATGGAGCTCGAGCCTTAGGAATTCATTCATGGTATCCCAATTATTGTAGGAATAAGAGTTCCCATAATTCATATGTTCCCCAACCCGCTGATGGGATTGGGGTCCTTGAGGGAATGATCACGTCATATACATAAAATGATTCCCATGTATGAGTTCTAATTTCATATGTTGATTGATGAGGATGGATAGCATACCTATGTTATAATTTAATCCCATTAGTTAGAAATAATTGGAATAGGAAGGTACATACACTGAATAGTATGACCATTGGATATCGGTCCATATAAAGGCTTCATATGTATCCCGATTGATGAGGGAATCATAGTTCTCAAAGTTTAGTCATCCCTTAACCGACATATGGTTTACAGAGTGTGATGAAAATTAGGGATATTATTATTTTCCCAGAGGTTTTAGAGATTCTAGGGGCTTATACCTTGATGGGTTCCCATTAAATCTCGGGCCATAGAAAGGTGTCCTATATATATCAATTATGGAAAGAGTAAGAGTCCTTGTAGTTAATTTCATCCTTAAACCATAAAATAGAATATGTTGGATGACCATTCCCAGATAAATTAGGGACAACCATGATATTTTCGGGATTCTAGGTTCCTATAACAAAATGGACACCATTATTGATTAGGGAATATTATATTATGTTGGTAATCAGGGATTATGCACTAAGAATACCCATTATTAGGAAATTAACATTGATGTTGTCAATTTTTTGAGGATTGCACACATTATCTTCCCATAAATTGAGCTTAATCACTAAGGAATCCAATTGATTGGGTCCTATGAACTAAACATTCACATATCTTGTGATCACGCACTGAGGATGCCCAATGATTTGGGATTCCAAACAAAGGCTTCTTATTGTCATACTCATGTCATGACAGTAGTCGGGGATTATAATATGAGGTTACGAAATATTACACTCATTCAATATCAGTTGGATGAGTAAATAGAGGTCTCGATGACCTTGATGGTTTTTCTGAGAGCATGATATCAATAGGGTAACATGAGTACATTACCCTTGGTCATCAAGGACTCCTCCCCTGTTAAAGGGGAACGTGGATGAAGAATCTTTGTAGGTATCCACATGGAATGTGATTTAGTAGTTCTTATATACAAATATTTCATTTCATAATGAATAATACTAACATTTCTTGTCCATCTATTTTGAATGTCTTTATTGTCCACCTGAAATGTTGGGGCACTAACCTGATATGGAAAACATATCTTATGGTATTTTCCTAAACAAAAAAATGTATTGGATGCATTTCAATGTGTGATGTGGAAATGTATAATGTTCTTTACATGAGAAAATAATTAATTCTAGTGGTTCGCGTGCATGATCAAATCAGACATGATCATGCACTATCACATGATCAAACTGACCTGTCTTCGGGTTGTCGCATGTCCATGGAGACATGTTTATGTACAATCTTTTGATTGCACAAACTTGTAAATTCCTTCTTCAAATGATCTTGGTTCTTCATATATGATTTATTTGTATGAAAAAGGAAAAAAACATTGAAATTTATCAAATGATTAACTTGAATTTGTCTTATCCATGATGAAAAACAACATATACATGTCACATGATTGTCTCCCAACAAACATGAATATTTTTTCGGTCATTGTACGACAATTATGACATGTCAATGGGTTGTTCTGAGATCAATTTGACATGTATACAGCATGTATTTTGATCAAAGTGACTTGTACAAATATGGCTAATGATGTCAAGTGTCCCATGAGGACTCACTCTATCGTGTTTACTAGAACCATTCATGCGACGAGGTAACTCAGAATAGTTTACGGTCTTCGCACCCATCCAATTGTTATTGTATATTTATAAAGGGATTCTACCATCACTTCATATGGGTGACACCACATTACCAAATATAAATATTGAGGGTGTTCACCATAGGGATTGAATTGAAAAGGAATTTCATTTCCATGGGGTTGTATGCTCGCCAAGAGGGTACTCGTATAACTATTATCTGTTCATGTGATTAGAATCAAAACAAAAGGGACTCAAGAGGGAGTTCCCAATGTGTTTGTAGCTTCCCAATAATACCATAAGCGTGGGTATGGGTCTATGATTCACACTACTAGGTGTTTTACAATTGTTTAAACTACATATCAGTGGGTGTCGTCATGACACCACATAATGTCTGTGCATTTGAGATCCATTTAACTTTCATGAAATCACGTGATGAGCTCTACACATATGCATAGGGTTGTTGTATATAGAATCCAATGAATTCGTGGGTGATGGTGGACATTTCTTAGCGAGGAGTGCATGTCATGTGGGGTTCTAATACTCATATCTTTTTTTACTGGAGAAGGTATCTACGAGACCAAGAAAAGGAGTGACATGAGATCAAGAGTGATGTTATGTCTTGAAGCAACCACTTCTATGGCCTCTTGAACATATAATTAATGAAAAGTTCGAGGGACTATGTGATAAAATATTTACGTTTGGAGAGAGATATGAGCACAAATATCCTATTTTAAGGGCCATTTTCCTCAGCTACTAACTTAATCGGTGACATCCTACATAAACACGAGTCTCTAGAGACAATTCATGCTCAGGAAGCCCCTTTGACTATGAGGTTCACTTTTCTCCAATATAGTGCCTTTCGATGGTCTCAACCATCACAATAAGGTCCCAAAATATATGTTTTTAAACGGATATGTCCAAGAACAAGGTCAACCATGATTACTGAAAAAATTAGCATCCAGTATCGCAATGTCAAATGATGGAATGTTGCATCACACTAGATTATATTGGTCATGGGATTTCATGAATTGAAGGAGTTTCCTATATGGGGTAATTTGAATGACTATGATGATTTCACACTAAGGCTATCTGCACGGAAGAAGCACCCGCTCGGTGAGGTCGTGAATTCATTAAAGTATCACGTGATCGTGTAAACATGGCATATGAATTAGGAAACACAAGACACTATGTTCATCATGTGATTGATTGATACTCAGAAGACCATGTGGTAGGTTATAGATATCACATTAGGGGAGTTGTTCTTCAGTATTGGTTTTTGGGGTGCTCCAACACCATCCATATTTTTCAGAGCAGTTTTTCCTCCCTTATTTTTACATGTTTTTATTTATTTGAGCAGGTTTATATAGGCCAAAGGAGGCTGAATGTGGAACCACTTTCAACAGAGAGGGTGTTGTGTATGCTGCATGGTTTGATAAATCCATGATAATTTGGATAGAAAATACAACAAATGATAAATTTCATTCTAACATAAATTACTTATGAGTATTCCATAAATTATCTTTTCTTTGGTCACAAAATCAAATAATGATCATGTAATGGCCTCAGCTCCCTTCTATGAAACCGTGTGTTAAAAAATTATCCCGATTTAAATGTGATGAAAATAAGTCCATTGAGGAAGGAGTTTATGGTTGATGAATATTTCACAATGCCTCAATTATTGACTTTGGTTTGGATGCAAGATCAATGGATAATCATACAACGACTTCGATCGCTGGTGGGGGATCTCGGTGTTGGCTACCGGCATATGCGCTTAGATCTTATATTGGCTTATTTTTGTTGCCTCGTACATGAGGTGCTATAATAAAAGGATTGGAAACCGAATTGATGATGAGTGGGTGTATCACTATGTCAAAAAAGTTTCAAAAACTTGCAACCGATTGGAAATATGTTGAAGATGAAGGTCTTGCGGTGCAAAGGATCACCTGATTTTGATTCTGTGTGGTGAAAAATTATTTGAGTTTGATTCAAAATCATGAGTTATAATTTTATACTTACAAAAAATGGTTTTGTAGATAGAATAATCGGACGACATGGATTATTGGGAGGCATAATCAGATGGATCTAATTCGATATCCATGAAAAACCATAGACCCATATCAAATTATCACCATGTCACTTCCATCATATGGTTCTAGAACCACTGAATCTTTGGAATGGGATATATTATTGTGGTCCTTATACACATGCATTTCCTTAGGTGGGACCAATGGTGTGTCTATTCAAATAATAATCTATTATGTAAGAATTTTCCCTGTATTATACCAACATTTTGTATGGTCCTCAATTCATTGATGGAAAATTGTGAAATGCACAACTAATATTTCTAACACCCATATCCCAAAATAATACAACGATGTTAATTTTTAAAATGATCAATAACCTTTTTGATCTTCATTAATATTATTATTTTATTTTATAACATTTTATATTAAATTTCTTAATCAATTAATTTAACGTCAGATGTTTGGACAATAACTAAATCTTATTTCCATAATGTATTTAATAAATTTATTGCAGTGAAAGAGGTCATTATTCAATAATATAAATAATAAAATAAAAGAAATCATTGTCATCTTTATACCAAAATTGTTATATTAAATCCATTAGTGATGTTTTTTTATGGAAAATAAAAATATTATTATCATGGAGACAATAGGTATTACATACAATGAGTAACATTTCCAATTTTCATTGATAACAATGAAAATACTGTATGTAATATTTTATCATTATATAATAATTATTTAATAATAAATATAATATAATTTTTTTAAATACATTTATATATACCATCCATATGTTTTACTAATGGGAAAAATTACATTTCTTTTTGTCATGTTGGTAATCTATGCATACACATGGATGGATTTTCCATCTTTCAATGAATGGGAATGTATAAAATGGCTTGTAATCAATTATTTACATAAGTATATTTCCATTATTAATATAATATATATAAATTATGTCCATGTTCATTATATTTATGAGATTCATTGATATAAAATGAATTACATTTATTTATGATGCAGTAGTACACTGTACACGTGAATGATAATTTATTTTTTCATTGTATGGATGATCAGACTGATGTATGTTATTCCATCTACATAATATAATTTTATTATATATGAGTACTTATTTTATTTTATCATAATTTTTAGTAGTTTTTTATGGATGGGAAATAATAATTCAAAAGCACAATGTTAAGACTAATGCATCTTTTTGGGAAAGAATATTTAGGTTCACACCAAACCCCTCACTACAAGGGTTTTATAATCAAACCAAGGAATCTAGGAAAATGATATAGGTGCAGGGAATGTAAATGTTTTAGTTATTTTTTGAAAAACAATTCCCTTAATGTGTGGAGAGGATCGGAGAAGAGGTGTCCTTTTCAAAGTGGGGGAGAGGACGCACTATGAATTTTTTAAAACAATAAAACAATAAAATATATTATTCACCCAAAATTTCCCCATAAATTACCATTACAAGATATTATACGAGATAGGGTATAAATATATCCTTAAAATATTAATTATACAATTATTTTGGCCCTTTCAATCATTATATATATAGTTTAGTCCCTAGTAAACAAGTAGTAACATTTACTGGGTAATAAATATTTATTATTTATATTATTATTAATGAAAAAAAGTTAAACATATTAAATAATATTAATTAAGCTGATTAATAATATGTAATAAATTTTATCAATTTGAATTCAAATATGTTTTTGAATATAATTTTAAATTAATCCCAAAAATTGATGAAAATAATTTTTTATGGAAAATATGTTACTCATGAAATATATGTTCTTATGTAAAATATATAACTAAAAATAATAATTATATGAATTATAATTAAAATAAATAGATAAATAATTTATCTATTTCAATATAATAATTACTTATTATGGGTTATTTTTCTAAATAAAAATTGATTAAAAAATTCACCTAAAAACATTTTCCAAAAACATCATTTTAAGCATTAGAATAAACATATACCAATGAAATGACCATTGATGATGAAAATGAATATAATTTTATATTTGAAAATAAAATTTTTGATTTTGGAATTTAAAAAGGCATCTAATGAAAAATGATAATTTAAAATTAAATAACTTAGTGAAATTAAATGAAAATATTTGAAAATCGATAATTTTCACTATTCATTGAAATATTAATTATTTCAGAAGAATCCTGAAAATTTATCCCCCATTAAATTATGATCTTCTTATTTCAAAAAAGATTTTAACTTCCTAATATAATGATTCTAAATGTTCTAGAAATAAAATATAATATTTTTGCAGACAAATTATAAAATAAATTATTAATATAAAACATTTCAATACAAATGAAACATTTTTATTAAAAAATTATTTCTTTTTTATAATACATAAAATATTTATTTTTTTCCATGAATTTTTTTATGGATCAATTAATAAATTTATTAAATAAAAATTTGATATCTAGGATATAATTTTCATATGTAAATAATCATTTATCAGTTATTCTCTTTCTTTCATGTTATATACTCCCTCTAACATAGTTTTCTTTAAAAAAATTCATTGTTTTCCATTCATTCCGCATAATTAATTTCAGCCATAAAATTCTTTTTCCCATAATAAGAAGAAAATAGAAGAGGGAAAATGTGATTTATTGATCTATTATGATCCTAGGATTACAATTCATAATTATTGTTATGATATAGTAATTTGACTTGGTGAGTGTTATTATTTCATATAGCATTATCTCAATGGTGGAAATTTTACTATAGATTATTCATATAAGATATATCATTTTACCATTTTACAACCTTTTAAATCTAACCATCTACGAGATCTTATATGTACATCCTTAAAAGGTATTTAACGAATATTGCATGTACCTACGAAATGGTTTGTGATAGTGGAAATCAATAATCGATTGTTCAAATGAGATCAAGAATATCAAATTTGATGATCTACATAGGTATTATATTCCTATTCATCATGAATCTCATCACTCTATTCCACGGAGATATGAATAGAAACACTTCATTCCCATCCTCGGACCCCATATCTCATCGATGACTATTAGTACACCTCTTCAGTCAACTAAAAGATGTCCTGATGTTTTTATAATTGGTTATTGACATTTTAACCATTACATCAAATATTTTATTTATGAACATATTGTTTCATCAACATAATATCCACACACATGTGATCAACATTTCATACCACAAAGGGATTCATAATGAAAAAATTGGATATGGGTGTAAATGATATTATTTTTTGCGAAATAAGTTCATAAAATATGTTAATCCCATCCTACTTCAATTTTCATGAATCATGATATAATCATATCATCAAGCGTCTTATTAGTCTGTTCATATTGGAAATCGTTTTGCAGGTGATAATCTATTCTGATGTTCCACTGTTTTTAGAGAATAATGGAGACTCATCTAGAATTTAGAGGTAAATATTATATATCTGTATAATTCAATTTATTGTAGTGTTTTATGAATCATCATCGACAACTTAATGTATATCATTTAAAGATAATAGAGTGGCTATTTTTATCAAATTTCATGATATTATTAAATTTTTCTGATACTATCCTCTATAATTTATATCCAATTATTTTTTATTACTATCTTTGGATGAATATTGAAAAAGTACATAGTGATGTTTTTTTATTTTCATGCAGTTATAGGTAACTGTTATATTTTCCCATAAAACATATTACATATAGTATTCACCTCTTGACACACATGAAACATTTATGTATATTCCATAATCTCCAAAATCAAAATTTTCACACCAATAGTTCTCTCTGATATCTGGACACATCATCATGCTCCCTCTGTGAATAGAGAAGGGTAACTTATGCTCACAATTCAACTAATCTTTCTTTACCTCAAGATTTGGTGGTGTACATATTAATGAAAAACATTTTATGAATCTTTTTCATAAATTTTTAACTATCAGGATTTCATTTTTTTATAACTTACACCTTTTATGAATTTCCACATCATCTCATTAAGAATCATTTTTCATCTTCATAAGTAATAGATGAAAAATTATTTGAGAAAGGAATAGTTAGGTTCATACCCAATTGTTTCACATTTAAATCCTTTGTGGTTATAGTATAATTGGACACTAATCAATTCGCATAATTGATAAATTTTAAGGACCTTTTTACTTATAACATATTCTATAATCATTTCCTTCTAGTGATAGTAATGAGTGTAGGTTTCATAGTCCTTGACCAGATCTAACCATATTTCTTACGAAATAGTATAGTCTTTCACTATGAATATATATTTGTAGATATAATGTTTGTTATGTATTTCACACACATTCCCATAGGAATATAGACTCCATAATTTCAATTTATAGATCACTGTAGCTGACTTTGGTTTATGTTTTGGACATTTAATATCATGAAATTAAAACTTCATTGAGGTTTACTTTATCAATTTTTTAATTTTTATTACTAAAGAGTCCAAACAACTCATTTATTAAATACAGTATACCAAAAAATATTCCCCATATCAGGGATGCATGGGGACTAGTACAGTGCTAACCATATTTTATAACTCCTCGATGATATGATTCCATTCACCAGTCTAGAAAAAACAATCACCATTCTGTGTCTACATGGTTATATTGTTTAATTGTGGTGATATATTTCTCAAAAATAATTGGTATTATTTTGATAGTATATGAAAAATATAGATATCTATAAAAACTACTGGTTTAGGACACTCCATAATAGTGTTTGTCCTATATTGGTCTAAATATGTCTTTTTACTTCTGATAACATGCCCCAAGAATGATATTTTTTCATCCAAAACTCACATTTAATTTACATTGCTTATATATTATATTTTTTAAAGGATTTATATATAGATTTAAAATTTTCTAATGTCCCCACTTTTTTGTTGTATATCATGATACCATTTATAAAGAATACCAAAAAAATGTAATGAATTATTTGTAGTATGTATTCATTATGTTGACCAATATTGTTTGAGAAGTAGTGAGTCTAAACGGAATCACTACAAAATCATAGTGTCCATAACTTTTTGGAAGTGCATATTTGGAATTATCTTCCTTTATAAAATTTAAATTTTTATATAATGATCAACGGTGCACAATAGAGAAATAAAGTTCCCCACATACTTGATCAAAAAATTCTTTTATTCTTGGATGTGGATAATTTTTCTTTATCATAATTTTTTGAGAACATGATTATTAATAAAGAGGAACATAGAAAAGCATTTCTTCTTAAAAAGGACTATCAGTGCACCCCACAGTTGTGCAGTTGGGAATATGAACCTGTTTTTTAAATTCTCATGTAACTGATTTTTTATTCATTTTACTCAATGTTGTAAATTCATTAAGTAGTCCAATTTATCGGAAGAGATCCATGTATATTTAATACTAAGAACTCATACTATATGATAGAAGGTGGAATAAAATAAATTATATGAATAATTCTGTATAATACCTTAATGTAGTGATTTATTCATGAATGATTATATCATTTTCTTCAATCATTATAGTTATATACTCTATCTCATAAGGAAATAATATCTAGTATTGAGTAGGATATTTGAGGGGAGATTTCTCCTCCTCATATCTCTACTATGGAATCATAGGAAGACATGGGAAATAAATAATTTATCCCTCTTTCAATAGTTTCTATACGTATTTTCTAAGGACTTAATATCCATGAAAAATATATCATCAATTTATACTAAAGTATATAAGATGATATTTTTGTAAGATTCATTCGTAAAAAATTCACTATGGATGAGATATAAGATTTGGAAGAAATAATTCCATCATTTTTTGTCCTCATAGATATGTTAAACCCCTTGTATTTTGTTGTTTTTTATATTTATACTAAATGTTAATGATATTAAAGAATGCACAAAACCCAAATAAAAATAGAAATTCACTATTTATGAATGAATAACCAGCATACATGTCACTGTATCATTATCGGGATCCACCATATCATTATTGGTAGAATATTACATTACATGTTCTCTAGGCCTAAAATATATTTTTTCATTTATTTTCACATATACACCTTGGAATATAAAATTTGATTATGTAATTCCCACGTTTCTTATTATTTTAACAATATGTAGTAGGTTGATTATTTATTTTATTTTTATTACCGTAAATTATATTAGTGGTCTTCTTCATTTCCCATTGGCACTAACTAACATGATACCCCAATTTTCACCATTTTAAAAATCATATGGATCTTTTTAAATAGATTTAATAACACTTTTTCCAACATGTATTACAAGTTTTATTTTCTTTTTTTCTTTCCTCCCTGTGTTTTATCTGTTCATCCTTCTAATGAAAAATCTATTTTATGTTATTCATTTCCTATACCATGATACTATTTTGAGTCACAAATTTCTATCTCAATATTGATTTCATAATATAGAATGAAATAATAGAGTTAAATGTCCCATATTTCTAAACTTTTTCATATTCTCCACATTATCCCACTAAATAATCAATCCACATTACTTTTACAATTGATAAAAAAGAAAAGTGAATTTCATGCAAGACTATTGAAATTTTCATTATATACTGTAACAAACTAATATTCTATTTGTATATATCTATATAAAACTATATCTTTTATAAGATATAGAGTGTGGGGATGAATTTATAGAAAAATTTATTTTCATTATTTCATATAATTCGATAGAACAAAATACTCTTTATACATCACGTTCTAGATCAATGTCCACAATTGATTAGTTTCACCATGATTGTCTCAAAAATCCAACATAAATATTCACATATTATAATGATTTATTAGAAAATAAGAAAATTACAATGGAGTTAATCAATTATTACATAATGAGGGGATTGTATGATAGACTAATGGAAGGAGGCCATGGTCACATAAAAAACATTACTGGAACATGCTCTTTCTTGGTAGAAATAATTTGTTCATAATGATTATATTTATTATTCATAACATGATCCAATATAGATGATAATAAAATGATTCTAAAATATTATAATCCTAAAAGAATAGGAATATAATTTGGGAAATCATCTCATTTCTTATAGCAATTGTTATTGTGCTCATTTCACCTATTTTTAAAATGTAACTAAAAACAATTCAAAAAGAAAGATGTAAATACATTAATATACAAAAGTAAAAATATAAATGATGATAAAATAACATATAAATGATAATTATATAAAAATTATGATATTATGGGTTTCAATATTTGTTATACATGGTATAGAATCCAATTAGATTTTCCAACATAAGCCTTTTTTAATTTCATTTATAATTCTTAATTAGGAGTTTTTGAATTTCAATAGAATATAACCCGCGTGTGTCAGAAATGGTGTGTGGCATGGACTCATTTTTATGCTCGAGTTGATGAATGATTAAATGATAAATGAATCATTTTTTGTTTTTTTACACCTTGTTCAAACTAATCTAGAGCCATATTAACTTGTAGTATCTACTAAGTTATATAAGCCTCCTTGAAACAAATCTCTCCATAATACACCAAAATTATAGGATATTATCCTATATATAAACCAATCCATATGGTTCTTACTAATGTATTATAGTATTAAATGACCAAAAAATATATACATTTTTTCGATACCAACTATATAAACCCGTAACATTTTACATATATTAGATCACTATTTTTAATATATTTATCAATAAAAAAAATTAAAGGGACAAAATAAAATGTCGTACATTAAAGAATAAGAATGAAAATAATAAAAAAACAAAGAATTATTATTTTAATACCCTTAATAAGATACTAAATACTTTTGATCTCATAAAAATACATAGGATTACATGAGTAATACAAGGATTAAGGGGTTTTTCTAAAAACACCAGTTTGGGAAAATATATGATAAGAAAACCTAAAGTGTTACACAAATGTACAACATAATATCATAAATAGTAATGATCATGAGTAATCACATGAACAATAACATAATTATCATAGTATCACAATATCATGTAAATATTGAAAATTTAGTATTAATTTAGAACGTGACATATCCATAATTCAAGGTTAAATTATAAGACACCATCACATGTGAAAAAATTTCCCATTATGTATTATGTGTCCTTCCTGATCCATTACATGAAATAATGTGACACTAAATATTAACCTAATTAATTGGAGTGACATCTAAGAGAGAAATCATAATGTGTTAATTCTTATTAATTCCAAAAAGGCAAACAATCCCAAGGAATAAACATAGGAGTTACCGACAGAAATATAATGAGTTTCATAACATTTTTTTATATCAAAATGAAAATAAATTTCTTCAAGATAGAATTTGGAGAAATTTTCATGGAATATATTACAGAATCATAAGAAGGGGAAAAAGTAACATATTTGGAAAAAATATTTAATTCAAATGTATTAAAAAATAGTAAAATTATGGAGAAACTGACAAAGAGAGATAATGATAATATCATGTAGAAAATGATGGTTTAGAGAGATCTTTTACCTCTTTTCTGAAAAATCTTGTGTGTTCCTTATCTCCTTCGATAAAATATCATATTAATTATTTAGGTCATTAAGATTATTTCTCATTTTTTTATTCCTTTAATTCTATTTATTATAATTTCATATTATACTTCTTAGTCAATTAATTTTATATCATATTGTTTGATGATAATTAGGTTATATGTCCAAAATGAAGTCAGTATGATTATTATTGTAAAGTTATTCATTATTATATCATATAAAGTATAATAATAAAGAAATAATTATCATTTTTATATATAAATTTTACTTTTATTGCAAAAAATGAATTGCATCTATAAAAAGGTAACTATGTTATGTGCATGGAGATTATATGATGTACATACACCTGAGTTACATTTCTACTTTCAAATGACAGATATAGAAAGATGGTTTGATTTAATTTATTTTTAAAAAATTAAAATTTAAGAATAAATATAATATAGTTTCCTTATATAATCTTATATATACCGACTATATTATGAAGCAATGACAAAATAATTGAATCACTTCATGCAGGTGGTAATCCACACATACGAATGAAAGATATCATCAACATTAAATGAATGTATATGTAAGAAAATATATGATATATATATATGTGTTTAAAGAAATGTATTTATTTCATGAAAAATATATATATATATACATTAAATCCATCATCCTAAACATCACTGAGTGGTGATGATTGGAAATGAATTACATCGTTTCGTGAGGCAATAGTTGGTCATTAAAACTAATTTTTCATTCATTAATCATGTAATGGAAAATGAAATGGATGTAGGTAATTTCATTAAAATAATAACAATTTAGTATATGGAATTTATTTATATTAATATATCAGAATGTATTAATAGTTTTTCAAGGATATGGAATAGGAAATAAAACAAAAACAATAGGTTATGAATGATACCCTATCTTCTGACAACCACTTTAGATTAACAACAATTTTCATCCTAGGAAGTTTTTATAATCCATAGAAAGAAACTATTAAATGTTAATGGATGTGAGTATATATTTTTTTAAGGTAAAAAATAATACATAAGTGTCTTGATATGTAGGGAGGATAGGATAGGATGAGTGATTTTATAAGGGGGGGATGTCTAACATTGAATTTTCAAATAGAATAAAATATATAACTACATTATTAACAATAAATTTCTCAAAAAATGAACCATTTAAAAATATCATATTTTATTCTGTTTAAATATGGATATCCAATATAAATTAGTCATATTTTTAGTCTCTTTAACAGTTATTACATTAGTTTAACCACAATGTAAACCTATTCATCCCTTAATTATATTAGAAATGTTTTAGTGGTTTTATTATTCAATATGGAAAAGAATTATATTGAACTAATTAAATAATGTTATATTCTTTTATTCCAATTATGGAATAAGTTTTGTTTTTGATTTAAATTCATATTATTTATATATCTTAGTATTAAATTTAACATGAAAATCTTGATAAAAATTATTTTTTCCAAATAATGAGTTTTTTAGAAATAGATGATATTATATATAGTATTTTAATTATCAGCCTAAAAAACGTAAATATACTTCACATAAAACATATATATAATTTTTAAATATGATTAAAATCATTTCATAGAAGTTATTATTTTCATAGCTTAATATGGATAAATTTTATGTACTTAAAATCTGTTTTTGGAAAATATTCATTCAATGAATAACAATATTATTAAACAAACATATTCAAAAATACAGATTAATATATACTAAATTATGTTAATATATAATAATTTATACAAAACATTAGTATAAAATACAATTTTTAATTTAATATTAGATTACTGGTTTTAAATAAAATAAATTTATTTATTTGAAAATTTGTAATATTCAAAACACACTGAAAAATAAATAATTATAGAAAAAACAAAACATTTCACACAAAAATATTTTATATATTACCAATTAAAAAATTATGTTCATTTAATAAATTTATATTTATAATAGTTTTCGAAATAAAATAAAATATTTCCTCCCAAAAATTCGTAAATATCATTTTTATGAAAAAATATTATTTTGATGAATTAATTGTGATATTTAAAAATTCAATTCTATTTCAAAAATTATTATTAAAATTATTTTTATTGAGAATAGTATTGATATTTATTTCTTACAAAAATTAAACATATCAATACCATCTAATTTAAGAGCTACTTTATAATTATCATATTTAAATAATCTAGGTTTTTGGGTACTATGGTGAATATTGTGTAAGCTATCGAACAGTATTTTTTATTTTAATATATTAAGGTGTTATAAATATAAAAAATTTATATGTTTCATTGTGATGTTTCCTATTATTTCAATAAAATTTTATTTTAAAATATGTGACTAATATTTAAGAATAGTACACTCTTAAATCTAGAAGATATGAACTTAATAAATGACCACCATCTCTATGTATCTTGTGTTGGGGTTACTAAATTTATTTTTTCTGTATATAATATTAAACTTATTATAAAAATGGAATTTATTTTCGAGATAATTCCATGTCGAACTATGTCATTTAATGCATTGTATATTCAGGTGGGGTTGAATAATTTTATGGGTCTTTAAATTTCTAAAGAGAATTATTAAAACTTTCTTTCAGAAGATAAGTATCCACATATAAGGATGTAGATGATTAATATAAAATATAAAAGGGTATTTTATACTCAATTTTTAGTGGTAAAAATATTTATTAATAATATTATGATAATGAGTAAAATAATATATATTTTAGAAAACTAATAAATTTTTTTACTCGATATGACAACTACAAGAATGTGCATCATATATACTTTCATGTCTTTTAGAAGGTTTCAATGTAAACCAATTCAACCGCAAATCATATATTAAAATTGTACTTGATGGTTTTTGAATGTTAATACTGGCATTGTGTGTTCATATCACTGAAAATAAAATTTTCACCTGTTTAGATTTTTCAATTTGTACTACGATATGTTTTTTTATGGAAGGACTTCAACATTTGATGGACTATTATTAATATGAAATAAATATGTGTCTTAAAACATAATGAAGTAAATATAAATATTTTTAAACTAATTTATATCAATTTGTATTTATATATCTCAATTGATATAATAATAGATAAGGATGATAACATAAGTTGATGAAGAAAAGTTGATCTGATGTTATGATTTCTTGTGGTATGTGAAAATGATTGGGTGGCCTATATTTCCAAAATATTAGTTCACTATTATTCATCAGAGTTAGTATATGTAATTTATTACTTAAAAATGAAATAATTGTTTGTGGATTGATGATATTTTAATTTTACCATATAAATTAACGAGTTTTATATATTATTACAATTCCATTATAGAATGGTGTATATTTAGTGGTTAGAGATAACAATAGGTTCTCATCGTAATTCATTATAATGATAAATAGAAATTCCCAATCCAAACTATTATTATATTCGTATATTTTTATCATATAAGAAAGAACTATATAAATATAAATAATGTATTTTTCATATTGGGGAAATTATATTTTGGGTGGTTTCAACTAAGAATGTTATGAATTCAGCATTTTAATATTGGTTATGTATGGAAACTTCTCTTAATTCTGTACATGTTGTTTATTTTCACATTTATAAAAACATTTTTTAGAATTTAAATAAATATATATAGTGAAATATGGTTTTTTAAAGTGTATGTGAGTTTCCCTAATAGACATATTAAAAATTATATATATTTCGTTTTTCTTAAGAAAAATTTTCTCACATAGTCATACAATAATATAATTATTATAAATATTATTAGAGGATTATTTATGTTAAATGATTGAAAAAATATACAAAATAGAAATATTATTATTTCTAAACTTATTTTAATGGTTACTTGTTTCCACTAATGGAAATATTTATAATAGATATATTATGGAAATGAGGAGATTATTGAATTGGAAATTCATGTTTATATTATATGTGACTTAATTTAATCATTTATTTTCAATAATTTAGATAAAATATGAAACACATTAAAAATAAAATATATGTGACAATTCAATTTATTTTACGGTTATGTAGTAAATTTTATGTTTTTAAATGTTTAATGATGGTGAGAAGTGAGTTTTTATAGTATTTGTGTTTAGGAGGAAATTCTTTTCATAATGGAAGATTTTATTCTATGATATACTGCAATATGAATAAATTTTACTTGGGGAATGATGGAACATTGTAAAATGGTAGTGGTCTCATCATGATTTATGTTTGTAATTAGTTGATTTTTTAACTAGACTATTATGAAATAAATATAACACTAGAATGATAAACCAATAAATATTTTCCTTCTACAAAAGATTTGGGAGGGAAATAATTTTATTTGTATTGGATTATGTCATGGATTTTAGGATCTTTTTATAATGATAATGAAGAATTATTATTTAGGATTTCATGTCTAGAATTTATAATATATCACACAAAAAATAATGGGGACTATGTTATAATTTTTTTAGAGGATGAGTTTACTTTGAAAAGTTATTTAAAAAATATTTTTATTTAAAAAATTATCCCTTTATAATGATTTTATATTTTGAAATTTCAATTTATATTGATTTATATAATTAGGTATCCTTTTGGATGGTGAAATTGATATTTCAATAAGATATCCTCATTCTCCAATTCATAATAAGGTTGATTCACTAGAAAAAAATTATCCAAGGGAAAAAAATGAATCAAAGTAAGATTTAATAGAATTATTTTTTGGGGGTTAATTTTATATAAAAATTTAAATTCTTATATAAGTATTTATATTTTGTTATAGGATAGAATGTTCAATAAATATATTTTTAATTTTTGAAAAACATAAAATCTTAATTTTATAAAATATTTTGAGGAAGAAGTATATAAATAATTTTTCTATTGTAATGTTGACAAAATATTAATATTTACTAATGTATATATATTACCCACATCATAAATTTTCGTGGAATTTATTGATAATGTGTTATGTTTTTTATAATTTTATTCATTCACTATTTGATTATAAATTTAGTATTTGATGATGAAGTATGGAAGTGGACTTAACTTCCAATAATTAGGATTATCTATGAGAGATTAATGATATACCATTCAATAAAATTGATGATGATATTATTATTTTCTATTATAATATTACATTTCTTGGGAGAAATGTTAACACATCAGATGATCAGGGATGATACCTCCTTATTTATGTCAATAATTATTATTGTAGTGGTAAATGGGATGTCTAGTTTAAAAAAATTATTCAATGGATTTTTTTATTTATATTTAACTATATACCATTAAAATAAAATGTGGTCTTATTTTTTTCTGTGTATTGCATCAAATTTATTTGATTAACATTATCAAAATTTTGTAGTTGAGAATGAAGAATGATTTAATAAAAATAATGCCATCCATCATAAGAACGAAAACAATTTTTGTGATTCAGTAATATAACATAAATATATATAGAAATTTACCCCCACCCCTCTTATGTATAATTATAGTTCCTACTACTTATTGATATATTTTTATCCTCAATACGATATAATCGAATATGTTAGTATAGAGTTTGATAAAAATATGAATAAATAAAAGTAAAATATATTTGAATTTGGGTGAGTTTGGTTTCCAAAATAATTTATGGTATGATCATACTTACAAAATACACCCTAATATATTTGAAAGAATAAAAAAATTATTTATTTTATATATAAAATAAATTTATTCCTTTAATATTTGTATTATACAAAAATGATTATTTTCCTCAAGAAAAATCCTCAATTAAAAATAATCTATCAATTTTTCATTTTATAAATTGTAAAATTGTTACTATAAATAAAATTTTGTAGAATATTAATTTTTTATTAAATTTAATTACCTAAAAAATTTATATATAATGAAATGTGTAATATATAAAATATACATTACGATTTTTTATGTGCCAACAATTACTAATTATTTATTACTAGAAACTAAATTGAGTCATTAATTTTCTGCCGATCTTATCTAATAAAATTAAGAAATATATAAATATATGTGTTGATATTTGATTACTTGTATATATATTTTATAAATGAATATGAATATTTATAACAACTAATTTTATATTTGTAATGGAAATATTTAAATATATGATTTTTAAAATAAGATGTATAAAATATTAAATATGTTTTTAATAGTTATAATGGTCAAAAACACATTAATTAATGAATATATATTGTTTTGAAAGTATATGTATTAACACAAAAAAATCATAATCCTACGGTGTATTATATAGGAAAATCGACTATTTTATACCCTTCAATATAAATGCATGGCTAGTAGTGATTATAATTTTTAAGGATTATAATTATTTATTATTTTAATTTTTATATTATTATATCATTAGATATAATTATAGGAGAATCATCTATTTTTTAAGAATATATTAGTCATTAATTAATAATGAAGATCAATCATTGTATCAATAAAATATTTTATATATATTATAAAAAGATTTTTTTTTATATTTTCTTATATTTTATAATTCATAATAGGTTCTAGTTATATATTTTAGTTATGAAATTTTAGATATCCAAAAATATTACTCAATGGAATTAAGTGATTCATAAATGTTTGATCATATACGAGAGAGAAAACACAATATCAAAAGCGAAAAATATGAAATTTGAGGATGTAAGGATTAGAGTTGGATATAAATTAATTTACAAAGATCTTATCATATACAAATAGATATAGATTTCAAATTTCTATAAATATTATTCATTTATATTATTATTTTATTTTTTTATTTGTAATAAATTCTAATATTATCATTATATTTTATTAGCGTGACTATATTGAGATTAGTAGAGTTATGAAAAGTTAAATATCTTTTTGTGAAAAACATTGGATCGTTATAGACATGGGAAGGATTTTAAAATTATAGTTGAAGGTGTCTAGTGTACTCATGATTATAACATTATTGTGTTCTTATTGAATGGTTATATTTTGGATAATTTGTTACAATATTATGTAATACAATAAATTAAACGCTATAATTCATGATATAATACTTATAGAACAAATAAGTTGTACATAAATAGACTATTTTAGGGTTTATTCATAGAAATAATATATTATCCAATTTGGAAATTTAATAATAACTATAAAATTAAAATATTATAAACTTCAAGATTACATGTTCATAGTTTCAACCATCAATAAAATACATTACTGGTCATTTAATTTATTAATAATTTCATGATAATTAGCCTGAAGGGAATAAAAACATCCATGTCCTGGCCCTTCTGAATATATCACACTATGATTGTTTTTTTTCACAAATATTAATGATAAATTATCCAAATAACATTTTTCCACTATGTAATTTGTTGTTATCCAGATAAATTATATTAAAAGTCAATTTTGTGAAAATATCACAATCTATGATGTTATCTGATGTCATTCTGTGTTTTTATAGCCTCAATATTATACAATTTACTTAGAATATTTGTATATAAGGGTTTGATGGTCCCAAAAACCATCCAAGAGGCGGTGACTATGAATATTAATCTTTTATATTTTTAAATTTTATTAAATTTTATTCTATTATAAAAATAATATTTTTTCAATAAGATTACTATTATAAAATTAATACCAATAAATTCTAAAAACACAATAGCATGCATAAAAAAATTAATTTTTTCATGGTTCACCCAAATGTGATATATGTAAGAATAATATAAATTTTAGTGTATTTGTGTCCAAATATCCCAAAATCATTATTCTAACTATCATGTATATATAATGGACACCCCATGTAATGTACATGAAGGTATATTTTTTTGGATAACACATAACAATATAAGGACCACTCACACACCACGCATACCAACTATGAGGTTCCAAATTATTTACAGATATAAAATTCATCACTATATCAGTGTAAATGATTTAAAATCATTTATTACAAAACAATATATATACCGATCGAATTAAATCAATTTTATCAATAATTTCTTCAAAATATATATTAAATTAAGTTTAATTAAGTATTTTTCCTCTTTTTATATGTTAACAAAATATTCTTTAATAGTTCAGAAATGATCAACAAAAAATAATTTATGTTAATCCTAAATCATCATAAATTTCCTTAAATGCATATTCATCATCAATTGGAAATGAAAATAGTTTTAATTTATGTTATAATAATTAACATTTGAATAATTTTAAAAATATATTCATGGTAAAAATTATTAAATGAAATGAAAAATAACCTATTTAGAATATATCAATTTTGTTCATGTAATCCACTATGTTGACTCTTCTATGACATAAATATATATATATAATCAATCTAAAATGTTATTAAATAAATATTATATTATTGTAACATCCATTTACCATTTTCAGATATTATTAAACCCTCATTTTAATTTATTTTTGTACTATATTAATTTCTGGGTTGTTTATGGTTAAAAGTTTATGAAGATCAAAATTTTTTGGTTACTGCACTATTGGCGCAATGCATGCACATGGTTTCAAAAACCATTCTCCCTGCTACAAGAAAATTGTTTCTCAAAAAGAGTTATACACGTTTAGTGTAAGGATAATCATTTTGTGTTCTCTCTTAGTATAAATATTCTTACCCATTTTTAATGGTCCAAATAATTTCTCATGATTTGTCCAAAATGTGTGCAGTTTCCTGGGAAACCATGTAGAAGGAATTTATATAGATATAATTTTTTTTATAAAAAATTCAAAAACAATCTTTTTAGTTTCAGACCTGACCTCCTCTGACATAAACATGGTTATCACTTCCTTAAAACATACAAGGATGATTCTTGGACCCTCATATCCCTTCTAAAAGCGATCAAATGTTAGAAGAATTTTGAAAGATCTCCATCCAGTTAGATTTAACCTCTAATTCTAAATCTCCAAGGATTTATCTATTTCGATCTTTGGTTTTATAGATCTACATTGTTTTTTGAATATAATAACCATTTTCATGGACCTAAACCTAGACTTGATTCTTTATTTTCTTGTATTTGGTTGTTTACATTCTTCATTGATGAATCCTGGATAGGGTTTGGTGACCTAAGATCCGTTGACCCTGAGGTAGGTGGTTCTATTACGATAGCCAATTTTATTTACCCTAATATATTTTTTAATTGCAATTGATTGAAAAAAATTAAATTTTATTCTTTTGTTTAAAAATGTATTTCTATCTTTTTGATTAAAATAAAAAATTCCAGCGAATTGGGGGTTTTATGAAAAATTAGTCATTTTCCATGAAATTGGAAAACCCATAATTCCATTAAATTGGAATGTGTTTATTGAATGGTGGTAATTTGAATTTTTATACCACAATATTTATTTTTTTGGAAATTGAATCAATTGAATTATGAAATTATATTCTTGAAATTGTTTTGAGGGAAATATTTCTGAAAACCCTAATTCCAGTGAATTGGGAGTTTGTAATAAAGTCGATGGAATTGAATGGAAATTAAATTATTGAATTTAATTATGAGACTAACTATGAAATGGAATGTTGATTTTATTCGAAATCTATATTTTTGAAAATGAATTAAAAATGTTTTGATGTAATCATTAAGGATCCATCATGGTGAAAATGAATATTTTATAATAATACCCTTTTATGGTTTTAAAGGGAAAATCGGAATATTTGAACTGGGAGATGGGATTTAACTATATTTTAAGAAATCCTGAAATAAATTGACCATTAGTTTTAGTATTAATTCACATGTAAGCCTTAGGTAGTCAGTGTGTTCTTTTGGGTGGAACTTTATGACTTATATCTTTCTAAAGCATCATATCAGCATATCAAATTCCTTAGGTGATGGCGGTGAGTCCCCTTTTCCATAGGCCCAAAGGGGAATACGTACATACATTCCATTTCACATTATGAGATCCCAATATCCTATAAAAATTGTTCATATTTGTCATATAAAAATGTTTCCTACTTGATTTATTTCCAATATATATTCTATTGTCATACTCTGTTTTACATGCCTTGAGAATTTATAAAAATTAAATTATATAAAGTGTTTATTTAAGATATTTTATTAAAAGTTGAATTTATGTAAATTCTCATTTTATTAAAGGTCAATTCACTGTTTTCAAATTAATTTCAGTCAATTGAAATGGGATGAATGAGATTATAAAATATTTCCATCTCATAAAATTTAAAGCATGACTTGTTTAAATATGATTTTTAAAATTCAAAAACTATTTTTTTAAAATTTTCATAGCACATTATTGGTTAAATTTATATTGGAATATTATTATGGAATATTTTGTGAATTCCTATTGGGTTTCATCTCTTAATATACTTGCTCTTAATGGGGTTTTTAGAGTATCTCATTCCATGTTCGAGTAAAGGGAATGAATCTTTTGGAGGTGAACCTTGCAGTACAACCTTGGACATAATGTGTTGTGTCCTTAATAACCTAGGTAGTGTTACCCTATTTTTGTACTATCTTTGTAGTAATTTGGAAGTTTTTTCCTATTTGAATGATAAAATATTAGTCCCAATGGAGTTTTTTTGTAATTCATATTGTCTTATTTATTTTATTTCAACAATTACAAGTGAAAAAATCATTCCCACTTCATGTTTTCATGATGATATGTTCTCTTCATTAACTCATAGGGATCAAGAAACCCTTTTAGGCTATCTCATGAATATAATGGATATTGGGTTACCTCGGTACATGGTTTGGTTAATTAAAAATTGGTATCAGAGAAGGTTGTTAATTTGTCTTGATGGAATTATAAATATGTAAAATCCAGTTGGGACATAGGAGGTTTTTGTGATTGAGTGCCTAGAAATCTCTCACTAAAATGAAACATATATTTCTAGGGATGGTTTTAGAAAGAATTTTTTTTATAAGATTTTTTATTTCTCTATTTTGATATTTATATGTTGAAATTCAAATTTGGTGGTCAAATATGTTGTAATTTTATTTCCCATGTTGTTCAATTTCAGTGTATATATGATGCCTTTCTTACTATCTGTTTATGTTGTGTTGAATCATTCCTCTGAGAAATAGCGTGAACCGGTTGCAAGAATATTATATTATTAAAACTCAAAAAGAAAATAATTTTTTTGATCAAAATCTGATTGAGTTGATTTTGTGCACTACCCAAGCTCTAGAATGGGCACTACATCCATTTCACATTCATGAACCAGTTGTGGAACCTCATAGGAATGTTCTTCAAAGATATTTCTTAAGTGTTTCTTCAACAAGAACTAGAATATTTTGAAGGCTCAAATGATCCTCATGAGGCTAATGATTGGTTGAGGAGTATCACATGTTTTTTTTGGGTTCTGGGACACACCTGGTGACATCAAAGTAAGGTTTGACACCTTCATGCTAGAAGGACCATATAGAAATCAATGGGACAATATGGGGACATCAAAGAATCATGATTTATTGGAGTATATAGATATCATGTTTCTTTTCATTGACCAGTTATATCTATATTCATTGATGTTGTCAAGTCTGTTGAGTTTTTTAAATTTGATCAGGTTGATATGACCGTGAAAGAGTATGTAATTTTTTTACTTATATAGTAAACATCTCACCTTATATAGTATTGAATGAGTGGAGGAATGGTAAAATGTTTGATTTGGGACTTCATCGGGTTATTCATTCTTAGGTTTTTGTGCTTATGATTCTCTCTTATTCTTATTTATTGGATAGAGTAGTTGTGGTTGAAATAGTCATAGAAAGAAATTTAGGCTTATCAGGGGTTTCTTTTCTCCTAGTGTAATCCGTCAATGGAATGCAAAAGTGTGTGGATTCTTGTGAATGTTCTCAATAGCAAGGTTGTTCTAGAATAACTTCACTTCCTAGAAGAGGTCCCATGGTTATCTATAGATGTGGCAAGGAAGGAAATATAAAGAAGGTTTTCACTAATGAACCCAAGAACTATGGATCTTGCAGATCATCATGTCTATTGGAGTGATTCTTCCAAATTTATTCCAGTCCACATATTGTAACATGATAATCAGTATCTCATAGAACTACGAGGATGTTAGATACTTAAAATGAAAATAGGTTCCAGCCACAAGAATCCAAAATGAAGAATCTTTATATAGAGGATGAGTATCTAGAAGAATCAGATACATGTACAGTGACAATGAGAGGTACCATTTATATTTTTTCATCATTATATACTGCTCTATTTGACATTGGTACATCACATTAATTCATTTCTACCCCTATCTTTAGTCTTCATAATTTTCTTATAAATCTTTTATCTTTTGAAATAGATATTACAACGCACCATGATATGAAGACTGTGGGGGGACTATATATACCCTCTTGGGTTTTCCCCATTTCAAATGATGATATATCTTACACTTTTATGGTTCTCAACATGAAACCCCTCATTGTAAAATTTTCAATGCATTTGATCATCACCAATAAATATTAGATTTATTTTTATCGGCAATGGGTCTCCTTTACCAAACCATATATTGTGTCATGTTTCAATCAGTGAGAATGTGACCCAATGTCACGTGGGGCCATAACATCTAATATAGAGTTAGGGAAATTAATATTGGTGTTTTACTTTTATCTGGGGTGGGAATCTCTGAGTGGTGACCTCCCTCATATCATCATTGAGTTTTTCGATGTGTTTCCTTCAGATTTCTCTAATTTTCTACCAATAAGGGAGATTGAGTTTTCCAATGACTTATTTTATAGCGTAAAAACAGTTTATATCCACCACTACCAAATGAAACTAGCTGAACTAAAAGAGAAGAAGTCACAATTAGATAATCATCATGGGAAAAGCTTCATACACCCGAGTGTGTCTCACTAGTTAGTGCAGGTTCCATTTTCTATAATGTAAAATGGTAAACATTTTATATACATCGATTATAGTAAGATCAATCGAGTTACCATAGATAAAACCTATCCATTTACAATGATTGATGATCTATTTGATTTTTTTAAAGGAAAAAAGTAGTTCTCAAAAATTGATCATTTCTCTGGTTATAATCTATTGAGAATATCAGAATATGAAATTTTGTAAACTATCTTTTGGAACATGTATGATCATTATGTGTACCTTGTTATTCCATTTTTTCTAAACAATGATTCTAAAGTTTTAATGGAACTAATTAACATGATTTTCCCGGAGTATCATGATAATTTCACGGTAGTCTTTGTCGAAGACATCTGAATATACTCTAATTTTGATGAGGATCACATGCATTATTTGAGAACATCTTTGGGTTATCTAATAAATCCTTGAATTAATATCTTTCTCATGAAATGTGATTTATATATTTAGGAAGTTAAATTCATGGGACATGTGGTGTCAAAACAATAAATATAATCTGATCATGAAAAGGTGGGGATATTATGAGTTGGGATCAACCACAAAATGTATTTGAGATTCAGATATTCTTGTGATTAGTAAGTTATTATCATTGGTTTGTGACAGACTTCTTGATGATACTTCCCTAATAATAAAACTGACTCAAAAAGTGTTAATGTTCACTTGGGATGAGAAATATTAGAATTCTATCATTTTTCTGAAATGTATTTTGACTACTACTCTAGTGTTGACACATTGAGAGGGTGTGAAGAGAAATTTCATCTTATTTGGTGCATTAGGTTCAGTATTGGGTTGCATTCATATGTAGGGTGATAATGTTGTATCTAATGAATATCATTAGAATAGTCCACATGAGAAGAATTATCTGATACAGAACCTTGAAATTTCTTGGTGTGATTCATTTTATTTGGATTTTATTGCATTACATTTATAGAGAATGGTTTACACTATATTCAGACCATATAAACATGTGTTATATCTTCTCTCAAAAAATATTTAAATATCCACTAGAGGGATTAGGAGGAATTGCTTCAGTCATTTGATTTTGCCATTCCTTATACCTCAAGGAAAAGAAATTTCACTATTGATGTTTTGAGCATGAATGTTTTAACCTAGGAAGTGAAGGAATCATTTGGCGAGTGCAACATGATGGATCCTTTTTCACATTAGCACATCAGAGTCCAGGAATATGAGGTCAATGTTTCCTTGGATAGAGTTTGGTTGAAATCCAGTGTTATGGAGTGTATTCTTCCCGAGAAATAAGTTGATTTTGATTTATATAGAAATAGATACTCTCTTTATTATAGGGATTTCCTTACCCATTGGTCATTCTCTAATGAGGGGATTTTATGCTATAAAAATTGTTTTGTGGTACTATCTTCTGTAAATAAATCAATAAAGGGGGATTTACATAGTTCCCAGTGGGCAGTGTAACCAAGAACAAGAAATATGATCTATGACATGCTACAATAATTAAGGTGTCCAGGTATGAGATGATACATTCCTAAGTTTGTTTCTCATAGTTATACATGGAAACAAGTTAATTCCGAACAACAAAAACATTTGGGTCTGCATCAGCCGCATCCATTCCCTACATTGAAGTGGGGTGAGATCTCTATGTAATTATTGGTTGGGTTTCCACATACCAAAAATAAGAATAATTTAATATGTTTTGTGGTCGATATGCTAAAAAATAAGCTAACTTATTACCCATTCGTAATACATCAAAAAATTGAAGAGTTGGGAAATCACAATGTGAATGGAATTGTTCATTATTATAGATTCCTGTATACTATAGTCTCTAAAATGGATCCATGGTTCACATATATCTTTTTGAGAGGTCATAAAGAGGCATTATGATCAAACATCTGTTTGAGTATGTGATACCATCCACAATCAGTTGTCCGGACACAAAGATCTATAGAGATTCTTGAGGACAGGCTCCACGCTTGTGTTATCATCATTGTTAAAGAATGGGATTATCATTTGAGACTGGTTGAGTTCTCTTATAATAATAGTCACAAGTCAATGACTAGTATATGCCATTTTATGGCCTTTTATGTCTGTCCTAGTAAATCTCTGTTTTGTTGGTCGAAGATTGGTGATAGTTACTTTATTGGAATGATCTTGGTCCAAGAGACAAAAACAACAGTTTTGTTGATTCATCGATGAATATTGAAATAATAGAGTCGATAAAAGTCTTATGATGATAACCAACATAGATACATGGAGTTCTTAATAAGTGACAAGGAATTCTTAATGTATTCACCTCATTTGGTTCATCGGCATCTTTGTTGAAAGGGGAGCGTTTTCCTCATTTTGATGGACCTTTTGAGGTTATTGAGTAGGTGGGGAATGTTACTTATCATTTGGGACTACCAATAAAAATTATATTTATACATAATCGTTTTTTATGTATCTCATATTCAAAATTATTTATCTGACACATCTCATGTTCATTGATTGCTTGTTGTTTTTGTTGAACATGATTTGTCTAAAACAGAGTAGCCAGCCAGGATTATTGATTCTAAGAACATGGTACATAATGGTAGGATGATACCATTGGTCTGTGTGATATGGAATCATTGTTCCAATTATTATAAGACAATGGAGAGGTAGGAACTGATTAAAGAGTCGGGCCTCAACTTTTTGATGTGAAGGATTTTTCACTTTCTTTATTCAGATGGAAATTTCTTATGATGGGGGGTTTGTAACATCTCTTTACCATTTTTAGGTATTTATAAACACTGATTTTTATTTGAAATTTTATTTTCCTTCATTTTGGGTAGTTTTGGGTTGAAAATTTATTAATCATGAAAATTATAGGCTAGTGTACGATTGGCGCATGTCCTATGCATGATTTTCTAAACCATGTGACCAGCAATAGAAAAATGGTGGGTTTTGGATTTAGATCATCACACAGTCAGCTGACAGTTAGTAAATTATTGTACCCTATTAGTAAAAATAGTGTGACAAATTTATATTGGCCCCATAGCCTATGAAAAGCCTTACCGAACTATGCACCATTTTCCAGGAAATTATGCAGACATGTTTTATGATATCTGAATTTTAAAAGTAATTACAAAGACCTATTTTTAGGTCTTGGGTGGAACTTCATCGACACAAAATTAGTTATCTTTTTCCTAGATTATATAATGAGGATTCATGGACTCTCTAATCCTTCTCACATGTGATCCAAATCATGGTGAACATCGAACAATATCCTTGTGTTTAGTTTTCTCCACATATTCTCAAACTTTTGTGGTCTCTCTCATTCATACTAGGGTTTTATAGATCACTATTATTGTTGGATAGTCTAATACCATATATTATGGACCTAAATGTAGGTTTTATACCTTTTTGTCCAAAATCTAGTTGTCTTCCTTCTTCAATGATAAATCCTGGTTATGGTTTGGTGATCTGATATCAATAGGACCTGAGGTAGATGATTCTTTTATGATGCCCAATTTTAATTTACCATAATGTCTTTTTTTAATTTCAATTAATTTAATTAAATTGTAATTTTTTTCTGGATCAAAATTCCATTCAGTCGTTTTTTTGAAATTACTCAATCCTAGTGAATTAGGGTTTTTAAATAAAAAACATACTTTGGTATGGAATTAGAATATGGATACTTCTAATGAATTGCATTGTATTTATGGAATTGTGGTAATTTAAATTGTCTAATTTAAATTTTGGTTTTGGTGAAAATTCTAAAAATTTAAGTTTTTAATTTAATTGATGAAATATGTTTTATGAAAATATTATAGAAATATCCCAATTCAAGTGAATTGGGGGGTTTTTGATAAAATTAATAGAAATGTATGGAAATTTAAGTTTTGAATTTAATTATGAAATAGAATAGTAACTTTATTTCCAATCCATTTTTTGTGAAAATGACATAATTGTTTTCTGATGGTACCCTTAGGGTTTCATTTAGGTGAAAAGGATTGTTTTTTTTATAAATTTACTATTATAGTTTTTAATGAGAAAATTAGAATATTTGAAATTGGAGATGTGATTGAATTATTTTTTAAGATGTCTCGAAATATATTGAACACTATTTTTTAAATTGAGGAAATTAGAGGCTTAGGTAGTCAGTTTGTTATTTTTTGGCACATTATGACTTACAACATTCTAAAACATCATATCAACACATCGCATTACATAGTAGATGGTGATAAGTCTCCTTTACCTTAGGCCAAGAGGGACGTACGTACATACATTCCATTTAATTGTGTGAATACCTATATCCAGTATCTATCATACATAATTTTAACATGACCATGTTTCTCATTTGATGTATTTCATATGAATATACCATTTTAATAAACTGTTTTACATTTGTTGATATTTTATATAAACTGTTTTACATAAATGTTTTTATTTAAGCCTATTTTAGAAAATTGATATTTATGTAATGTTTCCTTTGATTTTATGTAAATTCCATATTTTGAAATTTATTTCCATAAATTGAAATATAAATCATGATTTTCTAAATTATATCAATATTTTAGAAATTTAAGTTTGAATTATTTTAATATGATTTTGTAAATACCAAACCTCTTTGTTTTAAAATTTGAAAGCATGTTATTGGTTAAATTGACATTTGTATCTAGTTATGGAATATTTGGTGAAATCATATTAGTCTTTAGCTCACACCCTTCTTGTTCCTTCAGGTGTTAGTCGATTATCTCTTTCTAGGTTTGAGTAAAGGGAAAGGATCTCGTGGTGGGGGATCCATCTATTGATCCTGTGGCATTGTGAGTATTGTCCATAAGGACATGGGAGGTGTTACCCTATTTTAGAACATTGGATATAGTAATTTGGGCTTTATTTTTATTTTTATTTTTGTACATTAGTCCCAATGGTTTTTTTTGTTATGCATAATGGATTTTATCTTTTATTTATGAAATTTTTAGTGGAAATTTGTTTCCCACTTCTAGTTTTTATGATGCTAGGTGCTTGATGTCGACCAGAGGGGATCAGGAATTCCCTTCAGGAAATGTCAGGATCGGTTTTGTTATTAGGTTACTACGTTACCTGGGCTAGTTCATGATAATTATTTTTATTTTTATATTAAAAATAATTGTGATATGATATATCAAGATAATAACGAAATATTTTTATATAGAATCATTGGATGATCACATTTCAAAAAGATTTATATTTTATGAACCCAATATCATAGTTAATAATCCTAAAACATCATTAAAATAACTCATTAAATATATGCTTATTTTATAAATTAATAATTTAAAATAATATTAAATGGAAATTCTAAAATTTCTTTATTTTCATTTAATCATCATATGATTATATTTAATTTTATATTAGATCTCACTTATTGAGATTTGGGTAATTATGTTCATTCATACAAAACATTACATCTATATTTTCAATAAATACATTGATTGATAAAATATGAATCTTAAATTTGTGTACGTACATTTCACACATAAGTAGTATTAATATTTTATATAACGAGTTACATATTTAATATTATCATAAGTAAATCTATTTTCTAACAACATATCTTACACAAAAAGTAAATATTTATCATTATCCACACATAAATAGTTAAGATATGTGATATCAAATATAAAAAACAACATCATTTAAACAAAAAAATTTGATATATAAAACACCTCATCCATAATATCAAATTCATTCATATTAAGAATTAATAAACATTACCGAAATTAATTATTACATTTTCAGAAACATGTCACACTTCAAGAAATGATAAAGAAATATTTAATGAGTTGTTAACTTATCTAAAAAACTAAAAAATTATTATAATCCCTCTAAAAACTATATTAAACCATTACCAAGAATTTTTTTAACATCATTCGTCACTTTTAATCGATACTTGATCATTCTATAGATTTTTGTCTTTTAAATACATGAAACCGACCATTCCATATAAAAAATATTTTATATTGGATTCATATAACAAACATTAAAATTATTCTTATTATTTATCATCTATATTTATGGGTCTAGTAATTTCACACCTATGATTCCGCATATATCACTACATAGTCTACTAAGATATATTCTGTATTGGGTTGTTAAATTTAAAAAATTTGATACTCTTCTGAGAAAAATTGTTTAAAAATAGTTCTTAAAAAATTTATGTAATGTGTGTGGGTATGAGTATTTTTGATCCATTAGTAGTTTAACATTTATTATAGGATTTGGTAAAATGTTTTGTTAAACTATCCATTTTTTTGGAAATGGGTTTTTAACTGATTTTTTATGTTACCCCATTTATTTCCCAAGTTTTAATTATACATCAAATAATATTTCATAAAATATTTATCCCATTATCTATCATGATATAAAAAAATTCTCTATTTATTCATTTTTTTTCCTGATATTTCACTTCATTCCCTCATATTCCATGAATTTTACCCAACCACCTTAATTCTAATTTTATTTATTTTACTAGAATAGTGGCCATCATTTATGGGTTTAGTTCATTTAGTACCTCAGTATTTTATTTTTTTAGTCTGTGAAAGAATCGCCTCATTATTTTATCTTCTTTTATTCAATTGATTCATTTAATATCTTCTTGATCAATGTAGGTTTCTATATAACAATCATTTTATATCATGTATCTATAGGTATGTTTTTTTTATAGTTGTTTTTATAGGAAAAGAAATTTAATATAAGATAATTATGTTTTATTTATCGAATATTGTAATATTTTAAATTTATTTCCTTTTAATAATAAATGATATTTGTTTAACTTAATTATTCATTACTCTATATATAATTTGATTCACACTATTAATTTGAAAACAAATAAATGGTTTTTTCTAAAAAATGAAATTATTATTACATATTGTTAATTACTAAATATGAATTAAAATTTTGGTTGTTCCATAGAGTATTATTTGTACCTATATATAAATGGGTGTTCTTAGTTTCTTGGGTAATAGTAGAGAATCTCGATTATATATTGTTACTATAAATGTGAGACATCGATGTGATTATGTGATTTAATATTTAATCCATGATGGATTTTTTTGATTTTTTTGTTCTACACTTATCTTTTAATTATATATTATAGAAACTCATGTTATTAAAATAAAATAGAAATTTTTTAATTATATAGATATAATGTATAACTATTGAAGATGATACCCCATTTTTTTGTGATTTTTTACTATATAAAATATATTATATACATGATTTATTATTTTATACCGTTATTTGAAGTGGCTAGACATTGAATAGTTATTGGAATGGGGGTTACTTGTTAAACTATATTGATGTTTTATATGAATATATTTATTATTTCATAGTATAATTTATAAATATTCATTAGAAACAATGTGTAACTGTCTAAAAAAACAAGCAATAATGCTATATTTAATGAGATTACACACTTTTTAGTATCCCCGAGTAAGGATTTCACTCTTCGTGTTTATTGAATATATGTCAGCAGAAATTTTGGATAGAAATAAAAAATACATCTGTAGTTGGTTTCACCTAAGATAATATATGTATTGTCTGAGTAGTTCATATGGTGTTGTACTGTGATACAGGTTGTGTGACATAGTTTATATCATGATTATTTTGATATTTTAGTTTTTTTTTTGAAATAATCTTTTATATTATATTACTAATGATTATAATTTACATATGATTTTATTCATTTACGCAATAGTTTTTATTTATATTTAATTTATCTTTGTTCATTTAATATAATTTTTATATTATCACATTCCATTTATTTATTTTATACATTATGCATAAAATTGCAAGACCTTTGTTCAAAGGGTGAAAAGGACTGGAATTACTATTTCTAATTTAAAAAAACTAGTAAATATTTTTTTACAATTAAATACATTTGTGTTATTCATATAGTTTTCATTATATGTTCTTTATTTATATAGAATCATCTTTTCATTGAACTGGTATTAAGGTAAGCTCAGTATAACATAAAATTTTGATATTATGGAATTGAATATGTATCATGAATGGGTTATTTATTTTGAATTGATTAAATTTTTAGAAACATTTTTTATACACTTTATCTAAAATATTTTACTTTGGGTTTCTCATACAAGAGGAATGGTATATATTTTAGGTGGTATCCTACTTGGCCTTAGCCCTCACCCTATATAATAACATTAGGGGGTATGTAGAATTTATTTATTTAATAACATATACATATAATGGATATATTAATTGGTTATCCTACATTATTATTCTCATGTATTAAATAATTTGAAATTTATAGGTGAATCTAGGCTACACGAAGGAATCTCATTTAAACATTTTAGAAATTTTGGAATTTTTTTCTTGAAATAGCCTCTTCAATAATTATTAAATTTTTATATTCATATAAAACTAATTTAATGAATCTCTCTTGTCACATGTTTATAAAATCATGTATGGATTTAAATTTTCATTTAATTTTTATTAAATAATGATTCGTTAGAAATATATTATTGAATGTATTTATTTTTTGAATGGTCATCCAATGTCTGAAGATATTATATTTTATACGCGGTTAGTTTTCTTCATATTGTTTATTATTTTCAGAGTTTGATATCATTCCCAATATTTATGTTTCATAAACATAGAGATTATCTCTACACAAAAGTGATTAAGAATGAACATCGGGGCTTTAAGATGATTGACTTAAGAAAAATGTTGTTTTTACATGGGATAATTCAATATAAAAATATATTATAAAATTATTTTAATTTTAAAATATGGGAAAAAAATGTTATGGGATCATTGATTATTAAAATTTAAGTATGATGGAGTCTATGTTGAATACTTTTTCCTTCTAAATTTCATGTTTCCATTGGTGGTTGGAATTGTAACACGTAATACGACCTTATTATTTTTCAATTATTAGTTTTTATGATATAATTGATTATTATTATGAGTTTCATTGAAATAAATTTAGTTTCGTTTTAATATTTAATATTTTTAGGTGAATAGGAGAATAATTTCATGGTTTCATCATTTTACTATACATGAACAAATGGTTTGACACCTTCTAGAAAATATTTTGTTACACCTTCATGCTTTTTTCAGGTATTTTCTTACTATAAGACCCAATCATGAATAGTGATAAAATTTGGATAATTTTATTATTTTCACCACATTGATATATAAAATTTAATTCATTATAATTACTACATAACATTGAGTAATAAAATGATTTTTTAAATTTATAGATGTTATATGAAATGATAGAGTACTAAAGATAAAGTGTAGGATTTTCATTTCTTGTTAACAGTATATTAATTTTGAGTTCAAATTTATTATTTTAGAATTTTATTATTATCACTATAGAAACAAATAATTAATGTAGGATTTTTGTGTGTATTCACTATGATTGCATTTTACGGTTCTCTAAAAGTAGAAAATCTTTGTAATGATACATATCATTGTTTACACTGATAATTATAAAATTAACACATTGCCACTGAAGTTATAAGGACCATGCCAAATGATGGAATAATATGTGGAAAAGGGAATAAATGAAGGCCTAATTTACAATAAGATAAAACCTTGAGCTGATATCCATCTTGGAATTTTATTCATTAATGTTGATTGTTTTTCTTACAATCCTTATCCCAAAAATATGGCTCACTACCTGCCATCCAATCCAATTAAACCACATCCCCATGTGGGGTCCGAGGATAAACAAGCCATGTGGGATTCACCTTTGGTTGTCCAGAAGTCAAATGGAGGAGTACAGATTTTTTGAGAGACAATTCAGGCATATGTATATGGCCGGTGGTGGATAGGTCCTAGGTGTTCGTGTATAGAAAAAAATTATAGGCTCAGTGGGATGAGGCTCGTGTTGTGGATGTGTTGCAGATGGTAAGGGTTGTGACCCCATTTTCGGCTCAAGAACGGGATTCCTTGGAAAAATTTAAGGAAGTATTTCGTGTAGAGGATTTTTTTTTATTAAAACGGGTATAGGGCAGATGCAATTACGATAATGGGTCAAAGCGACACTTTTTGTGGCGCATGACCGATTTCGGGAGCATAAAGCCACTTGAAGTAGCGATGATAGTGTACAGTTTTCGCAATCACCGCCACATGATGTTGTTCTGAGACCATTGGGGTTAGCCTCCTGGCGCCACTTCAAGTGGCATCGAGGCCTCCACTTCCCTATAAAATCAGCTCTCCCCCCCCATTTCCCATATTCACTCTCTCTCTCTCAACATAGGCTCTCTATCTATCAATTGTGGTTGCTCTGCTTCGGTTTCTCTGCTCACATCGCTTCCTCTACACAAATTTGAGGTTATTCACGTTTTAAATTTATTTAATATTTTTATTTATTTAAATACTTATTTAAATCATAGAATTTGTTTATAATTATTGTATTATATTTAAAAATAGTAATAGTTATTTTACAATGCATTTAAGTAGTTAATTAATTATAAGTATTTAATTAATTAATTATAAGAAGGTAATTAATTAATTATAAAGAAGTAATTAATTAATTATAATGAGATAATTAATTAATTATAATGAAGTAATTAATTAAGTATAATGAGATAATTAATTAATTATAATGATGTAATTAATTATTGTTAAGAAATTAACTTATTGCTGTTAAGAAAATAATTAATAATCGTTAAGAAATTAATTATTTATAATGTAGTTATGTAATTAAATAATTATAAATAGGAAATTAATTATAAGTAGCTAATTAATTAATTATATATAGGTATTTAATTAATTATAAGATGGTAAGTAATTATTTATAATATCAAAATAAATTAATTATAAGATGGTAATTAATTTATTATTTGGATGTAATAAATTAATTATAAGTAGGTAAATAATTAATTATAAAGAATAAATTAATTACTATTAAGGAGGCAATTAATAACTGTTAAGAAATTATTTAATTATAATTGAGCAATTAATTATTTGTAGTTAGTCAAATTATTAATTATAATGTAGTTAAGTAATTAATTAATTATAATGTAGATAATTAATTAATTATAAGTTTCTAATTAATTAATTATAAGACGGTAATTAAATAATTATATGAAAATAATTAATTAATTATAAGACGATAGTTAATTATTTATAAGACATAAATAAATTAATTATAAAGAGGTAATTAATTAATTATAAGAATCTAAATAATTTATTATAAGGAGGTAATTAATTATTTATAAAGAGGTAAATAATTAATTATAAGGAGGTAATTAATAAATTAAAAGTAGATAATTAATTACTGAAAAAGAGATAATTAATAACTTCTAAAAAAATAATTAATTACCGTTAAGCAAATATTTAATTATAAATAATTAATTATTTAATTATCATTAGACACTTAATTAATTATAATGTAGTTAAGTAATTAATTAATTATAATATAGTAATTAATTAATTATAAGACGATAATAAATTAATTATTAAACGCTAATTAATTAATTATAAAAAGGTAATTAATTTATTATATAATGGTAATTAATTATTTATAATATGTTATTAATTAATTATATGAAGTTAATTTATTAATTATAAGAAGGTAATTAATTATTTATAAGGAGATAATTAATTAATTATAAGGGGTTAATTAATTAATTATCATTAGGCTCTTAATTAATTTTGGTTAGGGTGTTAATTAAATGTAGTTAGGAATCTACTTAAATGTGACAAGGAAACTAACTAATTGTGATCCGGCACTTAATTAAGTGTGATTGGGAACCTAATTAAGTGTGATTGGGAACATAATTAGGTGCAATTCGACACTTAATTAAATGTGATTAGGCAATTTGTTAAATGTGATTAGGCACTTAATTAAATTTTATTTGGAACGTAATTAAATATGATTCGGGAATTAATTAAATGTGTTTAAAGAAGTAATTATATGTGATTAAGAAATTAATTAAATGTGATTTGGGAATTAATTATATGTTATTAGGGAATTAATTAAATGTGTTTAAGGAATTAATTATGAGTGATTAGAGAATAAAAAAATGTGATTAAAAATTAATTAAATGTGATTCAGGGATTAATTAAATGTGTAAGGGAAATAATTAATTCTAATTAGGGAGTTACATAATTCTAAATAGGAAATTAAATAAATATAATTATTGTTAAGCAATTAATTAATTATCATTATGCAGTAAATTAATTATTGTTTGGAACATATTTAATTATCGCTATGCACATAATTAATTATCATTAGACACCTAATTATTTATCATTAGGTACTTAATTAAATGTGATTACACAACAACTAAAAAGTGATTAGGAAAATACTTAAATATGATTAGGCAGCTAATTAAATGTGATTAGACACATATTTAAATGCGATTAGACACACAATTAAATTTGAATATGAAGTTAATTAAGTGTGATTAGAAAATTAATTAACCATGATTAGGCACTTAATTTATTGTTATTTGGAACTGAAATAACTATGATTAGGAATATAATTAATTGTGGTTATGCAATTAATTAACTCAGATAAGGATCATAAATAATTTTTATTAGGAACATAAATCTAATTGGGTAATTAATTAGTGAAGTATATATATTAATTTGAGAAGTAGTTTTATTAATTAGCGATGTAGTATTACTAATTAGGAAGGTAGTTAATTAATTAAATATAACAATGCAATTACTTATAACTAATTAGGTAATTAATTAAATCTATCTAGGATATTAATTAAATCTAACTAGTAATTAATTACTGAATTAGTTATATTAACTAGCAAAGTAGTTATATTAATTAGAGAAGTAGATATATTAATTAGCGAATTTGTTAAATATTGATTCTTGAATATACCCAAGCATTACATTATAGATATAAAAATAAATTTAGTTTTCCATCGACCTTGACCTTAATTTGTAATTGAAGTTATGAACATGAATTTAGTAGTTGAATATTTTTTTCATATAAAATGTTATTGTTGTCATGAAATTAATGCTTTATTGAGTAATTTATCCCAAGGTAGAGAGGGTTTGGGTTAGGCCACATACTTTCCTGGGGGCTTTCCTTGTCTAGCAAATTGAATGGGGTTGGATATCTGTCGCTCTAGGCTTACTCATGTGGACTATTTAAATATCATATTACTCTATGTTTTTACATGTCTTTTTCGTATACCTCATGAATATATTTCATGTGGATATGTATGAACATGTTGGAATTCTATTTTTGGTACCTAACACAAACTCGTGGGTTGTGTAAGGATTTACACGTCAATATGGTTTGAATGTATTGATTGGGTAGAGGGATTTGTATTCCATCCTAAATTACTAGATGCCTGCATACATAATTTGATTATCTAATCTGATTTAATTTATAACGATGATTTATTATTGAAAAAAAGATGGCTACCTATATTTATTGTAATTGTCAAATAGTTGGGACTGAATATTGATGTACTTATAGTATAAATCCAGATGTTGTTTTGATGCTTGGAGGATGTACTACATTGGAAGCTGTGTAATGTAAAATTCATTGAAATTTAACGCTGTTGAGGAATCAAATAATAAAGTCCATCATATTTAGACCTCTTTAATATATAGATATGTTTTGGCATGTTTCTTATCTGGTAAATGATGATAAATATTTGGAATGTCTAATTCCACTGGTTAAGTATCTACCTGAGAATCAAATGAATGAGTTTTTTTGTCTCTATAGCTACAATGGATGTTCCACAATCAACGGAAGTTGTACCATCTCTATATCATGAGAATGTGTAATATGCTTCTACAAATATAGAAGCTCCATAAATATTGGTACTTGTTCCTTAATTTCCCTCGAACACGAATTCACTAGATAGTCCTGTACATACCTTAGATGCATTGGTCAATCATTTTGATGATGATGACAATTTCGAAGAAAGAGATGAAGACAAAGTTGAAGAAGAATAAGATCATGAGGAAGAACAGTCAGTGCCCACTCATGTGAGGTTCAACCAACCATTGTAACATCCTCCACTATTTGCATCATTTTCAAATGAAGGCACTAATTTCATTACAGAATTTGAAAGGTTAGTTAATACTCCAAGTTAAAAATTTCCTAGAATCATTGGTGGCACAAATCGAGTGTCAAATAACAATGTTCTGTTTATTGGAAGAGAGTTTGAGAGAAAAAAACCAGTGAAAAATGTGATAAAAAAATAACACATCGAAAGGCATTAGTCTTATGTTGTAGAAGAGAAAAATAGGTATTATTATTTTATTCGTTGTGAAAAATAAGAATCGAACTGTCAAATTTGTCTACGAGGTAGAATTGATAACACTTTTCACAGCTGGAGAATAAGTAGATTTACTACACAAAACAGTGTAAACCCCAAGATGTCATAGGAACAATATAGTTTTGATTTTGAGTATTTTCAACAATTATTATTGAAATTATTAGATCATGTCAAGAAGTTCTTGTGGTTCTGGTGATGGAGAGAATCAAACAACTTTTTGGGTATCAAATGTCTTATTGGAATGCATAGGAGGCCCTCCAAAAGGCTATTTTGAAAATGTATGGTGATTTGGATGACTCTTATCGAGTTTTACCACAACGTTTTGATATTTTACTCCACAATAATCAAGTGTTGTATCAGTGACATACTGCTGAATATGTTAACCAGCAAAACCAAGTTGATCGTTCAATAGTTGTGATTGATAGATTATTTTAGTCATTTGTACCACGTGTGTCGGCTTTTAGACATTGCATGTAGTTTATACAGATTGATGGAACATTTCTGTATGGAAAGTTTACATGAAATTTATTGATTACCTATACACTATATAGAAATCAATCCCTTCTCCCTTTGGAATTTCCAATTGTGGATAAAGAGACAATCTCATATTGGAGCCAGTTTTTAGCATGTCCCTGAGAGTTTGTTACAGATGTGGAAGGTATTTGTCTTATATCAGATTGACATTATGCAATAAAGGATGTGGTACAGTCTGAGGGTATTGTGTGGAGACCACATATACCCATCATTGATATTGTATTCGACACATTTCCAGAAATTTGCGAAATAAGTTCAAAAATTAGTCTATGAAGAAGAAAATAAAAAAATTTGTTATGAACATATATTTTTGTTTTAATTTTTTTTCAATGTAATTTTTCTATCTATTAAGAAGAGTTCTTGTTTGATAGAATATGAGACTCAACAAAAATGTAGGGAACAACGTCTTCATGAAAGTCAAAAAGTTAGTCCAGAAGTGTATAATTACATGATGTTAATTCCAAAGAAGAAATTTTCAATGGCATATGATGATGGGAGGAGATATGGTCATATGACGACCAACATTTTAGAATGTATAAATCGAGATTTCAAGGGAGTTAGAAAATTACCTATCATAGGTAAATAATAATATTCGATTATATGTTACTCAGAAGAGGTAAAATTTTTATATAATATTATTATAATATCATAAATATAAATTACAGATTTGTTATTATAGAACATCTATCATAGTGTAAAGTACATTCTTGAATGAGGAAAGTAGGATGAAGAGGGAATGAAGAGAGGGATGATCTATGGACACCATTTATATTGTGATCTAGATACGTTTATTTATGAAGCTGCAACATATTGTGTAACAGAATTTAACCATCCAAAGAAATGATTTGATGCCACTGAGCCCAGTGATGTTGTGGCTTATAGGAATTTTCGTGTGCGAATCATTTTATTAGAGAAGTGTTATTATGAAAGTGGAACTTTTAGGCCCTGATATATCCTTGTATAAATGTGATTACAACATGTTCTTACATACACGTATCTTGGGAGCAGTTTGTTGATCCATCTTATTGGCTCCGGAGCGTCATATTTTTCTACAGTACTCTGTGGATGCCAATCGAGGAATAATAGAATTTCTGGATGTCTGATGGTATGCTTCTTATGAAAAACACTATACATTGACCTCAAGGGAGGAAAAATCTACTCTTACTCAGAATGAGATGGATTGGCCTAGTGAACAACCAGTTGGAAGAAGGTGCAACATATGCCAACAAGAATTTCATACAATAACACATTTCCCAAGACACATAGGGTAGTCATCTAATAGATGAAATGAATCATGTACTCAATCAGTTGCTATAAATGTTTTTACATGTAACCATTATTAGCATTATGACCATTTATAATCATGTTTGTATTATTTGTATATACGTTAAATGTTATAAATGAACATATATATTATAAAAAAAATTAACATTATTTAATATAATTTCGCAAATTAAAATTATTTTATACATTAAAAAACAATTATAACAGTCAATGTTACCATGAATTAAATTGAGATTCTTTGTTGAACCATCAACACTGCAGGAGTACCATTAAACAAACAACACCAACTCAAAAACGAATTCTAACTGTATAAGAAAAAATTTCACCGCCGTGTGCGGGTTCATTTAAATGTAGTATTTTGGTAATTTTCATTGTTGTTTCTACTGTTGTTGTGTGTTGGAAGAATAGTGTTATTTATTTGGATTCATTGATCAATGAAGCCAAGTAAAAAACACTATTATTCCAACACAATACATCATTAGAAACAAAAATTTAATTAAACAAACTACATCATTTAAATGAACCCCACACATCAATGAAATGTTTTCTTATTCAAGTAGATTCCTTTTTTTGATATGGTGTTGTTTTTATAAATATATTCATGCAGTGACAACGGTTTATGGATTCAAATTCAAAAAAACAAAACCATTTGAACTGTGGAATGAAAATGATATCAGACTTTTATAATGAAAGATGGACATACAATGGCCACAAAACAAAAATGACGAGACCTAGAACTTCTTCACCCCAACACCCCAAAATGGGAGACAAAATATGTTACACAATGTTTTTCTGCTTCTTTAAATCATTATATGATAAATTTCATTACTTACATGGTAAATGGAATATCTTACATGAAATTAATGTTTTAAAATTAGTATATTCAGATGGATCATCCAATATTATCTTCCCAAAAGGCACACGTGTCGCATGATGTGTTGGCACGATGACCTGTCAGATATCATGCTGTTCAGAGAGAAAATCATTTCCATCATGAGGCACCCCTGGAGGCTATTTTTCTATACCTTAAATGTGTGGTATTTTATAGAGTCTCTACATGTGACTTCAAGAAAATTGATCACGATTTTATTGCGACATTAGGTGAGAGATGGAGGCCAGAGACACACACATTTCATCTCCCATAGGGGGAGATGATAGTCACATTAGAGGACGTCGCCTACATGATGGGTTTACCAGTCCATGGACATGCAGTTATGGGAGTCAGTGCTGGCGATTGGGCTACTATCATACAGATGCTATTAGGAATTGAAGTCGTCGGCGCTCAAGGTGTTCTACAGGGTTCACGTTTGCATATGAGGCTGCATGATCAACATTTTGACATCACACCTCATGATGAAAGAGATGATACACTTATTCAGAACACATGTGCATACATTTTGTGGCTTCTCTGAGGTGTCTTGTGCGTCAGCTACACTACGGCTTTGGTACACATGATGTACATCAAATTTCTTGAGTAGTAGGATTAGACGTCTCTATACATTTGGGGGTCTGAGGTATTATAACATATGTAAAGATAACTATGTACCAGTTTTCATGAATATTCACAACAGATTGTTGGCATCATGGTGTTTGTATAGATATGGGCCTGAGAGTGTTTTCCACGCATCGCTCCTCGAGCCATCTCCCCACTGTATCTGTGCTATTTCAAGACTGCCCTCGGGGACAGTGGTATGTCTATATCATTACATCATGTTATTTAGTTCATTTATTAATTTTTTTAATTAACATATCATATATAAATATATTTTTAACCATGTGGATTCAATCTCAGAAGTATTCACATACTCTGAGACATAGTGTGCACAAGTTCCGATAGAAATTTAACGCCATAGTGCCACCTGATGCATGATAAACAATACTTTTTTATAGTAAAATTTGTTTTTTATAACTAATTTATGTTATTTCAATATAATCTCAGCAATATTTTCATGCTAATATATAACTTAATTTTTTAGTTAAATTTCAGGTTTCATTGACTACGTATCCCGGTCATGTCTATGCATCACTTCCACCTTACTGCAAAGCTTAGGTTGGAGATCATGATACAGTGGTGACAATCCTCCACTTCAATATCATTGAGTGGAACCATCTAGATCAGTTCATGTGCCAGTTTGGTTTCATAGAGAATATCCCCATACCACCGGGACATCCTCCAAATTTACATTTGACTGTGCTTACAGGAAAACAAACAACAAACTAGTGGTGATTTCAGGCATCTAATAACATGTTAGGGGACACACATGACAGATTTTGTATCATTCCATTAAGATATACTACAACACACAATCAATTATTTGCTCCAAGGGATTATTCATATTGGTATCGACGTCACACCATCATGCACCTTATACATCAGTGGATTGGAATTTAGTTGTTGGAATGTATACTAAGAGTTATTATTTTATTTTACCTCGTCTTTTGTTTTAATATGAATGTTATTTAATTTGAAGGAAGACACCATTGGTCATTTTTCACATACCACAAAGACTTAGGGGGATTCATATATTAGGTGGTATGTAGTTCATCAAAATTTGTTGGGTCTCTTAGATGGTCTTCGATTGATACGTGACCGTTTTTTATGAGGAGTCACAATAATATCCTGATCCATATCCTCCAGCTGATGTTCCTGAGGATGTCGATGTCCCAGCTATGCCGACTGAGGATGTTGTTCTACCACCACCATAACCAGCTGTACAACAAAGACGAGCACATCAGGAGGGGCAGAGGCGACAACATCGACATTTGAGAGTGGATATTGCAAATACCGTCGCACCACAGAGAGATGATCTGACCCAACCTACTAATGATATTTCCCAGTACGGAGATGATTATATACCATAGATGTAGTCTCTACAGATTACTATGGACTTTGATCTGGTTGCGGTCACACAACATATGGTGGCCCCCTCTCCCGACGAGGCCTTTTTCCCTATTTCTACCATTTATTGGAGCATCAGAGCCATATGGAACCCCATGTGACATTTGTGTCGTCCTCCTCACATTGTTTTGGTCAGTCTTCTACAAAGAACAATGTGGAGGCACTAGAAGCATCTAAAGAGGAGGAACCCATAGCTCGGACACCGGAGCGACATGGACGTCAGACGTGGAGAGGACGTGAGATTCATACGCCACGTTGTCATGTCGGGGGGAATCATCATTGTGGTCTCAAATGTAATGATGTATATATTAGAAAACATATTTACAATAATAAATAATTCTTTTTTGAAGACAAATTAAAAGAAAATAAAAAACATAGAAATTACAATCTAATTAAAATTAACTATTAATAATTTACATATTTTCATATCTCATAATTGTTACATTATTATGCTTCATGTATGTGAATTTAGAAGCATATAAATTATGTAGTATAGGTATAGTATAAATAAAATAAGTTACAAAGACTAAAAATAAAATAATTTCGTAAAAATGGAAAATAAAAATAAACATATAGTAAACAAGAATTGTTTTACGTGACAAATTAATGATTTGAAAATATTATATTTATAATTATATATTTGTAAAAAAATTTATAAATAAAAATTAAAAATTATTAATTAAATAATAAATAATTAACAATTAAAATTTAAAAATTATAATGATGAATAATAATTAAAAATAATATTACTAATTAACGAATTAAAAATTGTATAATTAATAATTTTATTAATAATTTACATATTATTTATTAGAAAATTAAAAATTATATCATAAATAAATATTTTACTCATTAACTAATTAATTATTAAAAATATTGTATTTGTTTAATCCATATTTTATGTTTCATTTATATTTAGTTAATATTTTATAGTCTTTCAAATCTATGTTATTGAAAAAAATTTATCTTTCAAGTAGGTGGATTTGAAATCCTATAAATTATTTTTGAACAACATTGTATACGAATTTCTTTTTATTTTCAAAAATTTATTATATTTTTAATCCATATTTTATGTTTTTTATATTCTTCTTATAGGTTATATATTATATTATTTCAATGTCACATACAGGAAACATTTTTAAGACTCAAATCAGTGGATTTTAATGCTTATAAATTAATTTTGATGAACATTGTTTACGAAATTATTTTTATTTTCAACTATTTATTATATGTTTTATCCATGTTTTATGTTATATTTATATTGGTCATATAGTTTATATTTTATATATTTCAAAATCAAATACTTGAAACATGTTTATGTCACATGTAGGTGGCTTTGAGATCTTATAATTTTTTTATCAACATTGGTTAAAAAATTCTTTTTATTTTCAACTATTTTTTATATTTATAATGCCTGATTTAATTTCCATTTATATTTCACTTACAGTTTAGATTTTATAAATATTCAAAAACACTTACATGAAAAAAAATTTAAGTTTCATGTAGTTGGATTCGAATGATTATAAATTGTTTTTAGTCAATATTGTTAATAATTTTTTTTATTTTCAACTATTTATTATAGGATTAAAAATATCTCAAATATATAATATTTCAAATAATAATGTTGTGGTTAACAATTTATTATATGTTTAACAATATTTCAAATATATTTATATATAAATACTTATAACTATATAAATATAGATCAATAATTATAGATTTAAAAATATATATATATGTAAAAATATATAATTATAAATATACAAGTTTAAATATAATTACAATATAATTATATATATATATATATATATATATATTTATTTACATGTGAATATTGAATATATTTATAAATATATTTAAATATATATGGACAAATATATTAAAAATTATATATTTGTATGTATATTTCTATTTATATAATTATAAATAATAATCTATAAAGATACGTTTATAATTATATAATTACAGATATGTTTATTATTTAAATATATAAATAAAACAAACAGAAAATCGGAAAAAAAAACTTAAACACATAGCGGCACTTCATGTGGGGCTTTGTTATTTTATTCTTCATAATTTTTATACATATTATTAAGTATATTTAATAATTATTTTTAATTAATGTTTTTAATTAATAATTATAAATACTGAAAAATTATAATTAACACATATAAATAATTACTAATTATAAATAATTAATAAGTGTTAATTATAAATATATAAGTCTTTATTTATTAATAATTTATAAACAAATATATAATTATAAGTTTTATTTATTAATAAATATATAATTATTTATAATTATTTATAATTATAAATATATTTTTTATTTAAATATATTTAAACAAATATATTTATATTTATAAATATATATTTTTAATTATATATATACATAATTATATTTATTAATTATAAATGTTTACAGTATTATATTTATATTTGTAAATATATATTTATATAAATAGATCCTTATTTATAATTATATATTTAAAATTATATCTATATATACATAATCACAATTCATTAGATTTATTAATATTTAAATATATTTATATGATATATAGTTATTTATTATCGTAAATATAAATTAATGTATTTATAAATATAATCATAAATACATATTTATAAATGAAAATTTATTTATTATTTATATATAAATATTTTTATATTAATATTTATATTATAAAAATAGGTTTCTTATAAATATATATAATGGTTAATTTGGTGGAAAAAATAACCAAAGCGCCACATAAGGTGGTGCATTGGGTTTTTATATCACAACGCCACTTGAATTGGTGCTTAATAGACCGATTTCCCTAAATAATAAATCCTAAACCCATTAAAAAAACTCATATCTCTAAATTTACCGACAACATATACACCGGGGGAGGGGCGTGGCTAGAATTGGATGTACGATGGGATTTTTTCCATGTGGATAAAATATGGGACGTCTGATCATGCCTCTCGATGATTTTCACCGTCTAATTGTGACTTCCACAGGTCCTACCCAATAGCTTCAAACCAAAACCTCAATTGTTCTAGATAGGTGATATTTTGAACCATGACATCATCATCTTCAACCACTCATTTGTCCACAATTTTCCTCTTGATGACATGGTTTGACGACTCGAGGTACACCTGATGCTGACCCATCATCATAGCCATCACTTCAATAATTTACTAATATCTATGCGAGTCTACGAGGAACAGAATGAGTCCTCATGAGATAAAAACCATAAGATTCAATGTTCGAGTACCCAAAAACACCTGAAGGCATCGCATGATCATCCTTTAATTGTACGATCATGGAGAATGCCAGTACCATAGTGTTGAAAAAACATTTATTTAACATAAACCCCTATTTTCAAATGTATTTTCCCTACAATTTCATTCATATATTTTTTTCTAATAATGTGACACCACAAGAGAAAATTAGAGGTATCACATGATCATTTGAAATGATCATGCAATGCGATCTTCACCACATCATCTAGTGCAAATGCCCTTCATCCCAATTAAAGAAGAACCACCTTTAGCATCCCCAAGACTATGTATATATATTTCCAGATCCATTTGAGATAAAAACATGCTAGAGGAGGGTGGAAGTGGCTCTGAAAAAGATGAGAAGCTGACCACCTCCAACCCTATAACTCTTTAGGTATTAACGATTTTTGGCCACATGATCTTTTTATTATCATGCAGTCGCATGATGAATTGGATGTCATGAAATTCTTGGGGATTTCATGATGTTCACATGATCATGTGAGACCCTCAATTTTCACGAATTCACCAAAATAGGACATTCATTCATTCTTTTAGCCCTGCCTTTGGTCGCGTTAATTCCATTAGACGTTGAGCTTGCATTGTTCACATGAAACCATTGACATGGTTTTCACCCGATGAAACACCCCATATAATGGAATGATCAATGATTTCAACACAATAGCACATGGAATTCATGAAATTTTAGGTAGGTTATTCTTAGACTGGTGTCTAAGGACACACACTAGTGGACATGTTCTTTGCTGCCTCATGGAACTCCAACCCTGTAGTGCTTCTTTACTCTATTGTTCGATATAGACTCCATGGCTTACACACCTACCAAACCACAAAAACTATTTCTCTTTGAATATAGTCTCTTCATCCTTCCTTGATACATCATCAATGGGTACCCTAAGTGCTCATGTTCGGAGTCTTTCACAAGCTATCTTTAGGGTCATGCGAATCACATGAAGAATATAACTTAAGGAAAATCCTGATGTGAATGATCTATAGTACGATTCACTCCCTCAAAACCACGACCATCCAGGGTTCCACCCATGGTCATTGATATAAAAGATGTATATCCCCCAATATAGGTTCTCCATATATGATATAACTGTACACATCCATTGATAAGAGGTCATGCTAGTCCATCGGTCTCGTGGCAAGAATAGCCACCATGACTCGTGATGCCGACATACTTATTCCGTGGATACTCTCATGAAAGAAATGAGGATTACAACAACACATGTTACTCAACCTATTAATGAATTATTTACACACATCCATGAAGGAGGAATCTATTGCCATACCCATAAAGTGTGGAATCACACTTTCCAATACCCCTCTAGGGACATTGAATTAGCATGGAGGGTGGAGCTTCATGCCCCTACCTCATGTGGGTTTTACCCATCCTGTATATTTCCTTTATCTATTAACAAACCATTTTTCATGTTCATCATATACGTCATCCCTTATTGATAGTGCCACTAGGAAGCCTCTACCCTTGTACATAGGCTCGCAAACCCCTTTGATGTTCACATGAAGAAATAAGAATCATGTTATAATCCCCTTCATGTATGCATTATATTATGGACAAGACATACCAAAAACATATACATTCCGACTTTTTTTATATCTATGAATATGAAGTAAAAATATCTTTCAACATTCTCATCAACACATGGATGAGAAGAAATATCCTAAACATATCCGCAAGACCCCATCGTGTGAATGGTCCAATGACACGTGATCACAAGACACTTTTTTGGTCTCACGATATTCTTGGCCATCCATGAAACATCATTATATTCATGATTCAAGTTCAGAAAAAAACTGTGTAGAACTCACGATGGCCCATTTACATGTCATTAATGTCATGGGACTATTCTAGGTTATGTCATGTGAAGAACGTCAAGATTTTTAACCTTATTCAAGCTATGATATCTCATACAAAACACATTGATTATTCAAATGATTCATATGAATGTTTGAATAAACATGCAATTATTCAATGAAATTCTAAATTTGACATATGATATTTGGAAGGAAAGTCACTTAAATCATGGGACAACGCATTCCCATTAATATTTCCATCCTTTATGTGACCCCAGACCTACCTGTTTGGCCACGCGAAGCATCTCAGACATGATGCTTTTCCCATTCAAAGGTATACAATTTTTTCAATTTTTTTTAAATAAACCCTTGGATGTGGATTCTATGTTAGATTGGTTCCATAATATATCACATAGGCAATGAAGACATATCTGAGACATGCCAATGAGATCTTATAGAACGTGAAAACCATTACCAGGATACCTATATAGACCCATGCCATGTGGATCCCGACTAAAAATATTCTTCCCCATAACCATTTAACAAGGGATGTATCCATGATTATCTAGGGTCATGTCCTCATAAGGCTTTACCAATATCATTCAGTCAAATAAACCATCATAGAAATTCCTACTTTACTTTAATCCGATAAAGGAGAAAGAGTGAGTATACCCATCTTTCAGATTCAGAGTGTAAACCCTAATCAATGATATTATATGAGTATTTAAATAGGGAAACTAAAGAGTCTAATTACCAGACAATTGGGAAGAATTAAAGTGTATTCCCAGACCAATTGGACATTAATTTTGGTTTAAACCCCTAGACACTCTATAACCACAGATATGGCCATAATTTCTCCAATTGTGATCATCCACATAGCTTATCAGCGACTTAAGGGATAATTTGATCTATAAGAGCACTGATTCCTGCAATAACTGGAATATTTTTGAAGCCTTATTATGACTCAAGTTCATACCATATCTTCCATGTGATGGGAAACCATACCTCTCAAAGATATTTTAATATGTCGTCCCCAAATAAATATACTCACTTGAAATGTGTCTAATCTACCAATTTACCTTATTACCCACTCTGATTGTGGATCACCTGATCTTAGAGGATAGTGATTATTTTAATAATAGTCTGATGAAAATTACCGTAGTAAGTAATCACTATTGGGATATATGGCTGATTAAATCTCATATCTACTCAAAGGGACATATTCCTGAAGTAGCAGTCCATGATAGTCTCGTTTGAATAATTCTCCCCTAGGTCCTCCAATATCTTATATATCAAAAAAATGACACCATTTATAAGATCTACACATTATTTAATTCATTCCATAAATAGGATATATAGGACTCCTAACCATGGTCAGAGCCCAATATTCACATCATTTTTATATGACGTAAAACATCATTGATCAGTCCAGTCATTCGACCCTAATCCTTGTAAAATGAACTATGTGGTGATTGATTATTAGTTCACAAGATTTATAGGATGCCTCATTGAGGTTGTTTTCCATATACAATACATGAACAACCTCCCTGAATAACAAATAAACTATACAATGCTCAATCATAGACAAAACCCAAAGCATCATAACTAAATTAGATAGTGATAAAGAACATGTGAAATGCAAACCATTATTCCCGTCGAACATGTTCAAAATAAATTCGTTGAATTTGGGGTAACAGTTCTGTATCAGTGTTTGTGAAAAATTTCATAAAGATATATTAATTTTATAAGAGAGTCATAGTGTTGGAAATAATTCCCCTAAAAATGAAGTGATGAGTATGACCTCCCATACTCTCGACCAATGTGAGTACCAAAGAGTATGTGGGCCTAAAAACACATATCTGTATCAGCATTTGGATTTTAGGACTATAACCACTTATAGATGGGGGAATCATTTAGTGTTTCTTGGAAGAATGAAAATGGTATCCCATTGAGAGAAACCCATTCCACACCATAAAAATCAAGGAAATAAAAATGGTGACACAAAAATTAAATAATTTTGATGTGGTATGCCTTTCACTGGTCAAAAGTATATAATTCATAGTGCTTATCATGATAGTTTATATGGTTCTCACTACACAGCATACTGATAAAACTGACATGTTTATTCTAACCACACTTAATGGGGTTCTCTCTTGACCACTTATGTGTGAAATATATTGGTCAAACTTGTACTATTATATATTGGTTTACAATTATAACGTTTCTTCTCTAATTTTCCTGAATATTAAAGATTCCTTGCAATTTAAATGACTTCATCGAATGTGCCAATGGATTTCCGGATCATTGGACAAGTAGCTTTCGCATTAAGGACCCTATTTATGTTATCACCAAGACACCACTTCCTGTATCGGTTGGTGAACAAGTTGGACCTAGAATACCATATCAATAACTCCATCAATAGTTTATAAAAAACTCGTGAAATATTTTTGAGGAGAAGTTCCTCCACGACGTCATTCCTAGGATAGGCAGTAGGAGAAGAAGTGTCCCTTGTCACCACATTCAAAATCATTAAGAACTTATCACTCGAATACAATAATGCATACCTTCACAAGTTCATGGAGATAAATGAGGATAGTCAACATGAAAACTATATAACATATAATATTCATGGGATGGATCCCATCCATTCTAATGATCATGACCAATATGTGGCCACGATTCCACAATGAGCTGCATATTAGGTTATTCCTACAGAAACTATCCAGGATAAGGAACCCATCAAGATAACCCACATTGGGAATCCAAACAATTGAGTTCCAAAGATGGATCCTATCACTTATACTAACTACCTATATATGTTACACTGATGTATCCGAATAGTATCCCAAGATTAGTCTCAAATCAATACTAACTAGGAGCCTGACATCACCACAGATAGCCTTGGTGAATGTGGAATCATCGGGAACACCCGATCCCATATGGATCGGGGAATTTTTACCTTATTCCACCATGGGATAATCTTCATTATCTGAACAATTAACCAAATGGTACCATGGGCACTGACACCCCAAACGATACATCATGAACCGACATGTTGAATGAAATACTTCATCATGGAGGAACCCCAACCTGATTGTGTATCAGTCGATATGATAGTGGTCAGATCTACTATAACCACATCATATCTATATGATCACTCTATAAAAATTAAAATTATATCTTCCTATAGTGATCTTGGTTATAGAATGTCATATCTTCTCATGCCACTCTCACATGAGCCGAAATCTTAATAGTATCAACTAGGAATCTATATGAGGTGTTAAGAATCGTGATGTTATTATAGAAGGCAAGTAAAATGGATCATATGGGTAGTGGAAGGAGTGGTTTCAGCCTTTGGGATTCACATTGGAACACCCACCATCATCTACTTACACTACTCCGGATAGAGGGAGGGATATTTTTCTTGGATCATCCTATAAGCCCCCTTTAGAATACCATGAAATTTTTCTAGAGAGCAATAGATAGTTCAAATAAAAAATTATAATAGAGGTATTTGAGATATAATTTAATGAATACACTTTAAATATAAACCTAGGAGTAATATTCATGTGTTTTCATGAATAACTATTCCTCACAGTGAATTTCCCCATCCCACAGGGATGCAATAATTATCATATTTTTTATCCCCTTATTGGGAGAAATATGAACATTGTTCCACCTCATCCCATCCCACATGGAAAGGGTGAAATTATATATTTCCACCTCCACATCGGGGATATTCTAGATTCCATATGACCTCAGGTATCACCAAAAAACGTTCAAAAGAGTCGGAACCTTTTAAAAAATGGGAATCTTCTTCATCATTCAAGACCCCCATGCATTAGGACCTTCCCATAGACTAATAATGACGGAAAATCTGTACCCCAAACTCAAGATTTATCCATTCACCTACACTAATGGATTCATGGATAACATGAAAAAAGTAGTCTGGTCGCCCATCTCTTTAATAAAGTAATCAAATAGTATATTCCTTCAAAGAAAACAATTTCTAGGGTATTTAAATTATGCATTAGAGAATGGGTTAATAGGGCTATTGATGTCATGAAAGATGAGTGAGGTTGGTTTTATTTTACTATATGATCATTTACACTACTGTAGGAATATTAGAAACACAATATTATTTTTTCCTTTAAATATTAGATTTATGTTAAGAAAGACATGGGTATATTGGAACCACCAATTCTTGATTCCCCACTACAGTTATTTGATTACTCTGAACAGGGCACACTGATTTTTCAAAATATCATGGGAAGCCTATCTCCCAAGGATTAGCAACCATCTTTCAAATCATGATTGAGAAAAGCCTATTATTTCAAAACAAATCATGTAAATAAATATTTTTACTATTCCATCAAAAAAGATTTGATGGAACTCCAAAAATTGAGAAATCCACATGTGGTAGGATTGATAAGCCATGAAAACCATTTCCCCTACCATCGATGTCTTGGGAACAAAATCCAAATATTAATTTTCATCAAGGATCGTTTGGAGGAACCAATATATCTACGCTTGATAGATTTGAAATATCTCAAAACTCATGAAATATGCAAAAGATTTTTCCACAGTCCATCAGATGGTCCACTACCCTAACAAGTTATTTAAACATTTTGACGTACTATAATATGTAAAACTACCCAAATAAGATGTTCATCCTTACCGAAAGATGATAAACTGAATGGACCATGTCCTTATCACATGACATTAAACCCCCAAAAAAAATTCCACTCCAAAAGACATTAAACTTCTGGGATAATGTCCTTAATATATGACATTATACTCCATGGATAATGTCATTACCATAAGAAATTATACAACATTGATATTGTATTTACTACTAGACCATATACTACATAGATCATGTCCTTACTAAATGACATTAAGCTGTATGACTCATGTCTTTACCGCATGATATTAAACTGCAGGATTCTGCTAGAACTACACACAACATGATTCACATTTTCAATGAGATACATAGAAATGACATGATCTTATATCTTGGTTGGGAAACTATATGATATAAAATACTCCTCCCCAATCCTCCATTGAATCATAGTGATGAAATATGCCCTTGTAATTCCATGATTATCACACTAGTCATAGCTAATGTGAGCTTATGAATTACAAAAAAGTATTTCCCACACAAAATAGGACATATAGGCTAGAGGTAAACTCATTATAGTCCAAAATAAAAAATGATAAAAGGTATTCCATTAACCATAAGTAAATGATGTTAAAATGGATGGGTGAAGTCCCATACAATACATAAATATACACGTTCATGTGGATCTCTCATGAGAGGAACAATTTTTCATGTCTTGGTCTCCCACCACATCTATATTATTTTATCTATGTATGACATGATTGTCGTCATAATATGATACATATCAGTGCATGGATTCTATATTTTGGCCCAACAACCCTTAATCATTTCATTATTGCAATACTATAAATTTAATGGAATATGTACGAGTCACATGATGATAAACATTGTGAGATATCAATATTTAGTAGACATCATTTGAATTAGATGGGAAATTTGGAAAACCACATGGTGAAAATTCCCCCATTATTCTAAATGGGGTTACTTATCTAATCCCATAAGTCAAAGTCCCACTTGTCCTCAATGACATTGTAAAATGCAATCAAATATGAAATTCCCCAATAATGACTTTGATGATAGGGGATGATAATGTTTCACATCATGGTCTATCTCACCATGATAGCGAAAAAGGATCCCCTAAATTTCCATCTTTATGTAGAGGTGTCTCTATAGGTTCAATGATAGAGAAATAAGAGGATGATCTCTATAACACTCTTCTTGTGTTTGAGGAGTGAGTCTCTACCACCATAGATGATCCCAGGATGATTAATCATGGAATAGATGAATTCATGTGGCCTATACTGATTAGGGTCATTATACCCTTAGTAGATAAAATATGTACCTCAATATTCTTGATATGCATTGATAATTGTTCATGTGGAACTACACTGAAATTCCAGTACTTATCCAATATGTGGATACCCACCCACTCGGGATAATGAATGAGAATTAATGATTCATGTAGGTATCCAAGAATATGTACACCTCTCTTGTCCTCAATTTGGATGCAATTGTTGAAAAATAAATAATATAAAAAATTATCTTAGAAAATGTAAGGCCCTAGATGTCTTGACGACCCCATACTCCATATGATGTGACAACGATTTCCAAGAATCCATTGAATGTCTCAATATGTACCTTCTAAAACCACATGTCTTGAAACATTTGGTGGATGGGAGCACAATAATTTTATATGTGGACCCCATGAAATGCTCATTTGGAACCCTCGTCACAGAAATGAATAATATAGATATTGATAATAGTCTTTATTACCTCATCCACACTATTCTAGGTATAGAGACCAGATATTATAATGCCCAAAAATTTTTCCTTGTACTAATATTTGTAGTAAAAAATATGAGGTGTTACATACATTAGCACAAAGTCCAATTGGTTTCTAACATTTATCTACTAGAGTAGATACTTGTTCATTTGATGCTGATTGGGAACTTGTCCGGATGGGCGGTCATTATTAAACAATATGAAGTCCAATGTCTTTAACAGATTTCAGTGAAATGATAATACATGGTTTAATTCCTTCTAGAACATCCAAACCTAGAAAATACACAAGAAGAAACATAGATTCTAAACAAAGAGGTCAACTATACCCATGAAACACCCTGGGCATGAGAGATTTTATTTTTAGAGACCTCCATGGAGTCCTATTGGGATAAGGATGGAAAAACAGAAGCTCAATGGGGTTGTCCTAGAGATTGTATTTGTATCTCCTAAAAAATAGGTCTTTAACCACTCTTTATCAATGCTACAAAAATAATTATAAATAATACCATTCTCTTATCACTGGCTTAAAACTAGAACTAAACCGACAAATTATCTACCTAAACATCAAATTGGGTTTAGAGTTAGTGATAATGCATGTCGGTGATGGATATGCCATAAAAAATTGGGAGAACTGAACCCTCACATTGTCTATGTCATGAGACTAATGGAATAGTTCCATTTTAATCCCACTTTTCATCATGTTACCTAATCAAATAGTTTTCGCGCTAACACATTTTATAATATAACCATTATCTTGGTTCATCTAGATCAGGAGGAGGAAATATTCGGTATCAAGATTCGAAGAATGATAAGTGTGTCCACATCAGTGTATCTACCCCTTCTAATCCTAACCAGAAGATGTTAAATTGTAAGAAAATATTCCTATTTACATGAAGTTAAACTGTAAAAATTAATTATAATAATAAGTTAAAATTCACATATACTTTCATCTTATCCTCAAGAATTTAATCTATACAGAGTTATTCTGAACAACATGACCTTAAACAGTGCAAAATTCATCCTTTCTGCAAGTCATAAATAATCACAACTAATGTCTTTACCGTATAATGAATTTATCTGCATGGTCTTCATCCTCTCCATAAGATGTTAAAATACTTGGATCATGTCAAAATTTATAGATGCTAATGTGCCTTGATTAATTATTTATCACATGAATTTAAAAAACATGGTTCTCTAGGACTTTGTTTGGAATGATTAACATTTTCAATGAGATATTTAGGGATTCATTCATCCTATATCACGATCCTACAACCACATGATAACAAATTCCACTATCCTTCTCTCAAATCCCTCTGTATGGGAGCCCCACTATTCCTTATCTCCGACAGTGATCATGGATCAGATTGGCTCTTGAATTTAAGAAAGGGCCTCCCTAAACAAAAATAGTGTATCGTCTTCGATGGGCTCACCTTGTTCCTAAATACGAGACCTTAAATGTAATATCATCGTTCCACATAGCAGGACATTAAACAGCATGGATATTCATAACTACATGGGTTTTGATTCTCATTTTTATTAGATATATAGTAATGCATAGAATACAACTCATGGGCCAAATTGTAATATTCCCATTAATTCACTATGGTTCTCATCCATCTTCACTGCATGGCGTTTTAATACAATGTTTTTTAAGAACTATGTAGCGATTTATTATCAACCTAATTAGATACATATGGATGCCATGATTCTATATCTTGGCCCATCTACTAATATGCACATCCTTACCGAATGTCGAAAAACAACACAGAACATGTCCCATTCATAGTATGATAATTTATATAGCATCACAATCATTAGGATGCATCATCGATTTCATATGGGACATTTGGCATACAATATTGTTGTAATGCCAATTTTGATACTTGTAGAGAAACATGTGATGTAGATTATTTATAGAAGAAGGAGTGTGAGAAATAAAATTTTGATGATGTTTTGTAGATTGCATCTCCCAATGGCTTAGGAGACCACCCTTCTGAATACCTAGAGTATGATCAATATCGACTAGGTTCTCCCCATAATTCAGGTCATCATAGATGATCAAATCCTAGATGTCCAAGCACAACCTATCCTCAGTGATAGTTTATCATTTTATTCATCTCTAACGTCCCTATAAAAAGAAATCATAAAATGGGATGATAATGTATCCTCTCATAGCCTCTTTAACCATGAGAGTGAATATAGATCCCCCAAATATCCATCATCATTTAGAATTATCTCCATAGATTCAAAAATTATGGTAGATGAAGATGATCTAAAAATAAAACTACCAGTGTTTGAGGAAGGCGTCACCACCATTATTGAAAATCTTAGAATGATAAATACAAGAATAGAGGAAGACCCATGGCCAATACAGAAATGACTATACTGGATATAAATGTTTATACGCACCATCTTGGGATACTAGAAGAGCATCATGAATTCAATAAGGCTATGAGGAGGATGAACCCTGCTCAATTCACCAATGATATGTGAGAGTTGAAAAATTTATCAAATAAAACATATCTTGATAAAGTGCAATAGCCATGATTTCATTCCAAAACCATCCTCATTACAATTGGGTGATTGTTTCCATGAATCCATTAAAATGTATCAGAAGATACAAACTATACCCACTAGTTTGGATATGTCTAATAGAAGTGAGTATGCACACCTTAAATGTTTCCACTATGGAATTCCCATTAGCCGCCCTCCCCACAAAAATGTATGACGCGAGAAGAGAAAATAGTCTCTATTACCTAAACTGGGCTATGATAGTTATTGATCACTGATACTCTAGTGTCACCAAGAACTTGTTTTCACTCATCTTTATAGTGAAAAAGATGAGGTAATACTTGCAGCACTACAACGTACATCTAGTCTACTGTATCGTTGCGCTCAACTATATCATTTCCCTTGAAACTGATTGGGAGCATGATCCAATGAGCAGTCAATTTTTAGAAATAATACATTATGTTTTAGTCATAGATATTAGGGAAATGGAAATCCCTAGTTTATTTGTTTTCAAAACATATTCCCATAGTAAATATACTAGAAGAAAGTGAGAATCCAAATGAAGAGTTCTAGTATTCCTAGGAAATTACTCAAAAATGGGAGAAAATGGGAATGTTCCATTTTCACTCCAAATTACATCACGCCCCTCAAAAACAAAATTTTCTGTCGACAAATATTTTTAGTACATCCTTTGTCTTTGTTAATCTGGATCAGGACGTAGAAATATTCTATATCTTGAATCGAATAATGATAACGGTGTCCACATTAGTGTAAGTACAAAAGGAAATATTGACCACATGATGTCAAAATCTACCAAAATCTTCCAAGATGCACGATGTAAAACTATAAATAATTTTCTTTATAGAAAGACATTAAACCACATTACAAAGTACAAGAATATTTGATCTCCATGTCTATCCATTTTGAGTAACATATGACATTTCCACTATATATTAAAATAAATGGTTCTTATGGAAATATGTTTGGCATGATTCTCATTTCCAATGAGATATATAGGGATTCTTCAATATTATATCTTGGTCCACCCACTACATGATAAAAAATGAATTGATTGTACCTCCATATGTATATGCATTGTAAGAAGACCCATGTTGTTCCTTGTTTCTCACAATAAACATTGATCGCGTGATCTTAAGAATTTTAATAGGTATTTACCCACACAATCACGGCTTAATGGTACACAACGGGTCCATTACTATCTTATATGGAAGTCCTTAAAAGGAATATCATGAGTCCTCGCCACATGATGTTAAACTACATAGTCGATGTTGTTTTCTCATTATATTAAACTGTATTTTTCTACAAGAACAACATTTGGATTATTTTAAACCTCATGATATACGTATTATTTCCCATAATTTCACTATCTAGCCTAACCCCAATGTTCCACACAATCCACTTCAATCTTCCTTCGTCTACTATTCATGAAATTAAAATTCATGGAACTTCATGAAATATGTGTGGATTGATTATCATCCCAATCATATACATAGTGACACATGGTTCTCTAATATAGGGCATAATGTCAATAGTCAAGAGAAATAAATCCCAACTCTATGTATAGGCCAGATGTATATAAGATTCTTAATTCATAACTAGGTGTTTCATGATTCTCATCCTATTGAGATATGTAGTGACACCCGGAACTCTATCATTGGGACTTTCTGCAACATTCTCTTTTTCACAGTAGATTATGAAAATACTTAGTGTTTGATACTAAACTACATGGTATTTCAAGTACTATGTATGTCTTGATTGCTATTGACACATGATACATAATGAAACGTGGATTTCCATCAATGGGGCCATTGATTGTTCCACATTTAATGTTGGTCCCCTTATCCTTACCGAATGATGTTAAGCTACATGGAAGTACATCCTTACAGAATGACATTCAACTGGATGAAAGTATGACCCTATCACATAATGATAAAATTCATCGACGTACATCCTTACCACATGAATTTAAATTATATGGAAGAACATCCTTAACGCATGACGTTAACAAACATGGAGATACATACTTACAACTTGATGTTCAATGGTATGGAATCACATTCTTACCACATGATTTTATGTTGCATTTATGTAATTCCTTACAACATGATATTAAACTTCAAGGAAGTATGTCCTTATCAGATGATGTTAAACTGAATGGATTTATATTTGTACCACATTATTTTAGACAACATGTAAGTAAATTCATACCAGATCATGTAAAACTACATGATGGTAGGATTTACTTCTCTAAATGGTGTTAATATAGGGAAATAATCATTTAGGATTCTTCCTTATCAATGGAATATAAGGGACTTACCATGGTATACAATAGAACAAGGATCTTCCACAACCTTTTCAATAACTTCAATCAATACAATAATTTTCTATGATCAATCTCTTTTGATAATTTTTAACCTTTAAATTCCCTTGGAAAATAAAATAGATATCTCAGTTTGACTTTTATATTGATATATGGGATAAAACCCAACAAACAGACAAATATTTATGTAGTATAAAGGGGTTTCTAATTCTTGTGGTCCTGGTGTCACTATAGTAGAATTTATAACACCATTGTGTATTGTGTTATCGAATTTTTTTTTCCTTATATCATCACTCGTGACCTAAGAACCATGATCCATGATTTTCAATAATATCACCTCACACTACTAAGGATGTGGGAGTACTTTTTTATACTAGACATCCCAATTATGTTGTTGCGTAATATCTCCCATATTAGGTCTATAAGTTTCATGATCATAAAATGATAAAAATTTGTTCAGAGATAAATGACCTTCAAATATATCTTATAATATTCCAAATCAAAGGAAATCAAACTGATAGCTTTAGAGACACAAAACATATCAGGTTGAATACCAGCATTGGGTTGCCTAATAAAAAGTCATGTATTCACTCAATAAACACATTATATATTGATTTTATGAAAAAATAAGGGAATAAATAAATATGGAATAATTATCATAAGGTCTAATTTTTATCTCTCATAAAATCCTCGCTAGGCTCACTAGACACACTGGCCCAATAAAAATTTAGTGTAATGATTAGTCGTATTTCCACACTGTATAAATATGTTCTAAAGGTGGTGGCAATACTTTATGGGTTCTTGAACCATTCATGGATCTTAAATTTTCCATAAATTCATCATTTTGATAAAAAGAATCTCATGTAATCACCAACCATTCATTTCTTCTGAAGATGAGATGAGATCTCTCTGCTTGGCCATGATATTAACACAGAGGGCTCAGACACAGCATCCCAAGAAATATTTTCCCAATATAAAGGGATTTATGTTTCGTGTGAGACTAGAATCACAATGGATGAATTTTGCACCCCTTTTTGGATATCTTAGGTGTGGTTTCCCCACACCTTCCTCAAGAACTGAGATGTTTGGACTATGATTTATAAGCTATATCTCAGACTATTCAACTGGATCTAATTAACTTGACGTTGCATGAAAATGTCTTGTACCCTCTCTCAATACTAGAATGATACCCTTCATTACTGAACTTTTTGGTGTCCAACTCATCATGATTCAAAACCATATGGTTTAGGGATTGAGTTATTCATTTAGAGTTGAGTTTTCCTAGTGTTCAATAACCCCTCATTGATAGCCTTCCTTCCTTACCCAACTTCTTCCTCGGGATGTCTGAGTCTTAATATATATTTCATATCCCCTAGAAAAGAAAATGATATCACTCTATACTACCATGATACTGATGCAATGATATTAGACCCCTCAACCAGAGACATATTATCCAAATATAAAGGGCTCATTAATCCTTGGGAGCCTCATCAGCACTATTACAGAACCTGAAACCCCATCTTGTTAAGGTACATACTTGACATGTCTACCCCATTCCATTTACCTGGATCAAAAATTTTTACTGTGAATTACATCCCCTACACTACAACTGTCCATGAGGAATAGTAAACCTAGCATTTCCCCTCATCCATACATAAATCTATACATCATCTTAACCATTGGAAAATATTGGAGTCCTCTTGGTATTTCCATTATATCGACACATAAGTTATTTGGCACTCCAACTAAAGGAATCATATACATAATAGAAATTAAATCCAATATTCATGATCCATAGTTTCACCACTTCAAAACTCAGCACCCATAATGATCGGAGTCATATATATCCTTCCAGCCCCATCTTCAAAAAAGCAATGAGATTGAAGACCATATACTACATTACACCAAATGGTCTGATCTAAAATGCCCTATAATGTAGTGAGAAAATGTTTTAGGGTAGAAGATCTTAAAATACCACACGTGATAATGGATTATATAACTTACCCTAAACTACAGTGATGAAATTACACGAGATTTATCAATATATACTAATGTAAACCAAAATGTATGACTTAGAAGACCCTAAACTGTAGTGATAAAAATTTCCAAGAGAAAATAACATAAAAGTCAGTACACCAAAAGGATTAAGAAAGAAGACCCTCAAATCCAGTGATAAGAAGATCTGAGATAGAAGACCATATAATATAGGACAATGGTAGCCTAGTATTTAAGACCTTTAAATAATACAAATGAATGAAACATAATTCTCTACATGATGAAAAATTGATAAGGTCACCCTTGCAAAATTTTGAGTATCTTACTACTAAACATACAATGTGTATGATCTATAATATATTGAGCTCTTATATAATAGAAAAAAATAGGCAGAAAAAGTTTTCAGGTCGAAAACCTATAAAGAGGTAGCCTATTAAAAAGAAATAGCCATTCCCGCTAAATCATCTTACATGTAAATATTAAGAAAAAGTTATGGTGAGGTAAATAATGATATAAAGGCTTGTGGGGGTCATCATATGACTTTATAAAAAAATAAAATAAAAATTCATTATTTTCTATGACCTAGGAAAAAGTTAGTGTATTTAACATCTAGTTAGGATATCATATTCAAGATACCCTTGTAAATTAGATGACCTCATGATTACTTAAATAGGTGAACTAATAAAATATTTCATGTTAGTGGGAGGTGGTGAATTTTTCTCATTGAGAAACCAGTTGAAAGTTAGGTACTCAAATATAAGAAATTGGATCTATTTGTCATTACACACAAACAATATTCATCATGCATGATTTGAACATCATCTTTAACAAGACATGGATCTTTAAATGGGATTCCATTACAATATGGTGATATTTCCCCCCGTAATTATGAACTAAAAATACTTAAAGAAATTTATAATAGCGTTATATTTCTATGAACCTATATATCTGATTCATGAGTTTTATTTCCATTGTGATATATTTATGAAGTAATTGCAGATTGATTTACATCCTTATGGTATACATAGAGTCATACATGTGATTTAATTCTAATCTAGCCACATGTTTTTATTCCACCCAATCCTTGTACCATATTGGAATGCATATACATTCCATCATTTGGGAATACATGCCCCTAGCTAAGGATACATCTTATATTTAATTCAGTCAGGTAGTTTTGGAAAGATATATCATCTTAACAATAGTTAAGGGTCCCAAATACATATTGAATATGGATATCTTAGTAATTATTGTATCTTTAATAATCATATATTTAGAGATGCGGAAAGTTTATCTACATTTACCGTAAAATCTAATTCTTTACTCTAAAAAAGCTAATTCTAAGGGGGCATTTCTATGGCACTGATAATTGTGAATTTTACACTATTTTAATGAAAGATACGATGATAATTAAAAAAATTGGAATAATACATGAAAAAGAGCATACATAAAGGCCTAGGGTTTAATGAGATACACCTTGGACACTACATCCATCTTGGAATTTTATTCTAAGGAGTTGATGGTTTTTATTACAACCCAAATCCAAAAAAATATGTCTATCCCCCTACCATATGAGACAATTATACCAATGGCCCATGTAGAGCTAGAGGTCGACCATGACCAATGAGATTTAGTCTTTGATAACCTATGGACTAACATTGGAGCATAGCTGACGCATGAGACAAGCTGAGACTATGTATATGGACCATCGAGATAAAGTCTTCATGTACGCATGCATAGACCAAGACATAGGATTGGTGGGATGATTCCCACATGGTGGATGTGTTGTAGGTTGTAGGAATGCTAATCCAATTTCCATATTGAGAAATAGAATCCACAAAATTGATTATACATCAGAGGTGGGATATGGTTAGGATATAATGAGGGATGAAATGATTTCCACGTGGATCAAATCTAGGCCATCTAAACCTGCCACTTGAAGATCGATGCCACCTAATCAATACATATAATAATCCCCATCGACCACATTAAACAATCACCTTATGAGTTATAGACAATTGATCCCATGAACTGTGACACCATCATCTTCGATCTCTCATATGTCTTTCATTTACCACATTAAGCCCTTGTTCGACGTCGAGAGGCACACCCGATGCTTACCCATCATCACTGAAATCCCAACAGTACTTCACTAATATCTCCGTGAGTGTCAGATGACCAGAATATGTCCTCATGATATCAAAACAACAAGATCCAGTGGACTTTTAGGGGTGAACCAGACCAAACTCAAAGTCGACACGTGATCATCCTTGGATAATGAAACTAAGTCAATGACATGCACCATAGTGTAGCATGTATTTCAAAGACCACAAACCCATTCCTCGTCCAAAACATTTTACATCTGGTTTAATCATGGCTTTTTCTGATTACATAATGTCTTATGTGAAAACCGTGTCATCCCATGATCAAATGAACTTACCATGCAATGTGATCTCAAACACTTCTTCTAGTTCACAGATCCTTCATCCTATGTAAAGAAACACCACCATTGGACTCCCTCGGCATAAATATACATATCTCCCATAGAGGAAAACAAATGAAAGGGATGTTTGAAGGAAGCTCTGAAATTGAGGTAAGGTGACCACCATTGGTCAAAGAACTCTGTTGTGAATCATGATGGATGACTGAATGATCTTTTGTTGATCTGATGGTCTCATGAAGAACTGAATTTCTTATGATGAATGGTTTTTCCATGGTATTCACAAGATCTCATGAGTTATATGTGGGTCATGATTTTTCCAAATTATGGAATTCATCCATGCTTTCATCCCTAGCTTTTTTCACATGAATTTCATGAGAATCTCGACTTATGTCGCTCGTATACAACCCTATACATGGTTGTAACCCCATGAAACACCCCATAAAATGGCAAGATCAATGAGTTCAAAACAATACCTAATTGGGTTCTTTCAATTATAGATATGAAATTCCACGACGAGTTTCCAAGGACACACACCCATTGACATATACCATTTAGTGTTGTGGAACCTCAACCCCACAGTGGTTCTTTACATGGCCATGTGATGCAAACTCAAAGTCTTATACACCTCCTCAACCATGAAAAATACTTCTCTATTGTAACAACCTGAGATTTTATAAGATATTTTCCTTTTAATTTCTTTCATATCTTCTATTGTATTCTACACTAAGATTATCTTGTGCTATACTCAACACCGTATTAGCTTGCAGTATACGCAACACTAATCTTGGATCGTGTTAAACACAATTTCATGTTTGTTTGATAGTAGTTAATCTACGCAGCATTGCATGTATATATATATATATATATATATATTCAATGTATAAATTAAATATGGTTGTATTTTGATACACGCAACAACAAAGGAGTCTTGCACTACACACAACCCTAACTTGGCTTCCATTATATGCAATCACAACCTTCCTCGATAGCGTGTGATGTACGCAATACTAGGTTTCACTAAACAAAAATATATGGTTATAATATTATTATAAACTATCTGTTATGAATAGTTGTAAATAAATTTTGAATTTAATGACATTATAATTCATCTTACACATTATATAAAACATGATATGAGAACAAAATAAATTTTTCTGGTAAAATAAATATTTTTAAAAAAATTCAGTTTTTCCACCTTTTGAGGGCGTACCCATATTAAATATAATTTTTGAAAAGTTTATAAGTTAAATTTTACAAAATAAATTATTATTTTGAATTAGGATATAAAATTTTACATTGGATAATGTTTTGAAATTTTTCTGATAACTTTAATATTTTAATGAATAGTAGAAACACGCTATATTTCAATTAAAATTTTTTTCATCATAAAACATTATATGGAAAAATTATAATATTGAATGGTTATAATGTATAAATAGAATATAATTTTTTTTTTATTATAATGTATGTCATTAGAATTGATTTCACATTCAATTCATAGGTAAAATCGTTTCAGTCTTGTGCAATGTTTTTACTTTTAAAACTCATTTTCTTAACATTGAGATTAATTTTAAATTAATTTCTACTACATTTGTGTATTGAATTTAGAAAATTGGATTAAATATTTTGAATCAGTGGGAACAAATTATTTTAATATTCTACTTTTTATTTTTGGGCATTATGAATAGTAACGACGGTAAATTTTAATTATCATAGAAAAAGGTAAACCGGGTAATTAATCGTAAATATATTATTATAAAATTTCCCTAACACTTTACTTAATATACATGGATTCTTATATTTCTTACCAAGGAATATTTGTGTCGAAATTGAATCCATTGAAACCCACTTGGAGGTGATTAAGACCTTTAGTTTAGTTTATTTAAATGAATGTGAAATATGTCTCACTCAACTTTAATAATTAATGAATTTTTAATATATGTTTATACAGAATATAAATTCGGTTATAAATACTCATTTGAATTATAAAATGTTTTTATTTTTCATGATAATTTATATATAATTTTTAAGAGATTTAATTACCTTAATAGCTTATACATTAATTATGCAGAAATTATTTATTTAGTGAAAAATAAGTAATATAGTTATTATTGAAATAATAATACCCATTAAAAGGCTCAAAACCTGATCAAAACTTATTGGAAGTGTATATATACACCATAGGAATCCAATTACCTAATATATGATCGTTTTGAGTCTTATAAAAGTGATTATGAAACTTATATTATTTTATTTTAAATAATGTCAATGCTGTAACATTCATAATGTAATAATTATAACATATTCAATGTTGGGTGTTTTAGAATATAAATCCGACTAAAAGTTTTATTATGAAATCTAAATGATTTATCTCAATTCTAGTATTTTTTTTAATTTTTATGAAACATATAAGTATATTTAATAATTATACAAAGATGTTGAAGAAATTATTTTATTAAGAGAAGTATCAAATAAATGGTTTTACAAATAGTAAAACAAATATTATATGAACAATTAAATGTGATCCACTAATTTTATAGATGCATATGACATTATAGGAACATATGATATATATTTTATTTCTAATATATACTCTTTTTGGATTTTATTTAAATCCAAATAAGTTAATAGTCTCAAAATTGACACTATTGTTATTTTTGAAAAATAACATATTATAAAATTGTTTAAAAATCAAAAATATATTTAACAATTTTAAATTGAAATTTATATACTCTAAAATATCATAAAGTATCCAATTATGGAAAATTTACAAAACATAAGTGATTATTTATAACTATTTAAAATTTAGGATTTTATTACCACAAATAAAATTAAACAGATTAAATAAGGATAAATCAAAATTATAAGGTTTAAATTAAGATCAAAACATGTCTAAATTTTATTGGTTGATGAGATTACAATCCTAAAAAATCTAATCTTCAAATTGAGCCATTATTTGAGGTTTTTATGTGGGGTTTGAATTTATATTAAACTAATATTTTTGAGGATTCCAAAGGTGCCCCTCTCCTCCATTATAAAAGGGAACCTAATCCCAATCATATTCACACAACTTTGAGCCTTCATTATTGGAACAACCCTGACCATTTTCCATCAAAACATACCTATAAAAATTCTAGAGGACGTTTTCTTCTTCATAGACCAATTTTAGTGCCCTAGGTGGAGGTTTCAAAGAGGTGTGTCGAAGAAGAGGTAATATCTGTTACTGATTCTTTCAAATTTATTTCTTCTTCTACGTCAACTAATTTAGTTGTATCATTATGAATAAGTAATATCAGTATCTCTAATATAATAATATGTTATTATAAATATTAAACAACCCTATTCCACCTTCTATCCATCCAACATAAAATTAAATCATTGCGCGTGCGTACGTACGAAATACGGTCTCCATGCCGTGGTGTAATCTGTTTTCCACCACCACCTTACTTGGATGGGTATAATGGTGTAATGAATATCTATATGTGAATATTGTGAAGTGAAATTGATTCTTAAATAGTATACATACACTTAAATACAAATCCACGATCATGGGAACAATATCATCGCTCGTCCGTACGTACGTACTACCGTCTCCACGAACGCAATAATATTCATTCTTCATGCTAACCATTCTTGAATGATTATAAATTATATAAAATGAATAATAATGAAATATTTTACATTATAATGATATTTTATTTATTTATACATATATTTATCTCATCTATTTAATTCCATTCAATTCAATAATGAAAAGAAAACAACGTTCCTGCGTACGTACGACCTACCGTCTATATCAACGGTGTATATCATACCATTTATCAATATATTATATATTTGTATACGGTGAATATTTAATATATATAAATAATGTTTTATATTCCGAAATTAATGAAATCAGTATATATGTAATAATATCATGATCAATAAGTCGAAACATGTACGATAGATGAAACAATTTTACCCAAAACGCTGCATTAAAATGGATTTACAAAAGAACATGTAATATAAATTCATAAGTGAACCATATATTATATCATAACAATGAATATGATTCTTTAATAATTCAATGAAATTATTTAAATTGTTATACAGTAGGTTCAGATACTTACGAAGCATATCAGACATTTAGTAAGGGATAATGTTGTAATCTCAATTGATTTCTATCTGAGATTGCTTATACATAAGTATTTACTGGGGTTATATTTATCATACATGTGCAAGTTTTATAAAATGTTTATCATGTATTTTTAATTTCCTTTTTACCCATTTTTTAATTTTACTACATGGTATGTAAGGAAACATTTTTTTACCATACGAGGTACTTTTTGACTATTCCAGCAAAAGTTTGAGAAGAATGTTTTTTTAATTTATATGGAATGAACGGATTTTTACTGTTTAATAATGCCTTATTTACATGAATATTACTCTACAATATTTCATGAAATTTTTTAACAAAATCATTTTCTTTTAAAAATGAATGGCATTTTCCAAAAAGAATATTATTTTCAATAAGAAATGATATTTTCCTCAAGAATTCATTTCAAGTGCTTAATAAAAACCATGTTCCATCTAAGATGACATTATTTAATTTGTGTATGTTTCATGTATAATGAATCTATTATTTATATGGTTTCACTTTTCTTATGACGAAATTATATCCATTTGTTTTATATTGATTATGTTATTATGGAATGATGTTTATGAAACCCAATTTATTCATTTGTTTATGTTGAATGATTTATGATTGTTTTGTGGCACACATAAGAATGATTTCAATATAATATTGGTGGTACATATATCTCCATAAAATGCATTGGGTAAATATTTATATCTCATGAGATAGAAATGTCTTAAACCTCAAGTAAATATGGTTCAGTAATACAGGGCTAGAATGACATGTAAACCTGGTTCAGTAAGGGAGCTTGTCCACTAAGATGGTCCTGGCAGCAATGCCTTGGCTACTATGGAAATAATACCATGTTCATAGTGATTTTACACAATTACAAGTTTTATTTCAAGGTTATTTTATCACGATTTATGTTCCATTATGATCAATTCATTATGCACTGCCATATTTTATGTCATTTCCCAAGATCTTGAAGTTTAATCATTATTTTATTGTTTTTATGTTCAAATATATATGGATTGTTTTATTTTATCCATGATTACCCTTACAGAGCATTTGAGCTCAACATTTTTATGTTTTCTTTTACCCCAAGATTAAAAGAAAGGTTTTAGTTAAGGAAACAAAAAGGGGAAGATCGTAATGGGAGATGTTGAAGATCTTTCAACATGATTAGAAGGTTATATTCCATGTTTCCGAAGACACTAAACTATTACAGTCCTTTAGTGTCTATTTTTGTTATGTATTAGATATTCCGCCAGAGTAATGTTATGACTATGTATGTCAAGATTTGGGCCGTTACAGTTGGTATCAGAGGAAAGGTTTAGTTAACCTTTGAAAACTAGAATGCGGAAACTTTAGTGAGATCCCTAGATATATTTCTAAGTTATATCTAGGGATGTACCAGAGGATAAGTATAAGTATAGTTTATAGTCCTACAATAATGGAAATAATATTAGAATTAAACCTAAGATGTTAGATATTGAAGGTACTCCCTCTTTATTATGTTGTTTTCCTAGATTGACTTTTTCCTCTCACACTATTCTTTTTGGGTTTTAGAAAATGGCTGGAAACAAAAGGATTTATGATAACAGAGGGTAAGATGGACACTGGAATGATATTATTCATGAGGTACCAAATGAAATGGAATTTTCAAGGAAAAACATAGTTATTATGCCTAATCATTAGTCTCATAATATGATCAATAATCTCAACATTGGTAAGATTCCTGACTCAGCTAATAAGAGAAAGATGGAGATTCATGATGATCATAGAGGAAAGAAAGATCAATTTCCCTCATGTATGTCATGTGGGAAGAGGTATCAAGGGGAATGTTTCAAAGGAACTGTAAGATGTTTGGGTGAGAAAAGAAGGACACAAATCCAGTAATTACAAAGGAAAAGGTTCAATTAACACCATGGACAAGGATAATGGTATTTCTAAGACATCAACAATGGTTAAATGTTTTAAATGTGGAATATACGGGCATTATGAAAACCAATTCCACAAGGAAAAAACTCATGAAGAGAACCAGCATGGTCATATGGGTTGTATTTATGTTGATGATGATGAAGAGACTACAAATGCTATATGAGATGTAAAAAGTGTTGAGGAATACAATGATTAAGCAAAGTCAATGGTTTAAGAAGGCAGTGAAATGATTTATGTTTATCAAGAGTTATGTTGTATAGGTAATGGTACTATATAACAAATAAACATCTAGGGATTGTTACACAATTTTTTTTCAAATGTATGTGATAGTTTATGTTGAATGGCACCAGTAACCATGAATGGTAATTTGAATATTTTTTGAAAGTAGATGACATGCTAATAATGAAGGGATAAAGAGAAAATAATATGTATGATAGTATTCATTAGCTCATGACAGATATATGGACAAATTCAAATCATTGTTTTAGTATATCAAAATTTTGGGATTTTGGTATGTGGAAAGAGTTAAAATTTGACAGCATTCATGTTTTCACTGAGGTTCAATGGGTATTAATTTTTCAATAGAATAAATGATTATGTTATTCAAATGATTGGAATGTGACCAACAAGATATATCAAATGATATATGGGGGATATATTATGGTATTCAAATTCTCGGTAGATGACATTTCTAGTAATTGTTTTCTTTATACTATATGATTGTACCGAAGTATTTTGGATAAGACTAAAGATTTGAAATGGATTATGTTCGACATAAGTTAGTATTGTTTAAGTCTATAATTGTTTTCAATATTATTGATGGAATGTTATGATTATATAGTTTTAGAAAAAGGACAACCTATTGGATGGGCGACAACCCGTTGCGTCAGACACGGTTGCGGGAATCGAACCCCCAACCGAAGTGTGACAGGCCTTTATCGCCTAACACTGGATTACATGAATTCCCTTGTTAGTAGAAACTAGTTTTACTTTATTAATTGGTATTATTGATGATGTATATGTCCATTATTGGAATCATATATGATTAACCACACCATAGATGGACTTATTTATATTTGATAACTTTTTCTATCCTTTTGTATGAAACATATAGAATGACTCATCATTCTATCACATGATCATCTAACACTCCACAAATGACAAATTAAACTTCATTTATTTAAGAGATGTAGTGGAAAATATTCAAGGCACTAACAACGATGATATTTTACCAAAATCAAGTAATTATTTCTTTTGATTCCAAAATTATTCAACATTAGGGAAATGCTCTTGAAAGCCAAATTATTTTTCCTAGTGCCCTCATATCTGATGAATCATATGGTACCATAGAAAATCACAAAAATATGTCTTTGTGATTGTCGTATTATTCATAGCCATGTTCTCTACCACTCTCCATCAGAACATGATAGCTAGATTTTTCTTCCATATCCATATTTTCACCTAAGTTCTCCTATATGGAAACCCAGTGATGAGTTACTTTGGGTAATTGTTACATTTCATACTTTAGTTTTTAAAATTAAGTTTTAGTATTCCTTTTTATGATATGGGTTTTTATGGATATTAAACGATTTATAACCCCGATAAATTTGGAGGGAGAAATTAATTTTAAGGGGGGTAGAATGTTACAACCTGATATTTTATAAGATATACTCTATTTAATTTCGTTCATATATTCAGTTGTATTCTACACCAAGATTATCTTGCGCTCTATGAAACACTATGTTAGCTTATAGTATAAGAAACACTATTATTGTGCTATACTATAATCTAATTGGTGCGCTATCAGTATATTTTTATGATAACATTAATATTTTAATGAATAGTAGAGACACACTATATTTTAATTAAAAAAAACATTTGTCATCATAATAATTTATGTGGATAATTATAATATTTAATGGTTTTTATGTACAAATAGATTATATTTTTACCATTTAATATAAAGTATGTCATTAGCGTTGATTTTACATTGAATTCATTGGTAAAATCATTTCAATCTTTTGCAATGTTTTAACCATTAAAACTTGTTTTCTTAACAATGGGATTAATTTTAAATTAATTTATGCACTTATTTTGTATTGAATTTAGAAAAATGAAATCCATATTTGGAATCAGTGGGTCCAAATTATGTTAATAGGATACTTTTTATTTTTCGGAATTATGAACAGTAACTACGGTTAATTTTATTTACCATAGTAAAAGGTAAATCAGGTAATTAAGGGTAAATATAATATTATAAAATTACCCTAACACTTGTATTAATTTAATTGGATGCTTATATTTAGTCATAACACATATATGGGTCAAACTGTAATCCATTGGAACCCACATTGAGGTGATTAAGACCTTTAGTTTATTCTATTTAAACGAATGTGAAATATGTCTCACTCAACATTAATAATTAAAGTATTTTTAATATAAGTTTATACAGAATATAAATTCAGTTATAAATATTCATTTTAAAGATAAATTTTTTTCTTTATCATCGTAATTTATTTATAACATTTAATAGATATTTAATTACATTAATAGCTTATACATTAATGATGTAGAAATTATTTATTTAGTAAAAAATAAGTAATATAGTTTTTATTTATATAACATTACCCATTAAAAGGGTTACAAACCTGACCAAAACTTATTTGTATTGTATATATACACTATAAGCATCCAATTACCGAATATATAACAGCTTGGAGTCTTATAAAAGTGATTATGACACTTAATTTATTTTATTTTAAATGATGTCAATGTTGTCACCTTCACAATTTAATAAATATTACATATTAAAAGTTTGGTGTTTTAGAATATAAATCCAACTAAAAGTATTATTAGGAAATCTATATTATTTATATTCATCCTAGTATTTTATTATTAATATTTATGTAACATATAAGTATATTTAATAATTATACAAAAATGTTATAGAAATTATTTTATGAAGAGAAGTCTCAAATAAATGGTTTTACAAATAGAAAAATAAATATTATATGAACTATTTAATGTTCCACACAAATTTTATAGATAAATATGACATATTAGGAACCTATTAAATAATTTATTTTTAATATATCCTATGTCTGGATTTTATTTAAATTCAAATAAATGAATAGTGTCAAAATTTACACTATTGTTATTTTATAAAAATAACATATTATTAAATTGTTTAAAAATCACAAAAATATTTAAAAATTATAAATTGAAATTTATATAGTCTACAATGTCATAAAGTGTTCAATTATTGGAAATTAACAACACAGAAGTGATTATTTATAACCATTTAAAATTTATAGTTTTATTACCACAAATAAAATTAAATAGATAAAATAAGGATAAATCAAAATTATAAGGATTAAAATAAGATCAAACCATGTCTAAATTTGATTGTTTGAGGAGATTAGAACCCTATAACATCGAATCTTCGATGTGAGTCGTATTTGGAGGTTTGTTTGTGGTGTTTGAATTTATATTAAACAAATATTTTTGATGATTCCAAAGGTTCCCCTCTCCTCCATTATAAAAGGGCACTGCTTCCCTCTCATATTTACACAACTTTGATCCCTCAAGCTCACCTAAACCCTTTCCATTTACCTTCTAAACTTCACTAGAAATATTATATAGGACCTTGAATTCTTAAAAGACCAATTGTAGTGCCCTATGTGGTGGTTTCAAATTGGTGCGTCGAAGAAGGTGTAATATCAGTTACCGATTGTTTCAAATTTATTTCTTATTCTACTTCATCTTCATTAGTTGTTTAAATATGAATAAATAACATTAGTATCACTCATATACTTACTTGTGATTATAAATATGAAACAACCCTATTCGACCTTTTATACATCCTATGGAATACTAAATCACCGCACATGCGTACATACGGAATACGATCTCCACGCTGTTGTGTAATTTGTTTTCCACCCCAACCTTACTTGGATGGTTATAATGGTGTAGATTATAACTATATGTGATTATTTTAAAGTGATATTTATTCTGAAATATTATACATATACTTTAATACAATTCCACTATCATGAAAACGATATCATCGCTCGTGCGTATGTACGGACTACCATCTCCACGAACACGATAAGATCCATTGTTCATGTTAACCATTCATGAATGATTATAAAGTATATATAATGAATAATATTGAATATATGACATAATAATGCGACTGAATTTATGTTTATATATATGTATTTCATCTATTTAATTCCATTCAATTCAATAAGGAAATGAAAACAACATTCATGCGTACGTACTGCATACCGTATCCGTGAACGGTGTATTTCATTCCATTTATCAATATATCATATATATGTATATTATGAATATTTATTATATATAAATCATGTTTTACATTCTGAAATTAAGGAAATCAGGATATAAGTAATAATATCAAGAAAAAAAGTCGAAACACGTACGATAAATGAAACTATTCAAACAAAAACGCTGCATTAACATGGATTTACAAAAGAACGGGTAATATAAAGTCATAAGTTAAACATATATGATATCATAACGATGAATATGTTTCTATAATAATTCAAGGACAATATTTAAATCGTTATACTGGAGGTTCGGATACGTACGAAGCATATCCGACCTAAGGTAAGGGATAATGTTGCAATCTCAATTGTTTTCTATCTGAGATTTCTTATACATAAGTATTTATTGTGGTTATATTTATCATCTATATCCATTTTTAATAAAAATGTTTTCATTTATTTTTAAAGTCCATTTTACCCATTTTTTACTTTTACTACATGGTATGTATGTAATCTTTTTTATATTTACCATCCGAGGAACTTTTTGACTTTTTCGGCAACAATATGAGAAGAATGTTTTTTTAACTTATACGGCATGAATGGAATTTTACGGCATCATAACGCATTATTTTCATGAAGCATACTCTACATGTTTTCATTACTATTTTCAAAAAAAAAATCTTTTCTTTTAAAAATGAATGGCAATTTGTGAAAAGAAAATGATTTTCAAGAATGAATGATATTTTCTTCAAGAATTCATTTCAAGTGCTTTATCAAAACCATTTTCCATCTAAGATGAAATTATTTCATATGTGTATGTTTCAAGTATAAATAATCTATGATTTATAGGGTTTCACTTTTAATATGGTGAAATTAAATCAATTTATTTATATCGATTATGTTATAATGGAATGATGATTATGAAACCCAATTAATTCTTTGGGTTATGATGAATGATTTATGATTGTTTTGTTGCACACATAATAATGATTTCAATATGATATGGGTGGGATTTATATCTCCCTCTAATTCATTGGGTAATGATTTATATCTCACGAGATAGACATGGATGAAATGACAAGTAAATCGGGATTAGTAATACAGGGATGGAACTGCAAGTAAACCCTATTCAGTAAAAGAATTTGTCCACTATGATGGTATTAGTAGAAATTCCTTGGATACTTTGGAAATAATATCATGTGCTTAATTATTTTCCAAAATTATGAGTTTTATTCACATGATATTTTATCATGATTGATGTTCCATTATGATCTATGATTTACGTACTTCCATGTTTTATGTCATTTCTGAAGATCATGATGTTTAAACATTATGTATATGCATTTAAGATCAAATATATATGGTTTGTTTTATTTTCCCCATGCATACCGTTACTGAGAATTTGCTCCCACCCTTTTTATGTTTTCTTTTCCCCCAGGATTAAGAGAATGGTTTTAGGTAAGGAATCCAAAAGGGAAATATCGTTATGGGAGATGTTGAAGATCATTCAACGTGATTAAGAGTTTATATTGCAAGTTTCCAAATACACTAAACTATTATGGTCCTTTGGTGTCTATTTTATTTTATGTATTAGATATTCCGCAAGAGTAATGTAATATTTATGTACATCAAGCATTTGGCCATTACATATATGCATCAAAAGTCTTCATCCATTCATAAGATATCATTTGTGGTTACCCAATATGAATAAGTATAATTCCTTTCACAAGGTCACTTTAGAATCACATGAATCACATGAAGAATAAAACATCATGAGACTCCTCATGTAAACCCACTATAGCATGATTCACTCCTAGTAACCCACGATCATGAATGTTATGAACCTTTGTTCATTTATAACCAAGACGTATATCCCCAAATATAGGTGCTTGGCATATGTGATTCCATTATACATCCATGGACAGGTGATCATGCTAGTCCTTTGGTCTTGTGGCGATAATAGCCACAGTGACTCCTGATGGATGCATATATCCTCCATGGATAACCCCATCCATGTAATGAGGATTATCACTCAACATGTCATTCACACTCTCTAAGAATTTTTTACGATCACAGATGAAGGTGACATCTATTGACATACCCATAAAGGGTGGAATCACCATTAACAATACCCATCTATGGTCATGTGATTATAATGGTTGTTGAAGCTTAATGTGGCTCCCTCATGTAGTTATTTTCATTCCTTTATATCACATTTATCCTTGAAAAATACTTTTAGTTGAGTGCATCATTGACTCCATCCCATGATGTCAGTCCCATTGGGAGGCCTCCACACATGTACATAGGCTCTGAATCCCCTTGGGAGTTTGCACAAACAACATATTATCATTTCAAAATATCCTTAATGTGGGAATGAGATTATGGACCAGTCTGACATCAAAAATATACAATAGAGCATCTATTATTGACTATGATACTTATGTATGAATCCATTTGGACATGCATGTAAAACCTTGTATGGGTGGAAGTATCTTGAATAATCCATGAATCCCTGACACATGAACAGTCTAATGACACATGATTGTGAGACCCTGTGATGTTCTCACGATTTCCATAGGAAAATATGACATATCTTTATTGTCATGAGACAATTTCTGATCAAACTAAGTTTAACATGCAACAGCCACTAACATGTCTTCAATGTCATGAAACAAGTCTTAGATAGGTTATGTGATGCTCCTTGGGGTTTTTCCCCTAGGTCATGTGGATAAATATTAGGAAAAATATTTTAATTATGTGAATTAGTGATCAAAATATCATAATGATAATGTTATTGTCCATAGAAATTTCGATTTTTAAAAATGATAGTCTGAAGTCAAGTCAGGTTGACCATGAGACAGTGTGTGACCAGTCTACTTTGATCATGCAGAACACCACAAATATGCCTCCAATGGCCATGAAAATAATCACGGGCCTCAAGAATCACCCATTCAATGTCATCCAAGGTATTTTAATTTTTTAGGAAGACACACATGGATGTGTTTTCCATGTCATATTTGGTGACCAAGCATATCCGGTAGGCAATCAAGGCATATCTGATACATGCCAATAAGATCTTCTAAGACGTGCATGCCTTATCCGACAAACCTACTTTGACCCACTCCATGTGGATCCCAAATAATAATCTTCACCTATATACTCATTTCACAAGGGATGTTTCCTTGATGAGCTAGGTTCATGTTCTTAAATTCCCTTTTTAATGTCACGCTACCAGAAAAACCACCATGATCATCACTTCCTTTCTTAATCTTCTAGAGGATAAAGAATCAGTATAAACAATGGGAAGACTCTATGTGTAAAAACAACCCAACATAATAATAAGATAATAGAAATCATAGATCATATAGTGTACACAGAAACCAATTGGTTCACATTATTGTATAATACCCATCCAATTGGGCATCTATTTTTGTGTAAGACACGAGCATCCCAAAATCCTTTCATATTTTTATAATGTATTGAAGTGTGGTCATATACCTTCGCATATCATTGGGTTAATGGATAATCATAACATAAAAATATTTCATTACAACAATAACTGTGATATGTAGTAATCCTTCGTAAATATTGATCTCCAAACCATTTCCTATATGAGATGGGAAACCATACCTATCAAAGGGTACTTTAGTTTTTAAGCCCCACATGAATATGCTCACATGTAATGTGTATGATATACAAATATAACTTGTTTCCCCTACTGGTCATGGCTCATGTGATCTTATATACTAGTGATGATTATACTAATAGAATGATGATAAAACCCTCAGTGAAAAATCACCATTTGGATGTAATCCTAATTATGTATCATCTCTTATCAAAGGGATATATTCCAAAATTAGCAGTCTAGGGTAGTCACGTATGGACAAGTCCCACCTAGGGCCTCCGATTTATTATTTCTCATGACATTTTAACCCTTTACCGAAACTACAAAGGCTCTGATTCTTTTATAAACAAGAATACATAGGATTCCTCACCGGGGTCTGACCCCGATATTCACCTCCTTTCATTATGATGTTAAAATACATGGATGGGTCTAGTCATGAAACCTTAAACCATGTCAAACGAACTATTTGGGATTATATTATTATTTCTTAATATATATAGGATTCCTTATATAGGTTCAATTCCATCTTGATGACACCAACTACCTCTTTGAAAGACAATGAACTCCATATTTCTAGAACATTGCCATAACACAAAGCATTATAACTAAATAAGAGAGTAATAGATAACCCGCGATATGAGTACTATCATTCATATCGATACACATTTGTAATAAACACATAAAAATAGGGGTAACCAGTCACGTATCATGGTTTTAGAAGTATTTTATGAAAATATCATAAATCTATATGATATTACCTGAGTATAAAACAATCCCCCCCAAATGGTGTGATGAGTCACAACTCCCATCCTCTAATCCAATGTGAGTCACTAATTGCCTTTGGTCCTAAAAACTTATATGAACATTGGCTTTTGGAAAGAAGGTCTATACCCAGCTATATATGAGACAAACATTGGGTGTTTTGGGAAAGGCATAATTGGTATCCCAAAGAGAGAAACCCATTCCAGTCCATAAAAACCTAACCAAACAATGATACCATAATTTATTTTTTTTATGTTTGTTGAAGAAATAGAATGTTGATAATTTTATTTTCGAGATTGAATTTATTTTTTTGATAGATAATACTCCTCTATTTAATGTTCGATAAAATAATTTTTTAATTTCAATTTAATTTCACGGAATAGATTGCATGGTATTTAGAAATGTTAAAAAGTGATTTCAATTAAAATGAGATATAGATATTATGATGATTTCATTATAATATTTTAATTTTTTATACCATTTTTAGTTTTCTATTGTTAACATTATTTATATATTTTACATTCACACTTTAGTTAATAAAAAATATGTTGATTTTTGTGAAATGAGTTTTCAAATTTATCTTCTTTTGGACTTTTCCATCATATGATTTTTTAAGTGTATATATTTTTTAAATATTTTTTAATTATATATATTATTTGGTTTTATTTGAGATAATTTCTCATATAAAACTGTTGTTACATCAATAATGGTTTGTTCCAAGACACCCTTATCGACACACCAAGATGTGGTTAGAAATATTATTTCTTTAAACACTGGATTTGATATAACGAAATACGAAAAATATTTATTTATTTAACATTACTTATTAATGATGAAGAATACCACTAAAAAATATTGACAATACCTAGAACATATGTTTTAGAGAACCTTAATTTACATTACATGGTAACATCTCTACAAAACTGAGCTACTCTATTATCCCTTGTAAACTTATTTGATGTAATTTAAATCCTTATATGCAACTAAAAGAAAATTTAAAAATTAGGAATGATTAAATTATTACTATAGAAATGAATATTATAATTTCAATAATATTAATATTTTATTTATATTATAGAACTTTATTAGGGGAGAATATATTATGAATATTAATATAGAATAATAATATTTTTCATGAAATAAATATTAAAGGACATATAATCACATATGAACAAACATACACCCTGGAAAAAGAGTGAAAATGTTAATATAATATTATTGACACATTGATCATAAACCAAATGAATTTTTTAAAAAATTAAATATAACATTTAAATAATGAATATCAGAGAAGTTTTTATTGGATGAAATAATAGTTATCAAAATATTTTTAGTATATATATCAATTCCCACACTTTATTTATGGATCATATACATGAAGTACCACCCATTAATTTTTTAGAATATACAAGAAGGCCTATCATATATTATCTTAAGGGAGATATAATATTATCTAATTACTTAGAGGAAAATACATAACCCCACCCATGCTTATACATAAATGTTTTCCTCATAAGATATTAATCATTCATGATTTCAAGGAAATTGATATAAAAAAATACTTTTATGAATTGTTGTAAATTGTATCACATTACATGATATATAAATAAACATTTGAGATGTAAATTTAAATTTCCCAAAATACCATTTTCTTCAGGTAATTAAGAAGTCGATTCTCAAAACAAAAACTTATAGGAGTGAAAACATTGTGGTGGAAAATTTATATAAATATATGAAAAAGATATTTTAGAAACCATTTATTAATGATTTCTTATATAGATGAAATTATGAATAAAATTTAATAATAATACTCTAGAAACTAACAAGACTTTTTTTAAACAACATATTAAATTATATTTAAATAATGGATTCTTGAAATGAAAATAGTGATTTTATATAAGTGTAATGGATTTGATGATAAAAACATTATAAAAAATGGGATATCAATTGTAATATTTTTAAAATAACATTTTTAAATCCAACAAATACACATAAAGAAGAATTTATGGTGAAATTGTAATATTAGTAGAAATAATAAAAATTAAATTAAGAATTGTGAGTAGTCACATTAATATTGAATGTGGATATTGCAATGAAATTTAACATATTGAATTAATTGGAAATGTCCATAACTTCATTATAATTTGTGTAGAAATAATTTAATCAATAAAATTTCATATATAAAATTGATGAAATACATTGGAATATCATCATATAATATAATAAATTAATATTTTAATAATTAGAGTTAAAAGGAATCAATATGAAATAAAAAAGCTATTTATTAATGAAATACACATACAGTAATTCCTAATTAGTTAAACAGTCCCTATCATTCACTATACTGAAATATAAATCTTAGTCACATATTCTATAACCTTATAAATACTTCTATTAATTTATAAACTACATTAATAATCATTGTGGTATGTATTATTTTTATAGATTCGTATTTAATCTTTCATAAATAATTATATTTATTGGAATATAATTTTTCAAATGATTTATAAAATTTAAATTTTATTTCCATTTTATTTTAGTTACTATTTTTGATGATTAATTCAGTTACTATCTTATAATATAAATTTTAATAAATAATAGGTGGTAAATTAATGAAATGATATATATTATCTTCAGAATTAAAAAATAAAATAATGAATTTTTTGTTATTATCATTATATATCACTAGTGTTTATTTTTCTATTGTTACCCATTAGAGGAAATCATATAATTGTTTGTTTATGGGATTAAATCAACACACATTAGAAAATGATATAATCTATGTGTGAGTAAAATTAATAACATGAAAATGTTTTCATAATACCATTTTTGAAATATCATAATGTTATTATATCATTGATTTGAGCTTGAAAAAAATGTTATCGTACTTTTAGATAAATATAGACTAAAAATTGTGAAAACTGAAAAATGAGACATTCTTGGTGGTGGTGGTCCACATGCACAAATAGAAAACATGTTAGTTTTTCATAGAGAGAGGGAATGATAATGAAGGGTTTATAATTTAAAAATAAGGATAATATTATAAAGAATATATTAATCCTCTAAATAAACATATAAAATATTCAATGTAATGTTGTGATGAAAAATCAATCATGATATTTATGTATGTGTGAGTTTGCACATATGCATAAAAATGAAATAATTTTTCTAACGGGTTTTGATGATTGAAAAGAAATTGTATTCCATTACATGATAAAAATACATAATTTTATTAATAATAATGTTATAATAATTTCCTTGATGGAATTTCATTATAGGGTATAAGGAGTAATGAATTATTTGAACTCGAAGGAGAATAATGCCTCTCCCTTTTGGATGTTCTCCACTGGGTAAATCCATTAAGAAGGATTTCTTGTTAATTTGGAGAGAACAGAGATTTAACAATATATGGTAAAATTTAGGGAAAGAATTATAAGATGTTATCAAATTTTAATTCATTATAATGATAATATAAAAGGGGTTGAAGTAATATCCTTTAATATGTGAAGGGGATATCATTTTTTAATTATAAAATCATAATATAATGAGAGTATAGATTCACAAATAATATTTATTAAAATTGAATAATAATATATTAGAATATATTTTATGGTTTATCATATCTTAACGATTAATTTTAAAAAAATAATTTTTTAAGTCTTTTAATCATGGTCTATTCACTTTTATCATTATTTTTTTTACAAAAGTAATTAGTTATTAATTATGAAATTTACATTAAATAACCAAAAATAAAATAGTACATATTAATTAATATGAACCTATTGATTAAATATATTATATAATTTTTACCAAATAAAATATCTCTTTACATGGAAAATATTCATAACATTAAACAACGTATTGGGTATAATCCTTTTTTAGATTATTTTTATTTTCATGACTAAAATATTTTTTTTGGGTTGGAAAAATAATTTTTTATTTTCATGTTATAAATTGGATTCCTATATATAAAATATATGTTCTATGGTATTAAATTCAATATGAAAACATATTTTATAAATATTATATTTAATTTTTGAAAATTTAAAATATATTTTCTTTTACTAGAAAATATGGCTAATGTTAATAAAAATTTGAACATAGATTTTTTTACCCAAAATATTTTTTTAAAATGACTAATAAAACTCCATAAAAATAATTTTCAGGGAATATATATTTTATGTTTTTATGTAGTATATTGTTGAGATATAGTTATAAACAGTAAAAATTTCACTAAAACTACATTTTTCACTATTCACCCAAAATTACATTATATCATAAAAATGACAAAATATCATATAATGATAGTTATGATATTTTGAATCAAAATATTATGTTAATTTATAAAATTCATTTTATAAATATTATAGTGATTAAATTTAATATTAAGGAACATAGGAATAAATAATATATTTTTATAAAATTGAAGTGAATCTTATACTAAAATATCATATCAACATTGTTTTGATAATGTGATAACTACAATTGATGCCTCATGACATAAATAAAATAATTTATTACTCTTATTTAATATATTTATTTATTAATCAATGATTCAATTTAATTTTTTTGTTTTCCATAAGTGAAGATAATCATCAAGATATTTATATAATGAAATGGTATTTTAAAAAATCGTTCATATTCAGAATTTTTCTAGAGTGATAGAAAAAATAGTTATTGTAATAACATTGGTTTATTATTTATATATATCATCCATACCTAGAATATAGATGTAATGGAATAGTTTAACTCATCGTGATTCTAGAAAACCTTAAAAATATTTATAAATCAAAATCCTCTTTCCATTTCTAGTAATCATGATCATTAGGTGGAAATACGGTTGTAGAACATGTTCAATGATGTTTTTAATTCATAATGAATCATCAAAGAAAAATTATTGATCTATACGTGGAAATATTTGAGGGAAATGTTAGAAATAGTAGAATTCCACCATAAAAAATCGTCCAAGTAAAGGAATGACTTTGTAATATTTCAATACATCGTTCATTAAGGGGTTGTTTCGGGAGAATTAAATGATTTAAAAGAAGATATAATTTATGATCATGCATTACTGAAATGAAAATTATTATACTATTTAATTAAAGTATAAGAATTCGTTCTCCCGCATTTTATTCATCATTGAATATAATATAATTTTACACATTTAATGATATCATTATCATAATATGAGTTAATTATTTATTTTATTCCCCATAACAACATCTATAGAAGATGTCTATCAGCTCATCGAAAGTTAATAAATTATGGTAAAAATTATAATCAATGTATTAATATAATTTATCCATTTGGGAGTATATATAAACTAACTATTGTGATCTATTAGAATGAAAATCCTATATATGTTAGTAATGAGGATTAATGATGATATTCATATTATATATATATATTTATATATATATATTACCTCCACACAAATACAACCACTAATATGTTTGTGTGAACATTCCTTCAAAATCACCCTTGTTATTTTTCCTTAATGTCTAATACATTTAGTTGGAAGAAGGTATTCTACATGTGTTTTTAAATATGAAATATTGATTTAGGAAGATATCATACACCCATCCGAAATATTTTTGGTAGTCATTTGAAGATAATATTAATGAATACATTAATGTTACACTATATATATAGTTGAGGTACCTAATTTTTAATCATGTTTTTCTTGTATTAAAAAAAATGTGAAATTATTTACATAAAAACAATAATGGATTAAATAGTATCAAATTTCTATTCAAATAGTTTTTAGATTTCTTTGGATTTTCATGTTCTTTTAAATTACACAATTCACTTATAAATAGTTTTTTGATGGAACATACAAATGTTAAATGTTTCCATTACACTATCAATAATTGGAGATTGGTTTATTAAATGAATATTTGAAACTTAGTGGTTAAACTCTCATTAATTTAACAATTATTTTTAGATATTAAACTATTGGATAGTCTTATATAAGGTATGAGTTTTATAATCGAATGTAACCCTATGAAATAATTATTTTAGTAATGTTTATTTCTATAGAGACCCAGAAATTTCAAGGAAATTTTTTTCATATTTTATTTGGAATTTTGCAAGTGCACGGTTTCTGATTGCTCCTGATTCTGTGGCCCGGTGTGCCCGGAATCATTTTCGGATGATTAGCTCAGGTACATTCGGTGAACGAACGAGTGGGTTTTTCTAACTTATGAACTGGTGCTCGGAATTAAAATCCGAGGGCACAGATGAACTTGCGTCACTGGTAAATGCATAATAAGGCCTTTTCCGCAGTTGCGATTTATGCGGGTTTGAAGTTATATTTTAAAGTTTAACCTTAAATTAAATAAAAATTGTGTTGCACAAATTTTTGTTTCATTTGATTATATCCTTGAAGGGGGAGGTTGTTGGTGGGGCCCACACCCACATAACCTTCAATGAGAGGATATTCGTGAGGTGGGCCCACACGAGTCCCCACATATTCAAATTCTCTAACCCTCCATACCCCCATTAGTTTTATAAAACACCCGCACACCCTATTTAATGCCGAGTCAACACTAACATTAATTAGACAGTTAAAAACTCTTCTATTAATTAAATTAATTGAATGATTTATTTTGAACTTCAAATTGAGGTTTTGGTTTGTGTGTTAATTAAATAAGACAAGTCTTATTTAACTAAGGGTTACTTCGTTGTGTGAGAGGGATTGGGAGGGGTTTTTCTCTATGTATTGAAGAATGTTCTTCCTCCTTGAAGAACGTGAAGAAAGCACCGTCGCCGATGAATAATGCCGACCTCCGACGAAGGACGACGAAGAACGCTGAATCCTCAGAGATCTACGACGCGACGTCATGTACCGCGACACCGACGATTCTCTTCTTCGTGACACTGATGACACTTACGGAACCTTATTCCGCGATGCCATCATTCGCGATGATTAATTCCCATGAAGAACCTTCGTTCGACTACACCTTGACGTAGGGGTTAATTTCTTGTTCGTGAATATTGTTTTTCCTTGCCGTTCATCATATTATTCTTGCACCGCCTGTTATCATTATAATGGGAGGTGGTCGGACCGCACGAACACGGTCGACTATCCTCCCCCTTCGGTGTTGTGTTTGTCGCGACATGAAAAAGGGAGCACGGTGAAATGACACCACTTGGAAAGAAGAATAATGCGGCGAAGAAGCGTGGTGCCGTCACGCCGCGCCGTGGAAGACGAACAAAGTCATGGCGTCGTCGCGCCGCACTGGAAAACAACGAAGAGGCCGAAATTGTTTATTTTGACGTGAGGATCGATAGGCGATGATGAAATGGGCCAAAGGGGTGATTTGAAGGCATCAAAGTGAAGATATGGTGCAGGGAGGACTGCTGGCGAAGACTGCAGGAAAAACGGACAACCGGAGCGCGTCTGGTGGTCCGAGGAAGGGCCTACAGGCGCGTCGGAGGTGGCGGCCCGCACCGGCCGGCCGCCAGGACGCGGTGGCGCCCGACTCACTGCCAGGAGGGTCCGTCGCGGCTTAAGCCGCGGCGGAAGGTGATGGTCCCGAGACAGCATGAGACCAAGGGGAGATCGAGGGTCATAACCCCCGACGGTCAAAGGGAGCGGCCCCCACTTGGGGGGCAGGGGCTTCAATCAGGGGGGCAGCGCACCACCCCCCCCCCCCCCTTCCGCGACAGCCCGGCCGAGCCGAGCTGTCTGGCCACGCAGTCTGTTCCCTAGTGGGCAGTATACAGAATAGGGTCGGGTCGACCCGGTTCGGGCCAACCTAGGGGGTCTCGGGCAGGGTCGGACCTATCCCGAACCCCCTAATTTAAGGCAGTTTTCGTTCAAATTCCCATAACATGGGCTACGGACCTCTGATCGATGCATAATCAGCTGCAATGCGATTCATGGATCAAGACGGTCGTATCAGTATATTACACTTTAGGTTTCAAAGAACATTAGGTATGGCTGGGTTGGTTCGAACCCGAAACAAACCGGGCCCTCGGAGCGGAATCGATTATAACTTGAGTCCCGGACGTCCGATTCACATACCGTCGACATTGTTGGATTCTTATTGATGAGACAAAACTTTTGGAATACTTTTCCTGAGATTTGGATGCAGTTGGATAGTGGTCAGGTTGTATTGATCCCGAAACCTAACCGGACCCCTGGAACGGAAAAGCTGATAACTTTCAGACAGGATGTCCGTTTGACGAACCGTCAATGGCGTTGGTGATCACATTGAGAAACTGTCCCTATGAATATACCCTATGAGTGTTCGGGGTATAGTTGAGATACGGTCGGGTTGGATCGCACATGATACCAACCGGGCCCCTATGACGAAAATGCTAATAACTCACAGACAGGGCGTCCGATTGACGCGCCATCTGTTGCGTTGAGACCCCTATGACAAGACAATCATTTGAGATACTTCTTCGTGGTACATTGTGATACTTGGTGTATCGACCTGTAGCTCGTGGAGCGGACCCTCTTGGAGACAAGCATACGGAGTACGGAGACCGTGTAGCTGGCTGAGACCTGAAGACTTCTTATCCGACTCGAGTCGGAGTGATGGGTATAGCCCAGTTGGGAGCACTACTATGTTTGGGTGGCGGACCCAAGGCGGGGAGCACTACTGTGTTTGGGTGGCATACCCACTGTACTCGACAGAATGAGTACCTCTGTAGGCTATTAGGGTGGTGCACTACTGCGTATGGGTTGCAGACCCCGGCGTGAAGCACTAGTGTGTTTGGGTGGCTGAACCGTGGTACTCGACAGGAAGAGTACTTCAGTAGTATTAGGTTATTGAGCAGTACCTCAGAGTCATGACATGATCACCGTACTCGATAGAGATGGGGCTCTTCAGCTGTTACAGTTTTGATAATGAAAATCCTCGTTTGAACAGATTCTACGACCTTTGTGTTTTTCCTCATGATTGAGATGGGTCATTTGATAACATAGGTGTATGTATGGACATATACCTAGGTAGTGGTTATCTGTTGATTTCATAACCATTGTGTTTCCTCATGATTGAGATGGGTTACATCAAAACTTAGGTATAAGTATTGGCTTATACCTAAGTAATAGTTATATTTTGAGATCCTTCTTTGTGGTTATGCTTGTTGGATTTAGTGAGACCTTGAGGGTCTCGGGTTCCCTACTGAGTATCGTATACTCACCCCAGCATTGGCTATGCCCACACCTCGTTGTGTTGGTTGTAGATGACGGGTAGCGCTGATGGAGGCCGAGTGTTCAAGGACTGGACGGTACCCGGTGGTGGAATTCACGTCGAGACGATACTTGGAGGAGGTTGATGGGGGGAGAGAGTTGAGGAAGATATATGTACCTACCCTTTAGGTAGGATCTGTGGTGGACGATCCAGGAGCTGCGCTATCTGTACCTACCCATCAGGTGGGATCTGTTGTGGACGATCCAGGAGCTGCGCTATCTGTACCTACCATTCAGGTAGGATCCGAGGTGGATAGCCCAGGAGCTCCTTCTTTTCATCCAGCGGTTTGTCATTTCTATTGTAATTCCTTTCAGTTATAGCTGCACTTTTCAGTTGGGTTTGTATTCTGCCCCTTTTAACTTTTTATCACTTCCATTTGTAAATAGTTTACTACTTCCACTTTTACTCGGTTGTGTTTTCTTTACTTTTATAGAGGAAATGCCTTCCCATTTATCGGGATATACGCCTTTGGTTCTAGTCAGCAGCCCCAGGCCTATGGAAGGCGGTCTTGGGGTAGTCATGGCACGGTCTCTAAGGAAGGTTCGTGACAAATTGGTATCAGAGGAGTTCAGTTCTACCATATAACTTATATCTCTGATATTTTTTCTTTACTGTGAAGCAATAGTGTTAAGGGTACTGAGTGTGGTTTTCAGTTTTGGGAGTCCAGTGTTGGTGCGGGCGGCTGACGTATCCATACACCAGGACCCTGAATTCTGATTTCTGACATTGTGCACGAAAACACTGATTGAATGTGTGTTTTCAAAGGTTTTCCCTTAAAACAGTTCAATCCAGGTCAGCTCAACAGGTATAATCATTTGACCGTGTCACATATGTTTTTTTTCATGATGTATTTCCACAGATGACCAGTTGGAGCCCAGAGAGATGTACGTACTGACAACCTTCCAAGCGACGAGGCTTCGGTATAGGGCCATCTTACAGTTGAGCAATCAGCTGAGGCCCCAGAGGTACTACCATATGTTGGGCCACCGCTGCCACAACCCCCGGCATCACAGAGTGCACATCGCTTGAACGCACTGCACGAGTTCCAGCGCTATAGGCCACCCTAGTTCTGGGGAGAGACGGACCCACTAGCGAAAGAGGATTGAATGGAGGTTGTGGTGTGTGTTTTCAGTATAGTGGGTACACCAGCAGACTTCATGGTGTTCTTTGCTACCAGCCTCCTTCAGGCAGAATCAGCCAGCTGGTTGAGCCGGATGCTCCAGTTTTGAGATGAGATGACCTTCACATGGGAATACTTTGAGACCTTATTCAGGGTAGAGTTAAAACCAGTGAATCTACACCCTAAGCATGTTTAAGAGCTACTGCCTTTGCCGCAAGATTTTCGATCAGCAGCTGAGTCATCTGTGGGCAGTAGACAGATGATGCAGAGGTCCAAGAGGAACAGAGTTAGCTATACGAGGAGTAGGAAGAGTTATGAATGCGGTAGGAAGGGTCACAGTGCACGTGACTATCCGACCCCCCGCACAGTTGATCCACAGGCATTGGAGGATCCACCGAGGCAGAAGCAGCGGCAGGTGCTTTAGCAACATCCGAGCAGTGGACAAGGCAGTAGAGCTCTGAGAGCAGGAAGATAGGAGCGGAACTAGTGTATTACTTTTGTTCTTGGTACATCTAGTTCTATGTTGTTGTCATATTTGTGTCTTTGTGCTATGTGCTGCAATAATAAAATACACTTATCTTTGTGATGTTTACCTTCTATTCCTTTTGTTTGGTTCACACTGAGAGGTTCCAGTTAAAACTATTTACATGACCCTCACTTTTGAAATTTCTACTGGAGGAGACCCAGTGACCTCACAATGATGCTGAGAGTGTGATGCGACCCTTGGAGGCGAGAGTGACAGTTGGATATCATGGTAGTAACGTCGAGACCTTACGAAGACGTCCATGGAATGAATGTACCGTTCATATCAGGATTGAATTTATTAGGTAAAGAAAGTGGTTCATCCAGGGGATGAGACCACGTTTCTCCTCTTAGCAAAGGAGAAATCTGAGAAGCTCTTACGGATTTTAGGCAACGAGGGGTGGTCGTTGACCAACTTTCCACTTCGGAAAACATCTTACCGACTAGTGATGGTACGAGTTACGATGGAGAAGGTTCAGATTATCCAGGAGCAGATGAATCCTACACAGTACAGTAAGAAACAGAAAACGAGCACCAGTCTTAGAGACTCGGGCGTGTTAAATGTTTCATGAAGAGGAAGCATTTAGGAGAGATGAGTCTGCGAAGAAACAGATGTGGAGGCAGAGCTAGGAGAGTAGCATGAGGTGGTATACATTTTATCATGCTATAACCACCAACCATAGTTGTCCTTTTCCAAGCTCATGGAGCTACAGAGCAGTGGAATAGTGCAGCTTCATGCGGTCAAGGAGTGTTACCGAATGGCTCTAAAAATTATTCAAGGGATAGTCTGTGTCAACTACTAGCTATCGTAGTAACAAACATTGTTATGTATCATTCCTTCCTTCCACGAATCATGTCCCAGACCTAGAGTTTCCAATAAGCTGTAGACTTAAACCTAACATCTGTAGATACCTTGGGAGGAGACTTGATAATAAAACTTACGCCGACATAGTGGTCTAAGCCACGAGGCAAGTGTTTCGGTTGGAATTTCATGGTGGCAGCATCGAGGCCTTACGACGTTGGTCTCGGTATGGACTGGATTCACAGTTCATGCTCAGATTGACTGTATTAGGCAAAAAGGTTGTGGTCTAACTTCAACGTTAGGATGGGATTTCCTTAGTCCACGAAAAGAAAACCCTATGAAGCACAGCATGAACTCATGCATATGAGGTTTTGGTCGATCACTCTTGGGTCGACCAACCTTACCCTCGTGGAGTCATGAGTTTTGATTTCCAATTTTAATCAGTAAATAGAGGCCTCTAGTGTTTGAGGATGGCGATCAAATCCATAAACGGGTCTCACCTCGATGAGGTTTATGGAGATGTGGCCGAGGCGACAAGTTATCTCCAAGGTTCAACGGACCTTTCTAGGTCCTCAGCAGGGTAGGCGGGGTGGTTTACCGCTTGACCCATCAACCTCAGTTGCACCAAGTGCACGACTAATTCCACGTATCTCAACTAAGGTGATACGTGCTTGACCCAACACATGTCATAGACCATGGGGAACTGGACTTTGGCGATGGGGTGACTTTTGTGGGGTTCCAGTAGAGGTTGATGATCGACAGGAGCGGATCCTACGAGGATGGTCGATTCCTCTTGTGCGCTTTCGTTGGCAACACAGAAACCTCTTGGAGAGCACATGGGAGTGGAGGGCTCAGATGCATACTCAGTACCACTTTTGAATATCTGGTTTTTGTTAATGATTAACGGGGACGTAAATCCCTAAGGTGGGAGTAATGAAGAGACTTGTAAATTTCAAGGACATTTTTTTCTTTGTTTCACTGAAATTTTGCGAGTGCGCGGTTTCTGACAACACCTAATTCCGAGGCCCAGTGTGCCCGGAATCATTTTTTGAAGTTTATCTTGGGTGCGTTCAGTGAACGAATGAGTGGGTTTTTCTAAATTTTGAACCGGTGCTCGGAATCAAAATCTGAGTGCACCGATGAACTCGCAGTGCCGATAATTGCTTAATAAGACCTTTTCCGCAGATGTGATTTATGCAGGAATGAAGTTATATTTTAGAGTTTAACCTTAAATTAAATAAAAATTGTCTAGCACACATTTTTATTTGATTTGGATTTATCCTACAAGGGGGAGGTTGTTGGTGGGGACCACAACCACATAACCATCCATGATAGGATATTCGTGAGGTGGGTCCCACACGAGTCCCCACCTATTCAAATTCTCTAACCCTCCAACCCCCCCACCATTAGTTTTGTAATACACCCACACCCCCTATTAAAGGCCGAGTCAACACTCATATTAATTGGACGGTTAAAAAATCTTCAATTAATTCAATTAATTGAATTATTTATTTTTATTTTAAAATTGTGGTGTAGGCTTGTGTGTTAATTAAATAAGACAAGTCTTATTTAATTAGGGTTTGGTTAATTTTGCAAGAGGGATTGGGATGGGTTTTTTTATGTCTTGAAGAACATTCTTCCTCCTTGAAGAGCACGAAGAATGAATCATCGCCGACAAAGAACGCCAGCCTCCGACGAAGGAGGGCGAAGAATGATGAATCCTCGGAGATCGATGACGCGACACCATGTACTGCGACACCGATGATTCTCTTTGTCGTGATGCCGATGATGTTTTACGGAACATTGTTCTCTGACGCCGTCTTCTGTGACGATTAATTCCCATGACGAACCTTTGTTCGATGACACCTTGATGTAGGGGTTAATTTCTTGTTCGTGAATATTTTTTTTCCTAGACGCTCATCATATTATTATTGAATCTCCTGTTATCATTATAATGGGAGGAGGTCGGACCGCACTACCGTGTTTGGGTGGCAGACCCGCTACACTCGATAGAATGAGTACTTCTGTAGGCTATTAGGGGGGGTGCACTACTGTGTATGGGTTGCAAACCCCGGTGGGAAGCACTATTGTGTTTGGGTGGCTGAACCGAGGTACTCGACAGGAGGAGTACCTCAGTAGTATTAGGTTAGTGAGCAGTACCTTAGAGTCATGACATGATCACTATAATCGACAGATATGGGGCTCTTCAGCTGTTATAGTTTCGATAATGAAAATCCTGGTTTGAACAGAGTCTACGACCTTTGTGTTTTTCCTCATGATTGAGATGGGTCATTTTATAACTTAGGTGTATGTATGGACATATACCTAGGTAGTGGTTATCTGTTGATTTCATAACCTTTGTGTTTCCTCATGATTGAGATGGGTTACTTGATAACTTAGGTATAATTATTTGCACATACCTAAGTAATAGTAATCTTTTGAGATCATTCTTTGTGGTAATGCTTGTTGGATTTAGTGAGACCTTGAGGGTCTCAGATTCCCTACTGAGTATCGTATACTCACCCCTGCATGGACTATGCCCGCACCTCGTTGTGTTGGTTGTAGACGATGGGCAGCGCTGACGGAGGCCGAGTGTTTGAGGACTGGATGGTACCCGGTGGTGGAATTCACGTAGAGACGATACTTGGAGGAGGTTGATGGGGGAGAGCATTGAGGAAGCTATCTATACCTACCCTTCAGGTAGGATCTGTGGTGGACGATCCAGGAGCTGCGCTATCTGTACCTACCCATCAGGTGGGATCTGTTGTGGACGATCCAGGAGCTGCGCTATCTGTACCTACCCTTCAGGTAGGATCCGAGGTGGATAGCCCAGGAGATCCTTCTTTTATTTCATCTCTTTTTCTTTTCTATTGTACTTCCATTCAGTTGTAGCTGCACTTTTCAGTTGGGTTTGTATTCTGGTTCTTTTTACATTTTATCACTTCCGTTTGTAAATAGTTTATTACTTACACTTTTACTCTGTTGTGTTTTCTTTACTTTTATAAAGGAAATGCCTTCCCATTTAATGGGATATACGCCTTTGGTGCTAGTTGGCAGCCCTTGGACTATGGAAGGTGGTCTTGGGGTAGTCACGGCATGGTCCCTGAGGAAGGGTCGTGACAAATTGGTATTAGAGGAGTTCAGTTCTACCGTAGAACTTATAACTCTGATATTTTTTCTTTACTGTGAAGAAATAGTGTTATGGATACTGAGTGTGGTTTTCAGTTTTGGGAGTCCTGTGTTGGTGCGGGCAGCCGACGTATCCATACACCAGGACCCTGAATTCTGATTTCTGACATTTTGAACGAAAACACTAATTGCATGTGTGTTTTAAAGGTTTTCCCTTAAAACAGTTTAATCCAGGTCAGCTCACCAGGTATAATTGTTTGACGGTGTCACGTATGTTTTTTTCAGGATGTATTTACACGGATGACCAGTTGGATCCTAGAGGGATGTACGTACTGACAAACTTCCGAGCGACGAGGCTTCGGTATATGGCCCTCTTATAGTTGAGCAACCAGCGGAGGCACCAAGGGTACTACCATATGTTGGGCCACCGCTGCCACAAGCCCCAGCATCACAGAGTGCACGTCGGTTGAATGCACTGCACGAGTTCTAGCGCCATAGGCCACCCTGGTTCCGGGGAGAGACGGACCCACTAGAGGCAGAGGATTGGATGGAGGTTGTGGTGAGTGTTTTCAGTATAGTGGGTACACCAGCAGACTTCATGGTGTTCTTTGCTACCAGCCTCCTTCAGGCAGCAGTAGCCAGGTGGTTGAGCCGGATGCTCCAGTTTTTCAATGAGATGACCTTCACATGGGATGACTTTGAGACCTTCTTCAGGGTAGAGTTCATACCAGTGACTTACACCCTGAGCGTGTTCAAGAGCTGCTGCCTTTCCCGCAGTATTTTCGATCAGCATCTGAGTCATATGTGGACAGTAGACAGATGATGCAGAGGTCCAAGAGGAACAGAGTTAGCTATACGAGGAGTAGGAAGAGTTATGAATGCGGTAGGAAGGGTCACCGTGAACGTGACTATCCGACCCCCCCCCCCCCCCCCGCACAGTTGATCTGCAGGCATTAGAGGAGCCACCAAGGAAGAAGCAGCGGCAGATGCTTTAGCAACATCCGAGCAGTGGACAAGGCAGTAGAGCTCCGAGAGCAGGAAGATAGGAGCGGAAGTAGTGGATTACTTTTGTTCTTGGTACATCTAGTTCCTTGTTGCTGTCGTATTTGTGTCTTTGTACTATGATCTGCAATAATAAAATACAATTATCATTGTGATGTTTACATTCTTGTCCTTTTGTTTGGTTCACACTGAGAGGTTCCATTTTAAACTATTGACTTGACCCTCACTTTCGATATTTCTACTGGAGGAGACATAGTGACCTCACAATGATGCTGACAGTGTGACGCGACCCTTGGAGGCGAGAGTGACAGTTGGATCTCTTGGTAGCAACGTCGAGGCCTTACGACGACGTCCATGGCATGAATGTACCGTTCATATCAGGATTGAATTTATTAGGTAAAAAAAGTGGTTCATCCAGGGGATGAGACCATGTTTCTCCTCTCATCAAATGAGAAATTTGAGCAGTTATTACGGATTGTAGGCAACGAGGGGTGGTCGTTGACCGACTTTCCACATCGGAAAACATCTTACCGACCAGTGATGGTACGAGTTACGATAGAGAAGGTTCAGATCATCCAGGAGCAGATGAATACTACACAGTGCAGTAAGAAAGAGAAAACGAGCGCCAGTCTTAGAGACTCGGGCGTGTTAAATGTTTCATGAAGAGGAAGCATTAAGGAGAGATGAGTCTGCGAAGCAACAGATGTGGAGGCAGAGCTAGGAGAGTAGCATGAGGAGGTATACATTTTAACATGCTACAACCACCAACCATAGTTGTCCTTTTCCATGCTCATGGAGCTGCAGAGCAGGGGAATAGTGCAGCTGCATGAAGTCAAGGAGTGTGACCGAATGGCTATAAAAATTATTCATGGGACAATCTATGTCCACTACTAGCGGCCGTAGTAACAAACATTGTTATGTATCATTCATTCCTTCCACGAAACATGTCCCAGACCTAGAGTTTTTGGTAAGCTGTACACTTAAACCTCACGTCTGTAGATACCTTGGTAGGAGACTCGATAATCACACTTATGCCGGCAGATTGGTCTAAGCCACGAGGCGAGTGTTTCGGTTGGAATTTCATGGTGGCAGCATCGAGGCCTTATGACGATGGTCTCAGTATGGACTGGATTCACAGTTCATGCTCAGATTGAATGTATTAGGAAAACATGTTGTGGTCTAACTTCAACATTGGCATGAGATGTCCTTAGTCCACGAAAAGAAAACCCTAGACAGCACAAGATGAACTCATGCATAGGAGGGTTTGGTCGATCACTCTTGGGTCGACCAACCTTACCCTCGTGGCATCATGAGTTTTGATTTCCAATTCTAATCAGGAAATAGAGGCCTCTAGTGTTCGAGGATGGAGATAACATCCTTAAACGGGTCTCACCTCGATGAGGTTTACGGATATGTGGCTGAGGCGAAAAGTTATCTCCAAGGTTCAACGGACCTTTCTAGGTCCTCAGCAGGGTAGGCGGGGTGGTTTGCTGCTTGACCCATCAACCTCAGTTGCACCAGGTGCACGACGAATTCCACGTATCTCAACTGAGGAGATACGTGCTTGACCCGACACATGTCAGCGACCATGGGGAACTAGACTTTGGGAATGGGGTGACTTTTGCGGGGTTCCAGTAGAGGTTGAGCATCGACAGGAGCGGATCCTATGAGGATGGTCGATTCCTCTTGTGCACTTTCGTTGGCAGCACAGAAACCTCTAGGAGAGCACATGGGAGTGGAGGGCTCAGATGCATTCTCAGTACCACTTTTGAATATCTAGTTTTTGTTAATGATTTACGGTGACGTAAAGCCCTAAGGTGGGAGTAATGAAGAGACCCGAAAATTTCAAGGACATTTTTTCTTTTTTTCACTGGATTTTTGCGAGTGAGCGGTTTCTGATAGCACCTGATTCCGAGGCCTGGTGTGCCCAGAATCATTTTCTGAAGTTTAGCTTGGGTGCGTTCAGTGAACGAATGAGTGTGTTTTTATAAATTTTGAACCAGTGCTCGGAATCGAAATTCGAGTGCACCGATGAACTCGCATCGCCTGTAATTGCTTAATAAGACCTTTTCCGCAGTTGCGATTTATGCAGGTTTGAAGTTATATTTTGGAGTTTAACCTTAAATTAAATAAAAATTGTGTAGTACACATTTTAATTTGATTTGGTTTTATCTTACAAGGGGGAGGTTGTTGGTGGGGCCCACACCCACATAACCTTCCATCATACGATATTCGTGAGGTGGGGCCCACACACGTCCCCACATATTCAAATTCTCTAACCGTCCAAACCCCCAATTAGTTTTGTAACACACCCACACCCACTATTAAATGCCGAGTCAACACTCATATTAATTAGACGGTTAAAAAATATTCAATTAATTCAATTAATTGAATTATTTATTTTGAATTTCAAATTGAGGTGTAGGATTGTGTGTTAATTAAATAAGACAAGTCTTATTTAATTAGGGGTTGGTTCATTGTGCAAGAGGGATTGGGATGGGTTTTTCATTATGTCTTGAAGAACATTCTTCCTCCTTGAAGAGCGTGATGAATGCATCGTCGCTGATGATGAACACCAGCCTCTGACGAAGGAGGACGAAGAATGCCGAATCCTCGGAGATCGATGACGCGACACCGTGTACCGCAACGCCGATGATTCCCTTCTTCGTGACGCTGACGAAGTTTTACAGAACCTTGATCTGTGACGCCGTCTTCTGTGACAATTAATTCCCACGACGAACCTTCGTTCGACGAATCCTTGATGTAGGGGTCAATTTCTTGTTTGTGAATATTTTTTTTCCTAGACGTTCATCGTATTATTATTGCATCGCCTGTTATCATTATAACAGGAGGAGGTCGGACCACACGAACATGGTCGAATCTCCTCCCCCTTCGGTGTTGTGTTTGTCACGACATGAACAAGGAAGCACGGTGCAATGACACCGTGTGGAAACGAGAAGAATGTGGCAAAGAAGCGCGGAGCCATCACACCGCGCCATGGAGGCCGAACAAAGCCGCGGCCCCGTCGCGCCGCGCCGGAAAACCACGAAGAGAATGCGATTGTTTTTTTTGACATGCGGATCGACAGGTGATGACGGAACTGGCTAGAGGAGTGATTTGAAGACTTCGCAGTGAAGAGTCAGTCCCGGGAGGACCACTGGCGAATACCGAAAGAAAAACAGACCACCGGAGCGCGTCCGGGGGTCCGCGGAAGGGCCTGCCACTGCCTGAGGCCGGCACCCGCCGCCCGCCCGTAGGCTGCAGTGCCCGGTGCGCCACCAGGAGGGTCGCCGGAGATGAAGCCGCCGCGGATGGTGGTGGTCCCGTGCCCGCGCGAGACCAAGGGGAGACCGGGGGTCGTAACCCCTAGTGGTCAAAGGGAGAGGCCCCCACGTGGGGGGGGGGGGTTCAATCAGGGGGGCAACGCGCCCCTCCTTTCGCTAGAGCGTGGCCGAGCCGACTGGGTCGGGCAGCGCCAGCCGAGCCGGGCCGCGCCCCAATGGGCCGGACCCGGACTCGGGTTGGGACGCCCCGGTTCGGGCCGCCCCAGGGGGTCTCGGGCCGGGTCGGACCGGGCCCAAACCCCCTACTTTCAGGAAGTTTTCATTCAAACGCCCATAACATGGGCTAAGGACCTCTGATCGACGTAAAGTCAGCTGCGATGCGATCATTGGATCGATACGGTCATATCTTTATATTAAAATCATTGTTTCCGTGAACTTTGGGTATGGCCGAGTTGGTTCGAACCCGAAACAAACCTGGTCCTCGGAGCGAAAACGCTTATAACATGAGTCCGGATGTCCGATTGACGAGTCACTGACATTGATGGATTCCACTTGATGAGACAGAACTTTTGTTATACTTCTCCTAAGATTTGGATGTTGTTGGATAGTTGCCGGGTTGGATTGAACCTAAAATCCAATCAGGCCCCTGGAACAGAAAAGCTGATAAATTTCAGACCAGAAGTCTGTTTAACAAACCGTGAGCGGCGTTGGTGATCACATTGAGAAACAATCCATATTAGTATAACCTATGAGAGTTCGGGGTACAGTTGAGATACGACCGGTTTGGTTCGCACACGATATCAATCGGGCCCCTAGGACAAAAAGTCTAATAACACACAGACCGAGCGTCCGATCAACGCACCGTCTATTGCGTTGAGACCCCTATGACAAGACAATCATTTGAGATAATTCATCGTGGGACTTTTTGATACATGGAGTATCGACTTGTAGATCGTGGAGAGAACCTTCCCGGAGACGAGCGTACAAAGTACGGAGACCGTGTAGCTGGCTGAGACCTGAAGACTTCTGGTCCAACTCACACCGGAGTTACTTGTACAACATAGTGGGGATCACTACTCTGTTTGGGTGGGGGACCCATGGTGGGGAGATTAACTGTGTTTGGGTGGCAGACCCGCGGTACTCAACAGAAGTAGTACCTCTGCAGGCTATTAGGGGGGGTGAAATACTGTGTTTGGGTTAGAGACCCCAGCGTGAAGCACAACTGTGTTTGGGTGGCTGACCCGCGGAACTCGACAGGAGGAGTACCTCAACAGTCTTAGGTTAGTGATCAGTACCTCCGAGTTGTGACATGATCACTATACTCGACATAGATGGGGATGTTTAGCAGTTATGGTTTCGATAATGAAAATACTGGTTTGAGCTGAGTCTACGACCTTTGTGGTTTCCTCATGATTGAGATGTGTCACTTGATAACACAGGTGTATGTATATCCATATACCTAGGAAGTGGATATCTGTTGATTTAATTACCTTTGTGTTTCCTCGTGATTGATATGGGTTACTTGATAACTTAGGTATAAGTATGGGCTTATTCCTAAGTAAGGGTTATCTTTTGAGATCCTTCTTTGTGGTTTTCCTTGTTGGATTTAGTGAGACATTGAGGGTCTTGGGGTCGCTACTAAGTATCGTATACTCACCCATGCACGGGCTATATCCTCACCTCATTGTGTTGGTTGTAGATGACGGACAGCGCTGAAAGAGGCTGAGTGTTCGAGGAATAGATGGTACCCAGTGGTGGACTTCATGTCGAGACGATACTCGGAGGAGGTTGATGGGAGAGAGCATTGAGGAGGCTATCTGTACATACCCTTCTGGTAGGATTCGTGGTGGACGATCTAGGAGCTGCGCTATCTGTACCAACGCTTCAGGTAGGATCTGTGGTGGACGATCCAGGAGCTGCCCTATATGTACCTACCCCTCAGGTAGGATTGGAGGTGGATGACCAAAGAGCTGCTTCTTTTCTTCCAGATGTTTTTCTCTTCTGTTGTATTTCCTTTCAGTTGTATCTTCACTATTCAGTTGGGTTTGTATTATGGACCTTTTTAAATTTCATCACTTTAGTTTGTACATAGTGTATTTCATCCACTTGTACTCTCTAGTGTTTTCTTTACTTTTATAAAGGCAATCCCTTCCCATTTATCGGGATTTATGATTTTGGTTCTAGTCGCCACCCCCTGGCCTTTGGAAGGCGGGATTTTGGTAGTCACGGCACGAGCCCCGAGGAAGGGTCGTGACAATTACTTTGATACAATTTTTTAGTGATGTGTGGTCAGAAATTAGTATTTTTATCTCTAATTATATTGATGAGAACATTGTTTTTTAATTCTTCATGGAACATTAAATATTAATGAGTAAAAAAATTAATATTACAAGTGGATTGAGACACTATATTTCAATCTATAGTTAAAATAAAAATTTTATAAATCGATGCTGTTATGGTATAAAGTACTTGTGGACTATATAAATGTATAATTTTACTTTTCATTTATAATACAAAAGTATATATGAAACCATATTAGTCTAATTAGAAGTAATATCAAATAGCCTCTATTTCTCAGATGATTCCATCTAGGCTCTCAACTTATTATATATAATGAGGTTCTTAATATTTTGATTTTATGGTTTTTTGATTTGATGTATTTTGAGTTTTTTTAAATCTTACGTAGTTCTCTATTAATATTTTGAATAATTTGGATAGATATTATTATAGTATGCTAAACTATTTTTCTGGATGATGCAGTTTCATAAATATCTTATTTTCAAAATTTATATGATTTTATAATTGCAGAATGTTTCCTGATAGGAATAATTACAACATATATTAGTTAACTTTTTTTGATCCAATAAATCTATTACAAAAATCCTTTAGTTGGAGGGTGTTATTCATATGAAAATTATAAAAACAATTAAATTTTTTATTCCTCCTATTTTTTGATTTATTTGTAACAGAAATATTTATGTGTTAGTTACGTTCCCATTAAGTAGAAGAAGATTGGTTTCAATAATAATTAGAAAATATATTTGGTGAACTATATATTTTCTCAATAAAGGTGTAATTTGTTTTATTTTAGGTTAATTTAATTTTCTATTCAATCAATTTTTACTAATATCAATAGATAAATCTAATAAAATTATTAGTCATTGTATAAATATTTATCAATCATCCAATAGTGATATAAATTTTTTTAATGTTATTATTCATGTTACATACCTTCGTTATCTAATTTTCCCTATTTTTCATCCTTATAATATCATTTTCATCTTACATATTACTTCAAATTAAATTTCAGATGACCCCTATGATCAAGGTTAATCGAAAACCCTTTTATTTTCAATTTATATGTTTTGTGGACACATATTTTAATTTATCATATTTTATTCAACTGATTTGTTTCATTTGTGCACAATTAATGTATATTATTTTATATCATTCAATTTTTTAGTTATACATGGTTTATATATTTATAATACTAGTTTTGATAAAAAAACTATATTTAATATAATATATATTTGTGCACTTCATTTCATATAATCAATGTTATTCATCGATTTTCATTGAAAAATAATTTGAATTTTATAATTATAATTTTTTTCACATTAAGATTAATTTAACTCACAATGAATATTTAAAAAAATTATAAGGGGTGGGTTCATTAGTATAAATTATTCATATATAATATATTCTAATAATCTTGTTTTATAATAATAAGTCTTCAATGGTATGTAAATTTTCCATATATATAATTTTATGCAATTTGTTTATGGTGTTGTATCACTATCTTTTCATATATATAATGATTATTATTTTGAGATATTAATGATTCAATTTTATTTTATATTTTCTAACATATAAATACCAATTATAATACGAGTCATGACTTATAATCGAAAAAATATATAAATAATCAAATATATTTTTTTTAAACAAAAAATAATATTTTTTCATATATGTATATAATATCATTATTATATAATGTACCAATCATTTTATAGTTTATCATTAATATGTAACATTATTAATTATATAAATTATATTTTATTTATGAGTTATTATTGAAAATTATTTTTGGAAATGGTTAAATATTAAAGGGTGATAACATGTTTGATTTTATTTACATATTGAAAAATATTGATTTTTTTTAGTAAATGAAGATTTTTTCCCACATACGTTAAAAACCATCATTGGAACCCTTTAATAGATAAGTGGAAAATATTTTTATTATTACTATACTAGAAGGGATTTTGTAGTGGATAGTTACCAATTGTTTTAATTTTTGAATATCAATATGGAGTGTTGTTCGATGTACTATTGAGAGTATATCATTTGTTTGTTTTATGAACATAAAATATACATTCTATTGGTTTCACCATGGAAAATATAGGTATTTTATAATTAGTTCTTGTGGGTATATCCCATAATGCTTGTAGTGTACATTTTTTATATTATGATATATTAATATAGCATTTTTGGTACTTCTTCAATACATTCATGTTTATTCTATAACTATTATTTATGCTTATGTTAAAAAAAAATTCATTGGTTCATGATTTTTTATTGATATTAAACTTTTTGTTTTTTATTTCATAATATTATTATATTTTCATGTTATACATTCCTATATGGTATATTTTGAAATAAAAGTTGTGGACATCCCCAATAGCTGAATTTTGATGACATGTTTATTCCCAAGAAATATTTTTACTAAATAATATACAATTGAATTATAGAAACCATAATGATATTTTGTTAAATGTATTTATAATTTATTTTTTGTATGTTATTTTATTCAAATATGTGAAAAACATATTTTTTTCGGGTTTTATTAAAATTATATATCTTGAAATAGAGTGTGATTAATTAAAGTAATAAATAGTTTTAAAATTATTTAAATATAAGTAAATAAATTTTTAACTCTTTATCATTGAGAATAAATGATATATTTATCTTAATAAAAATATTTTATAAATTCCTTATGGGTATGTTGTCTCCATATTTTTATGATGGTATATAAGTTATGGATCCCTGATTTTTTTTAAATTATTCATTCATCCCAGGGATTGATTACAATAGGATTGTAAGGAGACCATGGGTCCTAAGGTGATGGGTTGTGTAACATATTGGGATATTCATAGTATTATTTTTACTAAACATATCAACAAATACAAAATTTACTCCCTTTTAACCACATTATTAGATATATTTCATTGGTGTCATTTGGAATGTATTTATATTGTTATTTGGAATTTTTTATTTGATTCATTGTTCATATAATTTCGTTTCATGGAATTTTTTAAAAAATTTATAGTTTACATGGATTTAACGTCCAAGAGATGGATTCATCATGTAGATGGGGCATAAACATAAGAATATAAAATCATTTACATATTATTATAGTCTAGTTATCATGAATTGTTTAGTGGAATTGGTTTACTCCCCAAACCATTATAGTGGTCAAGGTTCACTCCCAAGCCCATCATAGAAGACAATTACCCTTACTGATCTGGGTTCACTCTATAATATAGTATTGTCAATATCATGAGATATAAATATTTAACTAACACATATGATTGAGATATATTTCCAAACTATATCATAATAATAACAATATGAATTTATTCCACGTGATCATTAATAATTCATCATATCATTACCCATGAAATGAAATGGGGTTTGTAATTTTTTTATCATATCATTAACTACCTAAAAGGGAAATATTTCATAATAATTTTATAATTTGATCATATATCCATCCAGTAATGGGGGGGATTTAATTATTTCCATCATTCCATTACTCATGGAAGAAAAATGGGTTTATAAAATCAATTCCTCATTAACATAAAACATTTATTAAATTACTAATAATTGTATCATTTGATCATATCCCTATAATATTATAATTATCCTAAAAGGATTTTCTCATATATAGGGAATGACATTGAAATAATAATCAATTAAAATATTTCATAAGGAAAATAACCATACATTGATAATAATTTTTTAAAATTTATTTTTATAAAATATTATAAAATCCTTTTACTTGAATATATATCTAGAAACGTATATTGGAATCAATAAAAACGATTTAAAACATTTATCGTGGAAAATATATTTTTTAATTTGAAAAAAAAAATAGTTTATAACCTATATTTTTTATGAATACAAGTTTTTAAAAAAATGGAAACATATAAAGGATAAATCAATGAAAACAATTGTTATCATTGGGGGAAATTATTTTTCCACCATATACGTTAATACAAAGATTCTTTGCACACTCTTCGTAAAATAAATGCATGCATTATTTATAAAATGGAATAAATATTAATTAAATTTTTAGTAGTTTAAAAGGGGTTAAATTTCTTTAATTAATCAATGGAATAAATTTTATAATTTTTTTTAATTTTTTTTGAAAACATCATTTTCAATGAAATTTCATTTTTGATGAAGGAGATAAATAATGATTATTATTTTTTAAATATCGTTGAAATTATTTTATGATAAAATGATTTGAAAATTGAATTATAACATGAATGTGTCATGAGTAACTAGAGGATAATAAAATTAATGAAAATTAATGATATTTAGATAATAAGATTTTTGTATTTTATTTATAGTCATAAAACATATCTATAAATTATGGGATTTTAACACAAAACACATACCAATTTACTATCATTGAATAATAGGAACCATGAAATAATAACGTAAAATAATAATTTAAATATTTATAAAATAATTATATTCATTATATAACATTTATATGGGTCAGTATGTACAACTCATATAATATGATAGTTACATAACATAACTTATGTCTCAAATAATGATAATTAAGACAAAAAACCCCTTACAAATTTTTCGACATATTTACCGTAAACCCCAAGAAATAAAGATGAAAAAAATTGATTTTATAATAATAATTAATCTACATAGACGAATCACGAAACATATTCATGGGAAGTATAGTTATGAAATAATAGAAACATGTGGGGTATATGGAATTGTCTTATAAAAAATAAAAGGGAGATAAAAATCTCTTACCATGAGTCTCAACAAACATCGTACTCATTTTATCCACATTTATTATGAATATTTTTTTATGATAATATTAAATAACCATAATTATATATATAATTCCCTATATTATTTACTTATGTCCTTTTATTATCTATTTATCTACAATTCATTTTTAAATTAACGTTTCATGTAATTATCACTTTGATTTTATTATATGTTTGAAATTTTTATTTTTAGTCCCCTTAATTTGATCATTGTTACATAATAATTAATATAATAATAATAAGTAAATATGTATCATATTTATTAATAACTAATACTTTTACACGAAATCATGAATGATGGTTTTGATAAATGACGTGTGTTGCGAACATTGGGATGTTATGTTGTACATATCAATGTGTAAAATTTCCATTTTTAAGTTATCAATATATTAAAAAGATAAGTAATATTATCCCATTAATTTATTATAATATTATTTTAAATTATATATATTTATTTAAATATAATTATACATATCATTCATGTGGTGTGGTGATGAAAAGAAAGTTAAATCGCATTGTGAAGGAAATAGTCTACACTTATATAAATGATTTAATAATCATTTAGTGAGTTGAAATTTAAAAATAAAATTGGTATATTATCAGTTTAAGAATGATAAATATTCCATTAATACCAAAGTTAAATAATTTATAGATAATATAATTATTAAATTTATACTCACTGTTTTTAGGTAAAGCATTGGTGAAAGAAAATCATGTCTCTTCACGATGTGGTAGTCCATCATATACACAAAACAATGTTATTGTATCGCATAGAGAATGGAAATTTAAAATGGTATACAAGATATAATGACCGAATAATAATAATTATTTAATTAATTTTCTATATATACATTATATCAATCATTATATCCGATCATGAGAGGTGTTAATTGAAAAATGAACATCATCAGTTCATGAAGAGGTAGTCATCTCTTCAAAATAGTGGTAATTTCATAACACAATTGATTGGAGTGGGGATGATTATAGTTAATTACCATAACATTAAATTATCTATTTATAATTATTATACAATGTTTTTTTCAGTATTTTTTAGTATGTGTGGAAGATGGTGGACAAATAAATGAAATAAAAACATTTCTCGAAGAATGTTAACTATTTTTTGGGTATCCTCTTTAGGATTACACAAAATTTATTCTGATATTAGATTTATTCAAAACACATGTCTTATAGGATTAGAGGAGGTACATTGGGATATTATTTCTTCAGGAATTAAATTAATCAAATGGTTCTTAATGTATCATGAGAAGAGGAGATTTGGTGGTCTTTTGTAAATGAGGTGAGTGGAACATATGTAATGATTTGAAAAGAAAAATTTGTACCCATATTTATCACATGAAAATTATTAAAATGTATAATTATCATGAATTAGACATGGTAATTAAAATATATTTTTGTACAATTGTTTTTATAAAAGTTATTAGGTTATCTTAACACTTATCTTTTAGGATTTACACCCTAAAACCCATTTTTACCTTCACCACAATAAATAATTTTTAATTTTCTAGAAATTAATTTCATTTATAAATTAATATTATCTTATTATAGAATATAAATTATTTTTATACCCAATATTAATTTTATTTTTTAAAATTACATTAATATAAGCATAAAAATTTAATAATAAAATATTCACTAAGAGGCGATGAGAAAACCAATTTTTTAAAGATAAAATGTTCAATGTTTACTAGATTTTATATCAAGATATAATACACAATGATTAAAATGACATATATTGGATTAATTGATATATAATAAATATTATTTTAATTAAAATGCTATTTCATATATAAATAAAATTAATAAATAATTTAAAAAAAATTGTAGTATGTAATTAAAATTAATTATTTTTCAGTAGTCATAAAAAATAATACATTCACATTATTTCAATAATTTACTCTAAGATAATTTTGATATTTAGATTTTAAAAAATAAAACTATTAAAGAAAATATATTTCACATAAGTGTGGAATATTCTTTTCAAATTCAATTCTAAAAAAATTGATTAAACTTATTATTATAAAATTCGTTTTTGAGAGTGAAAAAGGATTTGAGAATATCTATTATCTAGAAAACACATGGAATTTATTTTACACATTTTTTTCAATATAACTTATATATATTCAATTAAAATAATTCACTAAATGTTTTATTTTATTCTGGTAAAACATGTTTATGTGGATAATTTGTTTTTCAAAAAATTATTCTCTCTATATTCAAATATTTTTTATTTTCCTTTCTAATTAATTATTCAATATGGAAATCATTATTTATATTTTTATTAAAATATATGTTCATATTTTTTTAATATTAATCACTCCCTCAATTCCAGAATAATTTCTAATAACTACCATATTAAATAATAATTTATTAATAGTATGTAATATTTTTTTGTACATGATATTACATATAACATAACCAAAACTCAATGTTTCATGTAATGAATTATAGACTCACTGTTTCATGTAATATAACATAATTTTTTTGATCCATGTAACAAAATATACATACATGTCTAAATTTATTAAAAAACAAATTATTTCACTTAAAAATTTGTGTGTCACATTATTCTGCCCAAAAATTGATTTTACCCTTGAAATTCATCCCAGTCTTGAATGCTAAAACATTTGAAAATTCATTCATTTAAATAAATATCATAAATATAAATAATAAAACATACCATTGAAATATAGAATGGTGTATGGGAATGTGATGTGGAATAATACATAATATGTTCCCAAATAGAAAAATATATGTTTGAATAGAAATAATGGAAAAATTAGATAAAAATTAGACCTAAATATTGATGGAGAGTGATAAAGAACATGATCATGACAAATTTAATGACCATAAATACATAAAAAAAGTGGCACGGATAGAATCATTAATATAATAAAAAATAATGATAATGCAAATAAAATTACTTCAATATCCTATAATAAATGACGGGGAAACGTATTAAATTTTGAATGATATCATATGAAAATGTACTACATGAAATATTTTTATTTCTTATGAACAATTTAATCCACTAGTTGTGACTTAATAATTTATCAATAAGTAAATTATTATGTGAAATTTATTTTTAAAATTCATAATAACTGAATAAAATCCAGAAATGAATGAAAATAAATTAATTCTATCTCATGTTAAAAAACATTAACACTTGTTTCCTAATATATTTTAATATTTATATGGGGATGTAATAAATTAATCATTAAAGCTCATCAAAATTTAAACATAATGCATTACACATATTGGTACCCTCAAGAACTATAAAAAATATTATATTATATATAAGGGAACTATATTTCACAAATATGTCTTAACATTAATCCTCCGAATATAATTGGGCTGCACTTAATGGTAACATAAAAATATGTCAATACCATCATAATATATTATCTTTAATATTGATAATAACAAAAATTACCACAAAAAATCATTGAGAACATGCATGCTTCCTAATGCCATCTATAATAACATAGATTATTAAATATATGTCACAGATCTAATAATGTTGTCACTCCAATAATGATAAAATAATCATCATTAACAGTAAAAAATTTATCAGTTCTGTGGACATAAATAATATCCAATTTAGTTATATATATATATTTCAATATTATATTTATGAAGACATTACCATTTTATAAACCTAAATAACATATTAAAGGTTATATAAATTTATTATCATTTTTTCAAAAAAAATACTTTTCAATTAAATCCCTTTTCTAGGTGATTAGTATTATTTAACATATTTTTTCATTTATTTAATGAAACATTAAAACTAATAAATATTTATATATTTTATTATTCATATATAATAATTCAGAAATTTTATAAAATAACCAATTTAGTAATACCACTTCTATCTCAATCCATTAACGAGTCTTTTCTATCATATTCATTACCAATGCATTCTTTTTATATGTAAATTGTAGTCTCTTAATTATCAACAATATAACAATTTCTAATACAATATTTCTGATTCTCTCCATGATAATTTCCATTTGGACGTATGTTTTCATCATTATGAAATGTTCTACATTTAAAACAAATAGTAGTTGATGATAACATATGAAAAAAACTACTCTCATCTATTGTGTTAATTGAATATATCAATTTTCCATTTCATTTAATTTCTATTTGTCATTATCCTCAACTCCAAAAACATATTATAGACCATGTAATCCATTTCCCTGAGTTCATATTTCCACATTATTGATGTACAATAATCTAAATCATCTTTCCTCCCAGGTCACCACTACACAAACTATCAATAAACATAAACATTATCTTATATGGTGTGTCCGAGATTTGGTTAAGTTCCACATTTTTTTATCATTTTCCATGATAACAGATTATGCATAATAACATTTTATTTTATTTTAATTATCATCCCATTTTGTTTCTAGTCATAAAAGTTTCTTTTTTAATCAATGCATAAAAAATTACTTATATTTCAAGCCATTTACTAAAACTAAAAAACATAGTTAGAGTAATACTAATCAGAATGGAAATCCAAAATAATCATGAAAGTCACTTAAAGGATGAATAAGTCATAAGACCTTATTTTTAGTCTAGGTAAACTTATTATTATTAAATATCAGTCATAATGATCATCTATTTAAATAATTATTTATTATAATTAATCGATATGTGAATTTTCAATGCATATCTCCCTGGCGGAGTCATACCTGGTATGCAACGAGGCATGTAGTCAAGAAATAGGTGAGGATTGAGTCCAACTAAATGTTCCCATTATGGTGTTATTATTCATAGTTAATTATGTAATAGAAGAAAATCCACATTAAATATCTATACATGGATGTTATTTGATGGAAACTACCCCTTTCAGTTACCATAATTATGTTCATTTATTATAGTTTAACTTATTATAGACACATCTAATGTTATTTCCCAAGAAATATCATTATTAATACAATTACGGATCACAATAACTCTTTCACATCAAGATTCAAATGGTTAATTAAATATTTATCCTGAAATAAAATATATAAAAACTTTGATTTATTATATTTATATTATATAATTATATATGAATGTTAATTAAATTAAATAAAAACTGCCTAAAGACTTTAATGGTTTAGTGTATTTAAGGTATACGTAAAAATTCAACTAATTTTGTGAAATATATTCAACATGTCCCATAAATATCATTAAATTTACTTCATTTATAATCATAAAATACTTAAAACCATTATTCATAACAATAGGAAAGAAAATATAAGAAATTGTGATTCCAAATGATCATAAAGGGGAAGTAAGGGAGACACATTAGAAAAACCTCAACATAATTGTATAAGACCATGATAATAACATATTAAAATCATACCATACATATTCTAGACCATAATCACATGTCAAAAAATATATATTGGTAGTTCATAATACATGAATAAAAAGTAAATCAAAGAGCATGAGATTTGAGTGCATAAAATTGGTATATTACATGTAATTTTTTCATACATAGTGGTATAGAAATAAATTTTATAGTAGTAAAGGAACACATACATGGATACCATAATCTAATAGTTTTACTCCCAAAACTGTATTATTAGTGAAGGTTCACTCCTATGACCATAATAAAAGAAAAATTACCTCACCAAACCAAGTTCACTCCCCATGCCCTTCTTGTCGATATCCTGAGATATAAATCATTACCCAATGCATTGGAGGGAGATATATTTATCACCAAAAACATAATAAAAATTTTACACATGTTTTCCAAAAGATCATAAAACATAATTCATATCCTAACCAATGAAATGAAATGGGTTTTATAACATTTCATAATATCATAACCGATGGAAAAAGACACAAGATTCATAATAATTTCATCATTTCATAGGATCATAAATTTTAAAAAATGTGAATATAGGATGATTTATATCATGGTATAACATGTGTTAGTATAATAAGATTCAAAAAAAACATCACCATAAACACAATCCATTTAGAGAAAGAATCAAAATGGTATTCTTGGATCATATCCCCAATAGAGAATATGTAACCTTAAAATATTTCATCCTATATGAAAAATGATTTTCAAATATAAATTAGTTAAAACTTTTCTTTATGAAAATAATTATTCACATAAAATCAATTTTTAAAACAAAATATTAATAAATTTTCTTGAAGTTCTTTTTATTTTAGAAAATCATTATAACATATATAGGATGCATTTGAAATCAATTAAAACAATTCATGAGGAAAATATAAATCTTTGATTGTTTTTTTAAATCATATAATTTCTTTATAATCATATTGCCTGAAAATATTCATGAAAACATATAAATAAATATTTATATAAAATTGTGGTCATTATGGTCAGAAATATTTTTCATGTTTTACAAGTTAAATTAATGCTTCCTTTCACAATTTCTACAAAATCCAAACAGACATTGTTTAAAAAATTACCGGAATATTCCTTTAAACAAATTTATATTAAATTAAATAATTCGTAAACATATATAAACAAAATAATTTCATTTTTTCTATAAGGATTTTTATAAAAAAAAAATTTGGATGACACATTATTTTGGACCAACAAGATAAATAAATGATATTTTTCATAAAGATAGCTTTTTATTTATTTTAATTGAATAAAGTGTGTAAATAATTGTATTAATACCTGATATTATTTTTAATATATTTATTATAAAAATATTAAATATAATTCAACATATTTATATCATATTATTTCAAAATTGGAGACTTAATTGAATATAATGTAGATGATTGGTGAAATTGTGATGTAACACCATTACAATTCGGCAATGATTAATCATAGGTATGATTAAAGAATGAAAATAAATGAAAAAATAAATATCATTAAAATAATTTTATTCATTATATAAAATTTCAATATTTCAATATGTTCACCTGATATAAGAAAATTGTTGCATAACATAAATTATATCCCAAAGAATGCAAATTGAGACAAAAATATCTTACGAGATATTTTAAATTTTGAACCATAAAATCCATGAAAGATACATACTAAAATGTATATGTAAATAGAAACGATATTAAGTATAATTATAATAAGATTAATTCATAGGGATTATATACACTATATAAAAGAAACATTTGGTGAGTATGGAATTTGACTCACAATAAATAAAAGTGTGATGAAAAACCCATACAAAATGTTCCAAAATTACTACATACTTGTTAAAACCTCATATATATATAATATATGTTTATTATTCATATATAACAAATCAATAATTATATATATAATTCATTATATGATTTATAATGTTATTTTATTACTGATTATTAAAAAATCCATGTTAATGCCATGGTTTGTGAAATAAGCGTTTTATTTTTCATTTATGATTCGATTTATTATCTTTGATCCTATTAATATGATCATTATACCGTAATCTCCAAGATAATAATCATGATATGATTATAATATTTTTAAAAACTTTTTAATTTTAAAACCAATCATATGTTATGGTTTTGATTAAAGAATTATGTTACGGCCAAAGAGAGGGTAGGTCGTACAAACACGTGGATAAAATTTACATTTTTCTAAAATCATTTTAGAAATTTGGAAAAGATTTTCTTATCATTAATTATTTATTTTAATATCCTAAATAGAATAATTTTTCATTAAATATACTAATGCATATAATCTATATATTTTATAGATGAAACGATATCATCACATTGCTTTGTGAATGCGGTAGTCCACACATACACGAACGACGTTACCACCTTTCAATTAGTGATAATATAAGAAATAGAATGATATATTACACAATTATAGTGATTAATATGTCATTAATATCATAATTATGTAATTTATATAAAAAAGTATTAATTAAATTTATCATTAATAATTACCATGTAAAGTGTTAGGGAAAAAAGCCCATCCATTCAAAATGTCATATTCCTCTATAAACATGTGTGACGTTATCGTATAACTGATAGAATAGAAATTAAAAATTTATATTTGATATAATTAATATATATTTATATAAATATAATAAATTCCATTTATATAAATTATATAAATAATTATATGAAACCATGTGTGTGGGTAATGGAAAATAGATTTTCATTGGATCATGAGGTCGTACACCTCCGTACACATGAGTGATGATTTGGTAACCCATTTGATTGATGTATGGATGGTTGTAGGTCATAAAAATAAAATTAAAACATCAATGTATATATAATAAACATATTTTACTATTTCAATAAGGATTAATAATAATTGAAGGATGTGGAGGATGAAAAAAAATAAAATCAATAATTGAATAACATTACCTCTTATTTGACTAACATCATTAATATTGAACCAACAACATTATAGGGATTGAATTATGCCAAAAATAATTCTTCAAATAGTATGGGAGGGATGTTGGTAAGTAATTTGTTCATTTATTAGCTGATCAAAAAGGGGTTTAATGTTTGAGGAGGAGATAATTGGGGTGGCCTTAAATAATTAGTTGACTAGCACACATATAATTTTTTGAAAACAAAATGGTCTACCCACAGTTGATTACATCCCACAAGGAGCCAAAATAAATTATTATTAAGTCATATAAATAATAGGGTTCGAAATTTTGTGAAAAAATATATTTTATGTTAGTATTTTGGTTTTTTAAGACATTATATTTTTCGTTTACCGCCATGGTAAACCCCTTTAAACCTTAACTAGTGTAATTATTTTTAATTTTTTTCTTTAATTGATTTTGGTCTTAAATTAATCTGTCGTTATTAGATAAATTAAATTTAAATTTTTGCATGTCTCAAAACCATTTATCAACAGTCAATTAACATTTTTGGAAAATTTTAATTTAAAATTTCTCCTTTAGACATAAAGACACATCACGTTTATAAAATAAAAAATGATCAAATGGTTTCAATTTATTTATTTGAAAATAAAATATAAAAATAAATCCAATGGATAAAATAGTATTTTTAGATATTTTATTTAAAAAATTTTAATTTAAAAACAATTACAATTTAATTAAATTTATCAAATAATTCAAATTAAAATGTTGTTTTTAATTAAAATTTAAAAAAATGTCACTAACCATAAAAAAAATTCATTTTCATAAATTTCATAAAAATTAATCCCAAGATATTTTTTCTATAATGAATTAAAAAATTATATTTCTCTATTGAAATAAATTTCTAAAATATTTATAAATTTTTTTTATATTAAATGGATAAATATATCAATATTGGTTTTTAGAAAAATTAATTTCACGTTTAAAATTAGATATATTTGTTTCTTTTGTCTATAAAACTGAAAAAATGGATATTAACTAATTTATTGAATTTATAACATAAAAATTTCATTAAGATCATTCATGAATAGTTATTTGATTAATTTATAGAGGTAAAACATGTTTGAATTCCTTAGAATAGTTTTTCAGAATATGATTCTCTTTTTTTCAAAAGGATTTAATTTTCATTTCAAATTTGATGGACATTAATGATTTCAGAATATATACATATTTAAATCCTATATACATATAATTTAGTTATTCCTATTGAAACCCATGATTCTATCAAAATCGATGATATATATTATATTAAATAAAAATTTATTAATATCATGATCTGTTTTTTTGGACATGGTGTTTTTTTTAACAAAAGATAAAATCAGCATTACGTGAAATGAAATATAAAATCTGGGTTTCAATTTCGAAAACTAAACATGTTTTTGTGTGTAATAAAAAATATTGACAAGAATAATGATTCCATAAATAATATGTTTCACCATAATTTTAGAGTGTTAATGTTTCTCTGACAGCTTGAGGTGGAATAGTCATGCCAGGATACTGAAAATACCCACAAGGAAATTCACATCTTGAATTTGAGAAGGACATGAGTTAGGTTTAGATGGTTGTTCTGGGGGATATCAGAATGTGAAAAATTGTAGTCGTGGGTTATTCTCATAATTTCTAGAGTGTCACTATGTGTTATACCATTATAATTATAGCTCAACCTATTAAATAAATTTTTCATGAAAATTTTGGATATGAAATCAGTTTTCAGGTCATGAATTTTCCTGGGTTGTTTTAAAAGACATTTTATGTTACATGATTTCATACAAATACTCATTAATTCATTCCTTCTAACCCATAATTCATAATGAAAATGGTGGTTTAGGGTTTTTATTTTTTTGGGAACCCAATTAGTCTCTTCCCTCCACTGATTGAAGAATGTATAACTGAAATTGAATCCTCTATGTGAGTTATATCCATTTCTATTTATCTATTATTCAAACACACCATGGAAACAACTAATTCAATTTTGAATTTTCATGAAATTTATTTAAAAATTATATAGAGGGTCTACTGAATCATGAATAATATATCCATGTGTGATGAGATTTAATATCAATATTGTTATACAGTATCCATTATTGGTGATCATTTGTGTTTGATGGTAGATTCATTATATGTACGTTTTATGGATTATCATTCCTATTCTTCCAATTTATCCCATTACAATATTTCTTTTTCTGATGTTACATAATAGGTTTGTTTCCTAGAATGTTTCTAAATCATGTTATAGATCAACCTTAAATAGATGTTAATTTTTTTTGGAAAGGATGTTTCATATAATATTTATTTCATGTTAATTTTCATTAGTTATTATATTTTAGGATTCTATATTAGTTTAAATAATTATAAATTAGATATAAATAATTAATTTTATAACTTTGAAATGGGATAATAACCCATGGTAATATATTATATCTGATTAATCATGGGTGACCCCAATAATGTTTGTTGACCATACTCAACAAGGAGTTATCTTCAATAGAAGTAAGAGGTCTAAATTAGTGATATTATTATTTTTATTATAGTATACCATATTTTTTATATTTCTTTCTTATTTCATGCTTCTGACCTAATGAAATTGATAATTCACTACGTTAATGAAATACTATGTATAAAACTCCATCAGAACCCAATGGGTCCATTGGTTTTGATACATCGATATTTTTTCCACCATAGGGGAGTTCCAACACTTGAATCATGAATAAACTGTGAGAGGAATAAAACTAGACCACATTGAATAACTAGAAATTTGTAATTTTAAGGCGTAAATATGTCAAATGGTTTAGTTTTTGATCTAGGAAAAGGATTAACATGGACTTAGAATAATTTCTTAATTATTATTACTATCATGGGAATAAATATAATGGCTTAATAGTGATAAAATGACATTTTAATGGAATTGTTTAAAATTTTACATGAATCATGTATATGATGGTATATTTAAAAGTAACAATTTTTTTATGATTAGGAAATGGATATAGTTAATTTTTTAGGATATTGATAATATGGTTTAAATTTATTTTTCACTTATTTTTTTGTTGACATTCATTTTGAAAATGGGTAAAAGGTATGAACAATTGGATTTTTTTAAATAGGCATGATAAAATAGTGAATTATATAAATAATGTAAAAATTATGATAAATGAGAATAATTCATCAATGAAATAAATTTTTTTCAATAGGGATGATATTTTGTAAATATTGATCACTGTAATAATTGGTTTCCAATTAGAAATTAGATTATTTGATATTATGGCTTATGATGACATTAATATTATGTTGGTATAATGGTCATATGAATTTCATTCATATAATTACTATTTTTAATTTATTTTGTTATGATTTATTTAAGGGGAATGGTTTTTACATGACCTATTGATATATTATTTCGTGATGACATAGGCTTGTGTTTAGTAATTGACAACACTATATGTGATGCATTAAGGTCAATTGTAAGGATATATTACATCCTAAGGTAAAAATATGTGGTAAACATTTATCATTATTTGTAAGACGAATGGTATTCAATTCTAATATATTGTAGGATATGTGGTTTGTAAATCACCTAAGGGAATGATGTATAGTAATTGAACTACATAAGGGTAATTTGATTATTCAGTAGATTATTGAAGCCATGATTATTATCATATCTATGATAGTTCCTCTTATTGTTAAAATGTTATATTATTTTTTTACTTGGTATGATAATGATTCAACAAATTTGGATGATCTATCTAGGTAAATAAGGACAAACCTCTTAGTAAATACATCAGAATTGAAGCTAGGGTTGGTTTGGCTGACCAGTTTTTTCAACCAAATGAACTGGGTTCCATAGGGTTATATTTGGTTTGTATTATTATTTTATTAATTATTAATATTATTTATCAAATTATTTCATGCATTATAAATTCATATATTTTTTTGGATAACAATTATGGAGAAATATAATCATCAATCCCTTCCTAGGATGCCACGTAACGTGATATACACAATCAAACATATAGTTTCTGGAAAATAAAGGATGGGATGATTTCTTGGATATTATAGTCAATAATGGTATCTAAGATAGTATTTGGATTTTTTATGAGGTTCCTCATAGTGATTTAGTTGATCTCATTATTTTTTTATTTGATTTATTCTTCCATGTGCTTATGACCATCCTAATGGGAAGATTGCTGAATTTTCTAGAATGGTAGTTCGGGACTAACTATTTTTAATGTATTTTTACTTGTTTTATATTAATTGATGTGTACTATGATTATTAATTCCCATTAAAGATTTTATTTATTTATTATCGATGTTATATACTAATATAGGGGGTATAGTCTCCCCACCATTCTATCATTGACCCTTACGGCTAGGTGGAATCCACTGGTGTATATGGAAGAATTCTAATGGTCACGTAGTGAACTGTTTTTCCTTTTTTATATTGTAAAATGGGTGATATAAAATAAATTACTATCAGTGGATTATGTTTCTTTTTTTAACATATGATATTGTGATCTGGTATATAAGATATTTAGGAATTATTCAAACCCTGTATTGGATTACACGGTTCTACATTGAGAAGAACAATTCTGGTAGAATGTCTATATTATTTGGGATTGTGGATTCTATTAAGATTTTCATGGTCATATTCTTATATTATTTTCACCTTGAGAGACACACATGATTTGGATTATTTATTTTTTATGGATATCTGTATTTCTTCTAATTACAAATTCTGTAATGATTATTTACGACTCTTAGAAAATGATGGAAAAAATAACTCTCATATATCATATTTGGTAAGTATGTAACTCCATAGTTCTAGGTGCCTCCCAAGGGTTCCCCACACCTGGTTGGTCACATACCTCAAGCACATTTCCCCGAATTCCAAAGGCTTCTGACTATTATCAAGGTCCTTTTGTGTTACTATCTGGAAACTATTCTTTCATTGGCATAGTGAACCAACAGAAACAAATATTAAAAAGTAGCAGAAGTGGTAATATCTTACAACAAAAGTAAACAGTGTAAACCTGATAGTATAAACAATGGTATCATATATGTAAATAAATGATTCATATCACATGTATCTTGGAAGATTCATAACAGGTCACAATTCTAGAAATACTATACATAAACCAATGTACTGAAAATAGTAAACTTCAATAGAATATGAAGCCTCAACATGGTTCCATGATCTCCAGCTCCAATCATCAATCAACTAAAATATGTATAAGGGCTCTTTCCTTTATCTATAATGAAACCATATAACATGTTTGGGTCCAAAATAATTACCCAAATAGGGTGTGAGATGAATCCTTGCATGAAACCACCAAATATATGTGCCTAACTGTTAGTGAATATATATTTTGGGAAAAATACCGAAATGAATCAATAGACTAGTATGTAGTCAAAAATAAATAATCCATCCATTTTCAGTTACATTAATCTTCATTTATAAATTATTTAATCCTTTGAATAATGTAACCTTAGGATATAGCATAAACTTTTTATCCCCATGTTTAATAATGAAAAACTTGTGTCTCAAAAGACCGTATAATAATCATGTTAAACTGAGTCCAAGACTGTGATTGGTCTTTTCATACTCATCATAATCATTCAAACATTAACAAGTATCAATCTGGGGAATTTCTCATAGTCAAATCCCTACTAGTCTCACATATCACCCATTTAATAATAATAAAAACCCTTTGGAAATGCTTAAAAAGTCTAACCCCTTTGGTCCCTCATACGACTAATCAAAAAAAAGAACCAACCCGGTACCTCTCATGGTCAATACCCCATGGTCTACGTTATAATGTCCCCTTGGAAGCTCTCATAGTCAATTCCCTAGTTTCCAACAGTTATTTAATAATTACCCTCTAGGCATCACTTACTATCTAACCCCTATAGTCAATTAACTAAGGATGCTCTCATAGTCAATACCTCTGGTCAAACATAATATAAATTCTGAATTAATAGGCCGTCTGTCGGGAATCTCTCACATTCAATTCCCCTTTTTCATGCATTCATAATGTGAAACAATCACATCTCATATAAACAAAAAATCCATCAACATTGGGAAAGGAAAAAAAATAATCCCTAACAATCATTCTAGAACAAAAAATAATAATAAAATAAAACAAGTGTAACACCTCTATAATCAAGGTAATAATCCTTATTCATAATAAATAACCCTTTACTGAGAAAACAAACCATAGAAGGCATCAAACACGGTTAAATTACAAAATATTCAATACCCTCATCTAGGGGATTCATCACTTTTAGCTTATATAATCCAAAGAAAAACTATGAAATGAACAAACCACCTAGTATGATGTCATATTATGAACACTATCTAACGTCTGCAATTGAATTAGCCTACAACGTCGTAGATCTAAAAAAAGGTAAAACATGATCAAACACTAATATCTCATGAGAGTGGGTAAATCATGAATATATACTCTAGTGAAAAAGAGAAATCACTAGTGGGAATCCATCCCACCTGACGGTGTCTCAAATGGAGCTCCGATGGAGGAACAAGATGAGCATGGATATTTCTGGTCGTACATCACTCTCCTATACAAGACTTGGGAAGAAGAAGACAATTATGAATATTGGATGTGACCCATGCCTTATTAATAAAATATAATGAAACATAAATGTAATGATAATTTAATGTACACACCCCCACTTTTGGAAATCATTGAGGTCATCCACAGGGCCATGTAAATGGCACTTACATGACCAATATATTGTTATGTGTGGAAACTAGGTACATGATGTGTAACCAGGAGTACACGACATATACATATAAAATATCTCTTTCTTCCTTATTCCTCAAAACAACCAAAAATAAAGATCTATAATTGGAAAGAATTTATGGCTTCTTACAAACTTCCAACTTAAAAAAATCCATCCATGAATTTCCCTTATAATGGTGGAGAAGAAGAAACTTCAAACAACTCTAGCCACTATGATCGAATTTCGGATTCCCTCTCCAAAGTCTCGTTCTTTACTCACCAGTTATTCCATAACATCTTTATTAGAGTAACAAAATTTCCTTGGAGATCCTTCGCATTGTGATCCACAACCTGTATAGGGTGCTCCTTGAAGGATTCATCCCTCTCAAACTCATGCTCAGGGGGTTGAAAATGTAATATGGGCATGAAATGTAATGCCATATGAGAGAAACTTGGAAGACATCATTCATATCCTGGTACCAATGAGGTAACTAAAAATCATAGGAAACAGGTCTGACTCTCTCCAATCCTTTAAACATACTGAAATACATCATTTAATGTTTCCCATGACTCCTAATCTTGTTTTGTTCTAACCTCGACGTGACATAAAATAAAACCTGATCTCCGACCTCGAAATCAAGAGGTCGTCTATTTTGATCAACATAAGATTTATAGAGATACTGCACAGTATCCATCCTATATCTAAATCAACTACACATGCTTTGTGTTCTCCTTGACAAGATGAGGTCCAAGCATATATGCCTCTTCTACCTCCATCAAACATAGGGGTGATCAACATGATCTACCATACAAAGCCTTATAAGGTGTCATCTGAATTTTCACCTGGAAAATATTATTTTATGAAAAATACAATAGGGGTATATGTATCACCCTATAATCCCTAAAATATTGGATTCATGCTTGTATAATGACTTTCAAATCCTGAATCGTGTGCTCAGACTGGCCATCTCCCTAGGGATGGTAAGCTGTACTCAGATGTACATGTGTACCCAAAGCCATCTATAGTATCTTCTATACGCAAATGGTAAACCGATAATCCATATCAGAAATGATAGAGTGATGACAGCCATGAAACCATACAATCTATAAGATGTTCAACCTTCCTAGGTGATCAACACTGAAGGATTCAATTATCGGAAGTAAATGTGTAACCTTCCTGAGTCTGTCAACAACAACCCATACAATATCATTCCCTAGAAGTGACCTTGGTAGACCCATCATGAAATCCATCACAACATTATTATACTTCTATTAGGGAAGGGGTAACTATTTTAAAATCTCATTTGGTCCCTGTTTCTTAACCTTCAACAGCTTATAAGTGGAACATCTTATAAAAAACAAGCAACATCACTCTTCATACCTGGAAACCAATACTGACGGTGTAAATATCGATACATATTGGTGACATGAGGATGAACTACCCAAACTGAGGAATGAAAATATCACAAAAGAACCTCGAGTATGTCTTCTAACACCCATATGCGCCCATGAAAACAAAATACCTCATCCTAACCTGTTGTCCAACCAGGAGTGGGGTCTTCTCCTGACACACTCTCCCATAGGACTAGGTCTTGAGAATCTGATAGCTACCTCATGCACACTCGGTCAAATAGAGTATAGGTAACTACTATATAAGAAAGAATATTCCACCCCTATCTATCATGCACCTCTAAATGAATCTCTGATAACATATCCATAATCTTCCACTCACTGATGGCCTCCTTAACTGAATGTATCTCAGTCCTCCTACTCAATGCATCTGTCACCGCGTTGCCTTTCTGAAGCATATAGGCAAGCACAATGTCAAAATACTAATGGTAATCATCCCAAATTTACTATCTCAAATTCAGATCATGCTGAGTAATGATATAATTTTGAAATTTTTCGGTCATTGTACACTACAAAATGATCACCCAAAAGATAGTTACTCCAAAAGTGTAAAGAATGCACAACTGCAGCTAACTCAAAGTGATGTGTCAGGTAATTCCTCTCATGATGCCTCAACTGCCTAGAACTGTATACAATAACTCCTTCCTCTTTCATAAACACTACTACCATCACAATACATGATGCATCACAGTAATCAGTGAAACTCTTTCTCAGCTTCTGAAAAACTAGAATCAGTCTTGAATTCAACCTCCCCTTCAGCTCCTGAAAGTCTGAATTGCAAGAATCTATCTATAAGTAATTATCACCCTTCATAGTGAATCTCGTCGGTGGAACTGCTATACTTAAGAAGTCTTGAATAAAGATCCTGTAGTAACCAGCATTCCCAATAAAACTCTACACATCAAACACATTCATCTGCTGCTCCCAGGAACCTACTTCTCTCACTTTATCTAGTTCTACTAAAACTCTTGTCTCTAAAATAAAATGTCACAATAAGTGAATTTGGACTATCCAAAAGTTGATTTTTGAGAGATTTTAATATAACTGATGCTCTCTACGTGTACTCAATATAATCGAGAGATGGGTGGAATGGTCATATCATGTGAGAGAGGGAAATAAGAAATCATCCAAGAAAACCACCTCTAAATAATCAATGTAAGGATCGAACACTCAGTTCATTAGTGCCATGAAAACATCATGTGAGTTCATGAGACCGAAATGAATAACTACATAATTGAATAGACTATACCTTCTCTGAAAGGACATAAGAGGTTTATCTTATGGTCAAACACGCAACAGATGATTACCAGATCTCATGTATATCATCGAGAACACTCAACCTCCTCGAAGCATGTTAAAGAGATCATCAGTCCTATAAAAGAGATATAGGTTCTTGATAATCAACTGGTTCATCATCCAATAGTCAAGAAAAATTCTAAGGGTACTGTCTGCATTCATTGCAAACAAAATAGAAAAATCAAAAGGAGATGTACTGGGTTGGATGAAACCCTCCACCTGTAACTACTCTAACCGCTTCTTGATATATTGTAAATATGTTGTACACCTCCTATAAGGTGGAATGGTCATAGGTTTCACTCTAGGAATAAGATTATTATAGAAATCTACCTATATTTCTAGAGGTAATCCTAGAATGTCCACCATTGTAGGATAGTCCATCTGTGAAGTCCCATAGTCATACAGATATAAACTATACATCTAGGAAGTAATTCCTACCAACCCATGATGCTGGGGTCCATCTCTACTCACATGGACATCCCATTAATCCTTGTATATAATAGACCCACCCTCTGGTGATGTGAAACTCACCCTAGAGAAATATTTGTCAACAGAGTCCTGAAAGGAGAATAACTAACCCATTCCGAGAAGGACATTAAAGACCATAATCTACAATACATATAAGTCTCATAATAAGTTGAACCCACCATCCTCAAGAATGAACTCCATGCAATTATCTACACAAGTAGTACTAATCTCGAAAAGAGTGTATAGCTTCATAAATTCTTCAGATGTATTGATATATTGGGAAAGGATCTCCACAATAGCAATAGATATGGAAATATGGGAACCTCCTGTATTGAAAATTGAATAAGCTTAAAATGAGGCAACAAGAATCATACCTATATCCATTCAAGGTATGGGATCCTAATCCTTCTGGGTGTTCTCCACTATGAATGTCTAACCTGTACTATTTCCATGTGACCCTTCCTGACTAACCTAAGTAGATCCACCCCGCATTCACTGAAACACTACCGACTAGCTACCACAACCATGAATCCTCAAATACCTGAACGCCCGGTAGAACTACAATTCCTTGATTGATGGAAAATTGGTGGCACTGATCATGAATGAGGAGTCCTAATATAACCCATACCACCAACTGATGGTGAGAAAAATTGGCAAAAATACTAAAGATGACCCATCTTTCAACATGATAGGCACTCAACTGGGTATCTCCATAAATGTGGTGTCATATTCCCACTCTTCCAGCACTTGTAGCATACCACCTTACTAACTAAAGAATCATCTCATGAAATATCCCTACAATGATTCTGGTTATCTGTCGAAGGGTAACCAACACTGGATGCTGAATCACCCGGGATCACTACTCCCAACTACATCAGATTTTTCTCATTAATCAATCATTGGATTACTATAGCCGTCACCAAAGTCATCATGAAGACATTCACCTGTGATCAAATATCATACCTGATACCATCCTCCGACATCCAATACAAAAATAAATCATCACATCTCAAAATAGATGTGAAGCACTAATGATATGTAAAATGAGAAGTGTAACACATCAGTGAATGAGTGTCTGGATGTAGATGCATGAACACTCCGGATCGAGCATCCCTCGACGTCTTGTGGTAGATGTAATCATATAAGATCCTATATAACTCTTATGAAACCATATCCTGATGATGTATGACATGTGAGATAAAATCCCAAATTATCATAGCAGAATCACCTATCACGAACGTAGCAAGATTCACCCTCCTCTCTAGAGGCATCTCTAGATGCTCAGTGATAGAAATCATGTCGTACAATTGTGACTCTAGAACCTACGGTCCTCCATCCCCTGAGAAAGTGGGAGGATGTTGCTTCTAGAACACCTGTGTTTTCTCTTCCATAGAAGACACATGATTTTTTACCCCATGAAAATTATGCATCATCCTCAAAAATCTGTCGTCGAACTCTTCATCAGCAACTGTGTCTGGTATAACAACTAGTACCAAGATGGGCATAACCGGAGGATCTGTTGGTAGTCCTTGATCTATATTTTCCGGTTTTTGGTCCGCATCATATAGCTGGCACCAAACCGAAGGATGTATTGGTGGTGTGACTATTCATGGTCAAGCACAAACCTCAGTTAAAAAATATTAAGGGAAACAACTTAGAAGTGCATGAAGGATCAGGAGAAGAAAAAATTTATGTATTACAAAATAGGGTTAGAAGGCATGTCTAGCCCCTACCTAGCGTGTTCCATTACGCTTTTAAATGGAGTGTACCTCAGCCATACATGGTCATGTAACACACCTTACACATGGAGTTTTCTCCAATGATGTGGCGTGTACTTGAATTTTCCCTCCTTCCTGAGTACTTCTACACGGCTAAACCACATAGTTCTCTTCTGAATAACACTACGTAGTGTGTCCATCCTAAACACTGTGTGTACCACTTGTGTTATAACCACCTGTGTTGTTAGTCACATAGTCATAGACAAGGTCTACTCTACACAACGTGCAGGAATGGGACATTGTGTGTACGATTAATGTTTTATCCACCTGTATCATTAGACACACATCTGAATTCATGACCACTTTGGCATGAAATGTACTACTAGTACAAAACTTCTTCTATCCATGTATTCCAAACCGGTGTCTCTTCTAACACATTTAGTGTCATGGTAAAAGACTATACAGTGTGTACGTTCAATACACGATGTGTACTTAAGAAAAATTGTTTCTTCCCAAAGAGAAGAGCATATTTCATGTGTTCACTACTACAAATATGGCCTTTATGAGTGCTATAAAAGTCCATTTACAGCCCTAAAAAAGGGTTGTTAACATCTAAGAAGTTAAAGGGGTACCTTTTATCAGTGCTAAAAAAATCACTGATAAAGACACCTTTTACCAGTGGTCAAAAAAACAATGATAAATTGGTCCGTTTTCACCACTTTTTAGCACTGATAAAAGTTAAAGAAAATAATTAAAAAAAATTAAAACATATTTATGCAATTCATGGTGGGGTGTCAACCGGGCTTGAATACTCCTTCAAAAGTGCCCACCCAACCCTAGCTCGCACAACCCACCCACACCCTCACTCATTAATAGTGCCACCACCCCCTTTAATAGTGATATCCCTTATTCCCCATCCGTGTGTGGGACCAGCTTCCCATGTATTCGAACTCGGGACCTATTGCATGCACTCCTAATCCATGACCACTACACCATATTGCTTTGTTATTCATTTATTAATATATGTATTTTTTATTATAATATACTTAGTAATAATTACTCTTATATTAATATATATATATATATATTAATATATATATATATATATATATATTTAGTTATATTAATATATATATATATTTAGTTATATTAATATATATATATCTGTATATTAATATATATATACATATATTAATATATATATACATATATATATATATATATATATTAATATATATAGTTATATTTAAATATTAATATATTTCTAAGTAATTTAATATGTATTTATAAGTTCATTTTAAAATACATTTATAATATTTGCTTTTTGTGCATGTTTATAAATAAATAAATACATATATACAACATACAAACACACAAACTTATATATTATATGTGTATATATAAGTATAATTATACATATTTATATATATTTACAAATATTATATATTTATATGTATATTCATATGTTTAGAATATATATATAATATATAACAGTTTTTCAATACAGGAGCACACAAATAAATAAATATATATACACGTACACATTATTAGGTATATAAATATAAATATATTTGAAATTTAAATAAACTGGATATATGTATTCTTATTTAGATAAGGCTCTTTTATTGAGAAATATTTTTTATATGTAAATAATATTAATTATTTATTTATAAAATTAAATTTTTATTTCTAAATATATAATAAAATATGTATATATTGTTATATGTTTGATTAAAAATAATAGTATATTATGAAAAATAGTAACAACCCCTGAACTCATGAAAAACAGGTAAAAATACTGGGACTCTCAAAACCTGTAAAGTTCTAGTGTCCGTTCCAACTCTGTGAACAGTCAAATCGAAAATCATCAAATGAGATTTGATATGATTGGTGGTGGAGGCCAAACATAAATATAGATCATAATTTACAGTTATTTGTAAAAATATTAGACAAGAAAAATGTGTTTGAAATGGGGGATTTAAAAACCAAACAAATCATAGAGTCACTGAAATGAGAATAACATCATATCCGAGTGTATGTTTCAACTACGTGACTATTCAAACTAAATATCATGGAACTAAATAAGATATTATTGGTGGGAGATGCCAAATACACCCATAGTTAAGGAGTTGTTGTCGTTTTAAGAAAAATTGGATATGGAACTAGACACGAATAGGGAATTTTGGAAGACTTATGATGGTTTTTTGGGGGTTTATGGTTTGGGACATGACTATAACATTGTTCCAACCATCCTTTAGTGTATATATCTTCACTACCTTTGATTGGATTTGTGGTAGAGCCAAAATGGACACCTGGAGTGAATGTTATGGCCATTTGAAGTTGGAGTAATTTTTTGGAGTAGTATAACTCTTATATCTTCTATTTAATTGTTCTTATTACGATTTTCTATTGGACATGGTACTCACTCATCTCACAAGCTTTGATTTGACTAGTTGGGGCACTCCAATGGACTCATAGAGCAGAACTTTGTCTCTGGGTGTTCATTTTGACACTACCACATATCAAATCAAAACATGTGAAAAGACACACACAATGGTGACCATAGAAACTCCTTATCAAATTATTTTATGACCAAAAAGTCCCAAAACACCATTGAAAGTTCATAAGTTTTTCTTCGGCTATACTCTTTTCCATAACATCTGCTTCGGGTTTCTGTTTTGCCTCTACCACAAATCAAATCAAACCTTGCGACTAGACCTATAATCCAGTGACCACTGAAACACCTTATAATATATTTCTAGGTTCTAAAATGTCCTTAATCCTTCCAATATTTCATAATTTCTTACCCGGGTGTCCATTTTGTGTCTACAACATATCGAATCGATCTAAAACATATTTGAAAAATAAATATTATATTTATATCAATATAAATATACATATATATCAACATTTTTTCTATGTACTATAAATATATTTATATATCAATTTATTATTTTTTATGAAATATGTTTTTTATTGAAATATACTCCTTAGCAGTTCTAGGAGAAAAAATGCCAAAAATGCCCCTATAAGCACTACTATAAAAAGCACTAATAAAGGCAACCCCGTTATCAATGATTTCTTTACCACTGTTAATGGATGGTTCTACAGAAACCTATTTTTTTGTAGTGGTTCATAACACATCATTCCATTTTGTGTGGTTTTCAGAACAGTAAACCAATAGAACATATCCAGAGCCCCTAAAAACATAATATATTGTGCATGGAATGAATAATAATGACCCATGAGTGCCCATAATCCCCACGAATCATAGTTTCACATTCTTATTCATATCATAACATGAAAAAATAATTCTAATGTTCACACATGATCAACACAATTCTTATCCAAGAGGGCCCATGACCCCTTAGGGACTAAATTTTGGCGTCCACCCAATAGACAATTTATATATGCCAATACCCCATCAAAAGAGATGTCATATTTCTCATGACATCTATAACAAAAAAATTAATATATATCACAACATCTATCATAGCATCATTAAATCAGTAATTCACCATAAATAACAAGACATTAATGCATGGCATGTGTTCTTTAACAACTCCATATATGATACAAGATATAGAATACCCGCATCTCATCAGGTTGAAACAGAAATAAAACCATAATAACATCAATGATAACATCAAAAATCATGTGAATCACCCAACAGTGAAATCAATTCAACCAATAATATTGCAAAACCATAAAAATAAATATATTTTAGGTAACATCACTTTTCCGTGTACATGGGTTGGCCACTCTTAAGAACAACTTATTACCAACTACCCATTATTTTCATTCCCTATATATTGGATGAAATTAGTAAGACAAAGAAAAAATAACCTCGATTGATACCTCATTGGAATGTCCTAGTTCCTAGTGCTGCCAAAATGTTCCACATACCTGGTTGGTCGCATAAACTCAAGCGCATTTCAATGCTCGCTAAAGGTCGTGGACTAGAAACAAGGTCCATGGGTATGATAGTGGGTAAAATATTCCATCATTGTTAGTGTGACACAATAGAAAAAAACTGTAAATAGTATTCGAAGTAGTAAAACCATAAAAAATAAGTAATCAATAGAAACCTGATAGTATAAAAAACTACAGAGTATATATAATTAAATGATATATGTAACATGTATCTATGATGTAGCCAAATAAGTACCAATGCTGAAAATAAAATACTGACACCAATGTAGATAAAATAGTAATGTCTAATAGCTTCACACTCCTAATCTTGGTCGCATTCTCTCAAGCTCCAATTAGCAATCAAATACCTGATGATGAAAGGCCCCTAACCTTATCTATACATGCAACCATATAACCTGTTTCTGTTCAAAAGCATGACCCAAATAGGGTGTGAGGCAAATCATAGTAGACAACCACCAAAATATCTGTTCCTAACAATCAGTGAATATATATAACAGGTAAAAAACAGAAATGATACAATAATCATGGATGTATTCAAAAGTAAACAATCCTATAGTTTTCAATTATATTAATTGTCATTTAAAAATTATTCAATCAATTGAATAATGTAACCTATGGAAGTGGACTATGCTATGTACCTCCCTGTATAAAAATAACAAACAAACGTCTCAAAATACCATCAAATAATCAAGTATGATAGATTCCAAGATTGTTCATTGGCATGGAAGACTTGCCACAATCATTCCAACATTCACAATAAACCCTATGGGAACATCCTCACAGTCTAATCCCATATGGTTTCAGATGCATCCAATTTAATAATAATAATGACCCTCAGTGAAATATGACATATTTTATCCCCTTTCAACCCTCTTAGTACTAATCAAATACAATTGATAACTTGGGTAGCCCTCACTATCAATACCCCCTTATTATGAATTATAATTATATCCTAGAATCTCTCACAATCAATGCATTGTGGTCCAAAATTTATTTAACAATGACCATTTGGGAAGCTCCCATTGTCTAACACCTCAGGTAAAGGACCCATGGAATCTCTCATAGTCAATACCTCTGGTAAAACATAATATCAATTCATAATTAAAAGTCCCTAAATTAGGAAGATCTCAATGTCAATTCCCTTTGGTCATACATTCATAATGTGAAATGCATGCAACTCATATAAACATCAACTCCATCCTAACAACACTAGGCATGAATACAAAGAAAGCATAACTGGAATTCTATACCAATCAACCATAATCAGATCAAACATCGGTGACACAACTTTAATCAAGGTAGTAAAACATATTCATAGTCAATAAACCTTTCTCAAACAAAAATCCATAGAATAAATCAAAAAAATTAAATTCCAAAATACACAATATCATAAACTAGGATATTCAAATCATTTAGTATATATAATCCAAAGACATCCAAAGAAAGGAACAAACCACCTACCTCAGCATCCTATAATGATCAATCTGGAACATCAGCCCTTGAATCATCCTAGAACTTCATAGATCAATAGAAAGGTGATAATCGTTCAGCCTTAAATAAATCAAGAGGGGAGAAATCATGATAGAGACTCCCATGAAAGGGATAACTCACTAGTAGGAATCCAATGCACATGACAGTGTGTCAATCAAATCTCAGATGTTGGAACTAGAGGAGATCAAAGGCTTTCGGATGTAATTCATAGATGTCACATGGGACGAAGATGATGATTCTAAAGATTAGACGTGACCCTAGTCCGATTAATCAAACAAAAAAGAAAAGTACATGGTGTGGTTATTTAAGGTTCATTCCTTGTAATATACTCAACCAACACCTGCTTTAGGTTGTCTATTAGGTCACCCACATGACCATGTAGTTGGCCAATACACGGCCAGTACTCAGTTATGGGCAGAAACTATGTACACGATGTATACATATTAGTACACAGTGTGTACATATACAATTTACATTCATTCAATTTACATCAAAACAACCCTAATTGAATATCCATACCTAAAAAGAATATCATGCTTCATAGAAAGTAGTATAAAAAAAATTATAGGCATAATAGTGATGTATTTACTTAATCAAATATACAGTATTCATAATATATACATAATTGATAATATGAAATTTTGTCTTATTTTTACATTTTGGAATTTTAATAAGCTATTCTAATATGTATATGGAATTTTATTGATGGATGTTTATATATATCTCTAGGGAGATACATGGATATGAGAATGAATACTCAATACATGTGCACAAATGGTAATGTGATCCACATATGATAGAAATGAAACATTTTTCATATGCTTTGGAACCTTATGTGGGTGTTTGTTTATCAGTTAATATTTTGTAACATTTTCCTCTAGGGAGTAGTTTGACATTCAGATGCTTGAAGTGAAAGGGGGCCTTTTTATGTGTAGTTATTTTATATTTAGAATCCTTTTTATGAAACAATAGAGATGTATTTATTGATATTTTGATATCAATTGATAATGGGAATATAAAATTATTAATTACACTTAGATTTTTACCTATTGAGTATATGACCTATTGAATTTGTTATTGAACCATGTTTCATTCATGAGACTCGACATTTAGTTCATGGTTGGATCCATGTATACCCTTTGTTTTTCTCCAACCATAATGATCTAATGTTCTATTTGACCATGGTTTGAAAACAATGCATGAGAACTATTCAGTGATTTTATCGATGATCACTTTCATTTATTGTTCCTTTGGAATCAACGTGTTACCCTTTAAACTATACCCATGTGATTTATTATCTTGTGTGTTTGAACCCTAGTTTGTAGTGTACGTAATGGATTTGTGGAAACTCATGAAAGGAACAACATTTGGAGATGAAAACACATTAGTATCAGGTTGAAACACCATTATCTGTGGATAAAAAACTATAATGGTACAATGATAATGTGTGGTATGTAGTCATGTTATTATCAAATGAACATATAATGTGTATGGTTTTGAAGATATCTTCCAATTGTGATTCTAGTATATTAAGTATGGTGGACTAGGTGGCATACTCAATTTCATAAAAGGAAATTATCCCCTAGTACCATTGATCAATAATTACTGGGATTCTCATTCAGGTTCAATGAACTGTTGTAGGAATGAACATTTCATAGGGTATTCTAATGAGAAGAAGATGCTAAAAATGTGTTAACAATGGTTGATGCAATTTGTGTTATATAAACCACTGGAACAAAATTATGTGTATGAATATTTTGAAGAATTCAATGTTATAAACACTGATTTTACAAGGGGGGATATTTTTTGATTACTGTAATTAATTATTTGGTTGTCAATCAAAAACATTTCAGGTCATGGTGGGGGAACCGAATCAATGTAGTGGTGATATTTCAAAAGTCAACCATCATACATGGTATCTTGGTAGAAAATGGTGAAGGGTTAGTGATTTTTCACAATGATTCCTTATTTACTCATTGGTACTTGTGTTCAGTGACATTCTTTTAAGAAGGGAGGATTGATACCCTTGAATGAGTTTTTTGTGTCCCTATAGTAAGAGTTGTCATTCAAATTTAGTACGTTGTGGTGGTTAATGTTGAATACATATAATTGAAAATATATTCTATAAATGATCATTCCAAATATCAAATTTTTCATCTTTATTATATATATTGAATATTTCCTATACTCCAAGGTACAAAAATTTCATTCTAGATGGATTAAGGGCCTCATGGTTTTGGGATTTCTGATTCGTGGAGTGAATGTTATATGTTAGGGAGAACAATGCAGGTTTATTGAGAATGAAAATTTTAGGGAAATGGTCTCCCACTTTTTGGAATAATTTTTAGGAAAGTCAAGGTGGAGTATACACATTGTCACATTATAATTAGAAATTTATATAGAACTACATAAATATTATATTTGAAATTTCAAGGAGACAATATTTTATTTTTATGCATTGACATCAAGCACAAAATATTTTGGTGTGGTTATATGGTGAATAATGTGGTAGCCCTCTATTTTGTGACATGGTTCTTGGGGTGATAAACTTTTTCATGATATATTTTCATGTGTAATGAAACATTCATGACGTTTTGTTGTTTTGTTCTATGATTCATGGTGTGGTTCAGGGGGTGAACTATTTTTGTTTCTTACTTCAAGGGATGAATCACTCAATAATGACATGTTTTAGGTGTTGAAACATGTCATGTTATATTTTAGGACATTATTCGGGGTATAAACATGCACCAAAAAAATAATGGAGGGTCCATTTTGTGAAATAATTCATAAAAATCATGGGAAGGTGGTACCATGGTTAGGGTAAAAATTTAAAGTATGACAGATTATTTCTGTGGTTTGGAAAAATTATTTTTTATTAATGGATAATGTATACAGGGAATCTACATTTGTAGTGGATACTTGTCTATCTAATGTTGGTATTAGAGATGAGATAAGGTAGCAACTCTAGCAGGTGTTCTATTCATGTTTTGGATTTCTGGGAAGGAAAAATTGTCATGATGTACTATACACAACAACCATCATGCTCTTATATGTGATACCAATTATGGGGAAAAAAGGGTTAACGTCGGTATATGAAATATATTTTCTTTTGGTGGGGTGCTCCGTGAAACTAGTGATGAGATGGATGATGAATGAAATAGTATTCTATAATTAGATAGTAAACATAGATCCCTTTTTATAGTTTAATTATGGTAACAAGTATTAGCTTAATCATTATGAATAATGTTCCTCGTCAATGGTGTTAAATAATGGAATATATTTCATCATTATTGATGAATTAATGGTCTCTAGGTAATTCCAAATGACCCTTAATAATCTTGAAGTGTTTTATTGAGGATAGATTTTTTGAACCCACATTTGAAAATTTCATGTTTTTAGTGGGAATGTGAATTTAAATATTGTTGGATTATTCATTTTGAATATTTTGAATTAGAAAAATGTTCACGATGTTAAAAATCCAGACATGGTGTTTTTAGGATTGTTTTATGTTATGGAGGAAGTCCCATAGTTTTGGGTGAGCAGCATAGAAATAAGTGTTGTGACTGCAACTAAAAATATCTTTTGGGTATTTTATTTATTCAATATGATTCGGTACATGAACTATAATCATGTTTTTTCTACTAGGGGAATATAAGAAGTGAAAAATGTTTCCAAGGGAATATTCCAAAAATTTCATGGGGACACACTTTGTGTTACGATGTGAAAATGGCTATCCCATTCAACTAAATGACCATTCCAATGGAATTAATGTTATGAAATCATTTTTCACATTGTAAATATCTATGGGATTTTTTCATGATGTCTTATGTAAACATATATTTTTATAAATTTTCATAAATTCATCTTGAATAACTATTCAAGAAATAACAAAATAGAATGTGGTATTTTAGATTATGATAGGACAACCTATCTCATTCCTCCGTTGTTTGAAGCATCATATAATGTGATGGATTACTCTCAGTGAGTTATGTCTTTTTTGACCGATGATCATTTATAACTATCCTCTAACCCACATATGAAAATTGTACATGGGATGATTATGTTTAATAAATTGGATAGTGAGTCCACTGGATCTTGAAATATTTCTCTATGGATGAATAGATCTTGAATCATTATAAATAGAGTGCATCACATATTGATAAACACATTTCATTTTATGGTGATCCATAAAATTTACTAAATTTTAAAACCCTTTCTTTATTCATAATTTATTCATATAATTTGTTTTAATGAAAATATTTCTTTTACCGAAATGAATTCGGAATCATCTTCGAGACCACCTAAGAATTGATGGTAATTTTTTTACTAGAATATGTTATTCGATATGTATTTCATCTTTCATTCCATTCACTATTGGGTGAGTGGTATGTTATTATCATTTAATTATTTAAAATTGAATAATATGACTAATTTTTCATGAGTAATTAAACCATGGTATTTAATTAAGGATGATAAGTCATTGGTTGCTAATAAATTTTTTTTAGACCATTCACATCTAAGAGTTATTGTTGAATGAGGTATAATCCCAAGAGAAAATCAATTTTATACATTTTATTTTTTATAGCATATAATTTTTTTTATCACTATAAAACAACATGTGTGTACCTTAATGAAATTGTTAATCCACTAAATTGATGTTACATAACACATAGACCTTCATTAGTCCATGTATGGTCTATTGGTATTGAGATAAGTTCTTTCATCAACTATTGTTTTGTACGAACAATAAAAAATTGGGTGGAACATGAGATGAATAGTCTTATAAATCATTGAATTAATTTATATTTATTATTTATTTCATAAAAATGCTAAATTTTTTGGATTTAATTTTATGAATTTAACTTGATATATATTTTTCCTAACTTTGTAATTGTGATGAGTATCCTGAGAATAAATTTCAAGTAATAATAGTTGTAACATAGAATGTGAATGTGAAAAGAATAAATTCATACTAAATCATGGGATTGATTATATTTTATTAGTATGTTTGATTAAATGATATTTTAAATTGTAATAGTTAAAAAATTTATTGCATATGATGACTAGGAATTATTTTTTTCCATTTGTTGGTTTTTGGAATTAATTTTGAGAAAGGTGAAAATTATATGACGAATACGTATTTATTAAGTTTAGTGCTGATAAATCATTGAATTTTTTATATAATGGAATGATAATGATAAATGAGAATAATTAATATTTTATATGATGTTTTTAATATGGGAATTATACATTGGTAAAACAGATCGATGAAAGGAATGGTTTCCAATTCATATTCAGATAATTTGACTTATTTATTATGATAGAATACATATATTTATTAGTTATTTGTTGTGTTTATTTCATACATAAAATTATATTTCAAAATGAATAAATTTTGATTGATTAGTTGTGGATGGTTTTCACATTAAAATTTTTGATCATGTCTGGACATGAAATTTTCTTCGGTATGGTGCCCGAGAGACCCATATTTGACGCCTACGGGTAAAGTGAAAAATTTTATTACATACTGAGGGTAGGATGAATTTTAAACATTAACTCATTTGGGTAATAATAATGGTTTTCAATACATTTTGATGGTATTATTCTTGGGATATGAACTATATGAGTTTATGATGTGTTGCATACAAACCACCTTTTTGTATGTTGTGTAGTTACTTAATTTATGATTAGACATTCTTTATAGACCTTGGGATAGAACTACATGTTTATTATACTATATATATGATTAATACTCTATGGGGGTTTTTCTATTGGCTCTGTCCACTCATTATGGTGATAGAGGATCCACCTCTTGAAAGAGATATCTGGTGAAAAACTAATGAAGGATTGGATGAACATGGGTGTAAATATGAAGCTCTATGATCAAAAGGGTTATTTTTATTTGTATTATTAATATATTAGTTAATAAAACTATTTAACACATTATTTTGGGAACTATATATTTTGGATATATTTGTTAGACTCTTTTAGTGGCCTCTAACATAGTTATATTCCCTCCAAGCTCAGTCCAAAAAAGAACATGGTTACCCAATAAGATGTTAACATCATTTTAGAAATAGGGTTGGTTTAGAAACATTATTTAATAGTCGAGAAGGATAGCTTAGATGGTATCAGAACACAAAATGAGGATCTTCTCACTAATTAAGTAGATCTATTTTTTTTTATTTTATTCTAGCGGGTATTAATGACTCTCCAAGTGGGAAGATTGTGGTATATTATAGTACGATTGTTTAGTCAATACAAATTCTGATATATTGTTAAATGATATTTTTAACTGTATGAGAAATATGGTTATATAATTCCATGACTTTCGTTTTGTTAATTATTTTTTTTCACTTTAATATATGGGTATTATTTACCATCTATATCATATTAGACCCATGATAATATTTGGTAGCCTCTATGTTATGGGGAGGCATGCCTGATGTCATCCAATTTACTAATATATATATTGGTTATAATGTGAGAATGTGCCGGTTGTTATAGTTTTAATGGGTATTAACATTCCCAGTTTTTATTTTCACACCCCACAAGACATTTCACCATCATTTTTCTATTAGGATAACACTTTTTTCTTTTGGTGGACTGGCTTGGGTTACAAGGGTAGATAACTTCTGCTATGTCTGTAGAGTGATCCCTAATGGATTCATTCTTCTAATTATATTTATTTCGAATGATATTAAATTTTTTTAAAATTTCATTTTTCTATATAAAAGTGCATTGAATGACCATTGAGTATAGTCAATATTTAACCAATTTTTGATAATAAACCTATCATTAAAATGATATTAAAAACATTAATTAAAGAACAACTCTTTTTAATTTTTTTCCTAACCCATCTTGAAATCCTTAATCTAAAAATATTTTTATATACTAAAAAATTTATATTCTACATTTTCTTTATAGCATCAATTATTCTGCTCACATTATAAAATAAAATATTATGGATTCCTCACATTTTTTATAACTAAAATTTACATATTATTTACAATATATAGTATAATTTAGTTTCCCATTTTACATATAAATAATAAATATATTTTCTTCAACATTTTTATATAACCTTTAATATTATCATTAATTTTTTATCATATAGTATATAGAATATAATTTCATATATATTGCTCACAATAAATTTAACTTATTCTATATACTACATGATGCTTCCAGTTAATTTTTCTATATAAATAATGATACTCTCTATCATAATCTATTATCTAACTATTTTCATTCTTAATATATGATATAAGAGTCACTTTTTTAAATTAATTATTTTGGTCTCTAAAACCCTATGTGTATGATAAACGGACCCAAAAATGAATTTTGAATACCTAATCACCCTAATTAACTGATCATAGAATTCATACACAATATGAAAATAGTAATTATTCATAACCATTACTCCGTTAATCTTCTAATAGTATAAAAAACACAATGCGCCATTAGCCATCTTTTTAGAGTAAAGGGGATTCCTATTAAAATATAATTGTTTGAAGAAAACACTTATCCATTGGATCATCAAATAAAATCCTGATCTCCTTCATCATAATATGTTCCAATTGATAAAAATGTATATAAAATGATTGTATACCTTGAAAAACACAATAAAAATATTATACATCATTTTATGTTGGAGGACAAGATAAATTATCTTTGAAATGTTTATGGAAATCATTAACAACTACAAGAGGATACATTTGAGATGAAACATCATCAAAATCTACTGAAACAATGTAGGAAAAACACTTGAGCTCAATTATAGAAGAAATATTATGACAATACATCACATCCCAATATCCTTGAAAAAACCCTTGGGATTATATTGGTAGGAACTATTAGAAAACAAAAAAATTACAAAAAATCACAGTAAGATTATAATCTTGTAAATCCATCAGAATGATGAAAATGAAAATATATAGATCGAGAACCTACAAATCCATGATTACCTCTTTTTATTATGTTTAAGGAAATAATGTTGGATATCAATACACTTTCTCTATACACATTTAAATATGCATCACCAACTCCATAAAATATTACTCAAGTTCACTTGTCCATTTTAGCATGTCGAAAAATAATGAATATATATGTGAGTTGATATCAATGTTATGAAATAATGAAATTATTAGAGATAATTAAAAAAATGGTACATATCACTTTCATCTATATCATTTAAACCACCTAATGATATACATCATTTTTATAAAGGTTCACCACTCACGTGGAATGTGGATGAAACTAAATAGTTATTGATGCTTCATATAGTGTAGTAGTAACCATTATAGTTGAATATACATAGTTATAAATGGAAATAGAATTATCCTATAAGAACCAGAAAATATCCCTATTGTCTAAAATAATTTTGTATCAGTGTAGTGATGGGAAAATGTCTTCAGGTGTTCGTTAACATACCACACTGGTATCGAGTCAAGGGAAAATTTTTTTTTCTTATTGATGTTTCGTATGAGGCCTTCTACTGGGAACAAACTCCACCAACCTTTTGATTATCATAACACTTTATATTCATTCTTCAGGATCCCTATATATGACCACTAAGTAAAATATAAGAACTACAGAAGAAAATATTTTGATCCATATTCATTCTTCTATCGTATACATGTCTATCATGTTAGATTATATTGTGTGATTTATAATATAGTATTTCTATCATATATCTTTTCATAACCTCTAAAGGTTTTTATTAGGTCTAAGTCGATCATTCATCACATCATCTAGTGAAAATTGAACCAAAATCACAAATGTATTTATTTGTTACAACTCCAAATTCTCTCCCAGTTGTATATAGAATAAATCAATAGAATTTTCCATAATCAGTCACTATAGGTTGATATTTTTAAATAATATGTCTTGAATACCATCAATTACAATACCATGTGATTATTATCATGTACCATAGAATCACAAAAATTCATCTTGGGAACCTCTTTTCTAAAAATTTCTCACAACACAATTATAGCCTTAGGTGTGTCCGCAATGTTTATAATATAATATATCTTGTCCATCAAATCCTTCTCCTCTTAGGGTTCATTCATACCCATAATGGATGGAGTATTGTTAAATATAATCTATGAAGATTTATTCACATATCCTACTTCTATAGATTGTACCTCAACAACATGGTTCTGAACTAATTCTACATTCTAGTGAACATCACCAAAAACATCGACTACAACTACTGTGCGATTAAAATCCAACAGTGAATTCTATTGAGTAGCATGTCACACTACACCCTATAGAGGAACCCATTTAATACACCATAGAGGCATGTTTCTATACACAGGAAACAAAATAATAGTTCAAACAACATGATTATCATTGTTTAATCAATTTATAAAATCATAAGCTAAGATCATAATCAGAAACTATACCATTGAAAACACACATCCCAATATCCAATAATTAACAGAGGCTTATTATTGAATGATATGGGTAAGTACTTACCAAAAACTACCTTTCATGAATCGGAAATAAAATATCCTTTATTTTAAATGACCAAGACAAAAACTCTTAATGGAAGGCCATAGTTTTATAAAATGTTTTGTTGAAATAACCTAGGATACCATGAAAAATTGTACTAAAAATTACTCTCTACTCACCCAAATGGTGGCCCTGATCACCATGGGTTTGTAACTAGAACAAGGGTTTCAAATAAAATTTTAAGGGAATGATTTTTACAAAACAAAAATATTATAAAAGTAACATATAAACTATATAAGTTGAAAACAAGAATCATATATTCCATAAATATAAATAAGTTATTGTAAACAACCAAATATATCATGATAAAATTAAAAAATATTGATATCTAATAAAAAAAGGAAAAATAAATAAAAAAACTCTATAAAATGTTAATTTTGTCATAAATACAACCATATCACCATCATCTGCCTAAGAACAATCTGACAGAATCTGTGACGCCTAATTGTAGTCCCAGTCCATTACTTGCATCAATTGAAAATAAAAAACTACATATTCTCGAGGTCATATACAGTTTGTGATATAAAATGGCTCAATAGGATCCAACAATGGTTTTTCATATTTGGTCACTTTCGTATAATCTCAATATGCTAATTTTATTGAAATTCATCCATTGAAAAGATAAAAAATTGGGTTTTTAGAATATAAACATAAAGATTTCCCCTTTTTCATATATTCACAATTAATCATGTTAAAATATTTTCAAATAAATTTTTAAATAAAAATTTTATTAGACATAAAAACAATGTATTTATCATTTCATATCAAACCTTTCAGTATAAATTATATTCATAAAGGATAAATATTCCAAGGATCACATAAGATTTCCTTACTAGACAGATCATACCAAAATAAATGACTATTGTGAAATATAATTTCATAGAAGAATGTAATAAATTTAGCAATTAGAGGAGAACAGAAGATACTGAATCCCGAAAAGGTCATAATGTTTTCTAGATACTATAAATCTACATTATAAAAATATATAAAAAACCAAAAATGTGACCCCTTGATATATGGATGAGTCAAAATAAAAAAAACCACCAAATTACCCAAGGGACCCATGTGTGTCCTGATTCAAAAAACATTAAAATTTCAATCAATAACCATTAAAAAAATCAATATTCATTCCAAAACATACTTTGAAAATCTATTTTTAAATCTATTTTACAATTCCTTTAAAACATCATTTCATTTAGAAATTCATGGGGAAGCCATACTTTCTCAAAAATTATTTCACATACCCAAATCCATCAAAAATTGAAATTAATTATTTAATACATTTCAAAGATTATGAGAATTAAATTTTCTCCCAACATATTCTAGATATGGGACCACCTACCTCAAGAACATTTCAGACAATAACCATGATGGGATTCACACACCAGAAATTACTTGAAAACAATTAATGGATGTCCTAACAGTTACACCCACATTATATAAACTAATTACATTGAAAAAACAACTAGATAAGTTGTTATAATTATTCATATCTCAATGAAGCTGTATAGTACTCCACAACCTGCCTATGTATCATCTCGAACATGTTGATCGAACAAGGGATCCAGAAGGAAAAGTTGAATTATTATCACATGATCAATGGATCCAATAACCCCATACCAATAATGACTCATATTTTAAGAGTGAAATGAAACCAATGATATGAGAATAAAAATTTATGAAATTATAGAGAAATCAACATTTCCATGTTTCATTGAACCAAAAGGGGAGTATTAGAAGTCATGAAAACACCTTAATACCTCTAGAAGAGTCCTAGGATTCGATAGATATGACACCGAATAAAAAGATACAGAGTTTAGTGTGTAGTGATTAAAATCATATAGGGATAATATATTCACTTCATAAATCTTTAATTCAGAGTGTGAGTCCCTCAAGATTCATGTATAATAATATATTCATTATCTCGTGTAAATAATCTATGACGTATAATTAATGATGAAAATTACATTCAAATAATTTTTTATTTTTTCATCAAGAACTTATTTCGTGGATTTTTTATAGTAACAAAATCACATCATGAATTATACATTATTGATTTTAATCTTTTTCTATTATTAGAAGTTAGCATTTTTTTCCAATAAAAAACACCCAGAAGGCACTGATGCCCAATAAACATGGTAAAAAGACTCTTAAATTTCAAAGAGTGTGTTCCTTTTTAGTCATGATGATTGTAATTCAATATTATTTTCGAATTGAAAATTATTATAGTATCTTTAATTATATATATTTGAAATTAAACATCATAATATAACCTGAAAATTTTATTTCTAGTAACTATTTAATTGTTTAATAATTTTATTAATTCAATTTTTCACGAAAAATACATAGGAGAAATTAATATTGATTAATTTTTTTATTTATCCAATTCTTATAATGTTACATGTCTAATAATAACTATTTTATAGATATGAAAATTTCGATTATTTTTTATGTGAAATCATATATGTATATACAACACTGTCATGGATAGATAAAAATATCAATCCCTCATATGTGACTACAAATACAGAGCTACTAAATTATGGAATTTTTTAAATATTCAAGGATACATTACACAACATAAATTCCATTTTATTAAATCTTATTCCATGTTAATAATTTTCTCAAAATTATTATATTGTAAATAGTGATCCATGATCTCACTTATATTCTATATCCTCAATTTTTTACATTCAATAATTTATAATATTGAACAAATTATTCTTCAAAATCAATATTTTAAAATAATGATATATTCTATTAAAATTATCCAAACCATTATTTTAAAACATCATACACATTATTTAATACATAAAAAAGAAGTAATAAACATTAAGTCTCTATATAAAAATATTATTATCCATTAAAATTATATATACCATTATCATATAACTATTATCATAATGTAATTTCATCATATTCTACTGATTGTTATCATATGCTTTCACCATATAACATATTCTCAATGAAAAACAAAATATCTATAATTATCTAACAAATATATGATCATCGATGCATTAAACAGTATTGAAAATTTATCCATGTAATAAACTCATGTCATTATTTGATAAAAATATATATTAATGTTAATTAATTCCATTGATATTCACTTCTCATTTATATACAACGGGAAAACTGAAAATAAAAAATTATCCATGCTTATATCAACCTATATATTTCATGAATATTTTTATTATTTTAATTTTTATAATAAATTTATAATGGTTAAAATCATTCATTTTGTTTAATTTTTAAACATAAATATGTTTAATATAATTATTTATATCCTCAAATTAGTTTTATAAGTTAAATAAATGTGTTCCTACTAAATGAAAATTAAATTTTTTTCAAATACCCTAAATAATGTGAAAGTAATTATTATAATATAAAAAATATAATTTTTTACCCATGTACAGATCTATTATATATAAGATTAAATAAATAAATAAATAAATATATTTTTAAATCTAAATAAAATAAATACTATTCATATAGTAATTAATATATATCTAAAAATTTAAATATAATTACTTGTAGTAAAAGTATTGTTCTATAAAATAAGATAAGTTTTTTTCATTATAATGCCTTAAAAATCAATTCATAATTTATAAAGAATTTATAAAGAAATAAAAACTATCTAATGTGTAAAATATTATATTTTTCAATTATAAATGTTATTATAAAATGAAAAATATATTTTTAACATCAAAATTTTGTTTTATTCAAACAAAATGGCTTTTTTGAATATCCCCTTTAAATAAAATATACCAATTACCCCTTTTAGTTTTAATTGTTATTAAATGTTAACAATATATATATATATATATATATATTAACAAGATAATATTAATATTAATATCAATAAACACAATTAATAAAAAAAATTAAACTGTAAAAAATCGATATTATATTCATTCACAACCTATCAATATAAAAAACTCCTACTCGATAAAATTTTATTCAAATCAAAAAATATTTCTCTAGAAACTTTCTGCAGAAATATCATTCATTAATTTAAATTCAAATTAATTTATACAATTTTCTAGCCTAAAAAAACTCCCTTATATTCTTAATTCCCATTCCAAATACAGAGTCTCAATGGGAAATGAACATATTTCAAATACATTGGGTTTTCATTTAAATTTTCCTCCTTTAGCATTCCATAACATATGTAAATATTAAAGGAAAATTAAAAGAGTTGTATAGATTTAATCAATTAGATATATAAAATGAAATATTTAATTGTTTTTAACATATTTTAAACTATCTTTAAAAAATTAATCCATTATGTGTTTACACAACTTATGTGAACGATTATTTCATTCTTATTATAGAATTACATGGAATTCATAAAAATAGGGATTTCATGCTAAACTGTCACGTTAATAATAACACATTTTCCCAAATAATATATTTGAATAATAAAATTTTCTTGATAAAAAGGATATTAAAATTAAATAATTTTTTCTATATTAACCATCTATAATAATATTATAAGGAAATATATTTTGATATGTAAATATTTTTTGGAATATATTGAATTATAGATTATGTCAACTTATTCCAAAACATAATCAACATACAATAAATTTTATGTAGCTTATACAACCACTATACAGTGACTATCAGCTATTATCCAAGAGAAAATTCATTTTTAAAATATGGATCGACAGACATCAAACAAATTATTTCTAGAAAAATGAATATTTATAATTAAAAAAAGAATAATAATAACTAGGTAAAAATTTATAAGGTTGTGAATAAATTTAAAAATAAATGAAAAAAATATAAATCATGAGTGTAGGGGGATTATAAAGTAATTCAATACTCTTTGTATGGAGTTCATTCCAAATATTTATTCATATCGTATGTTGTTTCACAATTTGCACTCGAAAATTTAATGAATTATCTAAAAAATACATAAAATATAATATTACAATCTTCAATTGATTTTATATTAATTACTTATCGCCTAAAATATTATATGCAATCCATAAATTAAAATGTTTATAATGATATTAACTTTTGAATCATATTTATATCAATAAATTATTTCAAAACTATCTATCTTATAATATATATCTTATTCCAAAAAATTTGAACTAAAACCTTTTTGATTCTATTTTATTTATATAATATTACTATTTCTAATATCTATCTTTTATGGTTATAGTTTATACCTATCATTTTTTAAAACGGGTTATTTAACATTATATATTTTCAATGTGTTATTTTATTTACTATTTGACCATATTCCAATATAAATCATATATTATATATGTTGATAGTAACACAATTTCTTTATTCTTATTTCCATTTAAGACTTTATTTTATTATGTTAATATTTTTTAACTAATTATAACTTCATTAAATTCATCTTTATATTGTATAATTTTTAACCTCTATTTTTATCATTTATCTCCCATATCCACATAAATGTTTTAAAATATATTATTTATTTTTAGGTATAAAAATAATTTATCCTACTAAAATAAAATTTTAGAACAATATTATGTTTTGAAATCTAATATTAATATTAGTTTCGTCAACATAGGACATTTAAAAATGTAGTGAAGTAATATGGAATATTAAAATCCATATAATAACAATTTTCTATCCTCATTAAGATGTTATAATTGAATTATAATTAATTTTCATGACTTTTTTATTATCAAAAAATTACCTTTATGAATTTTTTTTTGAATTTCGCATTTCCACCTTTTGGAAATAATTTCTATTGTGACCAATATCATTATATTTAGGATTAAAATGGAAATTATCAAGGACTACATTTTTGTGATTTTTCATATATTTCACTATATGTTTAATCAAGGTTCATTTTCAGTCAAATTATTATATGTTGAAAACATATAAAAAATATTTTTTTTGGTAATATGATCATTATGTATTTTCATAGAATGATGTTTAAAAAACACATTTCTAAATATTTAAATATTTTCTATAAAATAATTAATTTTTTCGGATTAATAAATTATCATAAATTTATAGACAGTAAATATTTCAAAACAATATTTTAAATTCCTCACATTTATTGTTACATATTTTATTTTACACCATGATGTATGTTTTTCATAATCAAATACAATATAGATACTCTACCATTTATATTTAAAAAAACTTGTTTCTATATTTTTTATTATTGATTTTATAGATTAAATAAATGATAGATCCTTCACTAAAACTGTATTTACTAATCTTTTACTATATTAAAGGATAACCATTCTACCGATAACTTTCAATAAATAATATTGTATAATAAATTCACATGATTTATCTGTTTTGATTAATAAATCCTTGAATTGTGATTAATTAGATGATAATTATTTAATATACTATATACTATTTATTTTACAGAGTTTGAATAAAATATATTTTATAATTAAAATCAATGTATATTTATCATTATAGGTTTTTTATATAAATATATTTTAATTTAATTTCTATCATCTAATCACATTATACCATTATTGAATTTATTTTCAATTTCATATTCATGTTTTACACATATTTGTGGTAATATAAATTGGTGATATGGGGTCCTATAATTATATATCTATCTAGTACATTGCATATTACGATACATCTCATCATATTACTTTTTTTATGGGACATTAATATAATCCAAGTCTTGTAATATTATGAGAATTATCCATAAACTCAATGCCCTATGGTTATATGTCTATAATTTAATAAAAATACACTACATTATGATATTAACGGTCGAAATTTTGATGTATGTTATAATTTTATATTCTTATCCATATTCCAAATTCTTATGTCCTCATGGTTAATTATTTTTATCTAATGATTTGTTATAATTTTCAGTGGTATTTTTTATTATTTTAGGATTACAATATTATATATCATATCCCATTATTATTTATAATTATATCACAATTAATGATAATTTCATATAATTTAGTGGTATTTTTTCATAAATAATGCAATTTATTTAATGATCATTTATCTCACTTGTTTATGATCAATATATAACATCAATATGTTACACTAGTAATTTCTTCCATGTATTGATCATTTAAAACCACTAATTTCATATAATTCCCATTTAGAAAGTTGATAATATATGTTATTTAAATAAATTTTATTTTATAAATGATATTCTATTTTTGATTTTTGGCACACCCAACTTATCAAATTCACACTAGTTTCAATTGGGGTTTGGTTCCCAGTTATATTTCATGAGAAACCGGTGTGTAAATTTAAATGTTTGAGGTATTTCCATCAAAAATAATTAACCTAGTTCATTCCCATGAGTTTTCCCTAGAATTATAGATAAAATGTTTTAACAATTGGTGGAAAAAACCAGGTGCATGGATGGCGCACGATTAGTAGAATTCATGCAGCCTTCTAGGTTACCACGTGGTATGTTCGGATCACGACCAAAAGTGATCACACAACTTCTTCATGGTAACTCAGACAATGTGGATTTCCTGTACAGTAGGTTTATCTCTTTGTAGAGATTGTAAAAATGTCTCCACATGATTTTAAAAATGGTGTGGGCATAACATGCAATTGTGCTATATAATAAAAAATGTTTTCCCTCTTTTATTATCTTCCTACTTTTTTCCCCAAAGCCCTTTTTGTCTCCTCCCTTAGCCTCCCCATCGATGGGAATTATCCCTCGAGTTTCCACTAAATTTTAAACTATTATAGTGGAATATTTAATGTAGAACCATGGTGATCTTTTATGTAAGTTCCTTCTCTCCATGATTCATTCTATATTATAGGGCTTTCCCCACATTCTTTTGGGTTCATCTTCTCTGGCTGGTAAGGTGCCTATTTTAGTGTTTTTCCAGTTAAATTGAGCTTGATATTATTGATATTGGTAATATACTTCATTACTATGGTCTATTGGTGGTGTATATGTGATTTCTCATCATTTTATAGATGTTTTTCACCCAAGGTATTTGGTTCCATAATTTAGAATTTTTAGTTGGTTTTAATATACTTTTTTTAAATTTATAAATATTTTATATGAATTAATAGTGTGGTAAATACATCATTTTAAGTTTTTTGACATTGTTATGTGGTGGGGGTGATTTTTATAAAGTCAATTGTCTAGATTTCTTGTGTGTGGCATTCCGTGGAAATGTTTTATGTTAGGTAGAATGGTATGAATCATGTTTTAGAATGTTCTTATTGTGAGAATGTGTTGAAAATGTTATTTTTAAGTAAACTGTATTAATTTAAAAATTTGAGATTGTTTTTATCATTTTAATTTGAATTTATAATTCTTTAATTGATGAGAGGAATGTTTTTCAAATTATATTAGAATTTGTATGACTTTACAAAGGGGTTTAGCCCATGGAATTGGTTGATAAATAGATTAATTTTCATGTGTTTTTTAAAAAGTGAATAATATGATTTGTGTATGTGATGATAAATGCATTGAAAGGGGTTTTTATGTTATTAATATGGGAGACTGGGTTTTTATGGAAAAAGGAAGGATTATATGAAATTCAAGTCATGGGTTTAGGAAAGTGGTATGTTGTGTAATACCTAAAGATGAATTGAGAACAATGGGAATCCCATGTATCAAGGTGGGAATACTATAACTAGTATGATAGTGAAACATACATGCCATGTCCTTGGTTCACTATGTTGGATTTAAAATTACAAAAATTTCGAATATATGATGATGTTTTATCACCACAGTAATTTTGGATGTGTCGATTTTCTAGTTGCTTTTGCATGAGGACTCTTACAGTTGTGGTTTTTCTACCACATTTTACTGAGGAATTTTGTTCTAGTGATTCACTCGAGCTAGATATTCCCTAGGGATTTTACCATTGTGATCACAAGATAATTATGCGATACGGTACCATTCGAACATATAAGGTGTACTATGATTGTATTTTTGTTAATGAAATTTTATTCTATTATATAATTCATGGTGGTATGTTTATACTTAAATGGATTCATTTGAATGTGATTTTATATAAAAACGTTTTCTATCATGTTTTTCGAGTAAACATTTTATAAAAATGGTCTTGTTTGATTTTATTTTAATGTTAAATCATGGAATCTTTTCATTTGGGTCGAATCATAGATGGAAATTTCTCACACCCTACATAATACTTTTGAGGTATATACACCTCATTATACGTTTGATTCAGGTGAAACCATGGTATACTAGGATAATGGTTTTGGTCTCTAGTGGTCTTATCTTATGGATCACGATATAGGTAGTTTGAATATATTTCTCTTCTTGATACATGGAGGTTTGGGATATAATTTTAGTTCTTTTTTTGTATTTATATGGTTTTTGTCAATGTTGAAAACATTATATTTTAATGTTCTTTATGCCATGATTAGGTGTATATTTCAATTTTTGTTTTTTCTCCTTTGGTTATTTATATATATAATAATGGGTAAAATTAGTCATAAATCATGATATTGATACCCTGAAAGTAGTTGCAAGCCCATGGGGATCATGAATTCCCTTTAGGCCATGCCAATGACCAGGTCGGGTGCCGGGTCAAATAAAAACCTGGTTTGGTTCCTGACAAAATAGTATCATAGGGGGAGGTTATGCTCTTTTTTGTATTATTCCATGCGAAATAGTATGTAAAGACATGATGTAGGATTATCATAACTCTATTTTATGGTTATTATTATGGTTCCATTTTTGAAAATATCATGGAGGGAGTTGAGTTAGCATGGGAATTTGTGTTTTTTTGGGTCATTTCATCATTGTGGTTGTCCGTTGTTTGGTAAATGCAATGGGAGGTGGGATAACGGTCTCAGTGAGTTTTCAGGGCCTGGAATGGAATATGGAGATGTGGAAAAGGTCCATTAACACACTCTTTGACAGTTTTTTGTTTATTGTATGGCCCCAAAACATATTTTCAAGCCTCTCATTAATACTAGTTTCCCTTTGAGAAACATCTTTTTACTCTTTTGGTTCTGAAAATTAGTTTGAAAACCCTTATTTTGAAATTGTTAAAATTTAATTTTAAAGTGGGTATAGATTCATTTTAAAAGGGTGGAAAATGAATTTTCAAAATACTTTTGAATAATTATTTGAGAAGGTGGATTTTAATAATGTAGTTTTGAGTAAATGGTTGGAGTTTATTGAGATTTGACATTTATTATCACAAATTGTGCTTTATCCAAAATGTGATGACTAGAAAATAAGGACTTATTTTTGAATGGGATTTGGATAAATGTTTTAAATAATAAATTATGAGTTTTTAATTAATTTTTTACTTATGAAGTGTTTTAGAACTGATGTTTAGAGTTTAAAAAGGGGGTTTTAACTGTCTATTTTGTGTTTTTTGGAATAAGCTTTGGGATATTTAAATCGATCATTAGGGTTTTTGGCTAGTGGTTTTTGAAATAAGGAATAGTTGAATTTAAAATGGAATTCGGTTTTAATGTTTTGTTTTGTAAAGTGTAGAATCATTGTTATGATCTTTGGTATTCTCATGGGTGACCACTTGCATGGGATATGTGGGGACGGTGGATGAGTTAATAGTTTGGTATATGAAAATTCATGTGATAGAATCCATGGGATACAATTTGTGAATGTGTAACCCACTAATCATATTTTCATTTTAAAAAATATTTTGATGAAAAATTTGGTGTGACTTATTGTATTTTTGGAATATTTTTATGAGGTGTTTTGTGTTTGAAAAACATTTTTTGGTTGATTGGTGTTTGAAGTTGAGTTCATGATGTTGAGATAGTTTTGGGATAACAAACTGTCTATTCTAGATTATGGGTTAAAAATCCTTTGAGTAGGCTCCCTTTTTATGAGTTCAATGTTTATTTGTGGTTTGTTAAGGGAAACGTAAAAGTTTCATTGGTTCCTTGGTTTTCCTTCTTGGAAAATGAACTCTTCCATAAAGAATTAATGCACGGTCGAAGTGCTACCATGGGTGATTCAACTTTATAAAACCCTCTATTTAAACATACTAAAAGTATTATTCACGGTTTTTATGATTGAATGAACCTCTTATTTTTTTGGTTAAGAAGATCCTCTCGTAGCAGGAGAGATCATGTGAAAAGTGTTTAAGGAATATTTTTATTTTCTAACTTGTTTGAGTCGTCGAAGGTAAAATCTGGACATAATAGGATTTTATGGAAGCTTTCTGAAGACATTTGTTATTAGGGACATAGTTTAAATTCATTTACCTATAAATTTATATTAGGTTGTAATGGTCATGTTATTATTTTTGGAAATTCTTAATTCCTCTGTTTTTAATTGATGTGCCTATTGTGTATTCTTCCATCTGATGCTCTTGCTCGTTGAGGAAAGTAATGATGCACATGTATATTCTAATTCATTATTTTGGTGATGATTCATGTTGAGGACAAGTGGGTATCAGGGTTTATTTTTTTGTATTAGTTTTTCTTGGATGTGGTGTCGTTGCTTGTGGCACCATAAAGAAGATGTTCAATTTGGGGGCTTCTAATGCATTAATGTGAAGAAGGAGATATATAAAACATCAGACCTCCAGCCTCATATCCCATGGTGAAGCAAGGTAATATAGAGAAACCATTGGAGATTATAGGATATTGGTCTAGTTTCTGTCATTATTTTGGAAAATATAGATATTTTAAACATATAGTGAAGTTTATTGGCCCCATTTGGATGAAAAGTGAATTGGGGACCCTATTTCATCATTTCGAATCATGTGGGAGGAAGAGCATCTTCTTACTAAAATGACTGCATGGTGGTTTCATTTTCATGAACCCTTATGGATATTATCCCTTGCGTGGTTTTCCATGTATGTTCATCCTTGTGAATCAACCTCCGTCTCGGTCAAGGCTCATCTTAGGAGGATAATTCCCCATATGAGTAGTGAGCCATGTAGATTTATAAACTTGGGTTAGAGTCTTATTCGTCAGACCTGTTGTGGTGAGGTTTTGTCCTTTGATGGGTTCCCTATGACGGTCTATTATAGTAGGGTGGAATGATTTAATATTATGGGGGGAGACCAATTGTGGATCTCATAGAAATTATTCCAGAGTACTTCGATGCTATCCTAATTTTTATGGTGGAGAGTCCATTTGGGTCTCCCCATGTATATAATCTGGATTAATTTTTTGAGTTTTTCAGCCAATGTGTTGTCTCCTTCGGAGATATCTAATTTTAGTTTCCATTCATTATAATGCACTGGGTTCAGAGGGTTTCCAACTAGTTTCATTGAACTACGGTTATGGAAGTATTTTTTGGGTTTTAGTTTGACTCATTTTCTTATTTTTAGAAAATGGTATTTGTTTTGTTTAGTAATTTCTATGGTGTTTTGGTCTCACATGATCGATTTTATGTTTTGATAGTTCCTCTCATTTGATCAATAAATTGTATTTGTTTGAAATTGTTGGGGTGGATGGGATAATGGGGATACTATTTTTGGTCTACAGAGATTTACATGTGAACCTTTTTTCTTATAGTCAGTGTATTGTCCTATTCTCATATAGTGATCATAAAAATATTATTAGGTTTTAATATATTATTGTTTCTTGATATCAAATCATTCCCTTATGTGGATTTTAAAAGGAGAAATGTTTTTTGGTGGTGATAAATGTCACATCTGAGTTTTTTAATTAATATTTTATCAGGTTTGGGTTTAGTTACTTGTTATTTTTCATGGGAACTAGGTCTGACGAGTAAGAAGATTTTTTTTATTTGCTTCATCTATCCTTATCCTAGTTCTTCCCCAAGAGATCTCCTTATAATTTTCTTGAAAAAATTTATAAAATGTGTTGGTAAACCCTGGCTCATGAATGGCGTGCGGTTAGAATAAATTGTGTGCCTAACCCAGCTAGCCATTTGGTAGGTATAGATTATAGACTGAAGTGTCCTCAAAGTCTCAACATGGTAAGTTATACTATGCAGATTTCAAGTGTGGTAGGTGTCTCCCATTACAGAGTTAGTCACATGGTTTTCAAACAGATTAAAATATTGTGAGGTTGTGGAAGCTCATTAAAAATGTTTCCCCCCTTTTCTGTATCCCAATATGTTAACCCCAAACCCCCCTTTCTCTCCTACCACATCCTCCGCAGCAATATGCACACCCCTTTCCTTTCACCTCCCATTGATCTCCATTATGAGGAATTTTGGGTGTAGAATATCCAAGATCCTTTAAGTAAGTGAATTTTCACCTTGATTTCTTCTCTTTTAGTTGGTTTCTCCATTGTTTCGACTAGTTTAATCTTTTCTTGTGGTTGGAGTGTAGATTTTATGGTTTTTTAATGCTAAATAGGGATAGATCTTGTATTTCATTGATAATTCATTCCATTAAAGGGTCTTATGGTTTTGGGGATGGTATTTTACACCATGTTTTGTAATTCATTCACCCATGGTAGGTTGTTAAATGATTTATAAATTTTAGATGAATTTAATATAATTTTTTGAATTTATAAATATGTTCTAAATTTTATTTTATTGGTGTGAAAATTATTTTTATGTGGTTTGGCCTACTTATGAAGTGTGAATGCATTTTATGATGTATTATATCTTGGTTTTGTATTTGTGGAGTTCTGTGGAATTGTGTTCTAGGTTATTGAATGATAAAAAACATGTTTTAAAAAGAATTCATTTTGATAATGTTTTGTAAATGTAATTTTAGTTGAAAATATATTACATTCTGATGTTGATATTATTTTTCACATTTTAATTTGAATTATTATTTGGTAAAATGATGAGAATCATTTCTTAAAAACGATATTATCTAGTATATATATTTATAAATTGGTTTGGACGATGTAATTGGTTGATCAATAATTTGATTTTAGGGTGTTTTTTCAAAATGAAAAAAAATTTAATTTGTGTATGTGATGATAAATTCATTGAAATAGGTTTTGGAATGTGTAAAATCGGATAATAGTTTTTTTATGGTAAATGGATGGGTTCTTTGAAATTATTAGAAATAGTTTGTGAAATTGGTATGTTGTGCGATACATAAACATGAATTGATTACAATGGGAATCTAATATATCTAGGTGCGTAGACTAGAACTAGTGCACTGGTGATTCAGAAGTGGCTTGTCCTGGATTTAAATAGATATATTTACTATTAAAACAATAACTAAACTATGATGGTGATTGATATCCAATAGAATTTTGGATAATTCTCCACTATAGTGGGTCTTTCATGATAATGCTAATGGTTGTGGTTTCAATACCACATTTCACTGAGATAAGTTGTTCTAGTGACTCACTCAAGATAGATTGACCTCAAGGGTTTACCCACAATGGGCACTAAAGACTTTTGTGACGTGGTTCCATCATTTGACATAAGCATGTTCTTGAGAGTATTTTTTAAGGATGTTTATTCTATTATATTTTTCATGAATGGATGGTCCTCCTTAAATGGTTTCCATTAAATGTGGTTTTTCTTTAAAATGTATTACTTAAAACGATTAAAATTTCCATTTTATATAAATGAGAATTGTTTATTTTATTTTATTGTTAAATTAATGTATTTTTTATTTTGGGTGGAATCCTATTTGGATTTGGATCAAACCATACACAAACCTTTTAATGTATGTATACCATGTTGTTTGTTTGATTTATGTAAAAGAATTGTGTACCAGGATGGTCGTTTGGGTCGATATGGTCTTTTCTTTTAAATATTTATGGCGGTGGCTGGAGGATGTTTCTCCTCTTGTTACATAGAGATTTTCGATGGAGTTTTATTAATTTTGATGTTTTATTTGTCATGTTTTGGTGAATGTTGTAAAAATTAAATTTTGATGTTTTTTATTCCATATTTAGTAGTATTTTTCTGTTTGGAAATTTCATCATGTTGGTTTTCAATATATATATATATATACGTGAAAATCATTCCGAAAGAATTTTATTGATACCCATGAACTTGATTCATTCCCGAGGGGATCTGGAATGCATGTCGGGCTAGCCACAAACTGAGTCAGGCGTCGAGTCAGATAGTGACCCAGCTTGGTTGGTGTACATAGGATTAAAGTATATAATGTAAATATGGGATTATGTGGTATCCTATACCTATTTTTTTAAGAAACAAAAATTTTAATTTTGGGTTTTCATTAAAACTGTTTTATTTAGTAAAAGTATGTATATATTACACTATATTCCGAAGGGGGTCTCAAGAGTCTACCTTTGATATTAGAGTTGAGTTTTGTTTCTTTTCAAAATTTGGATTGAGAGAAATATTTTTCTAAATAATTATATAGATAATCAATATCTGTATACTACTGTATTGTGTATAACATCTATGATGTTATTGCCTTAACATCTCTGTTATATCTATAGTGAGTGATTTTAGATATTTTATATTGTAAATGTTTAATACAAACATTAATGATTACTTATTTTCCTTGATAAAATAAAAGGTAAAATTAATTTTTTTATTACTGATTAACATTTTAAAAAATATATTTCTTTAAAATGGTAGAATATGATATCAGAGATATTCAGAAAATATTTCTGTATATTTTCTTCCAAAATAAATCTAATTAAATTTTATTATTGAAATAATTGAAAACAAATTATAAATCCTAATTATATAAAAATATTTCAATATATTTTATATTTGTTTCTATAAATTACTAAGTCACGTAACATGGAATATCGTAAATAAATGGAAGGTAACCATATTAATATAGTAAATGTAATACAATTTTTATAATTATGTAATGATGTAGAAATTTTAAAAAAAAATATTGATAAATATTTGATTCATGTTTATAAATAATTTATTTCCACGTATATAATAATAATGTGATTATAAAAAAATAAAAAATATATCCTCTAACAGTTATATTAATTTTTTTTAAATATTTTTTTTTCTATTCATTTTTTTTGTTTTGAAATTATCATTTTAATATATAAAAATTTATTATAATAAAATAGAGAAATATTTTGACTCATAACATTTAAATTAGATAAAGTTAAATTTCTAGATTTTTTATAATAATGAACAATTTTATGTGAATAGTAATGATATATTTTGTTTCATATATTTTATTTTTAATTGATCTATTATGATTAAATAATTAATCAAAAATAAAATAAACAATTTAGGTGTTATTAATTTTTAAATTTTTTAAAAATATTATGCTAAAAAAAATAATATTAACTTAATATCATATAAATAAAATTAAAAAAAATATATTTTTTATTGTAATAAATAATTGTTTCTTATTCATATTTATATAAATAATAAATTGATTAAATTTATTTTTATGTGTGTCTAAATGTTATAAATTAATATTGTTTCTAAACCTCTCTACATTGAATCATATACTAATTATCATCACTCAATATATAATTCTAAAATAATAAAATGATTAATATGTTATTCAAAGATACCATATTTCTCTTTATAAATAACACCCTCCTTAAAAAATTTATCCAAAAAAATATTATTCATTTGAAAAATATATTCCAACATTAATCATTATTCCTCACTATAATTGTTCTTGAGGATTTTTAGAAGCCAAAAGAACCACCAATGAAGGCTTAAGAATCGTACAAAAGAGGGTTATCAAACATAAATGAAATAATTTCAAATAAAATTTAATTTCAATTCAATTATCATCTCACACCATCAATAACAAATGTACCTCTGAAATGTGCAATAAAATATAAGAATATTTTTACACTAATGTAACTAATCAATCGAAATATTTTCTATTTATTTATTATTAAAAATATAAATAAAACATTTTATAACAATAGTAGCTTCATACTCACTCAATGTTGTATTTAAATATAATAATATTTCAATAATAATGTAATAAATCAGAACAATTTTTTTAATTTGTTTATGATTAAAAATATTAATAAAAAAACGGTTCAACTATGTAGTATTATACAATCTATTTGATTCATAAATTTTCATTATATATTTTCCTACCCATGCTTATTAACCAAAATTGACTAAAAATAAAAATATAATTATAGTGATAAATTAATTTCATATTTTTTATTGTAGAATATTAAAATATTAATGATTATAATGATGTGATAATAAATATTTCAATAATTTTAACTATATAAAACATGATTATGAATAGATTCTCATTAATATTAAATTATTCAATAAAATATGATGAAAATTTTAAATTTGGTACTTTTGTATTGATGAAAACTATATACCTTGGAATTTACTGATCTTATAAAACCATTATAATGTGACTTCCATTTAAATCCTAATGTTAATAGATCATTGGGGGTATGAACTAAACAAACACAGAATGTTCTACTCAAGAACAATTTATTTAATAAATGGTTGAAAATTAATTATACTTATTAAATAAACCTTAATAGTATTATAAATAAAGAAACTAATTCAAATTAATTGTTTATTTATGAGGTTACAAAGAATATTAAGTGATCTATGACTCAATGTAACAAGTTATTTATAAATATCAATTAATTTCATGTATTACATTAATGTTTCCATATTTCCAACCTATTTCTCAGGTGAAATTAAATAAAAATAATAAAATATTCATAATTAATTTTTGATTTGTTAATTATTTCCTCTCCCCTCATACATATTGTATAGATTACTATTTCATTAAGGTGATTCCCTTTTAAATGTTTTTAATTTTCATATATTATTTCTAATTGGACGATCTTCTCATCTAAATATTATATAAAAAGTTTTCAATTAATATAATAATTGTTTTAATTAAATTTTTGAGATGAAAAACATTATGATTTTTTTATTTTTTTTATTATAAAAACAATTTTTTGAAAATATTTTTTAAGATAAATATTTTGACTTTGAATTAAAATCCTCATTTAATAAGTGAACTATTATATTCCATGTACATTTATCCATTGACACTTTTATGTTGTGTTTTCACCGAATTTATATAAAATATTAATTTACATCTAACAATATCAATTTCAATCAATTTTTACCTCACAAAAAATAGTAATGGAATTCGGAATTTACCACCTATATTTTGGATATTTTCTAACATATTTATTTACATTATTACAAATACATAAAGTTTTTCACATTCCAAGTGAAAATTGTACATTATTCTCTACCTCAATTTTAATATTTTAATTTTATATACTATATTATTTTATACCTCTTTTAATCATTATGATTAATTTTATTGAATTTTTAGACAAATAATTCCATTAACAATTAAAATATAATTAAAATTCCCTCCAAACATTATTTTTATATTTACATAATATCAATTCAGAAATCAATTAATGGGACATTTATTTCATAAAATAATTTTTAATAAATTTATTTTCCATAATATAATAATTTTATTTATAATGATAAATATCTATTTTGAATAAATCATCAAAAATGTATAGAAAATAATATTTTATTATTTATTTTTCTATTATATTTCTTTTAATAAATTTTAAATTTCAAATAATTTATTTTATTTTCAAAAACAATTATATTATAAAATTATATAATTATTACTATCGATATTTTTTTTGGATATCATATTTCTTTATCAGTTAGTACTTCATAAAAGAATAAGGAATTGTATTCATACCACATTAATAATTCATTATTTTCTTCTAAGTTATTTTTAAAATTTTGATATAATATTTTGAGTACATATTTTTTAATAATCATTATGTAATATCTCTAATCACAATATTATTTTTTTATAATTAACCATATTTAATCTATCGGGTAATTTATTTTCATAATTATTATATAGTTTTTGCGTTATAGAAGTGATACCTCCACGAAAGGACTGATATGAAATTTAATTTTATTTCTTTATCATAAAATATGAAAAAATATAACATATCTATTAATAACATTTAATTACGACTTCCTAATATGTATTTCATCTAATTAATTATTATCATAGTTATTTTTCAAAAAATTAATTGATCGGGGAAAATTATTGAAATTTTTGTATAGAATTTAATCTATATGGTGTAAATACAATTATGTTTAATCAATTAATTGAAATTCATTTAGACATATAGATTATTTACATAAATAGACATCCATTATTTATATCACAATTTATTCATAATATAATTGTGAATAATTGTTGTTTATTTTCATATTCAATGGGCACACAGACACATTGATATATATATATATATCCTTATATGATTTTTGGGTCCTGATTTATGTATAAATATAATAAATTGTCAATTTATTCACATATCACTTAATCTCTATGTATAAAAGATATAAGTGTATTACAAATTCAATATGCCTATGTGATTTGGGAGTAAAGTCAATCCACTATGTATATGTTATATGAGAATAAAAAAATTAACTTGTTTGTGATAGTAATGATTAAGAGCCTTGAAAATTTTGTTTTTTTTATAATACATGTAAAAAATTTCCTATACCATTTTAATCATAACTATTGTGTTTTTAGTTTAAATTTTTATTATGTGGTATAGGTTTTTCTTTTACGATCTTCTTATTATGTATTTTTTTCACATTATCTATGATTAATATATAACACCTCCTAGTCACATAATATTACTTTTTCTGTTATTACATTAATCCTATAATTTCTCACTTTATCAATAATTTCAAATGATTAGGATCTATTGATAACGTATCTATGCATTTTGGATAATTTTGTACTCCATACCAAATAGTTGTGCTCACATTGTCGTTTTTTCCCCAATGTAATTAGAGATCATATGATTTAAAGTGATTTTGATTGGTATAGAAGTTGTATGAAATAAATTATTTCAAAAAAAATTTACATATAAGTACTTCATGATTGTCAAATATATTATTATTTCCCACAAATAATAAATTTTTTATTTTATGAGTTTTATATATTTATTTATTTATGGAATGTATATATGTGTTACACTAAATTCAAGATTTTATGTGTGATGATTATCAAAGAAAACCCAACATGTAGCATCTGATGATATGAAATACATAACTATTGATGATATATAATATAAAACCAATCCATACAAAATAATCAATTTTTATAACTGTGGAAAAGAGTAAGGGGTTTCATTAGAGTGGCATGTATTGATGCATTACAAGAATATCACTAACCATAATAATTTTTATTATATAGAAACAGATGTAAGTCCTAGGAAAAAAATAAATGGATTGTATGGTATATAATTCATTTAAAATATATCTACATATATATTACCATAAATATTTTAAATAAAAAACTATCAACAAATCTTTGCTTATAACAATAATTCCTAGATCTTGAATATCGTAATGGAAATACATTAATCTAAATAACTTCTTTCATAGTGTGATTTAAAAAAAAATATTGAAAATTAATGTAATGGGTTATATTTATGACTTTATGGGACATACCACTCAATAACATAATTTAAAATATAATTCATAATCCACCAAATTTTTGGATTTACCCATCTACTTGTTTGAAATTTTTTAAGAAAACTATATACATTGAAATGATGGTCCCATGACTTAATGTGATGAAATAATTATTTTTAAATAAAAAAACAAACATCTTAATAAATTTCAATAAATGATATAGAAATATCGCCAAAAAATAATTACAACACCATAATCATTTTAAAAATAAAAAATTTAAATTGTCCTTCAAAAAAATATAAGAAATCTATTTTTTACTCCCCCTCAACTGACTACATTTCATGTCTCAACATAAAATTCTAGAGTCCCAAAATTTACATATATAATAAATAATATTTTTTTATATAATAATAAAAACATCACATTCAATATTAAAGGATAACTATATGTTTCAATGATTGTTTTTAAAATACCCTCAACTACAATGATTAATCATGATAAACTTGGAAGGATTTAAATGTTCCTACGAAAATTAAAACATAGTACCAATAGAAATATATGTGTGTTTATGTGTGTTAATAATGTGAAATATTGTAACAAAATAGTTTTGGAATAAAAATAATATAACAAATAATGGTTATTTCATGTATAATGAATTTTTTTTCATAATCATTTTTCATATATCACTACGGCTATAATATAAGATTTAAACACATATATTAGGTTTCTAATGATTCTCCAACCCTCAAACAACATGTTAAGATTAGTAAAACTAAAATAGATATTTTTTCTACTTTGAATGAAAAAATAAAGAAAATTATGCAAAGGTTTATGATCAAATAAAAAACTAACAAGGAATATACTAAAAAATTAACCATAGGTAGTATATTCTATCTACTATTAAAAAGTGATATACTCTCACAACATAATCCAATATTTCATTAAAAGGATGGCACAAAGTGGATATGAAATTAGCCTCCATAATAAAGCATTATATTAAAATGAATTATGGTAACATAGTTTCATTAATCGCTCTTAAGAAATGACAATAATAATTATGAATAATAAAATATTATATAAGTGTAATCTATTTTAGATAAGTTTAACTCATTAATAATTAACATGTAACTACTAGACTAGAATTAGTATATGATCTTATCTAATGTAGTCATATAAAAAATAAAAAGTCCTAAGATTAGTTTACATCTAATAATATATTAATGAAGATAAAAGTAAGACTAAATTTATGAAGCATTATAAAGTTGGATTCTCCTAAACCCTCAAATATTGTCAGATTAGTGAATGGTGGATTCTCGGTGGTGGCGGACCCGGATGCTTTGCAACAATGTTTAGACCTATACATGTTTTCCTTACTCACTTGTTTGATTTATTCAAAATGAGACAAACATTGGTCTCATTTTGATATCAAAAACAGAATTTTACATTGTTAGGGGATAAGGGATTTTAGGGTAATCTCAGTCAGATAGGGATATTTTCACATCATTCTAAATTCATCAGAATCTTTAAATTCTGTATGGAGTCTGGGAAATTTTCAACTCAAACCTGTAATTTTAAGATTATCTCATTGGGATTTCTATTTTATTCCTTTTACTTTTAAATAATAGAATGCAAAAAATATGGGTGAGATTGCATGGTTTCAATTGAGTTTATTGGCATCTGAGAATTCTGAATGACAATGCATCATGTATAGGCACCCCAATTAGGTTGGATCAGTGTACATTGGATAGTGAAATTGGATTCTTTTCCATAATTCTAGTGGAAATAAATCTGGAAGCTAAAATACCTAGTTGCATTCTTTGTAATGATAATGGTTTCAAAACTAATATCAGATTGGAATATGAAAATGTTCCCTATTTTTGTGATGTCTGCAAAATTTTAGGGCACACAGTTTCTAATTGTAGGACGATTCAGATGTATCCTAGTACTCCAACCAAAACCTCTGATTGGAGTGAGGTTAATAGGAGGAAAAAAGAACATGTTAGTTTTTTGTTGTGAAAAATGGATTTTAAAAAACACATCGGTTCCTCATGTCCAAAATCTACCTGCTTCAAATACTGTCAAGGATCCTGCTGCAAATCAATATATTTCTTCCTCTTCACATAAGGTCTCTTGGTTTGACATGGTTGAGGAGGAAGAGAAGAATTTAGAATCCTTAGCTAAGGATATACAACCTGTGAAAACATTCATTAAATGGGTCTGCAAGGATGATGTGAAACTTTTTACTGAAATATGAAATGAGATTTATAATCTTGGTGTAGCCTCACAGAAGGAAGAGGAGGAGAAACAACTCTTTCTAGAATTTTATAAAGCCATTTTTTTCTTGTGGTATCCTTGTAGGATAGTAAGGAGGCTGGAATCCATAACTCTAGCACTGTATGTATCAGCGCTGATTCTCTTTATAAAGTAGCTGCTAGGCATGATTACATTTCTACTTATCCAGATCCTGTGATCATTGCATTAGGAGCCAATAAACTGAAATCTGCTATTTGCATCCCCGATTCATACATGACATCTATGTCTCCCATGGAACCCACTACATTGGATGCAATTACAGCTCTTAGTCTAGCTGAGAATCTTTTGGAAATATCTGCATCTACATGTTTGGGGTCACACTCTTTTGACCAGTCTGTTGTTGTTCAGATATGTTCTGATCCTTCTTTTTACATTTTGATTCCCTCTAATACACTGGATTTCAAGGGTTCTTATATTCAATTATTACATGAATCTGTGATCTCCTTGTCCATTTCGGGTAATAATAATGATCCTGTTTTTAATTTGACTTTTGTTGGTGATGAACAAAGTAACATATTTAATTGGAAGGACAACAGTTTAAATGATAATATGTCCCCTGAATCTCAAGATAATGACAATCTCAAGGTCTCAAATATTTATGATCTTCTTAAAGATGTTAAAGGCTTAGAAACTCCCAAAAGGAAAGTAGAAAGTCCCTCTAAGGAAATCAAAACCAAAGAGAATGTCCCAAAAAAGGGGGTTCCAACCATGAAATTATGTTTAAATGAAGATCTTGTATTGGAACTATCATGGATTATCCCATTTAAAAACCATGATATCCCTGAAATATTTTGTTTTACAACACATACCTCTTCTTATTAGGATTTCTGAACCCAAAAGGATTTTCTCTCCAAACATAGCTAGTTTGCACTCTCTTGGATTTCACTTAGTGGACTATAATATATGTTTCTCTGAAGTGAGAAGTCTCTGGTTTTTGGAACACTCATCTTTATCTGAGATGTCTCTAGTTGATAATGGTGGAAAACATGTGACTTGGTCCTTCAAAGTCTATGGTTTCCATCACTATTACTCTTTTGTTTTTGACAATACCAGTTATCACGAATGGAAGAGACTATGGATGGACATTGATGTACATAGCTCTGTCATTTCTGATCCATGGATTAATCTTGGGGAGATTTATTCAATTATTCATCTGGATGAAATTTTGGGTTCTATGTTTAATGATATCTCCTCTAGGTAATTTATGTCTTGCATTGATTCCAATGATTTTCATGAGATTAATTTGGTTTGGGAAAAATTCTCATGGTACAAGAGTTTTTTAAATAGAGTTGTTGCTAGTATAATTGATAGAGCCTTTATTATAGAAACTACTCTTGATCACTGGGGATCCATTTCCTGCATAACTCTTCCTTGGATTAACTCTGATCATCATCTAATACTTGTAAATCTGAGTGGTAAGGATTCTAGACCTACTCAGCCCTTTCGATTCAACAATTCTTGGGTTAATCATCCTGATTGTGCTTCTATAATTAAAAATACTTGGAATTCTATCAACTCAGGTAATAATGTGTTTTTTAGAATTGACAAACTAAAAGCCCTTAAAAGATCTCTGAGAACATAGACCAAATAGAAATTTAGCTTTATTGATCAGGATATCTCATCTCCTGAAGATTCTCTTCAGCATTTGTATGTTCAGAATACGTTGAATAATTTTTCCAATGGGCTCCAGGAGGATTATGGGATTGTTTTAAATCTCAATAACCTCTTGAATATGAAAGATTATTTTCATAGGGACATTTTTATGGCTAAATGGTTGATGGATGGAGAGAGAAACACAATATTCCTCAATTCTCTACAGCGAATCAGGATGATTTCTAAACCTCTCTCGAAGTTCAGGAATGGGGATCACGTTGTGGAAAATGATTGGGAACTTTTAAAACATGCCATTTCTTATTTCATGGATCTCTATAGTGGACCTAAATCAATGAATGAGCCAGTGGAGGGTATCATCCACAAATTGGTCAGTCATGAGGATAATATCAATCTCACTTCTATTTATTTTCTCATTGAAATTAAAGAGGCTGTCTTCAGCCTCAAATCTGAATGCTCTCCAGGTCCAGATGGTTTTGGTAACTTCTAATTTCAAACATACTTGTACATTATTCAATATGATGTTTTTAATCTTGTGAATCATTTCATTAAAGGTGGGGACCTTTCTTAGGGAATAAATTCTCAGTTCCTTGCTCTTATCCCAATGATTGATAACGCTAATAAAATGAATTTGTTTAGAACTATTGCTCTAGTAAACAACATTTCCAAAATCATTTGTAAAATCCTTGCCACAAGACTCACAACAATTTCTACTAGTATTGTTTCCCATAATCAATTTGGTTTTATCAAGGTATTATCTATTGAATATTGTCTCATTACTGCTTCAGAATATGTTAATTTTCTGAAGAAACCCACACGAGGTGGTATTATTTCCCTTAAGCTTGATGTTAGAACGACCTTTGATAATATAAATTGGGGTTTTATTTGAAAAGTTCTTCTTATGATTGGGTTTAATGAGGTTTTCATTACTTGGATCAAGGACATCTAATGTTGTACTTGGATTTTCATATTAATGGATCCCCTCGTGGTTCCAATGATTACTCTAGAGGGGTTAGACAAGGTGATCCCCTTTCTGTAATTATTTTCTCTATAGCAGAAGATTATTTGAGTAGAATATATTCTATCATGGCTGGGAATGGGAGGATTAAGTCTATTAATTCTGGTAGAGGTATCATTTCTCCCACTCATATTTTATATGCAGATGATATTATCATTTTCACTATGGGCGATAAAAGAAACATAAAGAACATAAAAATGGATCTTCTGCACTATGCTTATATCTCTGGTCAAGATATCAGCAGGTGTAAATCTTCTATTTACATTGGTAATAACATTAGTGAGAGAATGAAAAATTTTATTGTTCACGAGATTAATGTTAAGGATGAATCTCTTCCCTTCAATTATCTGGGGGTTCACTTGTTTTTTGGGAAGCCGAAAGCTTGTTATGTCACAGATACTGTCAGTAAGGTTCGAAGGAGTCTCTATACCTGGAATGGAATGTCTCTCTCCATGGATGGAAGGATTTTTTTGGTGAAATCAATCATTATCTCCAGACTAGTGTAGTGTTTTATGGTTTACAAATGCACTATTATTCTTATAAAAAGTATCATTCCCTCTCTTAGGAATTTAATTTGGAGTGGCAGTATCTTCAAAAAAAAGAGGCAACAGTCCTGTGGTCTGATTGTTGCAAACCATATGATGTTGGGGGTTTCGGTATAAAAAATCATGTGCTCTTTAATGATTCTTTGTAGGATTCATTCATGTGGAGTCTTTTTAACAGGAGCTCTGATAGTTTACACTTCCTTCAGAGAAAATTCATGAACATGCTGAAGATTGGGTCTTTTAATCATCTTGATTCCTCTTTTTGGCATGCTTTCAAATCCATCATTTCTTCAACTGATTCTCATTCTAGATGCTTAGTCTCAAAGGGCTCATCTCTTAATTTCTGGAAAACCAAATCGAATGATAATCCCCTTATAGAGTTAGCGATGGATGAAATAGACATTGATCTGGATATTACCATCATGGATCAGCTTGAAGACTTGGAAGTAGATCCATGTAACGTTGTTTTCATTGTCAACAATTTTTGTTTCTCAAACAAGAAGGATTTTTGGGCTTGGGAGCCTGGGGCTCGTGGTATTCTCACTTCAAATAATTTTTATGAGTTCTCCTTGAATCCCAGATTTGGCGCCAAATGGATGGGGAACTTGTAGAAAAATCTTATCAGACCATCTCGCTCCAATTTGGCTTGGAGAATTTCACATCTCAAGATTCCAACTAATTATTATATTCATCATTGGGGTATATCTTTATGTTCTTCATGAGTTTTCTATCATCAACACAGAGAGGATGCTGATCATTTATTCCTTTATTGTTCCACTGTGGTTTCAATGTGGGAAGATTTAGCGGGTGTCTTTGAGATCTCACTTCCTATGACGTCCTCCATTGTAGACTTTATTCAATGATGGAACTATCTTGGTATTTCCTCACAACTTCTATATTTATTTTAGGTTTCTGCTTCTGAATTGCTGCATTTTTTCTGGTTCTCTAGGAATCATATCCTTCATGAGAATAAATCCTTCTCGGTCACCTATGCTCTCTCATGCGTACTTGCTGAGATGCATGTGGATGGTCTGCCTAAGAAGCATTATTGCGTCAATTGCATTCATGATTTCACTGTTCTTGATAGAATTGGTATCAAATGTAATTTCAAACCTTCTGTTGGAAATATTGATGTGCTCCGGGAACAAACTATTGTTGGTTGGTTGAAAATTAATTATGATGGGGCATCGAAAGGGAATCCCGATCCTTCTGGATATGGCACCGTGTTCAGAGATCATAAGGGACTGGTGATTGGTTTCTTTCATGTCCCTTGTGGTATTGCCTCATCAATTGAAGCTGGGATGATGGGTATTATTGTTGTAGTGGAACATGCCAACAATTATGGTTGGAATAATCTCTGGCTAGAGACTCATTCAACTAGGATTGTCTCTGCCATTAGAGATGGTTCATGTCAAATTTCTTAAAATCATCAAAATTGGTTGATTAATTACTTATACTCCCTTCATTATTTGAATCATATCATTACTCATGTCTACAGGGAAGCTAATTATTTTGTATATGGATTGGCTAACAATGGAGTTGAAGGTGCTAACTTCATTTGGTATGACAAGATTCCTGATGTTTTTTTGCCCCTCTTGAAAATGTATTTGGATATATCTCATATTTTTAGGATCATGTAAGTCCGATTGTTTATTTTAATAATGGGGGCCTTGATTTTTTTGGGAAAGGACTCATATTATTTTAAAAAAACAAATCAATTTTCAAAATTATAAATAATAATTTAATCTACTCATATATAGATGGAAAACTCACTCAATAAATATAACCATAGTTAATAAAAAATAATTGTTGGAAAAACCTAATTAAATAATATTACATTTAGTATATTCTTACTGTAAGGTAACCTCCTAAAATATATAACAAACATTTATTCACATTCATATTAAATTAAAACTAAAATTTAAAATTGTTGAGTTATCCCACTATAAATATATATCAAATAATAAAATTATATAATATATCTAAAATTTAATTAGTAAATAGCTCATAGCATCCATATTTTAAATTAATTACATTTTTATTCATTTGAATATTAATTTTATTAAAATAGAATACAACAATTAATATTTGAGAAAATACCAAAATTCTCATACATTATAATATGTTCATCTTTATATATAAATAAAATAACAATTAAAATATAAAATTTTATGTGGAATCCTATAATATATATTTAATAGATTATGAACCTAAGATAATGTAAAAAAATATTTAAAAACTAAAAAAATATGATTTATTATACACACATACATGCATTATGGTTAATCTTGCATATAAACTAGATTGATAGAAATGATTTATTTATTATTCATATAGATTTAAAATTCTTACTATAATTAAAACAATATTAATCCTTAATATTCACTTGAATATAATATATTCTACCTACACTAAATTTTATAAAATCAAAATATTCTTGTAAAATTTATTTTATTGAAATCTAAAAAACATCTAGAATTTTATTAATATTTAAATTTATCAATTTTATATATGTTATATACTTTAAAAAAATTACATGTTATTTATTTTATTGATAAAAAATTAGGCTTTTTCCCAATATTTTCCCTATCTCTGATTTCCCATCCTCTAAAAAACATAAAACATTAATTTTGATAAAGAAAAACTCATATAATATTATTTTAAATGTATATATAAATCCTAACACACATCCTAAAGTAAAATTAAATACAATGATATTGTCATAATTATTTATATTCTAGAAATATAATTTTTTCATTAAATACACACACACACACATATATATATATATAGTTGTAATGATTCTATCATCCTCTATAAAACATGTCCCAGCGAACTTTGACCACATTTTTGCAATAAACTATTTTTATGGCTTACCTAATGCCTAAACAATTCCCTAATACTGAAAACAATATTTTATGAACCTAAAAACAAAAAATATGTAAAAATTATAAATAAATGATAATCCTATATTATAGCATAATCCATCAAAAACATGTAGTATATATAACACTATCAAATTCACAAAAGTCTATTATAATGAAAAATAAACTTATTATATAGTTATTATATCTTAATATAAGAATATTGATTATATATCATTTTCATCTATACAAGAACCATTTGTTCTAGAATATTTGGAAACATTTAAACATAAATAGCTAGTTCATAAAATATCTATATTGGTCCCACTTAGTTATTTGTAGCTGTACACATTATACTTATTTCTTTTATTCATTACTAGGTGAATGGAAACTTAATAAATGGGTTTGATCAGATGCCATGTAATGGTAATGAATGGGGATATCAATGTTCACTTAAACAATACATGAAAGTATTGTTTTTTGAACATGATCAAAATATTTGAAAAACCATAACCCCCATATCAAATATGAAAATATTAAATTACCGCATAATCCTTGTATGTTCATTACAAATTATTCATAAATTAATCCTGGAAGATGAGACATGAGAGAATTACAAAAGCATAGATGATCATTTTGATTCATACACATAGGTAAAATAATCATTTACTTTATAATCATGGATAATTTAAAAAAATATAATTCCTGAATGGTTTTACTCCCCAAACCATTATAGTATCCAAGGATCACTCCAAATACTATCATATTGGAAAAATTCCATTAAAAAATGTCTTCACTAACCATTCCATACTTTTTTATCCTCTAAGATATCAATCTTTACATAATGAATTGGGGGGATATATTGGTTTCACCCATCCACAGTAATATATTTACCTCTGTCATTTTTTATAACACAAATATTATCCTCAATTATAATGATTCCAAAATTACGGGTTCTAACATCAGTACATCACATAATTAAGACCTTACAAATATTTTCAATAAGATCCTATCAAATTAAACATTTAAGATAACATGAAATGAATAGGGATTCATAAACATTACATCATAGAATAACAAATTTATAATAAACATATTTCTTAAATTTATCATGTTATCAAAATAGATATAAATAATATAATGAATTATTACAGATGATATCCTTGGAAAATTACCTTGGTAATTATAATATAACATCAAAGGATTTCATCTTAGGTAGAAAATGAGTTTTAATGATCACATGGAATAATTAACGGGGAAAATAAACCTTCCATTATGAAATCAATTTTTTAAATTCACACATATAAATGGGAAAACATTTTTTGAAAACAACATTGTAAAATTGTATAAGATTCAATAATGAAAAGAATATTCATGATAGTGGAAAATTTATTTCATTTCATATAGGATAAAAATATAATCGTTTCATACTTTTTCAAATATAATTCACAATGTATCTTATATGGGAAACAAAATGAATATTCGATTCGAACTAGTTTATAAATAAAATACATAAACATGACCATAAAAAATCCTAGACGAATGGGGTAATGCTTTTGGGTTATTTTTAGAAAACATGGTCATTGAAGAGAAAAATGTGATTGTGGATACATAACCCAAAAAAAAATTCAATTGTAGTTAAGATTATTGAAAAACACTTAACATGTTGGTTTTTTTATTCATAAGTTCCATTAATAAAATAAAATTATACAGATATGTAAATCCGAACAAAATTAATAAAATTTTTCATATAATATTCATAGAAAGTATGTACATTAAAAAAAAGCAATTCTTTAATATGGTACATGTCCCACAAAATTAAAGTTAAATGAGAATCTATTACCTCATGTTTCAATTTTTTCGAATGCTACCTACCCTCATGTATAATAAATTTAAATTTCTTATAATTATATACCAAACATTATAAATGTTTTATTATATCATATAAATTCTCTATATATATATATATTAATATTTAATTATAGTGATAGAATATTAGTTTAATCATTCATGGAGATGGTAAGTCATATGTATAAATGAGTTATGTGTTTTCTAGTCATTCGGTGGGTTAAGGGGTGTATAATAGAATCTTCATAATCATGAAAACACATCATCGAATTGATGATTATAGATTTATTATGTAATATGGAAAAATTTATATTTAGAGGAGGTAAATAATAGTAAAAATGGATGTGATCAGTTATGGTGATTACTTATACATTACAATGACACAATTAGATATTTATAATGGTCAATACAGATATAATTTTGGAAATTAAGCTCTTATAGAATGTGTCTAAAGAAGCTAAGAAGGTATTTGGAGTGGGGGATAAACATGCTAGTATTCTCAATGTGGGGTGATAATGACAATGAAAGGGGGTCCTTTTTTAAAGTAGGGGAATGACAAACTCAAAATTTCTTAAATTATTGAAATATAATATTGATCATAATAAAATGGTTCCAAATGTTCAATAAATTCACTTGAGATGAAAATTTAAACCATATATTATCTCATTTTGCAACATTTATAATTATTGTTTTTTAATATTATAATAAAGTATTTTTACGATAAAATATCATTAATGTTAATTTTAAAAATATTCAATAAATTGGAGATAATATAAATATGTACAAAGTTCGTATTTGAATATAATTCATCAAAATAAAACAAATTTTTCATATTCATCTAAAAAATTCAGTTAACACATTTAAACCCTCACATTATATTACTTTTAATATTTTTAATATCATTTGTAAAAAACTTTATTATTTAAATAAATATTGCTTTGGTGTTGCATAATAAAGAAAGTAAATTATTTAATTACTAAAAAATCAATATAAATTCTTATCATCAATATAATTTTATTAACATCACTATTAATATAATGATTCATTCATAACTAGTTTAACCCTTTTTCAAAAAATAAATGATTTTGAAAACTAAAAGGGTGACACCTTTTATCATTCGTTGATTAAAATATTATATAAGTAATTTTCTTAGACAAGAGTCCATTAAAAAACTGAATTTTGAGCCTAAATTGATATGTTTCAAATTAATTTCATTTAATTTGTGTTTGGAAGAAAATTAATTTCAATAGAACTTTGTTGTAAACTATAAAAACCATATATGCCATTTACTAAGGTGGTAAATTTTAGCACTATTAGTATTTTAATTGATCTACAATAAAAGGGAAATATTTTCTAAATTATACCATCCAAAATAAAAACATTTATGTCATTTTATATAATTTAATACCAATAAATGAATCAAATTAAATTTCTTATTTGTAAACAAAATGAAAAAAATTGATTTTTTTAAAATTAAATTTCTATGAAGAAGTCTCAATTTAGTTATATCATAAACATAAAAACTAATATTTTAATTCATAAATTATTTTATTAATTAAATAATATATTTCCTAAAAATAATTAAAATATTGTGATTAATATTATTTATTAATATAAAATAAATTTTATGCTTAAATAATATTTTTCAAAATTAAATGAAATTAATTTTTCTATATTTTGTTTCTTTTTAATTATATTAATTTTATAAATAAAAAATTAATTATATAAATTTTTAGTCTATATATTTTACATAATTAATTTATTATTATTCACAGTTATCAATACAATGTATAAGTGATAATAGAAATATAATATTTTAAAAAAGATGCATGTATCTTCTAAATTTGTTGTTGCATAAAATTCAATCAATTGAGTATATAAATTTATTTTAAAATAAATATTTCACAAAAATCTCAGTGTGTTACATTCTACACCACTTAAAATTATTTCTCCATCTAAATTCTTAAAATTAATAAAAAGGATGTGGTTACATCTGCCTTATAACATGCTTCGGTTTTAATATAGCTTCCTAAATTTATTTTTGTTCAACGCAATTCATTTACCAGATGAATGGTATTGTTTTTTAAAACATTCACTCTATGTCACAGAATTATTACTACTTGACCATTATAAGAATGATCTTTTTGTATCGGTATGAAATCTTTTTTTAGAACATATTAATGATCAAGTATTAATTTATTTAGTATAGATAAATGGAATATGTCATTAAAATGAGAGATATTCGGTCAATGGTCTAATATGTAATCTACTGTCCTAATATAGAGAAGAAATACCAATATAGTGACATAGATACATATTATCATTATCTTTATTCCAAATATCATCACCCTCTTCTAGAGATACATTAATAGGAATTACTTTTCGATATATTGAAACTGTAGATCATTATAATGATTATCAATACATCTATTGTATTGATTATGAGTAGCTTTTAAAAGATATCAAATTCCTCAAAACATATCTACTATTTCATTAACTAGATTAGGTCTCCAATGGTTTCATTATCTAAATTAATTCAATAATAATAGAGTTCAAAATAACCAACAATAGAACAATTTATTTGGATAAATCTTAAAGATTGAGTGAAATCTATTATTACAGAAAAATCCTACCAAATGAATGATTTTATCCTAAAAAACACTGAAATCCACTAATAAAGATATCAAAGTATCTTATTTTGTTTTAATGGTCTTCTAGGACTAACCATCTATCTGAGGATGATAAGCTGTGATGTAACATAACATTTTATCTAGAACCTTCTAAATTCTTATCCAAAACGTATATTTAATCATCAAATTCAAATTATATATAATTGATATTCATAATCCATATAATCATACCACATAATTAATGTATAACTGATAATGTTGAATGAGAGTTAAATAATCAATAATATAAATGAAGTGTGATGTCTACCATTGGAGATCAACTACATAATAAATTTCATTATTCAAATTAGATGTTTTTAGGAGTCTAATAATAAAATAATTATTGATATTTTACCATTTCCATTATGATATGTGTAATGTTTTTACTGTATCATTAGAATACTTTCATTGATTCTTAACATTATAACATACCAAGAACTGAGTAAAAAACATATCAATATCATTCTACATTAATACCATCAGAAATACAATTTAAAATCACTATTGATCAATGTAATTCATTTATGAAAAGTGAATGTGAAAATATGAGATTCATCCCAAAGCTCCTTCATTAAATCTAGTACTGAAGGGACACATACATTTTTCTAGGAACGTATTATTCCTCTATATTTCAATTTGAAATCATGAATATTTGTTAATTATTTTAGGTATAAATCATTCTTTTGTACCTATTCAGAAATCACATGGATTTCTAGTTAAACACTATTTTAAGAAAGATAATATTTCTCCCTTTCATTTATGATTTGAAGATATAATCATTATATGTATAGAAATATTGAAAATTTTCGATCCTCATAATATATATGAAAGAAAAAAAAATTAATTAGAGCAACAATCAACTAGTTCCATTACCATGGGTTATAATTTATTGAGAATTCATAATAATTATTCAACTCCACCTATATTTTATTGAACACAATCAGATATTTTAGATTGAAAATATAATATAAATTTTTTTATTAAAATATATGTCACATATTTTTCAAATGAATTATTTCCTCCATATCTCAAATACAAAAAATCACCACAGATAACTCCCAATTATGATTTTAGTAAATTTCTCCTAGAAATTTATTTCAACGTGGAATAAAATAAAAAATTATCATTATTCTTGATGAAACAACTGACTCCATTATTTAATTCATCACTATAAATTAACAACCATTATCCATAAAGTATTCTGTAATAATTGTTTGGGATAACTAGAATTTTATGTAGGTCCCCATTATTCAAAATATTTTATATAATGGAAATTGGATCCCTTATGAGTTGACTTGTTGATTGTATTAGATATTCGTGAAAAATTATTCATAAATCGCACATAAATATCTAGTAAAACCAAAAACAATTCTGGATCTCATTCATAATGGTGGGATTTAGACAATGTACAATATCTTCTATCATTGATATTTCTAATGGTAAATCCTATCATTATATTATATTAACCATGAACAAAACATTATGAAACTAAAATTAACACACTATATTGGTTTCATAATGATTATCCTTCATCATAATCATCTACACAATTCTCGAATGATCTTCATGAAATTCATAACTATTTGGATATATAAGATTATCATCTATATCAACTGCTACAAAATAATCAATGTAATCTCAAAAGGCTCTATTCATTAAATATTTAAATATATAAAGGGAATTGGTAAGATAAATTGGAATTAAAATATACATATAGTGTTGATATGTTTTATATAAATATCTCTTGTTTAAATCCTCCTTATTGACCAAAAGTTGATGATATCTATATTGACGGTTAATCATGGAAATTTATTGAGCTATGAATAGTTTGTCAAAAAATTCTCAGTATGCTATAATGGATACTTATTCTTTATGGTGATCTTTTTATGTTCTCAATAATCAATATATTTTCATTTTTATCGATCATTGCATATTAAAAATTGAAAATATGCACCACATGGTGATACAAATGAAAAAATTAGCCCATTTTCATGATTCCATTGGATTTTCTTCTACTATTCCTACAATTAAAACAGATCCATTCAATATTGTGTCATCAAAATCTGTGTAGTTATTATTATAACATCTATTTAAAACATATCTTTATTAATTTTTTAGAATTTAAAAAACCTATTTTAGAAATAAATCAATAATATCTCAAACCATTTTTATATTTTCAAGGTAGAGTTTCACCACAACTATTTTACATAAATAACCCTTTTAGTTAGGAATAATGAACAATTCAATTGATGTAATTTTCAACATAATATTTTTTCCCCACCAATATGCGATCTAAGATGGTTCATAATAGAAAAGGTAATTTTAATTCCTTAATAATTGATGTGACACTAATAAAGATAAAGAAAATCCATACCCGAAATAATATTAATCTCAACCTAAGGGATAATAATTTTTTTTGCATAATTCAAATTTCAAAAAAATTATACGAGAGAATATGTTTAAACATGATATGTGATCATCTTATCATTACATTATTTAGTTCAAATGAAAAAACTAATCTTTGATGGGGTACTATAACACCCATAGTGATATATTAAGATATAATAGAGTGGGTTGATCAATTATAAAATATGAAATTAGAAGTTATAGAGTGGATAAAGAGATTATGTTTCACCATGACATTTATCTACCTATAATTGGATATTGTGATCAAATAAAATTTCCATTTTTATTTAGCCTTTTGAGCTTATTGAAAGAAATCATAAAAAAAACATTAGGATTTATAAAAATATTACCACAGTTTACATAATATATATATATCAAAAGCATTGGATCATGGTTTTTATTTTGTTTTGAAGGTTTTTTTATTTTCCTCCATTTTATTAATTAGTCCCTTTATCACATTTTGACATTCTATGTCTCTATAACCCGCTTTCCCACATCTAAAAAATTTCCCAATTCCACTCAATATCTTACCATTATATTTTCTACCAATATTTATGCATTAGAGTGAATAAAATTTTATTTTTCCATTTGATTTATTTTAGTTTTCATGAGACTAAATATTAATTTTCTTATTAAATCATTTACAATAGGTTTAATAATTATTTTTTATTTCTATATTGAGGGAACATTGAATGATTTATTCATATCTAAAAAATATCCTTATTTATAACTCCCTTAAGAATCATGGTATTGATCCATTGAATAATACATCAACCTAATATTGAGGATGGATGATAATACCTAAATCATACATTACAGGTCATATGAATGTTTTTTCCTCTGTACCAAAATATTTATCAAAATTTTGCATTAAGTAATGAAATTATTTTCCCATTTTAATTCTAATAATATTACTTCATATCCTATTGAGAATATATATTTCTAATTCATGAAACTACCTAAATTAAATTTATTATTATTATATTATGTTTTTAATAAGATTCCACCATTGATCATATTCCACTTTTAATTAATAAATGAACATGAATACTGTAACGACCCAAAGTTTCATTAATGGAAAATCCCTCTTGATCCAGTTAAATGTTTCTTTATGAAAAAAAAATGTTTTTATAAGATTTCAACTTCTTTAGTTTTATGTTAAGATTTGTGATCGTTACTTTTATAGCCGTTGAACAGTGATCATCTGAGTAGTATAAATATAAGGCTATAACGAAACCATTTCTACTCAGACAAAAGAAGCGATGGCCTCATCCAGTAGAATTGCCCCTTACGAAGCCCATTTGTCGGAGCTCGGAAAAGAGGTGGCGTCTTTGGTCTTTTCCCTTGATCAAGCCCAAGCTGAACATCATCAAGTAAAGCTCGAACGTGATCGTCTACGGGAAAAATGGAAGTCTATAGACATTACCACTCGAGCGATGTTATCCGAGCAACCCCAAGAGTCTGTCACCATCGCACACCTTACCCTTAGGTCTTATGCGGCTATTTTAAGGGGTTATGTAACAAATAAGTAGCACCATGTTCATGTACATTATTTTTTTGTATATAATAATGAATATAATTTTTTTGATACATTGTAATTAGTTTTTAAAGTACAAATGGTGTTTTTAGTCATTATTTAATTAAGAATTATATTTTATTAAATTAAAGGATTTTTGAATTAAATAATATTTTAATAAAATATTATTATTAATATTAAATTAATTTTTATTAAATATAAATGATCTTATAATTTTATGAATGCAATTAAAATTTTTATTAAGGTTTGAAAGCCATTTCTGTCAAAACCCGTGAATTTTTTATAAATGTCGGTTCTTATTTTAAAAGTGAAAATTCACATATTTATAAAATTATTTAGTTAAAATAAATATTATTTTTGGAATCAGGATGTCGAAATTATCCAACGGTGAATTTTTCATAATTTTCTGAGACAGTCAAATTTTTGGGTAAAAATTAAATACCATTTAAATATATAATGTGTTTTATGACATAATAATGACCAAATGGTGATGTAATAAAATACCATAATCCTTATGTTCGTCCAGTATGTGTTTTATCATTAAAATAATGAGGTTTTGGGTTTGTTTCACTTACTTTTCAAAGCATTAATGGAGCCCTCAAGACTTATTCAACACTTTGCCTTTTTAAATTAATTTCCATGGGAGTGTGACTCACCTCCACATAAGCAACCCTAATTTTTTAATAAGTTCGGGCCTTGGACTTGTAAAATATTTTTTTCCTCTTTCCTTTTCCAGAAACCATGTGAAAATACAATGGGATGGTTTTTGGTTTGGATTATTTTAATATAAGGGGTCCCAAACCTAAATAATAAAGAATTATCTCACCTTTCCTATATAAACCCACCCAAGCTCCCACTTACTCCTCACTCAAAGACCTTTAAGTTCGTCCAAACTCTGACCTACTCTCTCTAGAATCCTCTCGAGGTGCCCCAAGCTCCCAATAAGTCTCTCAGAAGCCTCTCTCTAGCCTTTGGAAGCACACTTCCAAGTAAGGGGTTTTCTTCCTTTCTCATTTTTCTTCAATTTCCTTTAAGTTGTATTGACCTTTTTATTTCAATTATGAATGCTGGGGAATGGTTTCTCACCTTCCCCATAGTGCCCTCTTATTGTTTGAATGATGGGAGAACCCTTTCTCTCTCATTAAATTCCTCCCACGTACACCCGTTACTATGCCGAAATTCCGAAAGGAACTTCTCACTCTTCTTTTACATTCAAGAAATACTTTTGTATCATGAATCTAAATTCCATTTCTATTGTTGGGACATGTATATATATATTATCTCCTTACTGTCCATTACATGTAAATATGATGAGGAACCCTTTCTCTCTCATCAACCTTTTTTATGAATTCTTATGTCACGCCGTTATGCTGCCGAAATCGCACCGATTTTCTAAGCCAATGTCTTTGTGTAGTGAATACCATGCCCATTTCTCCATCAAGGGTATTCACATTTATGCACATTTACTTATTGATTATAAAGTTTCATATATGAATTCCACATTCCTTTATCATGGAATAAATGATTATGTTTTATGAATCCATGTTTTATGATCAATGTGTCACACTTATGCATGAAATGAAATGTTTAAGAAAGGTGCGCCCTTTATAGCGCTCCAATGCATTGGGTAATGTATAGTATCATGATACGTCATGTGAAATGAGTGTTTACTCATGCTAATTCAAGTGCAACGAGGGTTTACTCGTGCTTCAAGTGCAATGAGGGTTTACTCATGCTCCATGTGCAATGAGCCTTGGCTGATGCTAATTCAATGTTTAGTGTTCTTGCCACATTTCCATGTTATGATTATCATGCTTTATCATGCATTTATGTTCATGTTTCTATTATGATCTATAGATATTCCTATTGCCTAACATGTATTTCACTCCTCATGTTATTCATTGTTTACTCCCTTACTGGGCTTTATAGCTCACCATTTTCTTATGCATGTCCTCAGGTTATCCCATGCAATGCTAAGTACGAAGGAATGTAGTGGTCATGTAAAGGATGTTTTCAATAAGAATTTTGTATTTCATGTTTAAAGTTTTTATGTAATGATCTTAAGCCCCAAAGACACTAAACCTCTCGATCTTCTTTGTTGTATCAAGTGATGTTTTATGTAATAAAGCATGTTTATGTTGTAATAAAAAAGCAGGGTTGTCATAAAAACTACTTCACATTCTAAAAATCAGAGAAGAAACAATATCATTCCATTGATGTCAATCTATTTCTCATAAACTATTGGAGTGGTAAAACCACTATAGAAATGTGTATGTTGCCTCATTAAGGACACAACATTATATCTTTTTCATCTGTTGATCATTTTGACGATCAATATGATACATATCTGGAAACTTTTTGTGATAATAGAAACAACAAAATTCACACAATATTCCATAACATTTAGTTTCTCTGAAATAAAATAAGATCATTATCCATTACATAGAGAATTCATATTATTCCATTGGGTACAATCCATTTACTAAAACAAGAAAACATATTTCACGAAAAAATAATCATAGGATATCAAATAATATTTAAATTCATTTATATGATGTCTAAATCCTGTCTCCATATGTTAAATCCCAGGTAAATAAAGAATATAAAATCTTCATATTTAATAAAATTTGTGAATTAAATATTAATTTTACTTTAAAGGGGATGTTATGTTTAAGGGAGTACCTGATACACACCAACAATTTTCTATGAAATATAATGTTGCACAAAATGTTGAGTCATACTAAATAATAATAATATAATATTATTTTAAATTGAAGTTAACGCCTATGCATTTTATTGGTGGGAATTGACAGAACTAACTAAAATATGAATATTCAAGATTTTTAACAATTTTTACATTTATCTAATAAAATTTTGTGGCTTAAAATATGAATGAATCCAACTTTATGCATAAATACTCTAATATTCTTTAAATGGTCGATTTACCGACTTTTGATGGAGAACCCTCATTAAATCTAGTTTTGGACACATTAATGTGTTCTGGTTGAAAAAATTCAATTCTTATTTCTAATAATGAAATCAAAATTTAATTTTGGAATATTTTTATTATTTTTCTGATAAAATTCATTTTTTTATGAATATTGGAAAATAATATATTTTAATTCGAAGCTGCATTTTAATCAAATTAATATATATGGTTACATTATCTTTATAAATAGTTTTAAAGTATAATTAGATTATATTTTTACCATTTAATACAATGTTCAACATTTGAAGTAATTTCACATTGATATTAGACATAAATAAGTGTCAATCTTTTGATAGTTATTATTTCTTAAAAACACTCTTTTTATTTTGACAGCAGGAATTACTTTTAAATAAATTTTTGGCACATATAATTTTTGAATTTGGAAAAAATTATTCTATATTTAGAATCATGATTTCCTTATTTTTTTTTAATTTGTATTTTTTTATACATTATAAATATTTACATTAATAAAAAATTTATTTTCCATGGTTAAATGGTAAATCTAGTTAATAAGGGTAACAAAACATTATTATAATAATATAATAATGCCCTAAAATTTGTCCTGATCTTATTGGATTATAAATATCTATCCATGGGTATCATTGGGCCGATTTTGGGACTCCATGGAGCCACATTGGAGTGATAATGACAATTTATATTAATTAATTTAATGTAACGACAAAAATGACTTAAACATATATCTTTTAGTAAATATATTCATACAGGGTTTTATATATGTTATACCATAGTCTATAAATACTCATCCAAAATCATAAAATATTTCCAACATCATTATATTTTTTTTAAATTTTAGATATCAAATAAATAAAAATATATATGACACAATAATGATGTAGTGTTTACCTAATTAATGAATGATTTAAATAAATAAGATTATTAAGATTAAAATGATATCCAAAACCTATACAATTGCTACATTATGATTTTATTTAGAATATGGGTATTTATATATTATACATTAATTAGTTTTGGACCTTTAGAAATCTAGAATATTTATATAACAAAATAATATTTTTAAACATTTCTAAAGAGTCCCACATCACCCTTATAAAAAGACCTCACATATAACCCATTCCTTACACTTATCAAGACCCTTTTATCATCCAAATTATACACAATTAAGCTCCCTTAATCCCCATACTCCTCCTATAAGCCTTAATGTATGAAAACGACACTTCAAGTAAACCTCTTGGTACAAAACAAATGGAGTTACCTGATTTAATGGTAACATATTCTCTTAAGTTTTTTTATTTTATTTTACATCTCCCATACCATAAACACTTTAATTCCTTTATTTTATAACAACACCAGTATCACCAATATAATAGGTTGTTTTTATGTTATGGATTCGAATAACTCTTACACACACCTCCATCTAATGGTTAATGAACATACAGTTTCTGTGGACGGTGAACTACTAACTCGCGAAACGATAATTGTTCAATTATCTACTAAAATCTCCCATGGAAGCCATTATGATAGAAGTGTATTTATATGTGATAAATATTATATTTATTTTTTATTTTTTCTACTGAATTTTATATTTATTTCATACCATTATGGTTTCTATAATGGTTGAACGAGATAATTTCATTTGAGGATGTGCGGCCTACCACCCCCTCAAAGTGATATGACTCATTCATACAATATATGGAATGTATTAAGGATAGAGATAATTAAATTATACATTATATTATACTATAATTATAATATAACTATTTTAATTTCCATTTTCATTCCATTAAATATAAAATATAAATTAAAATAACATTCATGCGTACATACGACTTACCATTTCCTTGAACGGTGCATTTGATTTCTTATCTAAAAATGTTACGTACTATTATAAATACATATATATACTAGATATATTTTATATATATGCTATATAAATCATGAATATAATTTTTTAGAAGATTTAATTTCTACCACCTGGACAATTTAAAATTATAACAAGTTCATTTTTAACTCGAGTTCCGAACATCGACAAAATGTATTTTATGAACTCAAATAATTAACAAAATGATATAAAAAGGTAATAATTGATATTAAAGTAATAATAAAATAGAAAAATGGTTTTATGAAATTAAAAATTAACTACAGTTTATAATTCATGTGATTAATGAACGATTTGGTCATGTCATACACGAAGTAAGGGTTTTCTTATCTCACTTTTAATTCATAGAGATTTCCATTATTTGCCACTTATTTCATGAATGTGGTGTATTGTGTACTGACATATGATATATATTATCATTTTTGTCTTTATTTACATGGTTTTATGTGAATCATTTTGTTTTAATTAACTTTTGGTCACATGAATCACTTAATTACAATGTGGTAAGGGGTTTTCATCTCACTTATTGTTCCTGTGAGATTCATGCTATATTTTTCACTATTTAATTTTTTGTGTTGTATGTACCTACCATGATTTTATTCATTGTGTAATTTCATTTAATTTATTTTTATTTAAATCTTAATTTTATTATCCTTATTTCATGTGTTGTATGTTTCATAAGTTACCATATCTATAAGGGAACTTTTAACCCAATTTCCATTCAATGCGTTAATGTTTTAATTCTTAATTTTTTCATGATTTGATTATTTGTGGAATAAAAATTTATTTATGTTTTAATTTCCACTCCCGTTTATGTGGATATAAATTGGTACACATAATCAATCCATTGATAAATTCTCAAGTAAAGGATATGAACTTGATAATAGTAATTTTTACTCTATTTCCATTAATTGAGTTTAACATCCTTGTCATAGGTGTTGATTTAAGAAAAACTATGTGTGAATGTTCCCTGCTTGATTTAAATTAAATATCCACTAATATTGACTATAATTATATTTTTCAAACATTATTATGTAATTTATTTTTCCTTAATATAAGTATATAAGTCTTATAAGAGATTTCGTCTAAATTTATATTCCATTGAGACTTCATTGTTGTTATGCACCAATTCACTTTTATATGGTGTATATAAAGCCCTTTGACATATTATATGATGAATATTTTTATTTGATGATATTATAAGATTTGATTATTGTTGTTCCTCAATTATTTGTATTCAAGAGTATCTTTTTTGGTTAAGAACTTATAAACTGAAATATCATTTTAAAATATCTAAAAATGTGTTTTTATAAATAATTATCAATAATGTCTATGTTTTAATTTTTTTTGGATTAATTTAAATAGATAAAAAAATTTCATAAATAAAATCTTCAATGTGGTATGGGACAGTTCGATTTAAAAATATCATTATTAATTTTTTTCAATAGTTTTGAAAAATGTTTTGATAAAACATTGATTATGTCAATATCTTGAAATGATATATTATGATTTCAATACGGAAATGTTATCATTCCTTTATGATTGTTTTATGTGTTTTGAATATGTTATGGTTATTGGGGATTTTTTATTCAAATTAGTTGTTTTGTGACAAACCTTGTAAGGGTGAGGCCGATATTGTTCTCCAATTCATTGGGTAACGTGATAGAGGTAAACATTAATGTGTATCCTAAGAGATTTTGGTAATATACTGTGACGAGTATTCTAAAATAAATACATATGTATTTGTGAAAACTAAATTGTATTTATGTTATGTATGCCACAAGATAAGAATATGATTTATGATTTCTATGTGTTACTCATAAATCATATGATTTCCTAAGGTATGTTATGATTGAAATGTATGGATTCATTATTTTCTATTTATTGATAGAATAATGTTTTCATTCCTTATTTTATAACCCTTACTGATATTTTTATTCCCATCTAATGTTTTTGAAATTTTTTTTATAGGTCCAAAAGAGGGTTAGGGTCATGGATGAGATCAAGGAACCTTCAGGTTGTCTAAAACATAGAACTAGACTTTTTTCTTTTTAAGAGTTTTTATTAAAAAAATTGATTCTAAGTAGTAGTGTCTACATGTAATTTTCATGTTGATATGTAATAGTTAAGGCCTAATTCTCTAAACCTATAAATCTGAAAATATAATCAATGATAATTATTCATTTAATTCAATATTATGTAATTATTTAATTCTAAGTCCTTACAATTGTTATCAATGGTCAGTTTAGACAACATTAGCATTTAAAAGTTTTCGTTAAACACATGGTTTATCCCTATGTCTATTATTTCAGTTAAATCTTAGATTTCTAAATTTTTCAAATCAAGGAATTTCAATTACAAATGTAAGGATGATGATATTATACAATGTTCTTATATATTCCATATGACATGTTTTCAATAATTAATGCAATGACTTGTTTGGTTGATTCTGAATAATTTTCTAACATACAACTCACTTGATAGTAATTATTTGAGATTTTAAAAATCTCTACTATAACTCGATATCATTTTATATCATGGGTTGTATATAATCGAATCCAATTTTTTGAATATTATGATATTTTTATGAAAGGTAAATTTTATCACGGAATTTTCAAATATTTTAACTTATCACAATATTTTGAAGAATATATTGATTTTGAAATAGGTCTTGAAGAAAAAGACCCTTGCAAATCGTATTTATATTTTTGTTTATAGTATAATCTCTCATTAAATACTTATTTTATTTTAAAAAGACCCTTGATTGAAATATTCAACTCAAACACGATCTGACTGTTTTAAAAAAATCATGTCTTATTAGATTTTTTGAAATTTTATGTCATACATTATTATTTTCATAAACTATTTTTCTAGGAACACAAATATGGCCCAAGATGTTCATGGTGTATTTGGATGAAGGAAGAAAAGGATTTTCTAGGATCTCTAAATCATTTTTTCAATTCATGGACTTTCTACCTATGTGAACAAGATGATGATGAAACCATTTGGCCACTATGATCAAGGTATGATGTTATTTTTATTGGGAAATGTTTTATTTTATAACATATAGGTGAAAATAAATGGAAATATATAATATGATAAGGTCTTAATGTATTGGGATTAAAAATAAAGGCATAATAATACCTTTGAGGTTAAAATATGTTAGGGTCATTTTTGATTTTTATAAAAATTACAACCAGTAAGATTAGTAATAGCCTATCACGTCTTGAAAGGTTGTAGGAATCAATCCTTCTACCGAAGGGTGACAATGGATCATCACCTACCACTATCCTACATGGAGTCTCTGGATAGTATAACTTATTATTTTATGATAAATGATTTTATGGACTAATAATATGTTGATTTTGGGAACTTATATTTTATCAAATTGATATAGTTAAAATCAGAATATGATTTTGTGATTAAGTGATAATGGTTATTTTAGAAGATGTTATCTCTTTTGTAAACATTATATTCGTAAATAAAATAAAATAAAATGGGCTCTCATTTGTGGATTAATGGTTGAAATTTTATTTTCTAAGAATCATTATTTTTATTTTAGACATATTATTTGGTTTATTTATAGAAATGATTAACCTATCATGGACAATATGTGATTAGGTTGATTACTTTTCAGTATGATACTTTAAGATTCACTTTTGTTATTTGAAGATAAATTTTAATATTCATCATTGAATATTATATTATTATGTTCTTATAAGATTTGTTTTTCAATATTAGTTTGGATTACATTGAAGAAATATATAAGGAGTTGTTTATTAAATGGTATTTGTTTAACTTTGTGTATTGATTGACAAATTTTGGAGATTAAGAGTAGTTTTTCTTTTTGTAAAAGATTATCCTTTTTTGCTTATTTGATATTGTACTAACCATTTTGGTTTTTGTTCATTTATTAATACATGGAAAAAATGTAGTCCATCTTTTTTGGATTATGTGATTATCTAAAAGTTGATTATAGAACTTTCAATGAGAATAATTCATCTTGAATACTCATCATTTGGAGAAAATATGTGTTTGTGTTAGAAATATAGTAATGGAAAATAGTCTATATGAAAATTAAGTTTTTTTTTCATATGTTCCTATTCAAGATATTAAATTAATTCCTCAAATTTATAAAAAGTAACATAAAACAATAACATTTTCCATTAAAATTTCCTACTGGGGAATCAAATAAATTTTAACCCATCAAATGGTGTTTATTTTCTGGTTGTTGACTTACTCTTAAACATGTTTTCTACCACTCTCCATCAAACTCTGATGCTTTGTTTCTCTTCCATATCCATTTTTTTCTACATGGATTCCTAATATGGTTTATCTCGAATGACCATTTTATTTCCTTTTTATTCTTTTAAAGTTCTATTTTTATTGACTCTTTATCGGATTTAGGACATTCATTAATATTTCCAAGCCCAATTTTAAAATTGTGAGGACGCAACTCCCAAATGGGGGGAAGGATGAAACATATAAGAAAAATAAGGAATATAACATTTTGATATTTATTAAAATTTGTTAATTAAATAATAATTTTACTTTCAAGGGTATTCTGCGTTTGATGGCAAACCTGATATGCAACAACGAGTTTCATTGAAATCTTATATTGCACACAATTCTGAGTAATAGTAAAAAATAATTATTTAATATTATTTTTAATGGTAGTTAACGCATAGCTGTTGTATTGGAGGGAATGGACCGAACTAACTACAATATGAATATACATGTTTCTGAAATGTTTTTACATTTATCCAATAAGGGTTAGAGGCTTAAAATATTAATTAATCTTATTTTAAGCATAAATACTCTAATATACATTAAATGGTCGATTTACCACCTTTTGATGGAAAAACCTCTTAAAAAAAAGTTTTTTTTAACTTTTATATGTTATATTTGACCAAATAAAATTCTTCCTTAGATTTGGGATGTCAATATTAACTTTGGGTAAATTTTTGGTATTTTTCTGATAGAATTAATTTTTTATAGAATAGAGAGAAACATTATATTTTAATTCTAAACTGACTTTTAATCTAACTAATTTATATGTATAGATAATCATTATAAATTTTTCAAATTATAAATAGATTATATTTTTACCAATTAATCCTATTTTGGTTATTTGATGTAATCTCACTTTGAAATTGAACATAAGTAAGTGTCAATCTTTTGATAGTTATTATTTAATAAAAACATGCATTTTGATTTGACAGTGGGAATTATTTTTAAATTAATTTCTGCCACTTCTATGGTCTGAATTTGTAAAATATGATTCCATATTTGGAATAAGGAGTTCCATATTGTGTAAATAATAATCCTTTATTTTTAGACATTATAAATATTTTTTCCAGTAAAAATTTTACATACGAGGGTTAAAATGTAAATATGGTAAATAAGGGTAAAAATGGTATTATAATAATATTAAATTACCATAACATGTGTCATAATCCTCTTAGATGATACATATCCAACCATGGGCATCCTATGGTCGATTTTGGGACCTCATGGAGCCACTTGGGAGTGATAATGACACTTTGTATAAATTAATTAAAAGTAATGACAAAAATGACGTAAACATATATCTTTTATTAAATCATTATTACATGGGGTTATATAATTTATCTCATTTACTATAAATTTTTATTTTATTGATAAAAATATTTGATACATTATAAATTTTTTTTAATAATTTTTTGACATTAAATAAACTAAAATATATATGACACAATAATGATGCAATGTTTACCTCGATAATGAATGATTTAAATATATAAGATTAAAAAGATTAAAAAGATATCCATTACCTAGAAAATTTTTATTAGATTATATTAGTTAGAACATTAATAATCTTATGTTTATGTTTAATGAGTTTTGTACTTTTAGAAACTGAAAATCATTATATAATAAAATAATATTTTTAAATATTCTTAAAGAGCCACTCCTCCCCCTTATAAAAATACCTCACTTCTAAATGATTACTCAAACTTTTGAAGCCCATTATCTTATAAAATATCATCCATATTAATGTCCCTACATCCCTATACTCCTCCTAGATGCCTTACCATAGGCATAAGGTACTACAAGTAAACCTTTTGGTTCAAACCAAACGGAGTTAGCCGATTAAAAGGTAATGTCTTATCTTATGTTATTTTCATATATTTTACTTCTCAAACCACTAAACCCATTTAATCATTTTCATTTAAAATAAAAAATTTATACTAAATATACTAGTTTGTTTTTATTAGAATAATTATAACTATACTTACACAATCCTCCATCTAGTAGTTTAAGAACATAATGTTTCTGTGGACGGTGAACTACTGCCTCACAAAATGATGATTGTTCAATTATCTCTTACCTCATCTCAATGTAGAAATTATGATAGAATATTATTTATATGTGATATATATTATTTTTATAATTTTTTTATTCTTATTCATTTTCTATTTATAGCAGACAATTATGGCTTCCATAATGGGTAAATGTGATAATTTTGTTTTAAGAAGTACGAACTACCACCGCCTCAATGTGATATTAATATTTCATACCACATGTGGAACATAAGAATAATGAAGATAATTAAATTATATATGATATTATACTTGAATTATAATTTAACTATTTATCATTACATTTTAATTCCAATAAAAAATAAATAGAAATGAAAGTAGCATTCTTGCATACGTACGACATACCGTCTCCATGAACGGTTCATTTCATTTCATATATCCAAATATTATATACTATTATAAATACATATATATACTATATATAGATGATATATATTATATATAAATAATTAATATCATTATGGGGATAATGGAATTTTAACAACATGGACAATTTATAATTATAACAAGTTCATTTTTAACTCATGTTCTGATCATCGAAAAAATATCTGATATGAACAGAAATAATTAACTAATTGTTATTTCTAGGTAATAATTGATATAAAAGGAATGATAAACTTGAAATGTTATCTTAATCTATTATAGGTTAACATTATTTTATTATTCAATATATTAAATAAGTATTCAGTCATGTCTGACACGAGGAAAGGGTTTTTTATCTCACTTTTAATTCCGTGAGATTTCAATTGGTCACCACATATTTCTTGCATGTTTTGTATTATGTACTTCCATTTGATATATATTATCATGATTATCTTTTAAATTTATTGTATTTTGTGATTAATTTTGTGGTTTTTAACTTTTAGTCATATGACATGATTGATTAAAATGTGGTAACGGGATTTCATCTCACTTTTTATTCCCGCGAGATTTGTGAAATATTTTACACTATTTAATTTTGTGTGTTGTATGTACTACCCATGATTGTATTCACTGTGTGTTATACATTAATTTATTGGTATTTAAATATTCTTTATATGGTCTTTATTTCATGTGGTGTATGTTTCATAAGTTACAAAATCGTTAAGGGAACTTTTTAACCCAATTTATATTCCTTAGATTTATCTTTTATTTATATGTTATGTCATGCTGTGATAATATGTGGAACCACTGTTTATTTATGTTGAAATTTCCAATCCCATTTTTTGGACATAATTTTTGTACACATAATCACTCCATTGATAAATTCTGAAGTCATCCATATGATCATTATAAGAGAAATTTTAACTGAATTTCCATTTAATGAATTAATAAACAAAGTCATTGGTGTTGTTTTTATAGGAATATGTGTGAATTTATCTGATTTATTTACACTTAATATCCAATCATATTGAGTGTATTTATATTTTTCACACATTTTTATGTAAATTATTTATTCCTAATCCAATGATACAGTTTTTATAAGGGATTTAGTCTCAATTTAAATTCCATTGAGACTTAATTGTTGTTATGAACCAATTAGCTTTTATATGGTGTATATACTTCCCTTTGACATATTATATCATGAATATTCTTATCCTCATGATATTATAAGCTGTGATTAATTTTATTCCTCAATTATTGGTATTCAAGTGTCTATCTTTTGGTTATAAACTCTTAAACTAAAATATCAATTTAAATGTTTTAAACAATTATTCTTCTAAATCATTCTAATTAATGTCCATTTTCTAAAAATGGTTTTATGTATTTATTTATATATACATGAATGTTTTTAAATTAAAATAATTAGAGTGGTATGTAACAATTTGATTCAAAAGTATCTTTGTTAAATGTTTTAAATGGTTTTGATAATTGTTTTGATAAAGCATTGATTTTTTCAATATCATAACATGGTATATTGTTATTGAAATATTGAAATTTTATCATTCATTTATGATTTTTTTATGTGTTATGAATATTTTATGGTTATTGGTAATTGTTTACACATATGTATGGTTCAGTGATAAACCAAGGTTAGGTGAGACCAAGATAGATCTCTAATTCATTGGGTAACATGAAAAAGGTAAATGTTAATGTTTCTCCAAAGAGATTTATGCAATATATTTTGATGGGTGTTCCAAAAAAAATCCATATATAGATGTTATAGCTACAATGTAAGTATGTTTTGTATGACACAATTTACCTTTATGATTTATAATATAGATGTGTTATTCATAATTACTATTACTTCATAAGGTATGTTATGATTGAAAAGTATGATTTCATTTTATTGTATTTATTGATGGGATATTATTTTTATTTCTTATTTTACAACACTTAATGAACTTTTTAAGATTATCCCAAGTTCTTGAAATGTTTTTCACAGGACATAATGTGGAATAGGGTCATGTATGGGATCAAGGAAATGTACGACAATCTAAAACATTGAATAATTCATGTTTTTAAGAGTTTTTATTTTAAATAAAATGGATACTTAGTAGTAGTGTGTAAATGTAATTTTGAAGTTGATGTGTAATAGTTATGGACTTATTCTATAAGACTCTAAACCTAAAAATTTCTTCAATATGAATTATTAATTTAATTTAAGATTATGTAATGATTTAATGTCGGGTCCTTACACCATAATCCCTAACACCTTAGGTTCAACCTAGGCAATTCATGGTCATTCACCAATCTTTATTATTTCATCATATACATTTCATTATCACTATGGTTCATAGAACTGATTTCTCTCATATTTATTAATGGTTAACTAAACCATTATTTGGTTCAAGCTATTCTAACCCATAAACATCAAACAAATATATTACATACTAATATAACAAAATTCAATTCAATAAATTTAAATCCACAGTAGATTAAATTATGAATAGATTAATCATAATCTTGGAAACACGCAATATTGGTCTATAATATATCTATAACATCTCCCACATAGTCTAACAAAACTAAAACCCTTCTAACACATATCATATTTATTTCCATTATTTATAAACATGTGAAAAAGAAAAATAAGAAAAGGGAGATGTTAGATTCATAGTATGGATAAACAAGGTGTATATCAATGATCACGAAAACATTACATTTGAATAAGAGTTTTAGAGCATGGACATAACATTTTCAAACCCATACCATGCATATTATTGATTATAATGTTGTACCATTGTTTAAATCATGGTTGACAATATGAAATTAATCACAAAATAATCAATGAAAATGAGACTTGTGAGAGTAACATAAGAAAAGAAAAATAGTTTCTTGAATATAAAAAATCATAAAAATCATTTCTTTATTAATAAAGGCTCATTTACAAAACTATCATCTAGGATTTTTTTCACACCCAAAAACTTTATAGTATTCTCGGACCAATCCAATGACTGTCTTAGTGTAAAAATTATTATCCTAAACTGGGATTACCATCCAATGAATTCCTTTTTATCTCCTCACATTACAATCATTTTAAAATGAATTATAGGGAGATATATAACCCATCCATTCTCAGTTATAATGTAACCACCAACTATTCTAATAATACGACCACCATCCTTGGTTTTAATGTAACTGCAATCCTTGTTTGTAATTTAAAAATAATGAGACTATTAAAACCATACACACGTGGTACATAAGATTATAAAACATTCATAATTTCATAACGCATGATGTGATATGGTTTTGATAATTATTTGATCATAAAATAACATATGGGTAGGAAACATGTTTGGTAAACATTTCATTATTCCATCATAAACATAATCTATCAAGATAATAATTATGCACTATATTATTGGATCATATCCCCATTAATTATTAAAAAACATCATCAGATGTCATCTTAGAAGGAAAAATAAATTTAATGATAACTTTAAATAATTCATATATAAAATAAAATTTTATTTTTTAGACAATATTAAAAATTAATTATATAATTAATAGAATGATGTTATTTTAAAAACAACAATATAAAATTGTAATGGATGCCTCCTAGGAAAGAATAGTAATGAAGGTATGAAAACACATCCATTCATTATAATTTCAAAAAATATTCATTTTTTTTGTCATAAAATTCACTATATACCTAATATGGGGAATGATAAGAGTATTCCTTTCAAAACATTCTATGAGGAATAAATATAGGGTAAAAACACCTTAAATATTAGAAGAAAATTTTCATGAAATTATCATTTTTTTATTAAAAATCATGAATATAATAGATAAACATTCCCAATTAGAAACTAAAAATCATGAATATTTATGGGATTATTAAGTAAACCCTTTCCCATTTGGTATATTTTGAATCGCAGGACACATAAAACAACAAAAAATTATATGTATATGTTTATCTCAATAATATTGTAATGATTTATCAAAAAACAGATTCATGGTTAATATGTACACAACAAAGATGAAACAATTAGTGAATATAGAATCTACCCCACATAAACAATGTGAGTCAAAGATCCCTTAACTAAATTTCAACATTCATTTGAATCTATCTAAAAGCATATGTCATAAATTTTTTATTTTTTATAATTATATAACATGTTATGTAAATTATTATTATATCATATATTGTAATTATATATATAAACTAATATATAATGATAGATATAGAAAATTATTTACACTTTTTAGGGAGAGGGTATGATTTATTCACGCATAATAGATACTTTCACTAATTTTTTGGTGGGAAAGAGGGTGTATAATGTTGTTTTAACAATAATAAAAAGTATTATTTGGATTTATGTTAATGAATTTATTATTTTGATAGAAATAACATAGATTTATAGGTGGCATATAATATTATAAAATAAATTGATTACTTATGTCGATTAACTCTCATTTAGAACAACCCCTTATAGTTCATCTAAAAGGCTCCAGGGTTGGTATTTTGGGAATATAATGTCTAATAGAGTGTGGATAAAGAATTTAATACATTATTTCGATAGGGTATGGTGAATCTAAATGTATCAGTGTGTTCTCATGAATAGAATAAAATAATTTCCATTTGTAATTGAGGACAAGACACAATTGAAATTTCAGAAAATATAAATAAATAATAATGTCCTTAATAAAAATGGTTCCAAATTTACTATAAATGAACAAGGGATGAAATTTTACACCATAAAATATCCACCATGGAAACATTTAATATTTTTTGTTTTTATATAATTTAATTATATATTAATTAAATAAAGTATAATTAATGCCGTTTTTAATACAATTAATTTAATATGGCATAAAATACACAATGAAAATGATTTAATTTGAATCAATTTATTTTAAATATCACAAATATATAAACTTATTCTAAAAAAAACTTTAACGTCTTAAAATAACACAATTTATAATACTTTTGCTATTTATATTAGCATTAATAATATTTTTTATTAATTGAATTAATACTACATCAGTGTATTATAAAAATTTATGGTTATTATATAATTAATAAAATTAAAAATAAATTCCTATTACGAAAATAATTACATAAAACTCAAAATGACTCCATTGATATATCCATAAATATATTTTTTCAGTATATTGAATAATAATTGATATTTAAAAATAAGTGAATGAAACTTTGAAACATTATTTGACTAAAATAACCTATAATAAATTTTCATAAACATAATCCCATTAAACAACTAAATCTCAATCCCATATTTATAAGGATATAATTTCATCCAACCAATAAGAAGAATGTTCAAGTAGTATGGCCTTATCAAGTAATTCTATCCAAGATTAACCAAATTTACCCTTAACAGAAGTGAGGAATTTCACTAATATCATTATTCATATTGAGAAAAAAATTATATATACCTCTTTACCAAATTTGATAATCCTAATTAAAATATTTATTTAATTTTATCTAATAAAATAAGTATAAATGGTTTATATTAATTGTAAATGTAGTTGAGAAATTATAATAAATAATAATTTATATAAAAAACAAATTTTAATAATAAAACGTGATTTAATTATATTCTATGGTTAGAAAAATATTTTTTTATGTTTAAAATATTTTATTATGTAATAATATATTTCCATAGAAATTGTCTCTAATAGTGAAAAATTAAATATTTTAATTTAAACATATATTGAAGGTATTAAATTTTTTTCATAAAAACATCACTATTAAATTCAACTATTTTTTTGTTTATAATATGAATAATTTATAACTAATTAATTCATTTTATAAAATTTTTTCTCTAAATTTTTCATAATTTAGTTTTTATTATTCATATAACCTAATCCAATTACTAAGAGATAATAAAAACATAATATTTTAGTAGTTTATTGTTGTTCTTCTACACTCAATCTTGTGTTTAATACAAGATAGCGATGAAATCAAATTTTTTACAGAAAATTATTTGATTAAATTCAAATAATATTAAATAATTTTTAAAAAATCTATATAATCTAACAATATAATAAAATCCCTTGATTATTCGAAAATTTCTTATACGTATAAGAAATAATATTAAAGCACCAAAACCTATAAAATCTGTAGTAATAATATTAAACTTCATTTAGAATCAATATAAATTGAAAAGAATATGTTGATTATACACTAATGAATAAATATAATTTCTTTTTGATTAAAAACATGTCTAATTATGCCTTAATTTTAAGGGAAATTAACTCACCACATGATATCCCATCGAAATCATCATTATATGTTCACTAAATTAATTTTAATTATTCTACATCCTATAAACATTCATTTTTTCCATTATATTTGAATCTTGTAAAACCAATCAAATTTAAAAATGAAAAAAATCTAGTTTTGATATTAATAATCACTGCAACTTTTTAGAGAAAAAAATAATTTTGTTATAAATTTTTTTATCTGTGTACAATATAATTTATTAATATGTTATATAGAAGTTATTAAATAACTATAGAAATATTATATTCTCTTGATAATGATTTAATACCAATTTTTCACTTCACTAACATGGGTTTTTCATGAGTAAACATTCATAATCATATAAGAGTAAAATGAAAAAGATTATATAATATTTTCCTCGAATAAAAGAAATCCATTTTGTAAATATGTAATCACTGTAATACTGTATAATATAGAAAATATGGTATTAAGTGATATATTATTAAAGATAACAATGTTTATTCCATTGATCTGCTTGAGAGATTGATGTGTATAAAAAAAATAAAATCAATGTGGAAAGAGGGATAACTAAGAGGATTATGTGGTATCATGCTTGGTAGATATAGGGGATAAAATAAAGTGTTACTAATGGTTATGTTTCATAAAATTTATAATTTAATGACTATGTTGTTATTATGAATGGTTGTCACAACATTGAATTTATTTGGTATTACCTGAAAATCATTTTGAGTAAAATCTTGATTTTTTATTCTTCTATGGAATTTATTAATAGTTTAAAATAATTGTACAATTTTTATTTTCACTATAACTATTATTGACCACTTAAACACATCCATGAACAATATTATATTTTAATTAAATATATTGTTAAAACTAAATTCTTCCAAGTAATAGTTTTCGAAATAAAAATATTGAAATTTATTTTTATCATTCAAAATTTTTATTTTACATTAAATTTAAAAATGAAAACATTATTTTCAAAAGTGTGGGGGTGTTAAAATATCATTAATGTATAAAATTTACTAAAACAATTTCCATATAATGGAATATTTATACATTGAAAGGCCATCCCATGATATAATTGATGTGGAATGATGGAAATTTATTTTATTTAGTAATAAATACATTATCAATCCCATGATCACAAGGCATATACCTGATATTTGCGAGGATAATTAGTTTTACATAATACAATTAATGTGCATAATATGAAGAAAACAAGATGAAATTGTAGTGAAAATTAATCATGCATGTGATAATCATTTCATGTCATAGTATGTATATCAAGGTGAATATATTTTTCCATGTTATGGCATGCCATTATCATGAAAACCAAGTAATCCCCAATAATTAATTTATTATATAGTACTAATATAAGTTGAAAAGTATACAATTAAGGTTCATTTGTGGCATTATTTTCACATTTTTAACAAACTTTATATGAATATAATAATTACATATATTATATTTGATGTAAATTTAAAAATGGTAATTAAATTTTTCATCATGGATTCAACATTGTTATTAGGTTTTTATTATTGTATTTGAATTTTTGGTTTTCACCTCAAATCAGTGATGATGATTGAATTGTATCCTCATTATTTCATGTCTACTAATATAAAATGGGAAATATAATTTTGATCTATATTTTCAATAACAATTGAAATATTCACATGCTATATTTTTTAATATATATATTTTTTTGTTTTTTTAAATATATTTTTGAGATAAATTTAATTATAATGGAGTAAAAAACATATCATATTCAAGACTGATCAAATTTAATAACACAAATAACCATTATGTAATTTAGTAATTAAATAAATTAGGATTTTTGGAAAACCGTCAGGTGAAAAGAATACTATTTATCAGGGGAATAGATTATAGTGATTTTTAGATTTAATAAAATACAAATGAAAGTTTATGTAAAAATATATATTTTTCTCAATTAAACTAATTAAGAAATATATGTTTCTTCAATTTCACTTACCATTCTCATTATATTTCCATGATATAAAAAACATTTTTATGGATTCCAGTAAAAAAGGATTATTCATTTTATATATGTTAGTTTCATTTTTGAATCCATAATATATTTCAAAAATTATTTTCAATGATATATATCTATGGGATAGCCATTTTTAGGGTCATAAACATTAATTATTTATATTTGTGTACATTTAATTTTAAAAAAAATATAAATATTAACATATTCATAATACATAAAAATTTATCTACGGTGATGGGGGAATATTCATTAATAATGTATACACTTAAAAATCGATTCGAATGTAATAAATGGGGGATAATATTTTTCAAATTATATAATTTTTTCCATGAAAACATTATTCAAAACCAGTACTATAGAAAACATTTAGAATTGATAAACCAATAATCTATTTTAGAGATAAGTAATTTTAATGATGTTTTCAGATATATTCATTGGTGTGTGTAACAAATATTGCATCAGAATAAACAAATAAATTTAAAATATGAAAATATTTAAGGATTTAAAGAAATATATTTTATTGGAATGAGGGATTATAAAAGATATATATTATTTAGATTCTAATTAATATAAAAATTATTAGTTACTTTTATATGAAATCAACATATAAATTATATTTACATTTTATTATACATTTTCATCTATTTCGTGAATGGAATTGAAATTATTATTCATTATTTAAATTATATAACAATGACTAATATTCCCCAAATAGATGATGAAAAAATTTAAAATCTATGGATTAATGAGGTTCTATATATATATATATGTTTCATGGGTTATATTTGAATGTAATCAAATATAGGTATACATGTTGAAAATATATTACAATCTATTCAGGTATATTCCATGAAATTTTATTAGATATACAATAATTAAAATAATATAAATAATGAAAAAATGTTGAGTCTATATTGATATTTAACCACAACATATTTAAAAATTATTTTTTATATTATCGTGTAAAATATTTTGTATGGAAAATGAATGATGTTTTAATGTAATTTCAATGAACATATTATTAAAAAGAATCAAAATATCTATGATGGGCTAATTTTCATATTTTATTATACAATATGTTATATAAAAAATAAATATCCATGTTTGATAGGACCCTACCCACCAAGGCTTATACATACTGACAATAAGATGAGAATGATACCCTAAATCTACCTAAAATATTCCAGGGGCTCATTAATAGCATTGATCAAGATAATATCACAATATTAAAGTCCTGATCATAAATGGAACTATTAAATTTAAAATATTAAAATCATATATATAAAATGTACGACCATAAAATTTTTAAAACGTTTATAATTTATATAAAACATAGGTAGGTGTTCGGATATACAAGTGCATACCACATTGGTAAATAAATCATTTTCTAGTACAACTGAGAAGTCACAAAAACATATAGACAGCAGGTGCCAAATATATCCAAGTCACAACTTGTTTTGAAATGTTAATTTTTCTAAATAGATACCACTACAACCAAAAAAAAAATATGAAATTCCTCGTAAATAATAACTAAGAATCATCTATGAGAAATATATATCTTCTCTATGTCAACTATAACACATTTGGACCCAATTCTATGGAATAGGTGAGGACTTTCATAACCACTAGGATTCCATAAAATCCATAATGGAAACAAAATGAATAATGTCAGTTTATTCTCTTTGTACTATTTGTAAACATGTGGAATAACAAAATTAAATCCATATATACAATAATTCCCAAAGTCACAAGGATATAAAGGATTATTTTTCATTATTATTCTAGTTAATGAAGGTTCATATCAAATAATATAGAACCAACCTAATATGGTATAATTATCAGGAGTAATATTATGTAATAAATGATGTTCCATTAAGAAGATAAATGTCTACATCTCTTGGAGTCCCCATTATGACTCTTCACCCTATGAGACATTGTCCACATGATAAATTCAGATATAGAAATGTCCGGATGTGTTTATAAATCTGTGTTATCTATATTTAGTGTAGTTTTTTAGGCCATTAACTATGTAGATCATCAAAAATGGGTTGTATCTAGTTCTAATCGGGTACGAACAAATATTAATTGCACCGCGGCCTTCAACAGTAGCTTTTTATGTGTGAAATTTCTAGGTGTGATTCACCAGACACTCAAATTTCTTACATTCCTAAAACACTATTTGTCCATGATGGTGGCTAGGTATCCACATAAACACCACAATACCAAATAATTTCCCCCCCCCCCCAAAACAGTATCCATAAACCCCCATGTTCTCCCTTCTCGCCATTGGTCTCCAAATGACACTACAAACGTCCCATCGTATCAATCCTTCATATCACAACACCACCATCCATAATTATTTCTTTGTTGATCATGTTATTTTATGGGAAATAACAAGATATTTAATGCTATGAGTTCTAGATTATTTTGGACCAATGTGCATGCGTGGGAGTGAAAATAGTGGACCGATATATAACACATAAATATTTGATTTTATGGAGAGGTTCATGTGGGGTTCAACATTTTTATTTAAACCAAATTCCCATCGTGTCCCTTTTTGGTGGGTGATATGGTTTCATCAGGACTGGGCAATACATCCTTCTTCTGTTGTAGAGGAGGTTCCACAATAGAGTAGATCTGGTGGGTGATTGTAGGGTGTTCAACATTTGTGAAATCAGCCCACGATATCTATGATGTCTTCAGATGGGCTCTAATAAGTTTATTCGTGGATCTAGAACATCACAATGACCCTTTTTTCCATCGTTTAAATACCTTCATTCCAAAGATGGGATCTCATTGGATTATTTATCTAATGATAATTAAGTACTCCATTGTTAGAGAGGATGAGAGTTCTGTCTCAACACAACCTTTTGGGGGGAATTATCACCTTTTACTAAACACTCTTATTGATTTATGATGTGTTTATATGTTTATAAATATTTTGTTCATTGCCAATCATGTGTCTACGGACTACCCCTGTGTTGCAAGATCAATAAAAAATATGCATGGGTTCAGAATCATTGGTATTTATCAGAGGTTATTTACTGATGAAGACATCTATGTGTATCAGATATTCATTATCAAATTTACCCTTGTATGGAAACATTAATGATTATAAGGTCTTTTACCAAGACAACTATGGTTTCTGCCATCTGGTGTGGCACTCTAGATATTATCCTCATCTAGGGGGTACATAGACTGTTTCAATATCAGGATAAACCCATAAGGTTTTCCTCTTATTTATTATCAATTGAGTAATTATATTCCACATAGATCGGTTCCACTTTATCGGAAACGTCACATTGTAAGGTTGTGTGACAAGGATCCATCCATGCAGTTTTAACTTCATGCAGCGATAATTTCATGCAATATGATGCCCAATCAATATTTTTTGTGGTACTTTAACAAAAGTGTCCCATGATTCCCAAAAATTATATGGTCACCAAGGTGGATATGACCATACTAGGGATATGGTAAAATGAACATTAGGGTGATTTGGTGTTAGGTTTGGACCATTGATATGCTTCTTACATACCTGAGTTATTTGGGAGTCATAGTCCAAATAATTTTGTTTGAGTTGGGATTACACCCTTGAGATGGCCGTTTGTGGGGGCATGATTGTGGTTTACACATGAGAGATGCCCATTTGAGAGAAACAAGTTGGAGAATACTATTGAAAAATATTCCCAAATTATTTTGGGGGATTTTTTTGGGATATAATTATATAGTAAAATTCCCTTGATTTGGGGCCTTAGTCAGGTGTCCCACATATCATAATTGTAGTAGTAATCAATTTTATCATTGTTCATTGTGGGGTCTTACACATTAATTATAACAGATATGGTTTGGGTTGGTGTGTTTGGGGAATACTAATGAGGATAATTCCCACTTATTTCAGGACTTTAGATAAGTATCCTATGTATCTTGGTCTGAGAAGGAATCAGTGTTTGTGTAGTTTATTGTATTCGGGGATTAAACCATCTAGAAGGAGGCCCATGTTTTGTTGTTATGAATATTTCATGATGAACACGAACATTTGTGGCCTTGTGAGTCAGGATCATTGAAAGTAACAAGATTAGGCAGTGGATATGATAATCACTCATCCCACGTCATATGATGCTAGATGGAACATTATCCCAAATGGAGAGAGGGATAGGGGCATTGAATGTGACAATTTCCTCTCTTATGTTGATATCCAGGATAGCCACATCGTAAGATCTATACAGAAACATATCAAGTGGATCCTAAGAGGAGAAATAGTTCCACCTCACGTTGAATGGATAGGAACTTTCTTTATGGGGGAGTTCCTTGAAATGAGTTTAGAAAAACGGGAGATGCATTGCTCCTCATCGAAGGGAGAAGAAGGCATGATACCCATGACTTGTCATTATCAATCATTGAATGGATAATTTAGTGATAACCCATAATCCATAGAATGAGGAGGTACTTGTGAGTATCCCAAGGACATTCCACATGTTACCATTGTATTGTAGACCTCTAGACATTCTGGGGTACCCAACTATTATTTGGATAACCCACACGTCCATGCTTACCATGGGTATGTAAACTCAAAAGTGTGTATTGATGTGCTAGGTGGATTTATCATACATGTACAGTGGCTTTAGAAAAGGTGTTATTCTAATTGTTTTGGACAATTTCGTAGAGGGGAGATGGTGGTTATGAGGGAAATAGAAGGAGATGGTCAAAACTGGAGAATGGAAAATCTCAGGGTACACCATTCTGTGTACCGTTTCATCATGCGGGATGGGGAATCCCAATATAGCATATTTCTACACATGTAGTGTTATCATAAACCTACCATGATGGAATTCAGACCAATATCCGATCTGAGTAGTGTTTTTTATGCGGGAGAATTTTCTAGCTATGTAGCATGATGCTAGGTAGCACAAAGTTCTGTTCGCGTAGAGAGGTGTTATGTAGTGTTGGGTTACACCTGTGTACTCTTGTTCTATGTGCGGTGCTGGAGTGAGGAAAGGGGAATTGATCTTTCAATTTGAGGGAAGTTCATCCACCACTGAGATATGGTTTGTAGTTCAACAATGAGGTTCATGATCTACCAAATAATATCCTATTTACCTATTTTTATGATATGTGCTTGGTTTATACTTAAAAAAATTAATTGGAAGAGGCTTATGCCTTTCCGATCAATTTATTTATAAATCTATCTCACAAGTCCTACTAATCCTTTTAAGTCAACTATCCTTTTATTTTGGTTCCTCCCAGGGTCCTTTTATTGAGGGTTGGGAAAGTTGGATCTAGGGATCTCATTGAACCTTTTACAAAAGCCCATGGTGATATCACTCAGTCCATGGATGATTCAGTCAATTGAGGACCTTGGGGTTTCATTTGATGGAAGGAAATATCACCACGTCAATAATGAAAATTAATTCCTCTAGTTTTTGGGATGCTGCTGGCTTTGCATCATCTGCAAACCATTGAGTTCGAAGTGATGGTATGCAGGGGAGATCTTCTCCAAGACCATTTCACCAATGAAACAGTTTATGGAATGTTTCATACACAAGGACAAAAATATTAGCTGTGATTCCACCAATGACATGGTTTTTAGCTACTGTGGGAACCAATTTCAAATATCATCATACTACTTGGTTTGCGGGTGATGCCTCCGACAAACCATTTCTAGGATTTATTATTCGGACCACATTGGGTCCTTTGAATTTTTTTATTTAATAATTTTCAATAAGTCCTTCATCTAATTTTTTTCTTTACATTACCAAAATTATGGGAGTGTTTTCCTTACCTTTTCAATGATTTTATGACTATAAAAATTCCTCTATCATAATGGGTTCTAATCAGGATGAAGAGTATACTATTTTTATAGAGAAAACAATCCTGAATTTAACTAGTTTATAGTATAATGTCGAACCCATAGGGGGACCATGCCTATATATAGAGGGCCTAGGTCATTTTTCATTTACCAGACATATCAGTGAAAATCACTGAACAAGATGCTAGTGTCCCTCATTGATTTTGTGTAACTAATACACTTTAGAAAATCCTCTATTCTATAAACCCTTCTATACATTCCACGAACCAAAAAATCATCATAGTCTCCCTCGCACAAGAACTAATTTTTTTCAAATCTAAGAATTGGACTTTTGATTTTCCAACTAAACATTAAGCATTCACACTCTAAAATTTGGAAAACTGATTTGCAATGATCAGTGTGAAACTCACATAATGCATGAACCCTTTAGTTCAATGGCCCATTCTTCATGGTCCAATGCATAATGAAAATTCTGTGAACTTTTAGTTTGTGGTGAATGGATTCAACGAACAATCATAGGGGCTTAGTATGTGCACTACTTTGTGGTTCATTTTACATTGATAAATTTTCCATTTTTTTGTTTTTTCACATTGATTTTAGTGGATTATACATCAATATGGCCTTTTAATTTATGAAATAGATATATCACCCACTTATCTCAAATGAATCGACCTGTTGGAGGGAATCTATGGTTCAGAAGACAAAAAAACATAATTCCTACATACCTCTTCAAGAGGATATCCTTTGAGATATCTCATTATGGAATTAATATATCATCCTACAATATGATGTTCCATTGACACAGGTTGAACGGAGTGGCTTCACTATTCTATTTGAGGCATCTTGAGTATATGGTTTGAATAATCTGTTTACCGTGGTTTAGATCAAGACTGCCTCACCCCATGATGACATATTAGTTCTAAATTGATATATGTGGACATAGATTATTGAATTTAATCACACAATATCTTCAGAATTAGTAGTTCAAGATTATCAATATATTTTTAACTTGTCACGAATAGACACCAATAGAGGGTGGAGATCCAAATTGGATCTCTAATCTAGAGGGTGATTTTACAGGGAGTGGGCCTGGGTCTTCTGGGTTCACCAAAACTAATATAGTTCCCTAATCAGTTAGAAGCTATCTGTCTACATTAGGCATTTAGTGTCTCTAAATTTTTCATATATATCACAAGGTGATATACTTCTTAAGCTACTCACCCATTGATGTTCAAGCACAAAAACCTTTCCAATATCACATAGAAAAATGGGGATCAATTTATGTGATTTCTATCTGATAGGGGGACATCCTATTCTCAACAAAATGTATGATGAATTTATTCATATTCCCAATACATGGGAGATTCCTGAAATATTACCTCTATTGTAGAATGATTTACTAGTCCTTGAAGAGGGACCATTTTTTCATTCTCTTTATTCCCACTCAGTAATATAATATGATTCTTGGATAGGATTATTCATATTGATGATCGAGATGAAGATGAAATTTATATGTAGCCAAACTCATCCAACCCATATGTCCTAGAAAATTTCTACCTCAAACTGTGCTACCCTCGAGGAAGGATGCCCTCTCTGATCTCATTCTTAGTGAGGAAATAGTGGTAAGGGAAGAATCCATAATTAAATAGTTAAGGGAGGGGGTAAACAATGTCATCTTCAATGATTGAATCAAGAAATATAAATGTCATTCTCCCCCTCAATTAGACATGATGATGGAACCCCTTCGGAAGACTGAGTTGTTTTGGGGGATAGTGCTCATACCTTCTTCTCTAATCTTACAGAAGGTCGTAACCCGCGTATTCCTAAAGGTTATCCAGGGAGGAATGAGTACATCATCGAAGCTATTCCTAACGTCGTATCTCTCCAGATCAATGTTATGATGGGTTCCATCCCTGATGATGTTGAGATTCATTCAGCAATTCTCAGCATAAATCCAGACACAACGCTTGTCCTGGATGTTTTCCCAGGTTTGTTCCACAAAGGTACATCAGATGTGATTAAGCATGATGTCACTATGGAAATTCAAGATTTTTCAAGGGGAGGGAGCCTTACATGGGTTTCATCGTCTACCACTATAGTTCTAATCATTATGATTGAGAACCCTTTGTCCCGCTTCCACTTTAGACCTTGGATTATGTGTAACATGACTTACAAAATTTTGGACAGTATCATCAACTCTAGGATTGCGCCTCGCCTCCCAGAATGGATGTCCCTATAACAACATAGTATCGTTATTTGAAGTTTCATCAAAGGAGGAATCTCTTTGGCACAAGATCTCATCAGTGACCTTGTTATCAATCTCAGGGATCTAACATGGTCATTAAGATTTATATGAATATGGAAAATGATCGGATCGAGTGGAGCTTCATCAACATGGTCTTCAAAGATATGGGGTTTCCTCCCAATTCTATTGATCTTTTCTTCAGGTGTTTCAATTAGTCATTTCTTTTGGTATCCTAAATGTGTAAAATGCATGGTTTCTTCAAGGCCTCCCACGGTGTAAGACAGGGGGAACCCTTTGACCTGAGCCTCTTCATCATATCCTAGGATGTTTTGAGTTGGCTCATAAATATGTGTGTGTAAAACGGAGAGATGATTCCCTATCGCATGAGATTGTTCTCTATTTATATTACCCACCTTATGTTTGCAGACGACACCACAATATTCATGAATTCCAGTAAGAGATCAGTTAGAGGTTTCACCAATGCTCTGGAGACATATTCCCAATAGAGTGGTCAAAATGACAGTACTTCTAAGAGAATCCTTTTTATCCCCAATAAGTGATCTAGGAGGCGCGCCTCATATTTGTGCAATTCCATTGGCATGAAGAGAGGTAGTTTTCCAATGTACTGCCTGGGGGCTCCCATTAACTTAGGTAGGCACCAGATTTGTGACTTTGACCACATGGTGAGAATAATTTTGGATGAACCACTGAACTGGAATAACAAATTTCTTTCCTTTGGGGGACAGATTACATGGGGGAATAGTCTCTTGTTAGCCACCCATGTTCATGAACATTCTTTAGTTCATTTTTTCAAGGGAGTTATTTCAATAATTGAAGGGATATTAGGGAGCTTTATTTGGGATGCTCTTCAAGATATAAAAAGGTACTGGGACTCAAGGGATAAAATAGATCGTCCTATCCAAAAGGGTGGTGTCAATGTTAGGATCCTTGGCGATACTATCCATTGCATACATGCCAAATTAGCCGAGGAGGTCCTAGAGCAGCATTCTCTTTGGGATAAATCTATTGAAGGACGATGTCGATACGGTTTGGCTCGGGATGGATGGTGTGCGACTCCCTTAAGTTCTAGAATCCTCTCTCATATTCCATCTTTTCAACCCTTTACCCACTATATTGTGGGGAATGGTGCCTTATCATTTTGGCACAAGAACTATCATGGGGTTGTTGTTGTTTTTTCTAGGGTGTCCTGCTCTTGATATCACACTCATGGAAGCTACCATGAATCCACCCATCATTTAAGTGGTTCACGATAAGTACCAGAAGGCACTGTTAGATATCATTATTGCAACTGATAAGGTTGACAGGTGTGTCTTCACTCTATCCAACTCGAGCACATTCTATTCTAGGGAATTTCGGGGACTCTCGACTACACAACCTTCTTCATATGTCTGCTATGATACCCTGTGGTGCAGGAGGGTACCAACAAAGTAAAAATTCTTTCTATAGAGGATTAGGACAAATAATCTTCCCTTAGAGGACAATATCACGTGATGCGACATAAAATTGACCACCAGGTGCTGCTGGTGTCGGAATAACAGAGAAGATATGATGGCTCGCATATTTTCTACGGTTTTTGGCAGCGATATATGTAGATGAATTTATTTTCGTTTATGGCTTCATCGACTCCACATCTGTCTTTGGCCTCTTTCCTGCAGAATTGGTTCAGCATCTCGGGTGTCTCTGGTGTGGAGAAGACAGGTAGCACTCTGGGGCTCTACATGGTCTGCCGCTGCCTTTGGCAGGCTCGGAATAAGATGAAATTTGAGGGATTCCAGTACTATGGTATATCCATCATTGTGAATATCAGGAACCTATTGCTGGATATGGTCATGGTTTTTGATGAATGGTGGGATACCCCTACCTTGTAGTACCTACTTCCCAATTATATAATCTCCCATATACCTAGTAATGTATTGAGATCACTATGGGTGTGATGGTTTACTCTTACTTGTTGTATGAAACTTAATGATGACGGTTCATGTCTCTTGGGAACCGTTCGTGGAGGTGGGATTGTTTGAGACTCCAAAGGTGTGATTATTCTGGCATTCTCTATGAACCTGGGTATCGGGTCTTCTCTCAATGCAAAAGCCAAGGATGCTCTTACTGGCCACACTCTTTTCTAACACTCCAATATCCAACTCTAGGAGGTGGAAAAAGATTCCCTAATTCTGCATAATTATCTTAAGGTTGATGGGTCCATTGCATGGTTTATGACCTATACCATTATTATGTGCGTGGGTATGCTTCCCAATAACAATATCAAAGAGCTCCACGGGTGGAGTGAAGGGAATAAAGTGGCGGACCACCTTTCCTCTTTGGTCGAACCCACCTCTAACATCTACTGTGTCTCGAATGTTAACCTCTTGAAACTGGTAGGTTCTGATCTCATAAAGGGGGATTCCCTTGTGTTATATTACTTCAGACCGCCTTAGGCTTGTGACTGTTTTTTTCTTCCTGGAAGTGTTTGTTCATTTCTCCATTCCCTCATCTTTTATTTATAAATAAATAAATAATGACGATGATATAAATAATTCACCATTAAGGATTATTTTAATTATATAAAATCAATAAACATATTTCCTATGAACATAGTTTTTTCAAATATTTGGGGTTTTAACCAAAAAAACATATACTATAACTCATTATAATGATTATTCAAATTAGATTAAATATATTATAAATAACTAATGATTAGTTTTTTAGTTCAGATCAAATTCACTGTATAATGGGACTTTTATATTATTTGAATTATTTAAAAGAAATAACTTTTTATAAAAATCAGTATTATTAGAGTTCACTAAAAATAAATATTTAATGAAAAATCATAAAATTTTACCTTATTTTAAATTTGATATGAATATTTAAACAATGAAGTTCATTTTTTCATATAAATTTTATAAAAGTTTACAAAAAATTATAAATAATTGTGGAAAACGAGATGAAGTTGATTTTTAAGAAAACACCATTACTACGTACCAAACTAGAAATATTCTTATCTCAAGATTAGATAAAATATTAGATAAATTAATAAAATTTATTGAATAAATAATATATAAATTTTATAAATATCATTCACTAAAAAAAATTTAACATAATTTAGTATTGTAAAAATATTTTTCTCTCAAAAAAATAGTTTTTAAAAAAAACATTTCTTTTACATTCAAAATTTTTTATTTACATTTATAATAAATTGGTAGATGATGATTGTGCTATACATGTTTAAAACATATAAATTTTATAATTCTGTTGGTCTTATTCATATACACCAATTTAAAATCTCAGATATAATGTTCATATTAAATGAAATTATTTTATGGCCCATTTATTCTCAGTGATATGTGCCATGTATACTACTGAGAGAAACCTCCTTATTAAAATAATGGTGTGTTACATGAAATTCAAAAACAAATATATAAAAAAATATCTAGTGTTTTAATATTCCCCATAGATTGAAATATTTTTAATTACTATATTCACTGAAAAATCCAACGTCGATATTCAAATCTTCCAAAAGAATTTTCTAGAACATCAAGGTAATACTCAAATATTAATAAGATATCATTGAGAGTGGTACTCCATTCATCATTATGAAATCATCAACATATGACCTAACAAGTATGTAACCAAAAAAATATTTCCCTATTTCATTGAAATTTTCTTAATTAATATGGAAATTTACAACAACCAAAATAGTGTTTTTACCTTTATATGCATGGGGATTCTTAAAATAAAATTATATGTTTTGTTTACAAATTCCCATACAGTTTTGGGTAATTGTTGTAACACTCCATTAGACTTAATTCTCTCGAACATAAATATTTTTCATACAAGGAACTGAGATACATAATCCATGGTATCATTCATCATGTAATCAAACTGTATATTCCCATTAGGATATCTATACATATAAATTTTTATTTTATGAGTATAAAATGGTAAAATTTCAGTTACACCAAATAGATCATTTTTAAATTCTTTTATTTTAGAGATAAAAAACTCTACTATTAATCAATTACTTTCTATCACTATCATGATTGTATTTTTGGTCATTCATTATTTTCTTTTGAAACTACACATATTCCATATGTATTTATTTATTCATAAATTGAGTAGATATTAAAACATTCATCAGGGTATGATTGGATAATTCACCCATTAGAATTAAATCAATTTCAATATTATGTAAATCCATTAGTATTGTATCTATTTCAACCATCATAAGGGTCTAAATATTATAGTTCTTATGAAATAATGAGTTATCCACCATTCCCACATTGCTTGTGTTTCAATGTATTATGTAATATTAATATTTAATGAAATCAATCTATTACCATTGTTTCATATCTAACTATTTATATTTGAATATATAATTTATTATTTTTTGTTCACTATATATATATATTCCAAATAATGATAATGCATCAAAGTTGCAACATAAAAATTACTGATACCTACTCTAAATATTGTGATGGGAAATTTTTATCTTTAACTTTCAATGGGAATATGTAATAATCATTCATTATATAATTATAAATTATGATTAATCACATTATATTCATCAATGTGTCACTATATACCATAAACCCTTCATCATTTCAAATTTTTTTCTGTAAAGTTTCAATAAAAAATTTGGCTATAATCACCTAAAATGTTTCGTCATATTCACCTATCTTGTCAAAATTTTATTTATTCCATGTACATTTAGTTATTGGATTATTTATCCATAATAAATCTCCCTGAAATAATTGATAGTATCTGGTTAATCAATGAAAACTATCAATATTTATCACAAAGAAATGTATAAAAAGTTTCATAAAAACTATTTTAGTTTATTTATCCACTGATATACCCTCCCATGATACTATATGACCCATTAATGAACCATTTTTTATATAAAAAAATATAACCTTCCAAATTTGGAATAAAACAGACCATTCTGTAGCATCATGAACACAGCACAAATATAATTTTGTTTATACACCATACTCATGGAATATATACGAACATAGTCTATACATAATAATATAAAATAATTGATGTAATATAATGGGTCCTAGTTATATAATTATATAAATATATAAAAGGTATCAATAAGTCTAAATATTATCACATTAAATTCATACTCATCAAACTTCATATGGAATGATATCTTGGGTATATCATCAATATTTAAATTCAGTTAACAAACTCTATAATGATGCTCAATCATGAGAAATTAGTTATCTCTATGTAGTTGGTATAATTATTCCTCCATATGGGGTAGATGATACATATTATTGATAATGATCACACTATGTCATTGATAGTAAATGAAATGAAAAATTGACCCATTTTTCATTTTAATGAAAAGAATAGGTGACCCCTTGCAATGAAAATAAATTAATGAATATGTTATAAATATTCTCTATGATTCCCCACCCCCATCAATTCCTACAACCTAATTTGGAGTATTATTTTATGAGTCTATGATATTGTTATAATAGAAGGTATGATATATTTTGAAAACTAATATTTAAATTCTTTAGGAATACTAAGATACTCACAAGGAAATACATTAGTATTATATTATGTTATTGGAATATATTAAATTTTTATTTTATAAATAACCATATATGATAGATATCCCTCATGATTAGATACTAATCACCATAATGTTGATTTAGTTTCCATTAGCTGTTGATATTCCTCCTAACGAATATTGAAAAAATGGGTTTATTTTAAATGTAAAACATGAATTATAATTAAATGAAATTGATATGGGAAATGTAGATAATTATTAAATATAGTCTGAAAATGGTAATATACACCTAGATTGAAAATTATAATATTTTCATTGTATACATTTCTAAAAACAACAATCATATAGATACTATAATCCTAAGATGCCATTGTCATTTTAATAAGAGTTTTCATCAATAATTCCACATATAATCTGTGAGGGGGTGATGTGATAAACATATAAATATATTAACATATAAACTTTTTTATTGAAACAAAATTAAAAAAATACATTTTCAGTTCAGATATGTATAATATGTGTTCCTTTCACTAAATAAATGTTCTTTCTCAATTTAGTGGTTTTGATCACGTGCTATATCTTATTTAAAATTATCTTAATAGGTTTTTGATGCTGATTATCATCATTCAACCATGGATTCAAGAACTAATTTTAATAATTCCTCTATCCCTTATAGTTTTAAAACTACATTGTTCATGATACATTTAAAAGATACTTCTACATATTCACTTCACTAACATGCCATTTTGAATCTCCTTAGCAGTCACATTCTTAATGCTTCTATTATCCCCACTTCATTCAATAACCTATATCATTGATAAAATATCCCACATTATTCGTCATACAGTCTTTCCACCAAGGATGACTCATTTTTCTTCATTTACAAGATATTTTAATTAAATTTACACAATTCTCCATTTGTCTCGTCTTACAATAACCAAGATAATTTTTAAGATATGTAATATCTATTTATAACATTATTTTATATTGAATGAATGAATCATATCCACTAATTTTTTTTATATATAGAAATTTTTAGAGATATAAAATTAATTCCCTGAGAAAACGATCAATATTTCATTCATATTTGATTATAACAACATTTGTATTCCACAAATGTGTTATGAGGTTTTCCTCATGGGTACTAATATATTAACCGTATATATAAATAATATAAATTAATTTTATTTCAATAATAATTTTATTGGAGAATTTATTTACTAAAATTTATACACTTTAACACATCCAATTTGATGGATTAAATTTAATCCTCCTTCTATATATTACTATTAAGATTCCCCCGTTGGTCTTCCATTCCTTCTAAATCATACAAATCGAGGACCAATTTTTTATTATTTGAGAACTAAAAAATGTAAAATATATTCTATGTAGTACTTATAAATTTCTTATAAAATAGTGGATCAGAGGATACACTATGTGAAGGTGGATGTTTTCTAATGAAAGTCTCAATAGTGTGATGGTCCCTTATTTGAACATCATCATGAATAATATGATTCATTTCTTGAGAGATTTGTGTGATCATAACAAAAATTTTATTCATTCCATCTCTAATGTGATAGGTTTTATCAAGAGGAAATTAACTATATTCCAAAACAAATTCATTATTAATATTATTATTATTGGTTCCATCAATTGAATGAAACTAAAAAATATTATGTTAAAAATGATGCAATAATAATCAGAGTGGGTAGCCATATTATTTTGAAAATAATTCTTAACAAGTACTTAATTATGTCACCATTATATAAAACTTTTAAATATTTAGGTTGACCCAAAATCACATTTAATTCATCCTAGATTGAATTAAGTTCTATATTCTTATAATTCATTACATATATCAAAAAATCATTGGCCCCTATTATATAAAAGATGGAGATCTGATAAAAACCTAAATAAACACACATCCTTATATATTAATATTCAATAAATTTCACAATTATAAAATCCTAAGTCTAGTAATTTTTTTTATTAAGACAACATACGTAATAAAAATATTTCATGTAATTACATAAAAATCTCTAAAGTATTATTTTCTCATAGTATACTTATAAGAAAATTTAATCATAATTCCATTCATTATAATATATGAATCTTAATTATTAGAATTGATGATCTAAGATAACTATTATAGTAGAGTATAAGGGCATGACATAAAACGTAACATAATTTAGATTTTTCCCAAGAATTCAAAATATTTACTTTGATGAAATTTTAATGTATAGAGTTTTACAACATTATATCCTAACACACCCGAACTAAAACATATTTTTATAAATATTATACTACTAATAACTATCTATTTTTCTCTTTATAATATAATTTTAAATAGATACACAATTTATTTTCATGAGAAATCTTTCTAAATTAAACGTGTTTTATTTTTGTTATTTCCCTTCAATTAAACCTATGAAATTTTTTTAACATGTCAAGAGAAAAAATTCTCAATAAGTGGCATATAAAATATGAAATAATGAAACCTATAATTTGATAAATTAATAAAAATATATTAAAATATTTTCATTGGAACAGAATAAACATTTTTATACCCATTGAATCACCTTCTATGTCATCTTTATTATAAAAAAATTTCATATGAAAACTCAAAAAGAAAATAAAATTCACAACAGTATCTTTCAAAACATGATAAAATCATGAAATTTGTAATTAAATGTAACTTATAACCTAAAAAAGTAGTAAATAATTTGTTTTGTAAAAATTAACATTTCATACATTTTTAGTAATCATAGGACTGCCATAAATACACATAAGATTTATAGATAAAACATATATGTATAATGAGACATCATTTTCCATATCAATAAAACAACTGGAACAATGATATTATGAAAATATATACACAATGCCTTGGATCACTACAATGAACCCACCCATCATCGGTTTATAATGTAACAATCATCCTTTTATTATAATGTGACCACCCATACATTGTTAATAACATAACCACCCATGCATTGTTAATAACACAACCACCAATAATTGGTTTATAATGTAACCAAACATCCATAGTTTATAATGAAACCACTTTTCATTATAAATAATGTCTTAAAACATAAATAAAACATAACACCTAAATTATTGCAATTTTCAGCATTGCACTCATAAAATATTATTTTCACCCTTAAAAAACATTTCTGGATAAAAAGATATACATCCCATTTACATTCCCAATTTCAATACCAAAATACACAAACATATTTAAGGAATGATTTTATTTAATGAAATCAAGAAATCATGTAATGAAATGAATACATCAAATAACAATTTTTATTATGGAAAAACCCAATATTGTTATATATGTTAAAACCGATCATTCCTTTAGTCTTTTGTAGAGGAAGTAATGAATTATTTAAAAATAATATTTTATGAAACCAATTGATATAATGAAAAAAATATGTCATATAATATTAATTTTCATGTAGTTACATTCATAAAATAATTTTAAAAAATAGACATTAATTTTTATGGTTAAGATTAAAAATATTAAAACATTTAAAATGAGGATTTAAATTATTGTGTTCCTTAACTAAATTTAATTTGTCTTGTACATTAACTATATTCATATTAATAAACTAAATAAAATTATTTTCTGGTTTACGAAACATTTTAGGGTTCATTATTTCATTTATTTCACTTTTCACCACGTAATATAAAATCACTTAATCAATTGAGTTTACATTTGATGTTTTGATGATATTTGTATTATATGTCAATATTGACATTTGCGGGTTGAATCTGGTCAATGTGGTCAATATTTCATCATTTATATAATAGTAACACTATAATACTATCAATATTATAAATAAATTATAATTTTTAAACCAATCATCAATTATGAAAAACGAACTACACTATATTCATGGAGACTGTAGGTCATATGTACTCATGAATAACATTTCCATTATTTAGTATTCATTATATAATGAAGTTTTATAATAATTTATCAATTTAAAATTATAATAATATATTATTTAATAGATTAATAATTTTAATATACTTATATATATCATCAATGGCATTTCACAGTGAAAATTAACCACATTGCTTCAAAGAGTTAGTAATCCTCATATAAAAACTAACGAATGTGTCCTTTTTCAGTTAGTGGAATGGTACACAAAATGATATATTATTTTTAATATAGTTAATATGTAAAAAATAAAAATATATTTCATTTCTATACCATATATTAATTAATATTGTCCATAATATATTCCATGAAAATTGTTATTGAATAATGATTTATATCACTTCATGAGGAGGTAATCGGCCAAACATACGAGTGATGTTTTCTTATATCACAAGAATTATAAAGTGAATGGTTTATGTGATATGATAATTAGAAAATTATAATTATGAGCTTAATTTAATATATATTATTTAAATTCATCATGATTCAAACCATGATAGGTGATGATGAAACAAGAATCACATCATTTCGTAAGGCAGTTGTCCTCCTTACAGATGAATGTTGGTTTTATTTCCTATTTTCTGGAATAGGTTACTAATCTATATTATTCCATTAAAATAATAAAATATCATTATATGAGATATATGGTCCTTATAGTAATATAATAATTTATTAATATTTTAATAAGTAGGAAAGAAAAATCCATGTTAAGCATGGTGCTGCTTCTTCAAACATCTTCCATAGGTTCTCACAAAAAAATAAATCTTAGTATGAAATTATGATAAAAAAGTGGAAAAGGGTCATGATTAAGGATTTATTAAATTTATTATATCATTTAATCATTGATTCCAAATTATTTTAGGGTGTGAATATGTGTCGCGGGCGTTTGGCCATTCATATTTTGGGAAGAGGACATTGTTGGAATTTTTTTAATGAAAAACCTCTACACACATTTTTCTCATGAAATTAGGATAAAAAATAGACTGTTATAAATAATTATATAATATAAGGTAGTTATATAACCATCCAATAAGTCTTAGAAATTTTTTCAGTCCATTTCAACTCTAATCCTTTATTTTACCCCTGATAATTCGATATTTACCTTATGTGGGATAAATATTTTTAATGTTTTCAATTTTCATTATGACCAAAAAATATCACCATCATATTATATAATGCGAATTATTCTGATTCATAATTTCAAATCCATTTTACCAAATTCAATTCATATAAGTGTAATTATTAAATTTAAAATAAAGTCAATATAAGTGATGAAATGGTTGGTTTTCATGAAATGCATTTTTTCAAGAATATGATGATTTTATATTATATTCATGAATAGTAATAATAATTATATAAATTAATATACTCATATATATATATAACAAAATTTTCATTTGAATAAATTTTTAAGGGTTATTTTAATTGATTAAAATGATAAATAAATATACATATTAAAACAGTTTGAAAATTTTATTTTTAAAACTAAAAATAAAATAATACTATAATAAAGTATTAAAAAGTTTCAATTGTAAATAATTGGATTCAATATATCTAGATATTAATTTATTTCATGGAATAAAATTCAATGTATAATAATAAATTAAAATTAATTAATTTAATGAAACAAAATGTCAGTTTTATAAAAATTTATATTTTATAGAATTCATTGAAAAAAAAATATTTTTTAAATAATATAATAACTTCACCTTACTATAACTTTTATATAATTTTTAAAAAATTTAGTGACAATTTTAAAAATAAATTTTCTATAAGTGAGAAATATTAATTTTTTATGATGATTGTGGAAAATGCGACAAAGTCACTTTTCAAGAAATTTTCATTTCTTAGAAAAAAACTGGATATATTCTTATCCTAAGATTAAGCGAAATATTAAAAAAAAATTAAAAAATTATTAAATGTATAAAATTTATATTTCATTAGAATCATTCACTAAAGTATATTAATTTATTTAATTAATATAAAACCATTTTGCGTGCATATAAGTCTTTTTCTATGACAAAAAATCATATATAATGAAATTACTTATATTATTATTTAAAATAAATTGAAAAAAACTAAATTTATTATAATTATTTATTCCATATAATTTTTATTATTTTCTTATATCTATCCATATCATCCAATTTAATCTAAATTTTCTAATTTTCATATTAAAAAAATATAATTTCATTATTTTTTTAATCATGATGTTTCTTGTATTATATTCTATCGAGCATAATGACTTTTTTTAAATCATGGGATTTGAAATTATTTAACTTTGAATATTATTGAATCCAATAAAGTTGACCTAGATCCTTATAATAACTATTTTGATGTTGAAAATATCATTCATGGAAACCGACAACATTGAAATGGATAAAAATACTTCCTAATAAAATGATTGGAATTGAATTAAAATTTTCATATAGAATAACACAAATCTAGGATTCCATAAAGGAAGAAAATAGGTGGGAAGTAAAAACATTATTACGGGAAGAATATCCATTTAAGAGATGAAATTATAAATTTTTAATAGATGAATGAATGTAACATTAATATAAAATGATCAACATTTGTGATTCAAGGTTCTATTCCGAATATTGAGTAATTACATTACAATATAGGCCACATAAATATATTTACTTGTCAATTCATTCCTTAATAAATTTCAGCAATAATCTAATCATTCCTAAAACTGATGAGAATTAAATATATGTATTTTCAGGAAGAATCAGTGATCTAATCTCTTAATGGATCAAATAATCCAATAATTTCTAAAAATATATTCCTCGAGTCATCAAAAATTAAAAAAATAAAAAAAAATCACAAGATACGCTAATTAAAAAAAAATAAAGCATAATAAAATATTAATAACCAAACAAAAAACGATAAAATTTTCACATTTGATAAGAAGATAATCTAAATATTCATCAAAATACTTCCAACTATGCTTCAATCCCATAATTCAAAACTACATGATCACATATTATCCAAATATAAAATTATAATTTATTTCTAATCTCATTAGTCACTAATAAATTCATATATCATAAAAGGAATCTTCCCAAACCATATAATCCCAAATATATTATAATCATTTCCCTAAATAACATGAATCACTATGATTCCATTGAAAATTCATATATAATTAAAAAAGACTTAATGATAAAAATAAGGTTACGTATTCTTCATAATCCATCAAAACCCAATAAATTTCTCCCAATTTACTCGCATCAAATAAAATATCAAAATATTACTAATTTTTTTAAACCTATGATCATTAATAAATAGAAATTATATAATAATTATACTTTTAATCCCCAATCATTCAGCATTCTACATAATCTGTTAAAAATGATTTTTAATATTAATTATCTCCTTCGAGGGAGAGTGATTCTAAACACACATCAGTGTAAATCCCCAACTCCCTGCAATTGAAGCATCCCTCTAAAGGATTCTCATTATTTTCTATATCATTTTCAATGAATTGAAAATATTTATTGATAAAAATTAAATATTGAAATATTATCCCCCATTTCATAAGAAATTACATATAGTTATTTTCACTACATTTTTCACAAGATGGGAAATTGATTTTCTAAACTCAATGTTCTGAATTAATTCTTCCTCATTTCCTTTACTAGAACCCATAATTGTGTCTTACAATTTTAAACTGAATATTTTAATTATTAAATACTATGTGGTAATACAAATATATATTTAATTGGAATGTTGGAGAATTGTATTGGGCTCAAATATACGGGAATACACATTGGGTCTTATTCATATATCTCAATGTTCAAACCCTTAGAAAAAAATTTCCAATCCATTATCCAACAAGACCACTTCTTGAATACATACCCATGTGGGACTGGAGTAGACCATGCTTAATGGGAGCTAGGATGGGCTAAAAATCAGATGATATCATCGTGCCTTAAAATAATGGCTCGTATAGTGTGTATGGATTGTGGTGTACGAGCCTGAAGGAACACATAACATGGGACATGATCACATAGTGGTGAACCCCAGGTGGTTGTGTGAATAGGTGGTATGGCTCAAGAATGAATTTTACAACTCAACTGAAAAGTGGTCTTGAATTTTATTATATACAAGATAGAAAAGAAAGAGGATTTTGATTTGGGGTGGTTTTTTCTTGGTATTATTCACACGATTGAATCCTAGATGTTGGTTTATTTGATCAGATGATCTCATATATTCTTTAAACCTCACACATCATGTGTGCAATTGGAATCATCTCATTCTTTGAAAATTCTAACCAATCTCATTCATCACACAAACAAATATCATAATATTTCTATCAATAATGCTCTTCCCATCTTAGATCATGAAAACATACCACTATAATGGAATCATGACTAATCAATGATCAAACCCAATTAATACAAGAAACATCATTTTTCGTTTCATTAAAGAATAAATTACATCATGAGATCCAACTAAAAACACCAACTGCAGGACATAAGAACATCCACCCATGAGCAATGTAATCACACAACCATAATCTGATCACTTGATCTTGTGAATAAAATCTAAGGTATCACCATGATATGTTTATGACCACATCACCCATCCGCCTTATGGATGATTTTTTATCAAAATTAACTTATATTTATCAAAATATATTGTCATTTTCTAGAATTGTATTGTGAGTCAGATGTCTCCTGAGGAAATTAAGATCATAAGAAGACATCTTTATGGCTACATTATTTCGATATGAATATTTCTCAATGACCTCATCCAACACAAATTGCGTCCTCCTCATCAAACGTGGAAGGACCATCGACCAAATTTGGACAATAAAGAACATCCATCCAATCAAAAAATACTGACATGAAAAAGAGATTTATCAAAAGGGGAGGAAAATTTAGTAATAGAGGATATTGGGGATCTTCCCCAGAGAACCTCCTCCAGTGACCATGATGAAATCTCACATATTATTTTTATTATCAGGATATAATAAATGAACTGAGCATTATGTGATTCCTTGTTCATAAAAGATATTCACAGGGTCATATGATAACCCATTGGGATCACAATATCACCAATAAGGGCCTTTGTCTATGATTAATTTTCTAGTGTTCACTCTAGAACACTCATTAGCAAGAAGCCATATAGGGCCTTGATTCTGGTCGCGTGGATGTAATAGGACTACTGAATTTTGATTCATGCATACTACCATGGATATGAATTATTTATCATGCAGGACCCCGATGGGTTATTGGAATGGTCAGAGGGTTCATCACAAGTCCTCATAGTGTTCATGAGATTGGTGATGGGTAGTTGTGGTTTAGAAGTTCTATCATGTAGGTGTTCCTTGATCAGAGGCAATCTATAGGTAAATCCCATGGTTGGTGTCTATAAGCATGAAAACATTGACATAGAATCCCTCAATTATATGGAATTTTGAGTCCTTATAATTGAATACCAAACACTATAGGCATGCATCTCTTATTCTATGTACTCTTCTTCGCCATGAAATATATATCCTCATCCAATACTCTGATAGTAATGGGAAGCCTATATATATAAATTTATAGGATCCATTTCAAGTCCTCATGAGGTTCATGAAAATTGACTAAGTAATATGGTATGGCATGGCGTCAAAAAATATATGTGAAATTAAAATTAATAACTACATTTGGGAATGAACCATCATTTTCAATGGAATCCTCAGGAAATGTGCATACAACATGATTTCATAGCCATGAATTACTCTAATGAAATTTTTTTCCCATTAAATAAATTAATAATATCTTAGGTCTTGAAATTTCAACACATAGATGGATGAAATATCATAAACATCTCTATGATGACCCTCTACATGATTAGTTCATGTTCCTGAGATCAGATGATTCCCCACTGATTGAAATATGTTTATGGGAATCCCGATACATGTAACATAGATTGAAAAATAAGTGTTGGGCATGAAGTGTTGATCTCGGGACAATTTATTTACATGTCAGCATTTCCAAGTGACAGTCTGAAGACAATTCATGTTTATCGTAGAAAAAAATTGACATATCACTAATTTAATATTATAGCATGAGTGCATGACGAGTTTATTAATCACCAACCACTCATAAAGTCTTCATTTTCACAACATAGGATCTAGATAAATTAATTTGACCATGTGATAAATTTTTGACTTGTCATCATAATCATGTGATTTCCCATGGTCACGTCATCATTTCCATGAAACAATATAATGAAAAGTCAGGGGGAATAGGTTTCATAATATAGACATTTTATCATTGTGATTCAGAAGACCCCAAACATGTTTTCTTTGATTATACAGAGCATCTTGTACATGCCCACTCTGATTATGAAAAGACATTCAAGTTAAGAAAATGGATAATGATGACACCACTGGATCTATCTAAAACAATATATTCACACCCCATAAATGTCATATGATAAATCAAGACAATTTTTACTGATAGCTAAGATATGTTATGAATATCCCTTATAGAATATAAACATCATTCGGATGACCCACTTAGACTCAAGCCATGTGGACCCCGACCCAGAACCATCCTCTACATACCTCTTTTATAATGGAAGTTTCCTTGATGATATATGGTAACACATTCATGTTTTCGTATTGGATTCATGCTCTCAGAAATACCTTTTATGTCTTTTATCTGTCTTTATCCATCAGAATTTGTATAATGAGTATATTTCAGGGAATCCATAGCATGCAAGACCTAATAAATATGGAATATATCCTACTATAATCCTATATCATAACTAAATTCTCAAGGATAAAAATAAATCTATTAGATTGATTATTCACTTCATCCCATTAGTGGGGTAAGGGATCAATGAACTATGAGAACTCTGATTCCAATTCAAATAGGATACCTAGGATGCCTATATACCGGTTGATCTACAATGTGCATCCATCCTACAGTAAGCCACAAACAATCTAGAACCATTGGAGAAAACAATAATGTATCCAATAATGATCGTATACCTTAACCCATCATCTTATAAGGGATACATTAAACTATGTGAACTCTGATTCCAGTCCTAAATAGAACATATAGTATTCCATCCTAGGGCCCAACAACCAATGTGAATCTTCTTATTAGTTAATCCCTAATGGCCCCCATATATTTATATCATAGAGGACAAAATTATCACATATGTTTATAGTATTTTATCATCTATAAGTGGATGATATGTAGGCTCATACAAAGAAATAATTTTTACTATTAGTCTCGATCATGCCCTGGAATTCCAAAAAACCCATCAGCAGGTTAGGGATGAACTGAAAAATGATGAATCTGATTCCTGTTATAAAACAAGATATATAAGTTTTCATCCTAAGTACTTATCAATAGTCCAAATTATCTATTATTTGTGTAATCAAACCTCTTAAAGATAAACATTAATTTGTAATCCATGACTGGATATGATCTCTTGTATTGTGTCTAATTTTCATTATCTCTAGTTTTTTACACTGAGTATAATGCACATGGGAAAGGATGCTTGAAATATCTCTACCAAAAACATGATGAGGATTTAACAGTTTGGGATAACCAATCATGTGTTAGTTATATTACATCCCATATCTACTCATAGGTTTATACTCTAAAAAAATAAATCCATGGATGTTTTATATGAATAAGTGTTATGTGAGGCCTCCATGGCTATATCTCTCACAACACAAACACCCATTTGAGATCATCAAGGACTATGATTCATATTTGAATCACGATATATTATATTAATTATCATTTTCTATGCCCAATATTCACAACCTTACAAAATTACATTAATCTTCAGGGATTGATCAAGACATACAACCTTTAGCTATGCCAAACAACCAATGTGTATTTTGATTACAGTTTTCACTAGATACATGTAGTGCCTTGTAGAGGACCAATACAATCTCCATGAAACCAAAACACTTCCCCTATTGAAATAAAATTTAAATTTATTGATTATTTCCAGAAACTAATACATAATAAATAAATATTAGAGATATATAGATCTCGTGATGTGTACCCATTTGTTCCTATTGATAAATTTTCATAATCAATCATTGTCAAATGGGTAAGCAGTCCAATATTGGGGTGTGGAAAGGATTTCATGAACATATCATAAATCTATATAATTTTCCTTGAGTAGGAAAAGTATATCCCCGAAATGGTGTGATGATCCACACCTCTCATTCTCTTAAATTTTCTGAGTTCGAAAGCATCTTTCGGCATGAATCCTCAAAGTACAAATTTAAATTGAAAAAGAATGTCCATACTCAGTTATGGCTTTGGGAGACGTTGGATTCTTCTAGTTAATATTACCAAATTGGAAGCAATATGAGATTGATCGATCCATTAATTTACCCCCTCCCCCACAATCAATCAATCGATAGTGCCTAATCGCATTAATGTATTTTCTAATGAAAAACTGGCGATGACAATGTGATATTATTTAACTGTGCCATCACATTCCCAGGTAATAATAGTGTAGATTATAGTTTATATCAGTGTTAGTTTTATTCTCCCTTTTCACGAAATAATATTGAAAACATGACCGGTTACATTTTATAGTACTAAACCTTGAATAAGATGAATGGAAGACCTCTTATCCTTTAAACTGTTATGGTTATTTAAAAAATATTTACTCTAATATATGATGTTGTTATAATAATTCTTCATATTGATTACCAAGACATTAATAATTCCTTATAATAAAAATGACATCATGGTTTCATCCAATAGATTATGAGATTGATAGAAACGATAGTTTGGACCGAAGGCCCCAATGTATGCTCTCACCAACTCAACACTTCTAGAACCAGTTGTTTAATGTCTTTTTTTTATAAGTAATACATAAATAGCTCCATATAAACTCTTTGAAGATCCCATTAAATAATTTAGAGGATGAATTACCACAGAATTAATTTCCCATGATAGTCCATATGGGATGATGTGTCACTTTTTCCCAAGGATAACAATTTTTTTGAGCATATCTTTATAGTAAAGAATTAAAAACACTCCAAAACATAGGGACATTATAAGGAAATTAAAATCATAATCTCGATCACATAGGAGATACATAGGATATCTCATAACCATTATGGTCATCTTCATTAATGAAGTACCAAAATTCCACAAGGATTTGTGGAGATTGATGTTCCTACAACAATATTCCATGTTGGGGCTTCTATTAGGAGATCACTCCATAGATATCTAAACAATGAATCTCTAAATAAATAATATATCCTTTTTATTAGAAATATATCTATGGGCCACTTGTGTATTCTGATAGTGTCCTATAATAAATCCTATATCATCCCTAACTAAGGGATTTGGATTTCATCACAACTAGTCTGGGTAATTATGGAATCCTAGAGATCACCCCAGCTGATAGGGTTTGAAGAATTTCAATCATATATTCCCCTAATATCATCTTCAATATGGGAACTAACCCCTAAAATCCTAAAATAGGAACCTATCCCGCAAATGGTATCATAAGAACCTACCCCTCAAATAGTATCTATAATAACCCTACACTTTATTACACACATAGATATGACATATTATATAGAAAGCATCACCTGATACAACAGGGAAGATAGAGATTTATAGTGTATTTGGTTCTTATAAACATTACATAACAACATAAAACATGAAACATAACATATTTATTGAAATCATCCTTTACATGACCACTACATTTCCTCATGTTTAACATTCCATGAGATAACCTGAGGAAATGCATAAGAAAAGGGTGAGCTATAAAGACTATAAGGGAATGAACATGGAATAACATGAAGAATACAATATGTGTTAGACAATAGGAATATCATTGGATATAAAGCAAAATATGAACATAAATTCATGATAATTCATGATAATCATAACATGGAAATGTGGCAACAACACTTAACATGGAATTAGTACGGGCCCAGGCTCATTGCGCATGTAGCATAACTAAACCCTCATTTCACATGAATAATGAGTAAACCCTCATTTCACATGAATTAGAATGATTTAACACTCATTTCAAATAATTTATCATATTACTATAATTTTCCCAATACATTTGAGCACTATCAGGGAACACCCTTCTTAAACATTTCATTTCATGCATAATTGTGCCACATGGATCATATATAATGGAATCAATCAACATTATAAGTTGTTCAATGATTAATTAATTTAGAATTAATACTTAAATTACCTTTCAATATGTATATGTGCATAAATTTTAATACCCTTGATAGAGATATGGGTTTGGTATTCACTGCACAATGATCTTGGCCTGCAAAAATGAGGAGCAATATTTGCAGCATAACGACGTGATATAAGGATTCATGAAAATGGTTTATGAGAGAGAAATGGTTGTCTCATCGTATTTAAATGAAATGGACACTAATAGGGTAATATAAATACATTTATCTTCAAATTTGACGAAATTCAGATGCGAAAAAATAATTACTTTGATGTAAAAGTGGAGAGTGAAATTCCTCAAGGAATTTCATCAAGGTAACGAGAGTACATGAGAGGCATTAATGAGAGAAAAAGGGTATCCCATAATCAAAAAATAAAGAGGTAGGTATTGGGGAGGTGTCAAATCATACCCCAACATTTGTAATTGAAATAAATAGGGCATAAGAACTTAATAAAAATATGATATAATGAGAAAGTAATAAATCCCATACTTGTAAATGTAATCGCAATGGCTTGGGAGAGGCTTGAGAAAGGCTTCATGGGAGGTTGGGGAACCTTTTAAGGATTCAAGAAAATGGAGGGAAGGGTTTTTTCGAAATCCTAAGGCTTTTAGTGAAGAGTATGTGGGATCTTGGGTGGGTTTACATAGGAAATGAGAAAGAATTATTTATTATTTAGGTTTGGGACACCTCAAATTAAACTAATCAAAACCACAAACCATCCCATGGTATGTGACCATGGTTTTTTCCAAAGGGGATTGGAAAACAAATATTTTATAAATCCAATTTTATAACTAATTAAAATAATTGGGTTGCTTATGTAGAGGTGAGTCACACTATCATAGAAAACAATTTAAAAAGGAAAAACCATTTTAAGCCTTGAAGGGTCCACTAATGATTTGTAAAATAAATCAAGAAAACCCAAAAAAAAATTATTTTAATTTTAACAAATATTTTGGATGAACATAATGTTTATAATATTTTACTACATCACTATTGGGTCATTTTGTTGTCAAAAAAACATTATATATTTAAATGGTATTGATTTTTTACCCAAAATTTCGACATTCATATCCTCCAATGGCCCGAAGGCCTTAATTTTTTTTATTAATTTTGATAATACACCTTTAAAGAGATGAGGTTGAACCCTACAATTCCCGTAGGAAAAAAAATTGCATGCCTGTATGCCTTATAGGAATTCATTTTCCATAGGCACAAACATTACATACAACCCAGACTAACTATTTGGAACTACTCCTCTCCTAGAATCTTCATCGTGAAATTAGCTCTCCACCTTCGCATGGCTGTTCGGCTAGGCATTCTTGTGCATGCACAGGCTTCTCCCGATGGCAGGTTCCATACCCTCTCGTTATTGTAATCATTTTAGCTTCTGCTGTGGTGAAGGCTCCTTACTCATCCTCATTGTAGATCTTGTTCCTGTAGGATTTTGTCTGGTTTGTATCTTCACAATGGTGGCCCGAAGGCCTTGAGGAGGCTCAAAGGCCCAACTGACCCGATGGCCATGGTTCCTGAAGGCATATGAAGGACCTGATGACCAAATCGGAGTCCTGAAGGCCTAAACAGGGGCATATTCTCGGCTGCTACAGCGCCAAACAGTGCCTACTACAGTTCCCGCTATAGTACCTGCTACAGTACTATAAAGTTCCAGTAATAGTACAACTAAATTTCCTACTACAGTACTGCTATAGTACCCCGGAAATTTTTCCTCCGCCTAGACTTGATCCCTGGTCGCTTGGATACACAAACATAGACCTTTCTAACCGAGCTAAGGCTCATATTCCATTCTTATAAAATTATGAAAAATTTCATGTTGTATTATTTAGACATCCTGTTTTCAAAAATAATATTCATTTTCTCTAAATAATTTTCTAAATATTTGAATTTTTACTATTAAAATGAAAACTGACATTTACTGAAAATCAATGGGGTTTGATACAAAAAAATAATTCAAACCTTAATAAAAACTACAGTTACATTCATAAAATTATACGATAATTTATATTCAATAAAAAGAAATATTATTATAATAATAATATTTTAAATTGATATTTATTTCAAAAATCCAATAAGTCATCAAAATAGATTTCTTAGTAGAATATTAACTAAAGATACTCTTTGTGTTTTAAAAACTATTGACAAAGTCACAATAAATAAATGAATGCACATTCATTATAAAAAAAATTAATGTACATAGACTTTGTGTTTGGGTCTTGTTACATAACCACTTACAACACCCACATAAGACTGATGGGTAAGGTTCTCGATGGGGGAAAACTATTGGGGTGGCTCAGATAACATCATTCAATTGGTAATCTCTATCAACTTACACTTCTCCTATAGGCAGTTATGCTCGAGAATAACATATTCAATATTGTATTGTGCTTGGTTAAGATAGAAACCCAAAGATGCAACCGCTTTTCTGAGCTCCGACAAATGGGCTTCATATGGGGAAAGTCAACTAGATGAGTTCATAACGTCTTTTATCTGAGTAAATAGGATTTTTTAAAGACCTATATTTACACTAATCATGTGATAAATGTTCAACATCTATATTAGAAATGTTCACAATTGAATATGGTATTTTAAATTACTATAACATTAAAAAAATTAGTGAATCTGTTATATATCCATTTCAAATATTATGATATTTATTCTGATAAATATTAATTTTTATTAAGAAATGTTTTGGTCATTAGAGTATCATGGTCACAAACCCTACAAACGATATCATAGGCACATACCAACAAAATAATAGTAGGAACACCAACCCAAAAAATGGCAGCATGTTAACTGACCCCAAAAATTATATCATGGGAACCAACCCCTAAAAAATTATCATGGGAAATAAACCATGAAATGGAAAAATCATGATGGACCCCACAAATAGTACCATGGGAACATACCCATCAAATGATATTAGAGAAACCAAACCCAAAAATGTTATATTGGGAACTAAACCCATAAACAATATCATGGGCACTGACCCCCCTAATGTAACCCGGGGCATGAACCCCCAAATAGTAAACCAGGAACTGACCCGCTGAATGAGATACTCTATCGTGGAGGAGAACAGGCCCACTTGTGTCACATAAATTATTATAACAATCAGAGATGAAGAGTAATCATTAGATCTAACAAGGAAACACCTGAAGAGTACAATCATAATCTATTGTAGTAATCTGGGTCATAGAAAGTAGACTTACCTTTCGATCCCAGCGCATGAAAAGATTGTCCCAACCATATCTTTCAGGAAAATATATATTCTGCTACAAACATTGTTTTTATTTAAGAGAGAAATAATAATGGATCATTTGTTCAAGGGATGTAGTGAAATCGGTGTCTATGGTCTATGTCGAAACTCCCACCTTCATCCACATTACCAACAAAAAACACAGGAGAGGACGATTTTAGGGTTCTTACCATCCTTCTCCCGGAAGATAAAAATATAATTTCTACAGAAGAATCAATCAACCATCTCTAACAAGTAAATAGGGATATTCGAGGAATAATTTTGGGAACACTCTTATGATCACTACATTGGGATGATTTACTATTAATTAACTATATAAGACCCCCATTTAGTGAAATTCACCATCCCATATTGATGTTGGAATTTTAATATTTTTCATCACCTCATTATTCTAAATATAGACATTGTACCCCATTTACCCATCCCATAGGTCTAAGTGAATTTTCATATTTTTCAGCTCACCTTGAGGGATATTATGGAAACCAAAAAACCATATATGCTTCCACGAAACCTCTATGGGGTCGAGATATTTTTATCATTGGGAATATTTTTCATTATCCAATACCCGTAACACTTCATCAAATTCATAAAAACCATTAAATATCGTGAACATGTTCACCTGCCTCCAAACTCAGTAACACACCCACTCTTATTCAGTCATAAATAATATGTGGGAAAATGATCATTCTCATCCATCTCTTTATTATTGAAAGAAAAAATTATATTCCTTAAAATAATGTCTTGTTCATAGTTATTTTAACACTTCTATGAATAATGGATTAACAGATCTATAGATGTAGAGAAGGCCATGTGAGGCACAGATGGTAGGACATGACAATGATTGACCATACAATTGACACCATGGGAACACAATATATGTTTTATTATCCTGTAATGATTGTATTTTGGTGTATATGTACACAGGGATATTAGAACCACAAACACATGAGTTCTCGATCTATTTATCTTAACACTCTTAACAAGATGCGCTAGTTGTATAGTGGAGTATGATTTACTTTCATTCATGAGATAAATATCCATATTTCCATGCCTGATTAAGAAAAACCTATTCATTACAAACTAATCACTTCTCAATGTATTTTTACTCCACTATTGAAAAATGTTTTATCAAACTCCGTATACTAAAGAATCTGAAATTGAAAGGGTTCACAAGCCATGAAAACCAATTTACCTACCCTTAATGAATCAAGAATAGAATAAATTGTATCTTGGTCTATATGCATTTGTTGGATATACACTTATGTATAGGATTATTGGAGATAAAGGTTCCCAACACTCATAAAATACGATTAAGAGTTATCCAAGATCCATGAAGAGTCACTCTTTTAATAGGATATTCAAACTATTCTACACCGTAATAAGTCAAACATAAGGACTGATGTCCTTAATGAATGAAATTAAACTACACATCATTAATCCTACAAAAAATAAGATAAACTGCTTGATCATTGTCTTTTCTAATAAACGTTAAAATGAATGTCCACCATGCTTATAGAATGTTTCTAAACTTCATGTTTGACATCCAAACATCATGAAATTAAACTACTTAGCCATTTTCTTTAACACAATTCATTAAACTAAATAGATTACATCTTCACCAACTGAAAATAAACAACACTAGGTATGTCATTACCACAAGATGTTAAATACATTAATGAGGTAATTTCTGAATGACACTAAAATCTATTGGTTTTTTAGAACTACATAAAACATGATTTCCATCCTAATGGCAAGAATAGGGGCTCTAGATCTAATATAATGGCCCATCCAACTATATTTACCTCCTTGTCGCATGATGATAAAATGACATGGATGATGTATCTATCACATGACATTAAATACAAAAATTTTTAGTTTTGTGAATATATTTATTATCATACTATTGAGATATGTTGGGATACCAAATCCTGTATCTTTTTCTAGCCACCTATATTCATGCCATTATAACAAGATGTTAAAATGCATGAGTAATGAACTTACTATATGAAATTAACCTAAATGGGTTTTCAAGAACTATTTACATCCTGATTCTCATTTTATTGAGATATGTAGGGAAACTAGATCCAATATCATAATCCATCAACTTATATACATGTCTCTATCATCTTATGTTAAAATTGTATATCTAATGCCCTAGTCCTATGACATTAAAATGATTGAGTTTTTAAAACTACATATGACTTTATTTTTTTCCTACATATATATATAGGGATTTCGAGTATCATGTTTTTGCCTAGTCACCTATATTCGCATACTTACCAAAAGATGTTAAAACTGAACGAATGATTACCTAATAGAATGTATTTAAACTATACATGTTTTTTAACTACTTATGGGTTGATTCTCATCATAATGAGATGTGTAGGGACAATGGATCTGATAACATAGCCCAACCAACTATATTGATGTCTTTACCACATGATGATGATGAAAATGTAACACATCCCAGTCATAAGACCATAAACTATGTAGAATCTTAATCGATGGGAGAAATCATTGTTTTTATGTGTTAATTTCATTTGCATGAAACACCACTAATACAATTTGACATTGATCCCAACAATATAACAAAAAATGAATAGTCTTTAGAATCATGTTGAGGGAATTATTTGTCATTTAACCTCCCCAGACATTCATATTTAAATAACAATGACACCTTCTCATATTCAAAAATCTATAAACCAGATAAAGTAGTCTAAAAAACCATTTAGTTTATGCAAGGTATACTATCATATATGGGCAGAAAGCATTGTGAAATTACAAATCTATGACCCCATGCTTGAATACCAATGTAATTTTATAATGTAATAATAAAAAATGTACTGGGAGTATATCCCCACTTCAATCAGATACATCAACCCACATGTCTTGGAAACTGAGGGAGTGCCTAAATATATTCCTCTACAATACCTATTGAAGTTCTACTGGTCAGTTACAAAAAGAGAGGATATATTCCGTTATATTCTATTTTATGATTCATGTATAGTATTATATTCATATCATAAAATAAATAGTAGCACAACACTCTGATCTGTATGAACATGTTCCTATTCTGGGGAAAGTGAAAGTTCGTTCTCCCATCCAAGTGGATTATCAGTATATTCCGATATAGGACAATAATTTAGGACTGGTCTCATATCCTTGTTCTAACATGGGATCACCATGTGAGGGAGACCCATGCCTTGGGACCGACTCATCTTCCTTTCAAAAAAGACTATTAACCTAATACAAAGGCTCAGGATCAGGCGCATCTCCCCTTTCTGGATGTGACTCACCAAGTGTGGTGGAAAATGACTCATGATAGTCTTATATCCCTTTCAGAAAATTACTAAAAAAATCCCCAAAGGACTAGAATTATGTTCATATTCTTGTTCTAGACAAGGAACACCAAGTGAGAGTAGAAAATTCCTCATGAAATTCTCATATTCTTGTCAACAAAGATACTCAAAATATCAGACTATCTTAATAGAGGAATCTTATATCCATACACAATTACAATGGTTTGTAGACATATTCTGACAATGATGGAATATTTGTACTGGGATCATATTCACATTCCAATAAAAGATCAATATGTGACTGTGAAACATGCCTCGAGAAAAGCTTATAATTGTGTCGAAAAAGACTATACGAATATTTGAAAGTCCCCCGAATGGGAACATATACCCATTATGGTTGTGGCCCATAATGTGAGAGAAGAAAACACATGTGGAAAGGTGTGTAACCCTATTATAGAAGTTCATTTACTGACTCCATTAGAAAATCAATAGGGAGATGAAATTCCTATAGAAATAGGAGGTAATCAATAGACTCTGGTGGCTATCACAAAGAAATCTTATATCCCTTCTCAACCAAAAATGGTAGGATGACATATTTTAGAAACGACATGGAGTGAGGATAATACCCATGAACTTCTCAATGAAAAGTGTAGTTGTGGTTGTTTAAGACACATTTTCCAAACCCCAAGGGTCCATCGACTCTTAAACCTATGTGGATCGTAATCATTACCATTTTCGTCCATAACATTGTATTACAGATATTGATCGGCAAAACTATATTTCATACATCTATCATGGTCAACCTATCTACAATGATATCTCCCATATTTTTCGAAATCCTTCACTATTCATAAAACTGTTTTATATAGAGGTGATGAAAAACAATAAGAACCATCATGTAGAATGATTATTACAATACAATGGTTAACCATATATATATCCTCATCATCCACCAGTAGCACTTCACTCTAGTCATTATGATACCCATAGAGGAAACTTTTTTGTTCTCTCCGAGAACGGAAAAAAACATTTTATGATGAAGTAGTTGTCATGAATATATGAGGAGTGATACCTATAATCATTTTCCAAATTATTATCAGAACTATTTCCACTTCAAATTATGATATCCAAAAAGGGTGAAAATTGGAGTTCCATAGTTCATCCTAACCCCTTGATGCTAAATTTTATAGAGTTCATCCTAACCACAAGACATTAAATTGAACCAATTTTTTAAAAACCACATAATTTTAAATTGTATGGATTCATAACTACATGAAGGGAAAATGTATAGTGTTTTCCCTAACAACCTGACATTAAATTATACATAGTTTTTTCAAACAACATGATATTAAACTATACAGATTTCATCATAACCACATGACATTAAACTAGAATGAGATAAGCCTAACCACATTATGTTAATAGAAACAAATAACTTCCCAACCACAAGATGTTAAGCTGTATGGAGTTCATCTTAACCAATTGAAATTAAATTGTATTTAGTTTTTATTTACCACATAATGTTAAACTATATAGAGAACATTCTAAAAACAAAATATTAAATTGTATGTAATACATCATGACCACATGATTCTATATTTTACATATATGTACTATCCACATGACATTAAAATTTATAAACTCATACTGGATACATGATTTTAAAATGTATGATCTCGTCCTGGTTGCATGATGTTATACTGCACAAGATCTTCCAGGAAGCAAGATGATAAACAACCTACCATGTCATGTCATGGATGAAAAAAATTAAAAGGAACAAAATCTCTCATCCTAATCACAAGACATCAGGGTATAAAGATCACATCCCTAATACATGAAAATAAATAATATGAATACCAAAATGTTTCATCATCATTATTATCAGGAGACAGAAGTCTAATAAGAAATCATTCAAACTTCATAATATCCTGTTTCCATCCCACAAGCTGTTAAACATTATGAAACATGTTTCAATCATACTATGCTAAACAACCTAGAAGATTTTCTCACTGAATGATGATAAATTGAATGGCATGCATCATATCACAAAAAAAATCACTTTTCATGAGCATGTTCACTGAAAAGGAATGAGTAAACTTCTCTATCCATAGTGATAAGTATCTCCACCTACAGAATCTCTTCATCCAATAACAATGTGTTTATTGATTCCTTCAATCACATGATTAGTAGTGATGCCCGAAACTCTAGTCTAGTGTCCGGAAAAATTATTATATTTTCTTCATGTTAGGTAATCATATTCCTTACCACTTGATGTAATACTACATACCAGACATTTTTACCGCATGACGTTAAACTAAATAATTGATTTATTTACCTCACTAAATTAAACAACACTAGTTTTTTATAACCCTATATATATCTATTCTTATACTAATTGATACATAGGGGAAAATCAATCCAATATCATGATCCAACAAAAACATGATGCAAAGTTACCTTCTATATTCATAACCCCCTCTACATGGTGACAATAACACATTCAATTACATATTTCTTATAGAAATCATACCTCACATGACATTATGAATTTTAGTAAGGGATTTCGTTGTTAAAAATGAATAATTTCTCAGGAAAGGTTAATGTTGGTCCTAGATGCATGTCCATAAAAGGCATACCATGAGTTCTCATAAGATAACGTTATACAACATGGTTTATGACCCTTTCATTATATAGTGTTAAACAGTCCTGTGGACCTCCGCTTAGAGGACTGCTGTTATTGGTGATTTCACTTCAATCATGCATTCATATAATAACTATATGTTACTTCATTGATAAAATCACATTATTTGCATTGATGCATTAATATTCAACCATGTGTTATGTAATACAAAATAATTGTAATTCCCTCCATACATATAGGCCTGACTATCATATATATCTCTTTCCTCGGGAACTATGTTTGGATTGATTCATACTAATTTTATATAAGGAGTGACACCAATACATATCATTGGTCCTAGAATCTATAACATTTTTCATGTCGGTAGGCCTAAATCTTTGTCCTATGATGTCAAATTTCAAAGATCACCATGAATTAAATGTGGAACGATTCCTGCCATTATAGGATAAATTGGGAAACTAGGATATCCAATCATGGTCATAGCTACAATAATCAATAAGAATAATATCTACCCCTACATTTGGGTTAGAACTATGTTTAATGATTCCCATACAAGAACTACACATTCATTGATTATAATTGTCACATGATACATAGTAACTCCTAGATCATCAATCATAGGCCCAACTAAAACAAACTATATATAATATTCCCAATTGAATAGGGGATGAGCCTTACAGGATATTTATTCATATATACATGTCAGATCTATATAAATATTTCTTCTTCATATAATATATCTTTCGAAATTTTCTTATCATTTCCCACATCCTTTACACATGAAATTAAACTACACGGAAAATATTTTATCAAGTAACATTGAATCTACAAAAAAAACTAAATCCTTAAAACAAGATGTTAAACTGAAAAGAAAACTTTCCTTATATCATGATGTAAAATTAAATGGGATCATGTACATCCTTAATACAAGATTATAAAATTTATAGTCTATCCCCCTTTATCGTTCTTTATTAATAGGCCATAATAGCCTTATAACTATCAACCAGTGTATATTGTTATTCCACCATCATTTAGGTACCTTGATACATATGGAAAAGTTCATTTATTGAAAACCTCAAGTTTCTATAACGCTTTCATGTCCCTTGGAAAGAAAAATGGACCTCTCTGTTTGACTATTATTTTGATGGAGAAGGGCTTAGAACCAACATCTAAAGAAATCGTGGCCTAGTATAATGGATATTCTTATTCTTGTGAGATAAATTCCAACATGATGATGCACATCACCTAAGATTATTCTAAGTCATCCTTGATATAATTTTCCTACATAATTACTCATGACAAAAGAACCTCAATCAACTATTTAAAAAATTTTCATCTCTCTCTCATAGTAATGTTGGTAAAACAATGACCCTAGGTATTGTAATTATAATCCCATGTAACATATCTCTTATTATGTTCTGGAACATCGAGAACATTAATTTCCTACACTTTGGTCAATGTTGTATTATGTAAAAATAGAGACTATAATGATCTGAATTGTAAGACCATATCCTAATAGAGAATGATACACAAAAAAATTAAGTATGAAAACCCAAAAAGGGTTGTCAAAGACAATTTCAAGTCTATTCTTCCTAGACTCTTCTCCTAAATAGGTTAATAAATACATACGGTGTAAAAAAAGGCATAATGTTCATAGGGTCTACATTATAGACCATTCTAAAATCATGACACACTCACTGGAACCCATGTCTAGAAAAAAGTTTGAGTAATTGTTTATCACATACCTTTATTGTGATAATGTCTTCACTAGGAGGTGATAAAACATTTATGGTTTACAAAACCCTAATGAATTATACATTTTACAAAAATCAGTGATTATGATTTATGAACCATGGGTTATCGAAAATCACCCATAGTCATTAGTAAAGAAAATAGATCGGTCTTATTAGAATTTATATAGATGAGTAAGGGAATAAACCTACCAACCTGAGACATCTTGTCCAAATACAATTGGGTTTCTAATCTTTTTGATCATTATGTAACCATGGAAGAATGCAACACCTGAGGGTGTTCTGTCTCATTCCTTGAAGGATTTTTCCTTACCTTCGTTGTGACCTATGAACATTGGACTATGATTTTCAATTCCCATAAACAAGAAATTCTACTGAATTTTTCATCCTCCACATCCATAACCTTGTTTGTTATTCTTTTTGAATGATGGAATGTGTCACTCCATTACCAATACATTGATGGACCACACATCCTGATTTGAAACCATAGGGCATATGTATCAAGATTTACATTAAGAGATAAATTTATCTAGGGTGTTAAGGCCCTTCCAAGTAATATTTTCATAAATATCCATTTTCATTTGTAAAAAGTAAAATTATTTTCAAATATTCCATGTTCCTTAAAAAATATTGTAGATTAACTCAACTTTGACATACATGTAAGACCTATATAATCATGAATAAGGTCTTTGACATAGTAGTTAGAGTCATATCCTATTATAATAAAAAAATAGAATTTCTCATTATCCCAAGTGAAATAGTGTTGGAACCTTGCACCGCATGTTGTTAATGGTTAACCTCGGCATGTCTACCCCATGCCATATTCAGAACCTAAAACATTTAGGTTATAAATTATATCAACCATAATCCAACTATCTATGTAGGTACAAAATACCTAGTATTTCCCCATCAACCAATATTCTACCCTTAAATATATCATGTCCAATAGAAAAGAGAGGAGATTCAATTTCTTGTCCATGTTGGAGATGCATAAGGCCACTAAACTAACAAATATAGGTATCTACTCCTTTCAAGAAAGGAACTCCAAACCATATTAGCCTCGTCTAGCTGATGATGGATCCTAGAACAATGGAGTGTTTTTGAGATATCCCAATAATGTCATCATCATTTCATATTTATCAATTGTGTCTTGTAAGGAAGACTTAATACTTCATCGCATCTTGAGTTCTAATCATGAATAGCTGAAAATACAAAATATAAATGTTCTATGAAACATGAACATAAAATACAATATAAAAATGTCAAAAAAGACCCTAATTTACATCATAGTAATGGTAAAGATTTCATGACCTTAAATTAATCAATGGAAATCAAAATAATGCTCTCCAAGATGAAAACCAGATACGGTCAGCCTTAGAAAAAGTCAAATTTATGCTAACTGAATATTCACATTCTTTGATCCAGAAAATATTTAGCATTTAAAAAATAATATTGGCACTAAAAGATGTTATTTTGAAAACCTGTATGAAGTAAGACTGAGAAAAATTCAATTACATTACCACTCTTTCATCCTCCATAATAATAATTTGAAAATGATAAGGAATATAAATAATGAGAAAAAATATTATGGGTACCACAACATTATCTAATAAAAAATCATGCTATGCTCGCTATGTCCCGTGAATTAGTTATATGTCAGAGTATTTTACATAGAGAAATGACACCATACACAAATTGTTGTGAATATTATAAAATTTGATGACATTTGGAGTATGTTATTTAATGAATAATTTCATGTCAGTGGGAATTCATGAAAATTTCTCAAGATAAACAATTTTTATGTCATCAACTAAAATATAGGTAATTGGATCTATTCAATGTTACATGAATATAATATGTGTGATGGATAATATGAACAACATCCAAACACAAATATGGATCTCTACCTGATATTTCATAAATAATCAATTGAATTACACTTGATATGTATGATCTAGATCTATGTATGGACATACATCATAGATTTGTCTATCTATGAACCAATTTTCACTATGTGTGATTCTGATATGGAAAATGGTATATTTCAGAAATATATGTGAATTAATTCCAATTCTCATGGGATATGTTTTGACGTAAAAGTACATTACATTGGATCCATACATAAGATACATTCCACTGGATAATTATTTCCTTATGGAATGTACACATATATTGGTATTAGGCTACACATTTCTCCAAGTCAAAGCAACTTATTGTGTTGGATTTAGCAGGGAATTTGTTGCTATAATCCTCATCTCCATAACACTTGAATGTCCCTCTATCAATAGGATGGGAAAAAACATTCATGGGGATTACTATCATAACATGTATGATGTTTCAATATGTTACAAAATTATTTATACATACCTTAGAATAAGATTTTTCATATTATGAATGAATCTCATTCTAAGGGGGAAATGTTTTTCGCACCTAAAATTTCACATCTATCAATTTTCATTTTAATAATTTAAATGTTTGAAGACTTACTGAAAATAAAAATATAGATGAAATGGAATCGTTGAATAATGAGATACGTATTTGATATATGGTTATACACTTTGGCCCTTATTCATCTATGGAAATGTTCCCACACATTGACAAACAAATTTTCCAATCCAATTCCAAGCCATACCAAGGCTAACGAGAGGCCCAAGTGGAACTGGAGTCGACCATTCCCAGTCAGAGATATCTAAGGCTAGCTAATGGTTGGAAACATAATGACTGCGAAAGGTGGGTGATCCCATGTATAATGTATGTGGTTCATGAGCCCAATGGTGTGCATATCATGGGCTGGGAGCTTTCTGGTTGATGCCCTGGTGATGATGTTATTAGGTGGTAAGTCTACCAAAATCCTCAACTATCTCGTCCGAACAACAATCATGACATTTCTTATATAATGGAGGTATGTAGAATAGGATTTTGATATGGGATAAGAATTTCATGGTTCTATTCATGGATTAAAATCATAGCTACTCATTCATAAGATTGGTCAATATCAATCATCTATTAAATATCACATGCCACATTTTCAAAATAAATCATACCATGACATGAAAATTCAAAAAGATCCTCTATAGGGAAAAAATATTTAATCATATTCTACCTAAAATAAGATCTTTCCATCCACGCTAATAAAAACAATCCAAAATAGTTGAATTAATATGAAATATGAATATATCCCAAGTAAGACCTGTATATTTTTTCTACATGTCATTAATGAATTGCTGACATCACATGATCCAATTGAAAACCCTAGTTTACCACCACAAGAACTTCCACCCATCAATTAAAGAATCACACGAACATATATTGATAATGTGAGAAAGGGAATAAAATAATTGGGATCCCCATGATAATTTTATGACCTTAGAATCCTAATTCATTCTACATGGTTATTTTTTAAATTTTCATGGATTTATCTAAATGTTTCGTGGTTTCCCAGCATTCGGTCACAAGGGAGGTGTCACATGAACAAATAAAGATTATTTAGCGCCATATTGTGGTCATGTGAGGTATATTTGGAGACGTCTACACCACCTCATCCAACACACAAGACATACTTGTCATGAAAAAAGGAAGGTGTATCAGCCAAAATAAAACTATAAATAAACTTTCTCCCATAAAAAACACACACACATGGAAAAGAGTTCACTAAAAAAATGAAAAAAGAGGAACAAAGTGCATAGGGGATTATTCTTGAGAACATATTTAGGTGACCATGACAATCTATCACATGATCTTTTTAATATCAGGAGATCACATGATGAACAAAGCTCCATTCAATTATTGTTTCATTTATAGAATTCACATGAAAAAAATGATACCCATTGGCCTCAAAACAACACCTAACGTGGCCTTCATCAATACATATGGTCTAATTGTGCACCCCAATGCACTCATTTACAATAACACATATAGGGAATTCATTTTGTTAACATGTATTCTGTGAGACCTCTGACTTTTGGTGATTGTATATAGTGTGGTTCATGGCTCCCTTGAAAAGATAAACCCACAATAGTTGTTGGAATACATTGTGATTTCATCCGAAGACCTCATATATATCATGTTATTAAATATGGGAAGTCAATATTCAGATGATCCTATCATATAGGAATCCCTTGAACATACTCATTCGATAAGGAGAGGACCAGGATGGTCGTGGAAATCATGAAACAATTGAAATGTAACCCATTCCTTATGTGGTTTCATGGGTCTGTTTCCATGAATCCCAAACACCATGGAAATTATTCTTATATTAAATGATCATATCTTTTCCATGCAACATACACCATCATCTATACTTATGATTCCAATTAGAATCATCTATATTCATTGGAAGGAAAAAATGTAATACATCACTAGGGTCATGAAAATTGCCTATGTAATCTAGCAAGGCATCGTTTCAAAAACATATAAAAAAATTATCATGAATATGGAACCATGGTCATGAAACCTATATTTAAATAAATCCATAAGACATGTTCTTCCAACATGAGTTACTTTACATGAATGCCTCCAGGGAAAATCGATTTCTATATGGGAAAGGGATGATCACATAGGGCATGAAACATCAATAGTTGGACAAAAGTATGATCATAAACATGTCTGCGAGACCCAAATGCTTGAATAATTTATCATTACATGATCAAATGATTCCTAACCACTATTAATTTTTTTTGATTTCCCAAGACATATCATGTTGATTTCAAGTTATGTCTTGGAAAAGTCTAGTAGATCTCGTGGTAATTTCTTAACATGTCTGCATTATCATGTGATAGTACGAAGGAAATTCAGATTAATATCAAGAAAAATAATTGACTTGTCACTATCTCAATATTATAGCTTAAGGACAATCCCTCTTGTTCAATAAACAGACCACATAACATGTATCCTTTTTCACAAGATATACTTTTGACAAATTACATAAATCGCACAGTAACATATTGACATGTTCAATTTATTTACGATTCACATGCTGAAATATTCATATAACAATGTAAATATACATTACGTTGATCATGATACAGTATATAGGCATGTGAAAATTTTCATGTAGTAGACCCTAGACATGCCTTCTTTGATTATGTAAATAATCTCAGTCATATCCTCATTGAGTTTTAGAAAATGTCAACGAGAGGTAAATTGATTAGTAAGACACCCTCTAACATATCTACAAAAAAATATTGACACCCTAAACATGTAGGGTGGGAAATCAATTAACATCCAACAAATAGAAAGAAATGCCATCTAGTTCACTTATGGCATATCAACTACATCCAAATGACCTACTTAAACTAATTCCATATGGACTCCAACCAAGGAACCTTTCCAAAATAACCCTTTTATAAAGAATTTTTCCTTGATGATATTGGTTTACACACTCATGTAACCCTATTAATTTCATTATCTCAGAAAGTACTTTTATTGTTGTTATATCATATTGTCCATCATAATATAGTGAATGAGTATTTAGTAGGGAATAATTAGTGTGTAAGTCTATATCGACAGGGAATCGATTTGGGTATAATCCCTTATAATTTATAAAACCCCAAGGATGATAATAATTTCTTCCAGCGTGGTCAGCCACCTTATCCCATAAGTGGGATAACGTATAAGAGAACATTGAGAAATCTAACTCTTATCCAAATGTAATATGAAGAGAAAATCATTGAGGTATTACTTACAATGGGAAACCATCATAAATTAAAAACCATTCCTTATATAATCCATGGTTATAACCATCATTTTTCTATGAAATATTTTCTACACAATCCCATCATCGAGTTAGGGATTTATTTAACTACAAAAACATTTACTCCAACTATAATCGTGATATGTTGGATGACTTCTTCAAGAACAAGATCCAATGTGAATCTACATTACTATTTCTGCCTTAATGTCCCATGTATTTATGACTTAGGGAACAAAATTCATTGACAAATATTTCATCCTTCATCATACATGAATGGATGATAAGTGGGATCATTCAATAGAATCATTTTATTTATTAGTCATGATCATTCCCTCTTGTGCCTCAATCCCAAAAGTGGGTTAGGGATGAACTAAACTATGTTGACATTGATTCATATTATTAATAATATATGTAGTATTCCTTCATATAAACTACGATACATAAAATAACATTCATGATATTGGTTATCATTCATCTTAATGGGAAAAAATACTGTGTATGCCCCACAGAGAAATGCTATCATTCAATGGGTCTAATAATTTATTACCTCGATTTTCTAACAGCGAATATGTCTCATGTAGTCTTAGATTGGGAAAATTATTGTAACAATAGTATAACAAGAATTAACCAGCGAGGGATCACAAATTTGGTGTATGTAAGTTTATATCCCATATTTACTCAATGTGATCTACTCCCAAAAAAGCAATCTATGAATCATGTTATACATAAGTCCTATCAAATGCCTCTATGGTTGTATCATTCACAATGTAAATAACCGTTCCAAAACTATGTAAGCTATAATTACTATTTGAAACATGATATCTGGTATTAATAATGATGGTACAAACCCAATATTCACATACATATGACATGAAATTAATCCTTACGGGTATGTCTAGATACCTAAAAATAAATAATTCCAGACAAACTAAGTGGGTTGGATTCCTATTTTGAAAAGATACATAGGACATCTTGTAGTGGTCCAATCCCACAATCCATGACACCAGACACCTTTCTAGATGACAATGAAAAAATAGTTCCCGAATATGGCCACAACTCACAGAATTATAAATAAATAAGAGAGAAATAGAGAACTTGTGATTTTCATGAAATTGATCATATTGATACAAGTTCATAATCATGTCATTTACACTAGAAAAAACAGTCCTATATCAGGTTCTGGGAAGGATTTCATAAACATTCCATAAATCTATATGAGTTTCTTGAGGTAGATAATGATTCCGCCCAAAAGGGAGTGTTGAGATCAAACTCCCATCCAATTGACCAATGTATGTTCTTAAGATCATTGGGAGTGAAACCCCAAAGTTACACTAACCTATTGAAAGAATGTCCATATTCTGTTTTAGATGTGGGGACCATTCAAAGTTTCCAGTGATGTCTAAAAAATGGGAAACCATATGTTAATGATTGAACAAGGCATTGAACCCCCCCACAATCAACCAAACTATCAAGCCAAATCACATATATGTCTTTCATAATGAAACAACCAAATATAAAGTCCTTTTAATTTTATTTTCATCATGGAATATTTATCAAAAAAATCCATTTATAACTTCTCAGCACATTAAACAAGTGTCTTAACATTTAAATTATTTTATTTGTAATGCCTATATATATATATTATTTTTCAATATTGTATAAAAAATTTTATTTTACATTTAATATCCCTAAAAAAGTTTCATACATACCCTGCAATTTTGATGAATTTTTACTTATTTACTCCATACAAATATTTCTAATTTTTTATCAATTCTATGAATTGACTCTCCATACTAATTCAAACATCCTTAGGAGAATGTCTGTTTAGGAAACTTTTTTTAAATTTATCTCATTATAATGCATCAATATCCTCCCCATATTAGATATATTTGATCATTGACAACCAATAGTAGCATTAACCATCAAATAGATAGTTTACAAAAATTTTCTTTTGAAGACCCATTAAACTGATAGCATATAAATTATAGTCGTGTGCATTAATCCATACCATATCTACCTCTATGTCTATAAATCCACTAGATATTGGAGGATGTTATCTCATAATATTCTCAACTACAAACATGTTACACTAGAGTAAATTTTTTTTATTACTAACATGGATACAAACTCATTTTCATACATCATTCAACTAATACGTCCAAAAAATTCATAATTCAAATTTCATCTATTCTATATTACTGGTTTGGAAGGAAATATTCATATTATTTCCTTCCTGCTAAACCTTCCATATTTTCTATACGGAAAACCATTCTATAAAATCTGAATTTATATAAATAAAAATTATAATCTTCAAATGATATATCTTTTTTAATTAACCAAAATTTTTAATCAATAAAGGGTATTATGTTTACATTATCTTATGTGTTAAAATTATATATGAATTTCCTCTCTTACCACCTATAAGGTCACATCAAAAGAAGTGAAATTATTTTTTCCATAATTCTATTTATTTTATATTTAGGATCATTTTTGTTATATACTTTTACTGAATTACTTTACAACTCATATAAAAAATAATAACTTTATAAAGAGGACACTTCATTTAATTATCATGTTTTAACACAATTTAAGTCATTTAAAAAGAAACATTTTATCATTTTTTAAAAAATCATCATCACATTAAACATGAATTTTTCTTTTTTTCTTAAAGATATTAAACACATATAAAACAATTTTAAATCATTGGATGAGAAAAAAATAGATCAGTGATGGATAAAAAGAAAAGAAAAATCAAAGAATACTATTTAATATGATAACATATAAAATAATTTCCTTTTCAATGCTAGATATGTGATCAATATAAACATTTTATTACCTGAGAATTCACCTTATGTACCCAAATATTTCCACCAATTATTTCATAAAAGAATCTATATTAAAATGAATATATCATAATAATTTATGTAAAATCATGATAAACACATGAATTTATTTCACAAAGTTATAAATTTCTGATATAATAATTTGTAAATACTTTCCTTTAAAAATTATCTCACTGCAAACCTTTTTATAAATAATTGGAATTCCATAAAAACCCATACCAATAATAGATAAAAAAATATAGGTATCTTGGGACATTATTTTTTAAATCACTCTTACAATTTCAATAACCAGATGATTGATGTGCATACCAGAATCACAAGAGAACATTCATAAACCCATAGTTGGTTATTAATGTAACAATTCATGAATCTTTAATATTCTATCAACCTGTCATTTGATAAAGTGTACCAAAAAATATTTTGTTAAAAACCTAACTACATGTCATTGGGTAATAATGTAAACACATATAATTTTTTTATAAAAGAAAAAAATTTCATCAAAAATAATGTCCATAAACAATAAAAAAATCATAACACACACAATACTTCAATTATAAACATTACATTCATTAAATATTAATTTCAGAATTTAGAGACATTTCCATATATTAAAATAACTATACCTTTTAAAAATCCATTATCAATACCAAAATTCATAAAAAAAGTAAAATATGGTATGTCATTGAAGAAAATAATTAATATATAAAAGGAATAGAAAAATCAAATAACATTTATGGATGGGGTAAATTTATTTGTTGATGTATATGTTAAAATATACCATTCATTTTTATAATTTCATGGGTTAATTAATCATTCAGAACAAGAAATATTTTTAAACCAAACTGAAATATTGAAAGAAAAATCCATTATCAAACATTCAAGTATATATAAGTTAATTAATAAAATAGTTTTATACACATTTAAATAGATGGTAAATGTTTTCAAAATAAATCGTCCAATCATTTAAAATGAGGTTTTATATTGAATTATCCCAGACCTCAATTCATATTCATCACATACGTAATTTACCTTCCAAAATAAAAATATTTAGTTCAATAAGTTCCATTTTAATATTTATTATTCATTTTATTTCACTCATCCCCATTTCATATTCAATTACATCATAAAATAATTTTCATCTGATTTTTTTCATGTTATTTGGCTTCATTGTCCCAAATGACTTCTAATAAGTTGACTATGCTCAAAGAGGACATTATTTAAAAATAAATAGATTAGAATTAATTACATTATTATAATTTATATGCATAAATTATATTGTTAATAAAATCATTATTTTTTTGCAAAATGAACTATGTTATAATCGAGGAGATCGTAGTTCGTACATATGCATGAGTAAAATTCCCATATTCTAACGATCATTATCTAAATAAGGTATATAATGTTTTATATTTATATAATTTTAATAATTTTAAAATTATGATGTTATTTATTTATATAATTATATATATATAAATAACATCCATAATGTTTTTATCTGAAAAGGAAACACATCGTTTTTGTGGAGGTGGAAGTCATCACATACACAAAATAACATTATTGTTTTTCAATAAGTGAAATAATCCAAAAGAAAATGATATATTACCTGTTAATAATGATAATCATTTCATCAATATAAAAATAATTTCATATATATCACATATAATCCTGAACATTATTTTTATTAAATATAGTATAAATTGTTAGCGAAAAACGAATCACATAGCTTTGTGAGGTGGTAGTTTGACGTGCACAAGAGCAACATTATCATATCACCCATTGATTGCAATGTAAGAAATAATATAAAAGTCATAATTCCATATGTATAATTATTTTAAAATATAAAATATATATATATACCTTCAATGCATCATTATAACATTTCTTCAGAGGCGCTTATTATATACAAATTACACAATTTCGAGAGGTAGTATTTCATAATATATTAGAATGGTGTTTTTGTTTTCCATTAGAGAGAATATGATATGGATTTTGGTTATGATATTCACAAAATAAAATATAAATATAAGGAATATAATGGTGTCACATATCCTGATAAATTAATAATATATTATGTGGTTGGAATAAGAAAAAAAATATAAATTCCCAGCTATGAATGACAACTCCTCTTCAGACAACCACAATTTCATAGCACCAAAACCATTTATAAGAAGTATTTCTGATAAAATATGTGGACAAGATTATTGAGGACGGATTTTTAAGGGATATTTTTTTCCTTATAAGAACCGAAATTCTTTGAATTTGAGTTTAAGAGATTAGGGGATGTGATATTTTACAAGTTGATAATCTGACAAACATGGAATTTTTGAGAAAAAAATTTAACAGTAAATTTATTTCTATTATACATGGATAAAAAATATAAATCATACTAGAATAAGATGATTTAATTTTTAAATATTGATATACAATATAATTAATAATTTATTCTACATCATTTTAAACCTTATCGTTTTAGTTTATCCCTAGATAAACATGTATATACCATAACCATTGTAATAGAGTTTCAATATTTTCACTATTAATCAAGAATAAAATTATGTTAACCGTATTATATAAAAAAAATTATTAATATTAAAAATATTTAATCCATTAAAAAAAATGAAATTCACTGAAGAGGAAAATTTTAATTTAAAATAAAATCCAAATATGTGAGGAAAAATTTGTTTTTTATGATATTAGTTTTTCAAGCCTATGTTAATTTTATTTAAACTCCATAAAAAATAATAGTAATTCATATAATTTAAATTCATAATTATAGATATATAATTTTTATATTTAAATTAAATAAATAATAATTACGGTTTTTTAGTTAACTATAATAGAGAAACATCATGCACTTTAAACCATTTTTCAGAAAAATGCTTTTTAAAAAAAATTTAAACATCAAGTAAATTATTGTATAAAATTTGAATAAAATATAATTAATTTTATAAAATTTATGTAATTAAATATTTTATTACTATAATTAAAATTTTATAAAAAATTGGACTTATTAATTAATTAATTAATTTGAAATAAGTGATAATATTTCAAAAATAGGTATCTTTGAGTAATCATTGAAAAATAAATATTTTTCTAAACTATCAAAAAATATAACCCTATTATAATTTTTATATGATTATTTAAAAAATTATTTGCAGTTTTTAAAATATATTTTTATAATGGGAAAAAATTATAATTTCTAAAAATATTTGTGGAAAATAAAACAAAATCAGTTTTTAGGAAAATAAATATTCTATGCACAAAACAAGATTAATTAATATTCGACGATTATAAAAAAATATTAGATGTATGGTGATGAGTTTCATAAAATAATATATATATATATATATAATTAATAACAATCGACATTTTTTTTAATTTAATTTATTAAGGAAAAAACATCTTCTGCGCATAAAAATAGTTTTCTGGAAATAGATTCTATTACATTAAATTTATCTTCATTATTACAAATTGTTAAATAATTAATAGTAAATCTATTATGCATCTATCAACCAATTTTTTTTCATAAGATATTCTTTCCGATTCATATCCACCAGTTAAAGGGATATGTTAAAATGAGCATATTTAAAATAATATTATTTCAATGTTTGTATAAAATTTGTGTTTTTTTTCATATATAAAATCGAGAATATCATCCACTTTTTAAAAAAATTATCGTAGTTATAATAATAGTATATTTCAATCAATTATCATAAATGTGAATGAGATACGTATAAGGGTAAGATAACATTATCATAATTTATAATTTCTATACCAAATAAGAAACATGTCAATTTGTATGTGTCATGGAATAAGGATTCACCATTTCAAAATACATATTTAATATATATGTGGAATTACCAATAATAATTCATGAGGTATGAGGACATATCATAATCCTAATAAATAAATTTTTATATTACCCATCATTAATGAAAATCAATTCCATAGTTAGGTATCATTGTACAGACTATCTTAGTGGATTCATTTCACTACCAATTCCATTATTTCTGCAGTCAACGATCACATAAAATATTTTCATAAATAATAGTGGACCATAATTAATTGGGTTTACAGAACATTAAAATTCTAATTATCTCATGAGATACCCTTCATTACCTAATTTATTAGGGGACTAAATGATTTCGGGTATACTAATCATATATTATAAATGAAATCTTATGTGTGACAAATGAACCCCAAAAAAACATAATTTTAACATAGCATAACCCATGTAAGATAAATGGGTTTTATAAAAAATTTATTGATTCATCGTAGCATAACACATGGTGAAAATATTGGTTTATAAATGTTTCATTATAACATAATTATTCATTGGAAAATAAATAGGTTTAATAGAATCTTCTATAAATCATTACTATCACAATTTATCCAAAGAATAAAAGGGGGCGGTATCATAAGTCCATGACTCTATTAAATCATGAAAACCGATAAATGATGATTAAATAGGTAAAATAAGTAGTTTATAAGTGAATTTGACTATATTGTAGAAAATAGGAAAAATAACATTTTCATTCATTTTCATACCAAAATAAAATTTCCCAGCCTATTTATAAAAATATTTCTATTGAAAATAATCATGTATAAATTTTATGGATGCTTTAAAAAAAATAATCATTATAAGAAAACGTGTTCATGTGTTCATTGTTAAAATACAGATTCGTTTAAAAAATATATTAAAAAGTTATATGTTACCACTTTTAAAAAATTAAAATTCACTTTTAATAAAATGAAAAAAATTTAAAAATGGTTGAAAATGAATTTGAATAGTATTTTCAATATATAAAATAACATTAGTGAGAACATTATTTAAAGAATATAACTGGAATATAATTTCCAGTTACCAATGATGATATAATGCAAGATATTTTTAAAACTATTTATCAATCATTTTGACCACTAAAGAGTTGAAAAAACCCATAATATTTGAAAATTATAGGATTAACTAGAAGGAAAGAAAAATGGTGTTGTGTAAATGAAATTATTATGTAGTTTTCCATAAATTATATTTAATTTAGAAAATCACAAAATAAAATTAGATTGTAACATAATGTCTTACCTCATGTTTTATATTATATTTCACTCATTCAAAACACTTGTAAAAAAATATATTCAATGTCCCTAGATTCTATGTATAGTGATTCATCTTTCCTTTTTTTGTTATATTTTTATTCTATCTGAGGATTATATCCATCAGTTTTTTGTTTCTTGTAAGTTCACATGCTGGTTTTGGTTGTATGTATAGGGAATTTTCAACTACAATTTCGAAAATGTGTGTTTTAAGATGCTAATGACATCCATCTATAAACCAAGATGTAGTAACAAGATTCAAGATCAAATATAAACAGGTACAATGGCTATCATCCCTTATGTTTGTAGGGAATGAAATGGTACTATTCTAAGAATAATTCCCCCTCATTTCAATATGGTGTTACTATAATTACTATAAAAATCCTAATTTCCTTCAAAATCTAACCCTGATCAATGAACAATGATTTCTATTAATTATTTATGTTGGGAACTATTGGTGTTAGTCGTAGGAAAAAACTTCTTAGTGCATAAATCTATTAGATACATCCCTCATAATTATAGGTGAATAAATGCCAATGTTGATGGGATGCCCTTAGGTGCAATGGGACCCTTGGGTTATAGTGGAATCTGTTATACTCATCAAGTTAATGTTAAGGGATGTTTTCAAAATTTCATTAGGAGTGGTAATGAAATTGAAGCTGAATTATGTTATTTCATCAAGGTGGTCAGGACTGATAACCATTATTATTTGAAGTCCCTATGGGTGGAATCTAATTAAATTTTAATAGTGTAAATCCATAAATCTAGTTCTAGGAATGTTTCCTGGATAATGTTCACATCGTGGATTTATTGCCTTCGTATTTTTAATTTTTTCCCATGATGTCACACATATTTTATATCAAGAAAACTAGGTTACTGATTCACTCTACATGAGTGTAGTCAAGAAGACTATCTCAAAATGGAATTTTTTTCTATTTTTTTTTAAATTTAGTCAAAGTGGATGCACGTGGTCATTTTCATAAGAGAATTTTTAAATCCCTCTCGTAATTATTTTTTCTCTAGTATTTGTTTTTTATAAAAAAATAAGAGTAGGGATTACTTAAACCTAAACCATTTGATTATTATTCTATTATAATTTATATTTATTAATTTATAAAATAACATTATTAAAATTATTATTCTAGTGAAATTTTGTTATATCCATGAATGATTCAATTATATTGTTCTATTCAGTGCACCATTTTCTTGTTTCATCACCCGTTGAATATTGAACATGTCATATCTATCATCATTATATACTCTTTTGTTACCATTCAAATAAATTGGTGATGAATAATGAATTACATGACTTGGTGGAAATTGTAGTACATATGTTTGTATGCCCTATTGATGATTCCACATTTTGTTGGATGGAATTTATTAATGGTAAAAAATTATTAACCTTTGAGTTAACAATTTTATATCGTAAATATACATCTTCTTTAGAAGAACAGTACTGAATACCGACATAGGTCTTCATGGATTGATATTTTGTAATGAACAATGATTAATGGTCAATGATAATGAATTTACTATATTATATGTGTATATAATGGTTGATATATTGGGATTTATAGATCGGTAAAAAATATGAGTGGTGGTTCCCTTTAAAAAGTGAAGTTGGGGAAAAATAGGTAAATACATAAAACAAAAAAAATTAACAAATAAATATTCAAGTGAATGTGAAAAAAAATTAACCCAAATTTGATACTAAGATAAGCTATGATTGAAATATATTACATCAAACTAATTTACACTAGTTTGTGGGATATTTTAAACATTATCATTTAGTTTCACACCCTTGTTAACCATTATTAACCATTATATATGTAAATTTTTGCGATAATAGTTACTACAAATTAGGACAGAATATAAAAGCAGTTGCATTACTATACATGGAAAATATTAGTCCAAATATAGAAACCCTATTATCAAATTTAATTTTTCAAAGTGGGAAAATATTATTTAACCAATATAATTTGAAATTAAATCATTTTTAAAAAATAAACATTTTTTGCATAAATATATATTTATTGTCATTAAATTCATATTATAAAAAATTATATAAATATAAAAATACATTTCTTAATATATAATGTAAAAATTATAGATAAATTATTTATAAATAGTGATTGTTTTAATATATTCACATTAATATACATTATATTTATAAATGAAATTTTATACGAAGCCAGATATTTTGACATTCAAAATCAATTTTTTGATACATAACCAATTAAAGATTAATGAAATCATATAATAAATTTTAAAAAAATAAATTCCATTAGATTTAAAATATAAATATTGTTTTAAATAAATCATATATGAAAAAAGGATAAAAAATACATCAATATAGTTCATTATTATTGAATGTATTTCATAAATAATATACAAATTATTTTTATAGTTATATTTCATTAAAAATTAATATAAACTAATTATTTTTTAATGTATAATAATTATTCAAAAAGGTTTTTTAATACTTCAAATAATGTCAAAACTACTTTTGGTTAATGAAATATATATTCCAATATCTAATGGTGTTATAGTACAATGTGTATATTTTAAATTACCACCCTTATGTGCAACGTTTAGACATTAAACAATTAATCCTTGGAATTGTTACATGAATGAGAACCATAGATAAATAATTCCCCTTCATTATAAAATTGCGTAAATTAAAATGGAGGCTCATTCATTTCATCAAACAAAAAAATTTATTAAAAAATATTAAATGAAGTGATGATATTATGCATAATGAATTATTGTTTTAATATGAAATATATCTCTCAAATATGTGATTGAGAAATCCTCTCCTTCCCCATATATTCCTGCCACATGTTTTAACATCACATGTATCATATTTTTATATAAGATTGTTGTTGTGATTGAATGGATCGATATCTCAATATCTCTAAGATATATCCTCACCTATTTGGGTTGGTTGGTATAAGATATTAATCTGTTATATATATGTACATGTGAATCCATTAATATAGTTGTCCTAAACCTTGAGAAGCAATCAGGAATCCCAAGTATAAATGGATGCCATCAAAATTTACCAAACAATCTCGGATAATAGGAATATCATATTTGAAGGAATATATTATCAAGGAAACACCCTATTTCTCGAGGGAGTGGTGAAATAATTTCCATTTGATCATTAACATAAACAATGATATCCCTGTAGAAAGACTATTTTGAATTGTATCCTCTTCAACATTTCCACCCCTTTTCTCATAATCATAGTTCTTTGAGGATAAATATTATATTTTACGATCTCAAATAAGATCCCTATAATAAATGACCATATAAAACTCTCTGTAAAATCATTCATAATAATGAAAAATTCTTCATAAGTCATTAGAGTAACCCAAATACCCATTTTTCATTTTAAATCATTATCCAAAACTCATGTCTGATCATAATAAATCTCTTATTTCATACCTTCCATATAGGATATGGGAATTTATTCATAAGAAATTAAACTATAGAATAAATATATAGCGATAATTTTCCTTGTAAAATAATATTTTCATATATTAGGGTAGAAAGAAAATCACATAGGGATATTAGAAAATATTAATCCCTAATGCTTCATGTGGTGTTGTATGTAAAAAGATTATATGGTTGTAATGTAATATGAATTTTAAAATTCTTATGTTAATTCTGTTTGACAATTATATTATTTTCACTCATAAAGTGTGGCTTGACCCCACCAAGACATTTGTGAGATTGTGTGAACTGATTGTTTTGGATCGCGCAAACATAATTGAAGAAATATCATCATTTATGATCGATAATTTATTTCCAAATAAATATAATTTTGGATAATGATCATGAATGGGATCCTCCCCTATAAGTGAAAACAAGTTTCCAATTCTATCACTAAAAAACTAATTCACATCCAAGATGGTAGCTAGAATTCCATAATAATGATCTGAACACTAACTCTTGCATATGACTCCCAAATAGGAATAATTAATTAACCAATAAACATTATTTGCAATGCCTATATATGGAACATCCAATAAACATGGTGGATATATCCCAACCCTATTTGGAATATCACCATTCATGTGACCTTGACCTATATATAACAAGAAATACTCTAATATTCAGGAATTGAAATGAACATGGTCTCTCTCCATAGTATTTGAATTTCATGGTATGATAAAATTAAACACAAACTCTAGATAGAACACCTGTCATGTTGTAATTATCCTACACAAAGACCTTTTTTCTATTATTTGCATCACTTAAAAAATAGAGGTGTCCCCTACACATTTTCTCTTGTGTAGGGGGGAGAATGCATTAAATGTACATCCCATCATTGACACTCAACTAATCATATATACATCCAAAAGGATTATCAAAATATCTATATACACTAGATGAAATGTTTTATCATCATGATCACTTTAGTAAAAAAAAATTTGAAAAATATAATTGTTGAAATTTCTATGGGATTACTAAATATAATGATAATCGTATAAAATTATGTCCAAGTTCTCTTACTAAAATTTAGTATAATATTATGAAACCTAGAAGCACAAACCTTATCATATGTCAATGGTCCCTCAAAATCTAAAAACAATTTGAGATTCCTTAGAAAGACTCAAATAATCTTTATAATTCATTATGACTGATCCATGGATATATCCTTTTTTATTATTTGATGATCCAATTCTAGGGATAATTGAGTGTAACACAAAATATACTATTATTGTGGGTTATATTATATAACAATAAGCACATCTAATGAAATAGTATCTTTGATCATCTCTCAAATCGAGTAAAAATATTTATAATTGGATTTTGTGCCATGGTGTGGATTTAAAAACATCACTTATTACTCCAAACTTGTAAAACCAAATTATTTATATCAATGGATAAACATGTTACCCTAATCACAAAAAATATGATAGAATGAAATGTTTAGGAAGATTCTTGATGGTTTTGGTAGATGTTTTAAATTTCAATCATATTGCTTCTTCGTGCATCGATATTTTGGAGAAACTATTATGGATTTATTTACAACAATCAAAATAAGATATAGTCACATTTTTGGGATACCAGCTAATGAAAAAAATATTAAACGGGAGGATATATTTTCAATAGTTAATATGTGAACCACATAGTATCTACATCAGATTCATAGCCACCATTGAATCAAATGGTCTCTAAAATGTAATCAATTTAAAAAAGACAAAAAATTTAAGATATTTTCTTTTTGATTTCCAAATATTTTTTTATATGTTGCATTATTAATCATGAAATTTTTTTTAATGGTTCTGAGATATTTTGAAAAAGGTGTTCATGGATAGTTAATATCCTTCATTTATAATAGTTAAAATTGTGGAACATATTCATAATGGAATATGCTTATGAGTGATATATAGATTGAATATAATGAGTGATCAAATACTGATAAAAGTGAAAATTTATGTTCCTAGGAAATATTATATCAAGAAACCACATGATCATGGATCATGTAGTGTTTACATGGGCCATAATACATCATCAAAATCATCTCCTTCTCTCTATGAATGGAAAAAATGTCAACATTTATTTTTTGAAACCAATCAGTGTAAAATGAAATAATTGAATATATTAAAATTTACATTTGAAAATGAAAATATATTTTAGTATTTGTTATCTAATGAACATAAAGACTTTAATGAAGAAATAATAATCATCATGAAGCACAATGAATTTTTCAAATATCCATTCTAGATAAATTATTGTAATTTAGGACATCATGGTACCCTTTTTATGCTTCCATGTTTCTATCTCATTAAAGGATCTGTTCATAACCTCCCATCAAAATATTCCATCAAATAAATTATTACATTATAAATTTCATAATTCTATTATAGTTATAATCAGCTATTATGGCATACTTTTCGACCTCACCACTTCATAAGAGTGTGAACTCAATCCCTTCCCCTATATCAATATTGGATATGATGATCAAAAAAGAGAATAGAGATGAGAATAAGTATAATTGATGAGAGAAATGAGAATTAACTAGTGAGAATGAAAACAATTTTAAGTGAAGAAAATATATAGAAAAAACATATATAAGTCATTAATGAGTAGTACAAGAGACATGTTTTTAAAAATTACTTCTGGGAATACCAATATCATTAGGATACATCATAAGGCATATTTCCTTGATTCCATTACATGAGTTACATGCATGAGAGGCAACATTGAGAGTCCCACACCAATGATGCCACTTTATAATGCTAATTATTTTAAGGCTACTCCATTAGGACACCTCTTGTGGTTCCAGTTAAAAATGACTAAGAAGACCGTAATAAATGTTTCTCCTTATGTGGAACCCATAATGTACTAGTGGAATGTGAGTTATACATAGAAAATTAAATTCATATTCACATAAAATATGCTATAATATAAAAACCAATCTATCTATGATATTTACTTCCACACTCTGATTACTTTTCAACCATATACAATTTGAACCCTTTTGATCCCTCGATAGATATTTCATATAGTGGATATGTAGATCTCTCATATTTTTTATATGTCATCTATGTATGTTAATAGGACCAATATTATTCATATGACCCTTAAAGATTCCCTTATTGTGGATGAAACCCCCAAAATATCCATTTAATAAGAATTTACAAATACAGTAAACATATATTATAACATTTTAGGCAAACTAATATTATCCCCTTCGATCTGAAGTGCAATTGACATATCGATGATCTGGAATTTTCTAACAAATATATAAATATCAAATGTGGTCAAAACATTTTATTCCCTTTACAATGGTGGCCCTTAGCATGGGGATTTTTTGGTGTCTTCCATATATCATAGTTTCAATCATTTCTATTGAAGTATAATGTTTCTAATGTTCACAATATCTAACTGAGTTTATGAGTTGGTGGATAATAAGTAAACTTCAATTTATAATAGGATATGTAAAAATCAGATGAAATAGTTGGTGATATATCAGATGATATTCTGCTGAAAGTAGAGGATGATGTTTTCCCTAGAAAAAGAGATAAATTAGCCGATGTATAATGTGACAAAGAAATGATGTAAAAGATGAATAGAGGTAATAAATTCGTGAAGAAATATAATGATTGTGGATAAATAATAATCAAATAAGAAATAATAGAAGCAAAAAACTTTTGGATTATCAATGAACTTCCATATTATTTTTTCAAGAAGTCCTAGTACCACATGATTGGGACCATGTAGATTGAGAATTTAATAACAAATTGAAGGGTGAAATTAGTTTTATAGAAAGGAAAATGACCCATATAAATAGATAAATCGTTGATTCAGCATTTTGTATATCCAATTTAGGTAACGTAGTACCTACCATCAACCACCTATATCTGAATGAGGTAAGGTTGTTCTAATGTCAGTAAAGAAAAATTTTGGACACAACCAATGTTTTTAATATTTTTCATTATTCATTTTCCTTTCTTAGCAGAAAATAATCATCCCTATTTATCGGTAATTTAATTGTTATGTCTTGTGAAATCACTTATGTAATTATATTTTTACAGAATAGTCATGTTAGAAATTATGTAAAAGAAACTAGTCATAGAGGAACCTATAGAAGAATTTACACATCATAAAAGAAATTTATACATCGTGAAAAGGTGTAGGAAGAAACTTTACAATCCATTTTTCTAATAGTCGTTTTTAAAGTGTAGTAAGTGTCATAAATTTATAAATTTCAATTATATTATTCAAAATTTATTTGGTTTAATTTTTTTAAATGTAAATTTCACCCCCCACTTTATTCATTATTTAATCAATTGAATAGTGAAACATAAAATGATTAGGAATATTACCATCCCATGAAATTTAAATTTTATTTTATATATATTTTAATTAGAAATTTTTGAAAACAAATTATCATAGATAATAATTTAGATTAATATTTAGAAAATCATTATTTAGGGGAGCATATTGACCAATGCAACTTTATTAATATTTTTTAATATCTTCAATTTCAGATATTTGTAATCATTGATTTTATTATTCATGTTCATTGATACAAGTGATTGTACCAACCATTATCCTAGTTACTATGACTTCTATTGAGATAATATTTTCCATTATTTATGTTCTATTTTTCTTGAGAATTACGTTAATGTTTTCATTTAGAATATTATTTAATTTTATTGATGTTATGAGAACACATAGTCACATTTAAAGTGAATGATACATTTTTTTTATTAACCCTTTATCTAGAGACTGGCTGAAAATTACATTTTTATTATCCAAAAACATTGAAGGGTTAAGTGAGAAACCACGGTATCTAGATGAAAACCACACAACAACCATCGTAGAAAAAATAACAAAAAAGTCAATAGGATATTCCCCTCCCTAGAAACATCTCCATGTCGACAATCCTTCACTAAAGAATGACCCTTTAGCAAGCAGTCCTGTGTAGAAGTGCACGGGCACAGAAATGATGGAGAATCCATACCCTCACAATCATCCAAATTCAAAAGTATTGCACCAATGAATTCTTAATGCTCTAATCCCATTACGAAGATAATCTAAGAGATTACTATTTATGATGTACCAAACATCACAACAGAACAAAACAAATAGGTGATCCAAAAGTTGAAACAACTTGTGAAAGAGTTCCTCTCAAACTGAACAACCAATAAAACCATCATAAATAGAGTAATTAAATATTAACATCATATTACCAGATTCCTTGTCCCTAATCAATTTGTAGGATAAATATAAAAACTCATTGGCTAGTGCTTCCATAATAAGAACTTTTAATTGGAGGGTCATCTTGTCTCCAGAATGAATATACTCCTCAAGATTCATCATTTATTTATTGAAGACCCAAACCAAGATCAGGTATTTCCTACTTATCCCTGCATATTATTCCTCATTAAGAGATTTTGTAAGTGTTATCCTTGTCATTTTAGTGGCTTCTTCTTCAGTTTCTTTGAAAGACAAAACTCAATATACCATTCCATCTTTTGAGCTCATGAGCATGTAAAATTATTATTCGATAAAAATATTACTTTGGAGTGGGTTTCAATTTATTTGGATTACAAATTATTTTTTGACTATGTCTCCATCGGGAAAATATAGTAGTAGAAATCCTTCCTCTCTTTACGAATTCCCTTCCTCCCTTTTGTGGAGTGTCCGACCAAAGCACCTTCCAACCCATGAAATGTATTGTTAGTCCCATTATAATAATTAGAAGGATGGACATCTGAGATGAGGCCAGGGACCTGTGATTATGAATGAGTGGCCTCATGATCAATATTCTCAACATGGACAACATTAAAAAGAACTACCTGATGTTGTGTGTCTGTGACCTCCTTTGCAGCAGACTCTTGAGTTAGGCCCCTATCAAAATCAAATCTTCTGTCATCAACCTCAAGAAAAAAAATGATTTAAAATTTTTATAGTTGTATTGACTCTTTCAAATATCACCTCACTTGTTACCTTCACCCAGACCTTACATCCTTTACTATGTGCCGATCCCCTTTCATTATTGTCCTATTTATTCTGTTTATTATCAATTTCTTCTTTTATATAAACTACATTCATGCAAAACTCATTAAGATCATCCAAATATTCCATACATGGACACACCGATTCAGTAAATTTTAGGACCACTACGTTATAAGAAGCCATCCCAGGGACTTCCAACCCTCTACACTCATTTGGATCAAAATGGATGGACTCCAGTTGCCTTCCATGTTTGGAGATAACAATTCTTTTTGTAGGATCCTTATGTCATGAATCTTGGCAATGCACTTATCCACTTTCATGGAACATACCCTTGCCTCCAAATTCTATACCCAGCTTCTGTAAATGGTTCCTCCTAGGTTGTGGTTCACCATGACCTACTTCAACAAATTGCACACCCCCTTTCCCAAGGCTAAAGGAACAATCCTCACCACTAGTCATAGACCTGTGAAATTTCAACCCACATCTATAGGCCTCCTGTGAATTTTATAGTCTCTTGGAGATAGAACAAAAATCCACCCAAGACTCATACAATAACTGTTGCATATAGTGGTATTCCTCCCCAGTTGTAATCAAAATAAAATCATGGGTCATCCTATATCATCGACCTCGACACACGCTCTTGGATTGACCGAGTGACACACTAAGTCAGAATGACTATAATAACACAAAAACCTATCTACAAGATTACCAAACATCATGATAATCGATAGATTGAGAAATAACAGAGGAATATTATGGAAACTCACCAAAATCGCCACTGAAGGGGAGTCATGTTTCATGTGATAGACATAAGTCCATCTATGAAGGTATAATCTGGACATGCTGTAATAACAAGGCGTATAAGACTATGACTTGATCTTGTATTCTTCCAACACTAACTAAATCATACTATTCATGTCGTTGATAAAACCAATCGTCACCCAATCCTAAAGATCCCATGACCCGAAGAAAAATCTATCAATGGTATCTGCTGATGGAATTCTCTGTGAGAATCGAGTTATCAAATTCTGACTGAGAAAAGTCACAGATTTGTAGACCTCCGTAAGTGACAATATAATATTATGAATTTTTTCATAAAAATTGGGTAACTTCGAGTGAATGAAGAATTTTAGAAATGGTGGAAGAATATTGGTTTTGGAGAAGGGGGAGAAGGAAGACTTCATTCCCTTGGAGGATGACAGAGGTCCTTCCCCCAGTAGTGGGGGAGGTATTGGCACAGTTGCCTTCATCATCACGAAATGTGAGAATGCGTCACGAGCTCCCCCATTATTCGATGCCCTTTATCCAGAGACCCTCCTTGAAATAATCCTTTTAAAGTATATATAATCCCGAAAAATCCTTTTTTGGTAATGATATATATTATTATCATATATAATCCACTCCTACCTTCCTCAGAATATTCTTCAAGATATTTAAGAGAATATATGTGGGGAGGAAAAGCATATAGTGTATCAAGAAATACATGATTATGGATGTTTCGTGGGGGATACATCATTTCAATATGGGGAGAGTCAGTGAAATATATCATTCTATTCTACCATTAACCTCTCTAAATAAATTAATATTTTAAAATATTGAATGAAAAAATGAAAATAATTTCCTAATTTTATTAGAGGAATAAAAATCAACATTTTCATGAAAAATGATATTTTGATCACATGTGGTTAGGTGGTTGATGTGATATTTTTCCTAAGAATAATTTTTGAAAAAATATATAATTAATAACAAAAAATTAAATGTGATGTTGATTCATTCATTGTGTATTCATGCTTCACGATCATAATTTGAACTTTTTTGAGTGGAAGAGAGACATGACATAAGTAGAGAGAGATATTTAATGGTCTCGTTTTGATTATCCAGTAAAATGGGGTAGTGTCAAACCTTATTATTGGGATTTAATTTTTATATCATTTTTCTATCCCCCATAATTCTTAGAGTCATTTGAACCATAATGGGCAATCCCTCATGATTAGTTATGATCTATGTCTTTATGAAATGGAGATGGTAAAATTCTTGAAATCCTATGGTTAGTGACATGTTTTTGAGGAATGTGGTGAACTCTATTCACATTTATACTCTAATGATATTCATAAGAATTTGTGTGAGGTAAATTTCATGTGTCATGCATATTGAGAATGAGTTGAAAAATAAAATGGGAAATTTTCAAGGCTTGGTTATCTCCAAGGGGAAAAGAAAAAAACATGGTTAGCTTGTTTCTTTGAAAAGTGAGGAATTGAATAATTTACTGATGTTATATTCTAAAATTTAATTTCCCATTTTATCAATTAATTTTATTTAAAATGATTATAAATCATGTTCTGGTGATTTTCCATTGTCGTATGTTGAAATTCCATCATTAAGGACAAGATAGAATTCATGTGTGGGGGTAATTGAAATTTTTATTTGACGTATAAATTTTAGGGTATTTAAGTTATCGATATGTGTATTTATTTGAACATTCATTCCAATTTGGGAAAATATTTACTTATTATGTGTTATAGTTAGAAACAATGAATATTTATAAAAAGGTATGAAAATGAAAAAAATGAGACCTACAAGACACATCACTTCGCAAGCTTCACTCGTGGAAGGACACCATATTTTTTGAGGATGCAGCAGAGATAGAAAAATAAATAGAGAACATTTACACACAGTTATTTCAATTAAATAATGTTAAATTAAAGGAGGAAAAAATACACCAAATTTATTTATTCCACCTCATGATATGAAAATTGAGAGATTAAATGTCGTGACACTATTAGGATTCAGAAAAAATAATGAGATAAGTTTGAGGATTTGATTATTTTTCTTATTAGATAACACCTAAAATGCATAGTTATCGAGGATAGTGTGATATAGAGAAACACTAAATAGAGGATACACATTCATACAGTAATGATCTAGAGCCCTGTTTCATTGTTTTTCTTCAAATCCCAGCTTTCTCGAGTATCCACGCTGCTCGTTCTCATCATGCAAGAATGAGTGAGTAGTTTTCATTTTGTGTGGTCATGAGATTATAGGGGTTTGTGTTTCATAGGGATTATATATTATTCATTTTATTTTTTTCGTTGTTGGAACAATGTTTATTTATTCCAATCCCTTATATTTTCATATTTCACGAACAATCTTTTATTATGAGGGTTATAAATTTATTTAACCAATTGATTTTCATATTTTTAAATGAGATTTATGAGATATAATATAGTTATACTTAAAAAGTGTTTGGGTCACCTAGTTCTGGGCTTTCATCAAGTGTATGGTCATTCCAAAGGTGAAATCAGATGATCAGGGCTGAATACCCAAACTGAGTATCCTTACCAACCCGATTCTATATCCAAAACTGAATAAATTCATTTAAATTTAATCCCTATCACACTAACCAGAAAATCATGGAACCTGAAATGACTATATCATAATTTTAACCCCCATAATTGTTTCACCTTATTTATTTTTGAGTTGTTTTCATCTCTCGAAATCCCATGATCATGAATGTTGCATATGAAATTATATTCACATCGTCACCTAAATCATATGATGTACTACCAAAATTATAATTAATGATACTAATCAAAATTGAATAACATCATGGATCACTCTAAATCATTAGTAGGATTATTGATACTACTACTGAGCATTCTTCTTCTAGTGGAATAGTGTATTATTATTTAGGATTATTTTTGGTTTTCACCAGCTCCTTAGAGAACATTGTGTAAATAATAATGATTTGGATTACTAAAAAAATGGAATGATGATGTGTATATATTTTATCATCTCTATAATATTTTTTTCTTTCCTCAATATTCACACAATATAACTAATTTGTACATGGTAGTTGTGGTATATGTGGTGATGGTTCTTCTTTTTTTTCCTCAAATTTTATTTTCATTTCTTTACATTCTTCTATTAGATGATTCCCTTTATTTACTAAAATTTCTCTACCACTCCATTTTTTTCATTCCAATTCAATGAAATATGGATTCCTAGTATGTACATGTATTTTATTCTGGGAATATTGGATTCTTTTCTATTTTATTTTACGTATGATTCTTGGAAATCTGAACGACATAGAAATCTATGATCATTATTGTAGCTTATTGGTTTTTTTATTTGTTTCTTAATGACGTAATACTAGTTCCTTTATCATTTTAATATGCTAAAAACTATATTGGTGTTTCTATTTTTTGTGTTCATACATGTTATAATAGTTTAATCAAGTGAATGACCATGACTTCTTAGTGATGGCCCATGATGTTGTGGTTGAAAACCATGTTTTCTCAGCTGAAATCCATGTCATTGAAACTGATTTTTCAATTATGGTTTTTTGGAATCTATAACTATTCATAATTATAACATTTATAATCTTTATATTTCACATATTGAAAATAAATTCATTGAGGATTTTGATTGGCCATAATTCGATCTAGATTCGTTAAAATGAAATGCATTTTGGTCAAAACCCAGTATTATTAAACCATTTAAACTCATTATTATATCCCTTGTTTAATTCTACAATTGAAAACTATTTCCTAAAATATCATTCCAAAATTCATTGCTCTCGCTTGTGATTTTATCATAAGAAAACCTTCTATAGTAGCATCAACTATTGAATAATTTCCATGTGATATTCCATTATAGAATATTATAATTAAAAATCATATTTTGATACCATGAGGTGTAAATAGCATTAGTAATATTTAAATTAATTACATGAATGTTATAATGACTATTCAGTATATCTATCAAAATACGTAACACATACCAGAATATGCATTAATTTTTTATGGTGGTAAAACCCATGTTTATAATGTTCCATACATATCCTCACATAAGGAGATAGAATGTGGAAGAAGAATTTGGATGCATTATATTTTTTTATCCTTTAATTATAATCTAAATAGTATTATCCTTACAACATTAGTTGTAATGTTTATAAATTATAATGTGTCAAATATTTCCAAGAAACATCAGATGTGTGAGTTTTGGTGGCAATGAGGTAGTGTGAGAATTTTAGTGACTATGTGATCATTTGGTTGGCCACCGACATGGACTCAATATGAGGATAATCCATGGGGGTTGTGATAGTGATTCTATTAACATAGATATTCGATTGTTTTCTATAATTGATATCTTCAAAGACCCTATATTTCATCCTTGGACCTATGGTCCTTCCCTCCAGAACCACTCTTGAACATCTCTTTTAAATTGTACCCTTCCAACCACGCCGCTCTATTTTCATTGGGACATTAATATCTCATTATATAGTCTTTAATGTCTTCTACAGCTTGGATTCCAATGTATAATCAAAAAAATTATCCTTCTCATGAGTGGATTTTTTATACAATTGATTATTAACTAAAATAACTACACGATAAAACCAAGTGTAATATAATTAATTAAAATAATTAAATTATCAAGTTTATTAATTAATAGAATCATAGAGGAAATTTTCCTCGGTAATGGATTCCAAAATTTTAAATTACATAGTAAATCATTAATTACAATTATGCTACACAAATTTAGTAATATATAAAATATCATTAAAAGTAACTAAAATTATATTACATTAAATGTAAGGGTGTTAAAGACACATGTATGATCTGTATATAATAAATTATCTAATGACATTTAATGTCAATTTTTTTGATTAGTTGATTAAAATAATGAATGGCTACCAAATATAGCAACTAAAATCAGGAGATAGGAATTATAGGATGAGTTATTTTTTATGTTTGTGCACTATGGATTCAATTGATAATGAATTTATTTAGGGTTGGTGTTGTAATTTGGTTGTGAAGGATCCCAGGTCTATGTATCCCATCCAAATAATGTGATTTTATCATTTTAATGGTCATCTACTTGGTGAAAAAAATAGGTGACCAAAAAATATATAAAACATAAACTAGATAGATTTAATTATGGTCATATATATAGAGTAGGGAAATAAAATGGTCAAATAAAAAATAATTATAAAGAATGTTGTAATGGTCATGCAATACCAAAAGAGAATAATTTAGAATTAATAAGAATTGTTTAAGCAATCCAAAACAATAAAAATAAATAGACATAATCCCTAAGTATCACATCCCTGAAAAATAACATCACCCGGGCCAAAGAAAACTACCCAAAGATTATAGTCATGATGAGAATGAACAACAGGGATAATAGATAACGAATAGTGGAGAATAACTACATTGAATCAGGGGTTTGGATCATCACTCCATTTTTGAGTATTCTTTATGTGTCATTTTTTAATCTCATATTATCCTCAATCCCCCATACATTGAATTTGTGGGGTTATCTTATATGAAAAATCATTATACCCTCAGTCATATCTCATTATCTTTTTTGAATCGCAACGGCATCATGATGTCAATTTTTTTACAAGCCACGTAATCTATTAATTTTAATAACAAGATTAGGTGTCATGATTTTTGGTGTCATTCTACCTTGATGAATTTTATGTGCTTTAATTGAAATACATGATGTTTAAATGTTCTATATCATATTTTCCTATTCAACTGAATCCTAAAAAATACAAAATCACATTTCTAGTGAAGCTCATGTTTTGATGTGTATTTTTTATCATATTTACATACCATCTTTAATGTTTATAATAAAAATAGTTTCCTGTCATAACACTTAAAACAAGTCAATCTGTTCTAAAATTGGATAGATTATTCAATTAAACACACAAATCAATACAGTAAAATACAATAAATGTTTAACATGAACTATACATGTCCCTTTGTTATAACTTTCCACACACCAATGAGGGAATTAATTTTATCCCCCACAAGTTAAAATAAAAATTAATGTTACAATTCATTATATTATAAATAATCCAATAAAAACATAATTTAGTTTCAAATTTTCATTAGGAATCCCCACTAATACTCTCTCATATCCATAACAACATCCCGGTCCTCCAAAATATGTGTATTACACAAATATTAATTAATTTATAATCTCACCCTTATGATATATTTAATGGATATTCAACTTATATGTCTCCCATGTTTATGATTCCCTTAATATTAATTTATTTACTCTTCATTGACATCAACGACTATGTGACATTATGTAAAACAACAGTGAAACAACCGTACCAAATGAAGTTAAACTAACTAGTATTTCCCTCTCAATGATCCCTATATTTTATGTCTTAAACAACACAAGATTTGAATATTATTAATTATGATTAGTAAGTTTCTAATTTATAGTTCAAAATCAACATCCAAAATTATAATTCCTCTACTCTATACTCAATTTATATCCCAACATAGAAAACATATAATTAACTACATCCATTTTCCCTATGAACCCTTAATCATTTGTGTATAATATTAATGAAATAATAAAAAAAATTCCTCCCTATTTTATATTAACCATGATATCATACATCCTTTTTTGACTTATTTCCATTTTGAATTTCCAATTCACCTTAACTATGATTATAATTCCTTTGACCCAATATTCTTATTTTTGTGATATAATTCTTTGTGGGTTATATTCCCACTATAGAAACAAACTACATGTTATACATAGAAATACACCATATTAAATAATATAGTTACCTATGCTAAAGTATACATTATATTAAAATATTTACATTATATAAAAATTAAATTTCATAAAAAATTATATCAAAATAACTGATAGATTCCATTAATTTAAATACTAGATACATAATAATATTATTTAGAAATATATTGTATAATATATCCTTAAATTCACCATGCTATACTTTTTTTTAGACATCCCAGTGGTATGACACATCCTGATAACCATGGAAATGAAAATAGAATAGATGTATGACCTAAAAAACTCATTAACGAGTGAATAAACATTTTTTTCAAGAATGATTTGATAAGAAAATATTAAATATTATAATAATATAAATATCAAAAAAAATTGAGTGATAACTATAAAACATAAGTGAGATTCAATGTACATGATATAAGAATATAAAGACACAAAATCTTAACAATGAAACATTATAGCTATAAAATATAATAGAACTATTTATCTTAAACCATGAATAAGGGTAGAATAATATTATTAAAAATAATCAACCATTATTATATTAACCAACATTACAATTATAAAATAATACAATCATGAGACACATTCTGAGATAATAATAAATTTAATAAGAATATATATAAAATATGAAATATACATTACTATGTGGAACATTACTCTCATAAACAATACCATAATATCCTATTATAAAATATAAGTTGAAAATTTCTCATAAATATCTTATCTCCTGAGATATAATAATTTAAGAAAATAATTTTGGAGAGATATAGGACCCCACCAACCAATAATCCATAGATATATGTGAATCTTACAAATCATTCACCTATTGCATAAAAAACCAATAAAAATACAATTGTATTCATAAAAAATAGAAATATAAATAATTCAATTTTAATTAAAAAAATGAAATAATATTTCCTAAAAAACATATAATAATAAAAAATTAAAATTTATTAAATAACATGTGGATATAAAATTCGTTCTATTCAACATTAAAATGATATAAAATAACATCATACATTAAATAAGTCGATACTGAAAAAATTACCACCCAAATGTAATCATAAAATTTATAAAAGTATTTAGAGATATATAAATCATAACATAATTTAAGATAGATTAATTTAAGATTATGAATTCCAAATCATGTGTATGATTTTTTAATATTTTTTATTCATCATTTAAAAATTTATAGTTCTAATTCTCATTTCAATTATCTCAATTTTTATTAATATTTAAAATAAAATCATTTCTAAAAGTTTATTTTTCCTAAAAATCTTTTCACAAAAAAACTACAATAAACAAATAATTTAAAATGGAGGACCATGGTAAACAATTTTTAATATGAAATTTTTTCTACACAAAGAATGGATTTTGAGTTACTATCTACCTTACCATTATGCAAGATTATTATTTAAGTTCTATAACATTTTGAGTTATAAAGATAAATATACTACTTACCTATTAAAGAACATTATTGATATATATTTCCATTTATACTCATTATTGAAAACAATCTCATACTTATTCAATTTTAATAATCACTTTTAACAACATCTGTTAATATTGGTGACCATTTTTAACTAGGCTTATAACTGAAATTCTAGTATTCCCTTTTCATAAAAATAATAAAAAATTAAAATATGAATGGTTTTAAATTTAATATATTAGAAAAACAATATTTTTATGTTTTTTTACAAGTGATTTTTAGTAATGTTTCCTAAATATGAAAATGATAATTAACTATAGTTATGTTATTTATTTATAGTGATGGATTTCATTATAGTGGTCATTTATTTTCATGTTATACAATATAATATTCGAGTGATGTATATATTTCATATATATATCATACACACACATAAAATAATCTAGATCTACAAATGTTTGAAATAGATGGAAAATGGGATGTTTATTCAAGGGGGTAGTGGCCCATAGAACATATTATTCATGTTTTATTTTTTTCTTAATTGAATATAATAGGGTGGTTAATGATTTTACATTCATTATAATTATATAAATGTAGACTAATCTGAAATATTTCATCATTTATGTTTGGTGAAATTAAATTTTTGGAATAATTATATCGTATACAGAAATAGAAAATAGAATGAGAGGTTTAGAATATATACAACACTTCATGAATTATATGACTTGTAAAGGGGACTGAAACATTGTGGCATGAAATTTTGATGGGTAAAAATTATATTTATGGTTCATAGAATATTGGATATATTTTGGGAATAATTTTATGGTTTTGGTTTTATTTAATGTTATCAGAGTGCATAACCTTTTTTAATTGAAAATGAGTTGAATTTTTCTAAATAACCATACTATTTCATTAATGGAAATTAAAAATATATATGAATTTATCCAAAATTGATAATATACTATTTTATGTAATAGATAAAGACTATAAATACCCACAAACATAATTAGACTATTATTTCAAACATGATAGGTCCCTTAACACGAACGATACTCATTTTTATAATTTTGTTTTCACAATAGAAAATATTTTTTACCAAAGTAATTTATTTTTTATACCCAAAAATAAAATTTTTATTTATTTTATAAATTGAAATTATTTATTCAAAATTATATATCATTAGGTTTTTAATTTTCCTAAAATTAATAAAAAATAATTTCAAAACACTATATGTATAATGTATTCCAACCTATTTTTTAAAAAATTTAATTAAATTTAATAATTTTAAAATGGGATAATGTATTGAAAACCATTTTTTAAATTTTAAAATTTGTAATGAAATACATATATTGTATTAATTTTTTATATAGTTTAAATTCATACATATATAGTAATAATTTAATAAATCATTGTGTTCTATAAAAAAATAGAATTTCACACTATCCACCTAAAATCATTCTATTGATAAAAAATAAATAAATTACATCTCAAGCTAATTTTCTAATACTGAATCCATTAATGATATAAATTTTATAATATTATCTTCCAAAGAATTTACATATTTTATTTTTATTTAACAACTTATATTATAGAAAATTAGAATTATTTTTTATAGGGAATTTTTTTGGTGTTTTATATATTTTTCTAACAATTCCATATAAATTACAATTTAAACTATTATTGCTCTGATCTGTGGCTTCCAATGCTACTTTCCGGTGCCCAGACAAGGCCATTCTGGGGGCCTCTGACTCCTTTAGAAGGAAAATATTGATGTTAAAATTTTGAATTTCTCCTCGCAAAATGTGGCTGCAACTATTCAAACTACCTTGCACCCACCCTGGACCGTTGTGGGATTCTACAGCTAGCCATCCCATACTAATAAAGCCAAATCATGGGAACTTATGGGCGAGTTGCGACATGATTTACCTAGCCCTATTCTTTTTGGGGGCGATTACAATGAGATCATGTTCCATAAGGAAAAGTGAGGTGGAAATACTCGACATTCAGCCTCGATGTCTTATATCAAGGATGCGGTCTGTTGGGAAACCTTTGTCGATCTGAGATACACAGGTAATCCTTTTACATGGTTCTGCGGAAACATTTAAGGCACCCACATCACTGAGCGTCTTGATAGATTCTTGGGTTCTACGGATTGGACTAATCTGTTCAATATGTTTCTTATTTGTCACTTGGCCTTTAACTGTTCAGATAACAGCCCAATTCTCATATATTATTTTCAAGGAAAATTTAAGAGACAACCCAGCAGACCATTAAGGTTTGAGAGCTTCTGTTCAAAAGACCAGGAATGCGAAGAGGTGATCTGATCAAGCTGGAAGAGCTCCCACAAAGATGTTGGCTTTAATCTCTAACAGGTTTCATCCATTCTGAGATCGTGGAGTTACAATTAATTCCACCAACCTGATAGGCATTGTGATGCCCTTGAAAATAAGTTGCACAACTTAATATGGAAAACCCCATCCAATGGAAAAATCTCCAGGATTAGAGCTACTCAAAGAGAGTTGGACAGGGCCCTTCGTGTCAAGGAACGCTTGTAGGCTATGTGGGCGCGTGACATCCACATTAAAGAGGCCGACACTAATACAAGGTATTTCTATCTGAATGCGTCATCTAGGCATCGGAAAAACTCTATTTTGAGCTTATCACAACCTGATGGATGCCATGTCTCTAACTCTTGCGGCATACACAATGCTTTGGTATACTATTTCCAGAACCTCTTCTCCACAGGAACTCATTTCCTGTCTGCGGAAGTGGAAGAATGCATTAGACCCGTTATTACCAATGAGATTAATCGGAAACTTAGAAAAGATGTGATGAATGTTGAGATTCACCTATAATTGAAACAAATCCACCCCACTAAGGCCCAAGAATAGATGGTTTTCATGCCCCACTGTTTAAACAATACTGGCACATTGTCGGACCTAACATCTGCAAAATGATAAAAATCGTCTGGGCAGGGAATACAAGAGTTTCCTCCATCAATGAAATTGTCCTCGTCCTCGTCTCCAAAATCTAGAAACCTCAGCTGATCCCAAATTTTAGACGTATCAGCCTCTATAATGTCTCTTATAATATATTCTCAAAAATCCATGACAATCGGCTGCATCCGTGGCTTCCCGATATTATCTCTGAAAACCAGAGCGCCTTCGTGGCCATGCGGCTGATTACTGATAATGCTATTGTGGCCCATTAAGTGTTCCACTCTTTGCAAATGTGTTCCACTGTGAAAAAAAGGAACCATGGCCTGGAAACTGGATATGACCAAAGCCTATGATAATGTGGAATGGAAATTCCTAAAAGGTGTGATGCTGAGAATGGGCTTCTGCACTAAATGGATAGATATTGTCATGCATTGCATCTCGACCATCTCCTTCAAAATCAAGGACAATGGGGATCTCACCAGAGGATTCACCCCAAACTAAGGCCAGCTCTAGGGAGATCCTCTCTACCCTTTTCTCTTCATATTGGTGGCAGACATCTTCTCTTACCTTATTTCTAGGGATGCATCCTCTTCTTCTATTCATGGAGCAAAGGTCTTCCATAAGATCACACGAGTGTCATATCATTTCTTCGCCGACGACTACCTCCTTTTATCCAGATCTACTATTAATGAGTTTTGGGTGATCAACCATGCGATTCAGCATTATTAGTGGGAATCTGGAGAGTCTATAAACCACAACAATTCAGAAATATCCTTCAGTGTAGGAGTGCCTCCTTCCAGGAGAGCTAACCTTTGTGCATATGCATGAATCCATATGGTCGATAAACACAAAAAGTATATCGGAATCCCTATAGTTATAGGCCATTCTAAAAAAGAAGTATTTTCAGCTCTGGTGGACAGAATTGTGAAAAAAATTGAAGGTTGGACCCCAAAAAGAATCTCCAAAGCGGGAAAAGGAACCCTCATTAAAGTGGTCATTCAGTCAATCCCCAACTACTTTATGTCTATGTTTATGCTCCCAGCGACCATCGTCAACCTGATCCATTCTCATACTTCCAACTTCTGGTGGGGGAAAACGATTGATGAAATAGACCCCAGTTGGTGCCCTGGGAGAAACGATGCAAACCCAAGTCGGAGGGATGGATGGGATTCTGGAACCTTATTTTGTTCAACGACGCACTTCTGGCCAAGCAAGGATGGAACCTTTTGAACTGTACATCATATTTGTGTGCACGGGTACTCCGTTCCAAGTACATTCCCCACACAGACTTCCTTGGATCCATTCTGGGTCCCCATCCTACATTCTTCTGGAGAAGTATTTGGGGGTCCTGAAATCTCCTTGAGGAAGGAGTGACCAAATGGATTGGAAATGACTCATTTGTCCACATATAGACCGATCCCTGGCTTTTCGACATGGATTGCATGTGGGCCACATCCCCCGCCCAACCTGGTCTTGAAGATGCCACTATCAACTGCCTCTTTTCGGATCAGGTCCTGGGGTGGTGTGTGGAAAAGATCCATGACTGGTTTAATGATAGAGACGAAAAAATTATTTTGAGCATCCCATGTGCCCCTGATGTAGGCCCCGATCATCTGTTTTGTAAAAATGATGTCTCAAGCGACTACATGGTGAGATCTGGGTATAGACTGGCTCAGGGAATTCACTCTCTTGACCGTGATTATGGACTGTGGAATGTGCTTTGGAAAATCGACATCCCCCTTAAAATACGACAATTTTAGTGGCAGGTGAGCATAGGCACCCTCCCTACCATGAGCCTCCTAATTTACCGTCACATGGCCAATGTTGAATCCTGTCGTTTCTGCCCGAATATTCTTGAAACTCCCTGGCACGCCATCACTCAATGCCCAGGAGCCAAGGAAATCTGGAACAAATGGGGCTCGACTTCAGATTCTCTCTGAATTGTTTATCTGATCTCCCAGATCTTCTGATGTGATGTTTTTACTCTTTGTCACTGATCGATGCCAAATCCGGATGTACCATGGCTTGAATCATTTTGGTTCGGCGTAATGACTCAGTTTTCCACCATGTTCATCACCCTCTTGAGTTCTTGATTGAACGGGAAACTTAATGGATTGAGGGCTTGGAAGACCGCAAAGGACACGTTGGGCTAGATGTTCCCACTCCTTCCCCCCTCATTGGATCCCCCCACCAGAAGGGAGTCTCATGCTTAACGTGGACACTTCTCTCCCTAAGGATGGTCCTATTGGTCTCGGTATCCTGGCGCATAATCATCTGGGGCAGATTGTGGTGGAAAAAGTTGAATCCCATCAGGCCTCCTGAGAACCTGCAGATTTTGTGGTCGCTGCCATCCTAGCAGGCATGATGCTCGTGGCGGAACGTGGATGGGATGATATTATCATTGAGTCAAACTGCCTCCCTATTATCAATGCCATTAACCACAATGATGACTGATTCCAATCCTTTTGCTTTATCATCTGAACAAGTCGCTTGCTGCGCCAAGGCTTCTCTTGTTGCACCTTCACATTTACGAAAAGGGAAGGAAACAATGTGGCCCATCAGATGGCGGTCTCAGGGCCCTTCGATGTCAACCATCTATGGTAGGACAATTTCCCTTCATGGCTCTGCTTATGTATGGCTGATGATCTTCATCATTAATATTATCCTTCTTTCTTCTCAAAAAAAATTATAACTAAAATTATGTAATATTTTTAAATGGAATATCATTAATTTCATAGTTGTTCTAGTTGATTTTTTATTTTAAATGAACATTATTTTATAAATATTTATATTCATAATTTGGTTCCAACTATTTGAAAACATAATTTCAACAAATACCATTTAATGGTTTATATTTGTTTCGTTTTAGAACTAAATTTTATGTAATAAATCAAACATAGTTTTTATTGAAGTTGTAAAACACCCAGGATATTACATTTATCACCACCCTTTATAAAAAATGATCCCTTGAAAAGACATTACATATATGAAAACAGGTTACGTTAGTTTTCTATCATTACATACAGAGTATCTATTATATCCTACTCAAAAATTGGATTTTTCTATTTCATATTGACCGGATGTGTGGTATTTTCTCATAATAGCAAATCTATTAGAATAATAATTTCAAATGGTTATTCTTCGTATGAGTTATCATGTGACAATTTATGGCATCTAATCATAAGTGGCAATCTAGTTTGTACTTTATCACAATAAATACGTGGGAAAGTCATCAAAATTGTATATGTTTATTTGGATTTATATGTGATTGAACATTTCCTTAACATTATCAAGCATATCAAAAGAACATATGTGTCTAGTAATCAACTTACATTTCTTCCAAAATATCGGATATATCTTCCAATGAGTTATATGGATGTTAAAATTTTACCAAACTAAAAATCTAGTTCTCGTCGATGAGTATCTTTATAAGTAATCTATCAGCATTGATCAAATTTCAAGTTTTATTTAATGATTTAAACCTTATCTTAAATTTCTTGATGAAGTTTAGGACCTATTATCATCCTCTCTCGCACGTTGTCTGAGCATATTGGAGTTCTCCGTCTTTTCCCATGAGATGCCTAATATTTTACCTTCTAAATGATAAGATAGAATTTTTTTATATCGGAATACTGATAGAATAATCTGGTGATACCAATTTTTTTTAAAATCCTTTTAAAAATATCTCTTTATAACCTCTAATGTTTGAATTTTCCTCTCATAATGACTATATAGTTACAAATAATATGTGCGTCTATGTGTAATATTTATCACCAATTATTTTTTAAGGATTTTTCAAAAACTAAATGAAATCAAATTATTATAATTAGATACATTGGATTGGGGTAATTAATTTATCATCCGTACAACCCTTATAAATATCATGATTATTTGGTCAATGATTGAATATTATTTCAAGAAATATATGATGATTTTTTAAGGTGATTGGATATAGAATAAGAATAAATATATGTATTATGAAATTTAAATCATTATATAATGTAACATAATGGTTTATTTTAATTATTTACAAATTTTCTTGGGTTATTAGAAGAATAGTGAATTTTGATTATTGATATTCATCTAAAATTACCACATCAGTTCAGGTTTTGATGAAAAAAATCCATATTCAAAACCATATTACTCATAATTATCTAAGATAAACAAATATTTTTTTATCATTTTTCTATTTGTTAACATCATCATTCTATGATTTATTTATATTTTTATACTTGTAGTGTTGATAATTTATCTGAGAAATGTTGGATTTATCTTCTTATTCTTACGTTAAGATTTAACCCTTGTAAATCTATGATTATTGTGTACTTTTCAATCTTCATCATGTGTAGAGTAGTATGGTATTTCATATATATAAAATCAAAAACTTTATTATCCAATCCCAGTTGGAAATTTACAGATTTTTCATAAAATTTTATGAAAATCAATCATATAATTGGGAACATATTCCATTTTTTATGTGTGAATATATATTTCGGTATCATGTGATAAGTATTTATATCATAACTTGTTTCATAAATATAAAGTGTCAAATATTAAATGTAATGGTCAGTACAACAATGAAAAAATCATATAATGGGTAATTTTTCTCGTTTTAATTATTCTTTAAATGATATAATAACTTAACTTTCCATTTTCATTATTATATAATTCCTCGAAAATCGTTGTGGAATCATTTTATTTTTTAATGTACACCCAATTTTTGTTAATGTTTGTATTTGATAATTGATCTAACACTTCATTAGTCACATAAACAATTCTTCATATTTTTTAGGTCCACAAGGCTGAATACCATGAGAGGGGGGTTGATCAGTTTATGAGTAATTTAAAATTAAAGCATGTTTAGATCTTGTTTCATTGTTATGAAAAACACTCTTATCTCTCTTTCATGTTGCAAAATAAAAACAAAACGTAAAGAATTCATAGGACACGACAATTTTTACTTGGTTCACCCTCACTAGGCTACATTCAAGGAGCAAACACTGGTTATGTTATAATGCACCAAATCCTCTATAAGCGCACTTTTCATTACAAGGTTCAGGATATATCACTTCTATTCTCAGGGTCACAGCATTTAAAATGTTTAGGGTCATCTCACTACTTTTCCAAGGGTCATTCCATGTTTCTCTCACTCTGGATCACTACTGGTGGATAGGATCACCTTCTTCTTCTTCCTTTGCTCACTACTCTAGAGAGGATCCACCAAGAGTTTATAGACCTGTAGGTCTCTTCATTATCACAAATGAATACATCCTCTGTTGTATGTATATTCTATATTGAAGTACAACGTTAACCCTTAGATGAGTCTCACTTTTCACTGAAGGTATTGGGAAATCTTACAGATTTCATGCATCCCTAAATCACTGTCGTTCTTCAACCATACATGGCGCCCTTCTCCAAGTCAGCGTGAAAGTCTCAGCGCGCAAGTTATAACTGGCACCCAAGTTCACCTCAACCTCTTGGACGACACTAGCTTCTACAACTCCAAACTTGGGTGACTCACACCCTTTTATGCCCAAACCAATATTGATGTGAAACCACCAACTATTGTGCTTCTTCAAAACCTAGCGTGCATGTCTCATCAAACCACTAGCGTGACACCCCCTTCTTCAACTCAAAACCTGGGCAACTCCCTTTTTTTCTTGCCCAAACCAATCTAGATGCGCAACAATCAACTGGTGGAAAATTTCTTCTTGCACGACCACGCCACCACTTGTGCGACCACCAAACCTGGGCGACAAGAGCACTGATTTTACCTAAGTTTTGAACATCCCATGAATGTGGTGGTTTTGACCTCTATTTATATGCATTTGAACACCCTATGTGATAGCGTGCAAGTCTCCTCAAGGTGGGATAGTTTTAGCGCACAAGTCACTTGTGCGACCAACCCTAAAACATGAGCTCCCATTTCCCCTTTTCCATATTTTGATGTTCTGATATTGAAAAAAATATGGAGCACAAGAATCCTCTTTTTCAAGACAACTGCATGCAAGTCCATTCTCCAAAACCACTTTTCTCCATTTGTCGATTTTCAGGCACAAAAATTTGGAAAACACTGCAAAATGGAGCCACCTTGTATCTTCTCTTTTTGTACCGCCTCTAGATCAACCATTTCATTGTTTACATTCTTGAATCAAACATGGATCATTAACCACATCCCTTGAACTCTACATGTCACCATGAAATCCCATTTTTAACCTATTTGTATGTCATGGTTTGGTTTGTCAACAATCGCAACACATATGTCTACTTTTTCAACAAAAACAATCACCTCAAAAATTCATCAATGATACCTTAAGGGATTTCTTCTGAACAATATTACTCTATCCAAAGTAAAATTACACTATTTCTTGTTAAAATAATCTCTTTTTTATATCCATGTGACATTTTTCCCAAATCATCAGTAATATACTCCTATCAAAAAAAAAATCGGAATCTAAATTATAGTGGTTATTATATGTCCTTTTTAAAAAAACATATATATATTAGAGATATATTTATATATATATATATATATATATTCCCTTGATAATGATTTCATGTCCCCAAAATTATAATTTTTTATCTAGATTTCACATTTCATAAATTTGGAATACAAAATATTATTTCATATGGTCATCCACAAAATCTATAAAATAAATATTCATTCTATTTATTACCATTTTGGTATATTAGAATGAAAAAAATAAATTCCACCAAAAATAAATCCATTATTTAACTAAATATTCAAATCATTATATCCAAGAAGATATAAGGTTAATTAGTAATTTAAAATTTTGAAACAATAAAACCATTGTTTTAATACGTTGTTCAGAAAGAAATATTTGAAATAAATTTTATTCATAACCATAAAGTTGTATTTCCATATCTAATATCATTATTCATATAGTATAGTGTTCCCCATATATGATCGAAAATTTCCTTAATACGAGGTAAATGGTGTTTATATTTAACAACGATCAATTTATTTTTTATGATAGTCATTGAAATAGGGAATTAATGTATAATTTTTCTTTCTATAGAGGACTTGTTTTCGCAATGGTGATGCATTGGGGTGGATAATACCCTTTCCCAAAATCTTCATTACTTTCTTCTTTAATTCCGCCTATTATGTGGGAGCCATTTGTATTCTCTCATTGGTATTTTCATCGATCAATATATGAGATTGATAGAAAGAAAAAAATCATGATATAGAATAATAATATAATTTTAATCCAAAAATATATTTTTATATCCATATATAATATTCACTTCATTGATGTTGAAATCATCCCTAATGATTTGAGTCTGGTGTAATGAGTCGAACCAGCGAGGCTCAAGCTACAACTACCCAAATCCCACCTCTGTAGGCTAGGGGTTGTGAACAACCACTAAAAATAATATCTAACATGGGGTAGAATTTTGATCATGTATATTTCGGTAGTGACTCAATAATATTAATGAATAATTTCATTGGAATAACAAAAAATGATGTATCATCCATATAAATATACATACAAAACCTATAAAGAATAAATGAGTATTATAGATTAAAGATAAATGTAAAGGAAAAAATATATTCCCTAAACAAATGATGTCATATCATGATACGACTAGAAAATTAAATGTTTGAAGAGTATGGATCATGATCTCTAATCTTCGACCGCTATATGTGGACAAATATACCGTGAAACCATAGGCTTCACTGTAGTCACTACCGACATGTCTGTCATCTACATAATAATTTATAAGTGCATGATAACCCATAATGGCATGAATATATGCATAGCTAGTAGTCATCCCTAGAAGAAAAAGTATTATCTACAAAATAAATGATTAGAATAGATAGTATATAGTTTTCAAAAATAAATAGAGTAATAAAATACAACAGCATGGACATATATATATATATATATATATTCTCAATTCAGATACACCCATAGAAGAGAAAATGTGGGTTTCTATATCAGAGCATATACCCAGAAGGACTGAAATATATTCCAAAGGTCCATCAATGATTCCAAGTATCTCACATTCATGTATGAAGAGGCATCCAAGTCATCCAACACTTAATCACTATGACGCAATGATTAGGGGAACAAAAACAATATAGAGGACCCATGATCAAATAAAAAAACTTGGTTCCACAATATAGATAGCTACAGAACTTAGTCCCTGTCTTGGAAAGATGTTTCCACTATATTAAATGGTATTGGTCTCATGTGCAGCCCTACTGAAGGGTTCAACTCGAGTAGTCGGTATATGACCCATTCTTATACTAGATAGAGGGTACCTCTCTCCAATCCTTGAAACCATGACGTGATTCAAAAGTATGGTTCAAGTATGTTAGTAGATAATGGACGCATACCATACCTAGAAGGAGAGTTCCACACTTGTAGTCTGAGAACCATACCCAAACTTCACATGAAGGTGAAACTTGTGGGATTTGTAGAGGACCCACTCCCTATCCTGGTAGGATGGAGACACATTGAGAATAGATAGAGGACCCATTTCCTATCTAGTGAGAGGTTTTCACACTATAAATTGATTGATGACCCATGTCATCCCAGTTAGAGGGTGACACTCTAAATCCCCCAGTGATCTAGACTGATAACTACAATCGTAAAGAATATCCTAAAAAATCATCCCACTTGGAAAATATCACATACAGTCTCTAAAGCCACTATATCTTCCAAAATCACATTATAAATGAAAAATGTATGATAGGATACTCACATAGAAAATTTTGTGCCAATAATATAATGATATGATATGTTGAAGGATCCTCAAAAAAAGAAGGGGTGAAGATCATATAAGGGGACCAACATATCATGTTGTCCCACATATCCTCCTGTAACATTCCCTGCTGGTACATGGATCATGAAATATGTAGATGTACATGCTATGTTGGTGAACTACATGGTATTCCTTAGCCAATCGGGGTACCTTCCCTTGCTCCCGACCATGTTCGTAGAAGTCTACTCATGTCCATGTCAGCAGGTACATAGGGTTTCTTCTTATATGGGTATTAATCTTGTTATCTTACACACAACTTGTATATTAGGGGTGCGATGAATAATAGGTCTCCCATATATACTACGTTTTATCATTATAATTTGTGGAAACCCTATCATCTTGGAATGTGGTATATATTCTTCCAGAATTAAAGATCACATAGTCTTGTTTTTACCCGATTCTATGATACATTCCCAATATTTTAGATCCATCCCCTGAAGCGTTGAATATCACCTCCAATCATCCTAAAATTTAAGGAAGTCTAAATATTTTCATTATAGAAAATCTGTTAAAAAACATATTTATTTTTGGTACATCGTATCATGTGCACAACGTTCACGGATCCCATCGCCCACCATCACCGATTTGGATTCTAGTTCAACAAATTAATCACCCACAACCCACAAATCCTCTGAATTTGTACCCATTTTTTCATTTCATGTGACTGTTTTAATGATTATAGGGATCCAATCAGGATTTTTCCCACCCAATAATGTCACATCGATACCCTGTAGGCCAATCAATTAAGAATGATAAAAATAACTGGGAGAAAACCACCAAAAAAAGTGAAATATTGTTTTCCAATCCTTAGTTTCCTACAATAACAATTATGTATATCCATGGTGAGAGGAAATTGATAAAATAACTAAAACTAGTACGTTATCACATATAATGCTTTGAAATTTCTTCAAATCACGAAATAGAATGATCATTCACAAATAGTGTAATAAACTACGTAATAAACCACGGATTGAAGATTCCTACCTCATTTTGGATCGTTCATTGATGGAAAATTATCATTTTATTGAATAAAATGTGTCATTGAATTTAAAAAATCACAATCATACTTGATATAGAGTCATATTGTCATCTGATTCTGACTCTACAGTGATAGTCGGAAGGAACAAATTTTAATTCTTTTAGGGTTCATGTAGATGAGGTTAGAATGACATTAAATTTGTATATTTATTAACGAATTGAAAATTAGTTTTATTTATTTAATAAATAAAATTATTTATTTATTTATATAAATTCACCCAACCATGACTGCATATATTCAAAATACTCACACTAGGAGCTCTGAAAATGTGGCTCCATCCTGGCTATTCTTCTCTCCACGGTCAATAATATGTGTGGGTTCATGCATGAATATCTGAAATTGTGATATATGGAAAACAACATGAACACTCTCTAACTGTGGACGTATTTTAATGTGATAAAAAACCTCTTCAACCATATAAAAGATCTAAAACGGTATAATGACCTCATGGATAGCTTCCTCCCTATCTGAACCTTATTAATTATCATTATGAGGGGAATCTAAAGAAAATGTGGTCTTCAAATTCGAACATAAACAGTCGATGGCATGGATCTATATAATACGTCAACCTGCTCTTGAGTATCCTAATCTACTAACATATGACTTGGAGCTTCTATGTTATCACCAACACTATATTTGGTCCCATAGTAGATTCCTCAATGATCTTTTTCTAGCATAGGTTTACTAATTTGGTATCCCAGAGTTGGCCTCAAATGTGTCTTGTGGATATAAGTGTGGTATTAATCATTGCATGGAATATATATAAGGTGAAAGTGATCCTAATATATCCATTAAATTATAACATGAAATCCATAAATATACGCTCCAACACCTGTATAGTGTTCTTGGTATTCCCATCTATCTATAGGAAGAAAGGTTGTTCTCATCCTCATCTAGGAAATGAATGCCTCCTATATGCCTCTACAAATAAATTAGTGTGAACCATGGATTATTGTCATATAGATAAGTTGGGTAACCACATACTGTAAAACAATCTCTCTTACAAAAATGTTCTTCAAACAATGAATCAAATTATTATCTCTAATAGCAATGAAGTGTAAATATGTTATGATTTAGTCAATATTAGCCTTGATGGATTAATGGCCTATCAATATCTATGGAAAACCATATCAAAAATTATATTTATATTTCATCCAATTTCCTCTCTGTGATAACAAGGGAATACAAAAAATATACCGGTACATGGTGCTTAGCCTTCAACTATTGGTAGGTGAGTCACTGAGAAACAAACTCAACCCCACTCCATCTCATGAATACCATCCAAAACTGTTGTTTATGGTCTCTTTACAACATCCCCAAACATGGATGTACATATATTGGATATGTTATGATCTCTCACATCACCTCCTCTCGCATTGTGAATAGTGATAAAATCAATCCCCGGAAAAGTATGACATGACTCCCTCCATCATTAATTTAATCTAGTGAATATTTTGAGGAGATATGGTCACAGAAGACATAATATTAGATTTCTCCCAAATGGGAATGAATCACACAATAAAAAATAATATTTAACACCATTTATCAATGAAATTATTCATCCTTCTTCTCATCTAGGTATAGCTTCATGGAAGCCAACTTCTCAGAAGACACTTGGACCAAATGAGCTGGGGACTTCATCCTATGGGTATCTACCACCACATTTACCTTCACCTGATTATAAACTATCTCAATGTAATATTCCTATAGAACTATAAATTGTGTCCTTTTCTATTGCTGATATATCTCTGCATGAATACATACCTATGACATTGGTAGTATTATTAAATGAACATGTTTTATCCCATAAGATAGTGACCCCACATCCTCTAAACAAAGACTCCTACTAAAAGTTCAAGTTCATGATTTTTCTTGTTCTCCTAAAGGGATATCAACTACCATGACCCATATGTGATAATTTCCTATCATGGGATCAACACAAAGATAATAACTACTCAAGTGAAATTTAAATACACTATTTACTATATTACATCCATGTGTAATCTCAAAATTGGAGAACTCATCAGCCTCGACCACAACATCATGAAGGACTTATAACACTAATTAGTCAAGGTAAATGGATTCCCTTTCCATATCTAGGTGTTTTATGGGACCTCAATCAATTATATATCTTTTAACATCCTCAAGTAGTACCTCTTTAATCCATGTTGACTCATAACCTATGATGCGCTCCTAGTTGGCTCCCATGAAAGCACTTCATCAATCTTTACAAGGTCCATAGAAAAACCACAAAATAAAATGACAATCCCTAGAAAGTGAATCTTATGAATCCATAATTGGTACTTGACGATATTTTTATAAATGTGATTCCATAGAAAAAAAATATGACCATCCCCAAGTAGTTTTCATGCTCCTCTACTAACCTAGAGAGTATGAGAATGAATTCAATGAAGGATCCCAAAAAATTGTCCAAGAACGACAAGAAAATTCTATTCATCAATTCCATAAACATAGTGGGGAAATTTTTCACAATAATGGTGTTAGTATGAACTAATACTATCTGTACAGACATTATAATGGATGCTTCGGAATATTTGAATCATAAATTCTCAATTGGTGGTAGTTGAAATTGAGATGAATCATTGAGAACCAACATCCACCATCAATGTGGTCAATTTGGAAATCATTACATGGGAAGGGTAAACTGTTAATTACTATGTCCTAGTTTATTAGATTTTAAGGTATGAAAAGTGTAAAGATACCTTATTCCTATTTCAAAAACAACACGTTTGATGTCCTGGATGATAGAATGGGTCTAATAAAATTTAACTCTAGAATGTCCTTCAACTAAAACTATAGCTCTCCGAGTTCGGTAGGGACCATCCAATATGCTATATAAGATATTGGAGAGGTATATTGGTGTTTGTTGACAAAAATATATATCTCCTACCCCGAAGGTAGTCCCTATTACATCCTTGGGAGATCCATCCCTGAAATATTCCATGTCTAAAGGAATCTAAATTCTATATGTTACTTTTTCACCAAGGGATACATTTTCTAACTAATGGGTGATGGGTGGAATCCACTTTCATAGAAAAAAGTCTTGTTTCATCGTGATAACAACCATTTGATAAATTAAAATTTAATTATGTCAATGAAAATGAATTTTAATCATCTACGATGATAGTCAATATAGGATCAAAATTTGAAACATAATTTATAAACATGATTCTATCATAGAATTCTATCGTGGTGAAAAAAAAGTCCCCACTGGAACCTCTCTCCACGAAGAGATATATCACACTACTGACATATAATTGATATAAAAGAAATTTTCCCCATGGGAACCTCTGGACAATACTGGTGGGCTAATCCCTAAACTTGGATATCTATATTTTTAATGAGTAATAAAGATATGATGTAATGACTCACACATATGTTTACTAATACTAAGTAAATATTATAATAACATATACCACTACCCTAGTAATATAATTTTATGCTGCCCAATATACCACTGTATGCAGTAGTTATCTCCAACCTCGACAGATAGCATTAATTTCCTGACATGGGCCGCTTGGTGGTTGTGGTTGAAGGATATTATCACTCTGAAAAAATAGACATTTTCTTCTTTCACCTCCAACTACTCCACTACCAACTCCACCTCCCTATGGGACACATTTATCTCTCCTGGTAGATCACTGATCATGGTGGTAACTCAGATTTAGTTGTGTATATTATTTATTCATATGCTCTATATAACATTGTGATAAAAAATCATGCACTATGTCACCGCTCCCATGAAATTAATAGAACCTCCCCCCCCCTATGGGATTCCTTGGATATCTATGTTTTCCATGATCATGTGATAATGCATAATCCTTAGATGATCTCCCAAACTAATATCCTTTCGGTTGATGTTTTCGAGCCATTCTAAATGATTCATCCCTATGAAATTCACTTCCATATTCATCATCCTAGAGATCCTCTAAAATGAATACCTCTATCACTAGTTCCTCCTCAAACTCAATGACATAGGTGGAAATGTACTAAGGTACCACAATGGCATGGACATCTCAATGGATTCCATTAAATAACATATATGAACAGAATTAGTCATCATGAATCATGTTAAGGGTGTACCACATACGGTATGTGTACCTTGCCACATACTCATCCACTATCATCCCTCTATTATATAGCTCCAGAAACTCATAAATAAAAACGTATCATAGGTTTGAAGGGTATTAATCCTCAAGAAACAAATGATGGAAGACATGAAACTTTGGTTTCAACACATCAGGAATATTGGTAGCTATACTCCTATAGAACCTAAACTCTAAATGGAACTGTATTGCTTCAAAAACAACCAAATTATCTGTCAGAGTCTGGATAATCCTAAAAACATCAACTGTAAACTCTTTGTAATCCATCAATTCATATTATAATGGATCACCATTTATCCTTAGTGTCATCTGGTACTATAACTCATGTAGTGTGAAATGCCTTGTTTCATATATTGTTGATCGTTGGTTACCTAGACCCAACTTGTTTTTTATATTGATTTCTGCTACATGTATTCAATAATCGATAATACATGTGTTTATATTGACATAATAGTGTAGATATTTCTGCATCCACTTATTTTATGGAAATGGTCATTGATTACCTGTCATGTCAATGGGTTATAGTAGATCCCAGGCTATAATGAGAACCCTGAGATTCCATGGCAGTAATCTTAATGTAACATCCTATGGTATAGTTACATCATTCTGAAAGGATACAGAAGATGTGTGACCATCTGGTGATGGGGTATCACATGAATTGATACTAATTCTCATTAAGTTCGCACATGATGGTCTATATTAGTTTAGATCATGAGGATAGACCCTCATAATAGGAACACAACATGTTTCAGGTGTCATTGGACATTCTCATATACAGACATGTGCATTGGTATTTATACTTGAGATCTTTGTCAATGCATGTCATTTTATTACATACATTTTATGTAAGGTGAAAACCATGGTGACAAATTCCTGGTTAGGTAGTTTGTATTGGGTACATCATTAATGGCATTGCATTGATTGAATGATCGATAAATGATTTGTCGCATCTGAGTTTAGGAAGAGATATCTCAGTTTTGGTTGATTAGGATGGCGTCACCATCATAAAATCCATGTCCATGGTAGTGGAAAGGTTAAACTTTCTAGAAAAATAAACATAAAAAAAATGATGATGACACTAGTGTGCATTCTACTTTATTGAGATATCGATGACGATAAAATTATATTACCTAGACCGTGTTCGTTGGAAAGAAGTCATTGCATTGACTTTTCCTTATTCTTATTGGATCCTCGATGGGTTTCTAGACCTCACCCTTGTTCAGTGGATATTATTCACTACTATCGATGTAAGGGACTAGTGGGTCACACACAGTAGCGCTTTGAGCTTCAGCCTTATTCTCGGAATAGGAATATAGAACATAGCGAGCCCTACCAATGGGTTTTAGTACTATCCAAGTTCAAAGGATCACCAAAGAATAAATAAATTCAATAATTATTAAAGTATAGAATAATTCGTTGAATTTATATATATCATGTATTTACAAGTTATAGAGTAAATAAAAGTAATAATATTATTTGAATGGGTTTTATGTTCCTAGGTTTATTTAATATTAGTTGGAGGAGTGACTCGAGTTAAAGACTCAAATTTAGCATGTAATATATTTATATATATATTCCGAGTAAGTGATAAATTATAAATATTATTTATCGCATATTTATATTTGGAATAAATAATTATTTAAACATTTATATAGCATATGTTTATTAAACGGGGGGGCGGTAATCCATACCATGTGTTTTAAACATTCCCTATATAAGTTAGAGAGAGGATCTCCCACGAAAATATTCGTTTGTTGGGATTGGAAGATTCTCTATCCTTCTGGAATCTAGAGATGGTGTCTCTCAAGAGAAGGAAGATCTCCCAGTTCATCAATCTTGGATTGAAGCTTCTGGCCTTTGGGTGATCTTCGCTGCACTAAAGCGAGCGTGGATGATCCATGCTAACACACATATCTCGATGAACGGCGCACGATCAGATTTGAGAGGCATGTTTGGACGATCTAGAGGGATTCGATGTCAAAGCCTTAGAGAGAAGATTGTTAGCATCCTATGGTGGACTTTCATAAGTCAAATCCGAACTAGGTACATGTTCAGTTTATTTTTGTTCTCTATAAAATTCATGTGTGGTCCTTGGACTATACCAGGATAGCTCACCAGAGTCAATGTCGAAACATTTCTCTGATGATGCAAAAAAATTTAAATTCCCGGCCCACCGGCTTCTGGTGCCCATCCCAGTACATAACAGTTGTATCAGAGGGAGTGCGTGATTTTCCAGGTCAAAAGAAAAAAATTGAATTTATTAAAATTTACATATGAGGATTAAATCAATTCTAATGTAATTGACCACATGTCTAATCATTTTTGAATGGCCATGTTATGTCCATTTTAATTTTTAATTGCATTGACTCTTCATTTTAAATTTTATTTGGATTATGGTTTGTGAGGAATAATTTTTAATTTTATTAATACGTTCTTCCCAAAATGAATAAATATTTACATGTTATGGTTGGAATCTGGTAGCCAGAACTAATCCAGTAAATTATTTTTTATGACATAAAATAACATAATATTGTAAAATAATTTTTTTATTTTTCTCAAATAATAAATTATTTATTGACTTGGGTTCAAGTCTTGTTTTAAATAAATAAAGAGATCATCACACCATTTTGTGTTCTTCTTCCTTTTTAATTTAAAAAAAATTGTAGACCAAGAATCCATTTTGGGCTATTCTTCTTATTTTATTAAAAAAACGGAAATTTAGGTGTCATCAATCGTATAATAGCAAAAATAGAAGACCCAAAATAGGGTACTCTCCTGCATGCTATGCATAAGAGGTAGCACCCCCTAAGACCTAAGGGAAAAACCTCTACCCTTCCTCCCCTTCGTGCAGGATTGCCGCCCCAAGCCCTCGAGGACCATCACACTGCACCGCTCCCTCCCCGGCCTGGTCACGCCACTTAGACTGAGCCCCACCAGACCTCCACATTGTGCCGCTCCCACAATGACCTTCCCTTATTTTCGTACAAGCTGAGCCCCGCATCGACCACACTGGAACGGGCCACCACCGGTCCAGGTCATTCCAGACAACGCCTCTACCCCACTGGGTGACTGGAGCAGCAGACTGCCGCCCATGCGGCTGGCCGGAAAGTTGTGTTGGCTACTACTGCTCCCTTCACTCTTGGTCGGGAGTAGCTACCCCATAGATTTCACAAGATCGGTTCATCACTCTGACATCATGTCACAGATACACCGCTATCATTCCACAATCACGCCTCAGTCATGCCAAGATAATGTCGTGATTTGGCTCTGCTCTTGAAAAACACCTCGCAACGGATTGCAGTCCTACAAGAGTCATCCCCTCATAAGGGTAACCCTGTATTAAATCATTTTTAACTAATTTAGTATTTAAATTTAATTAAATTTATTTATTTTGTGGTTTAATTTTTTTTAATCCGAAACATTAATTTAAATAGAATTAAAATTAAATAAATATTTAAATATATTTTTATAGTTAATATTAAATTTATGGTTTAATTTAATTTTTGATTTTAAATTAAATAAAACAGATGGAATTTATAATAATAAATTAATTGAATTTATTCAAATTAATTTAATTTATAAGGACCCCTCGTACTATTTAAATTTTATTGAATTTTAATTTTAATCGTGCATTATACTTACTGACTGGTATTGAGCAAGTGATTGAACTCTGTATATCTGGTGTTTATTTATTTATTTAAGTATTTATTCAATGAATGCGATGATTATAACAATTAAATAGATAAATTACAGTATTTGAATCTACCTTTAAATTTCAAATATGTATAAGGGCTTGTGATTCCAATGCACAAGATGTATATTGTAACCCTAGAACCCCTCTCATGGGTGCAAATATATTTGTAATTAAATGATTATTTGAGACAGATACCCCGCCAAGACGAGGTAGTAAACCAGACGGTAGCCAAGCGCATTATACTGGGCTAGCTGCAACGTGACTCATGTCACGACTCAGGTATGAATTCCCCTAGGTCAATATTGATTCGTTATGGATCGGTATTTATAGAATGGTCCAGACTAGTTGGATTTCAGGATTTAATTTATGCATAGTTTATTATTTTATGCATATGTTTGGTTATTGGGTGATCACATAGAATAGTAAAGAAGATAAAATGAAAAAGGATATGATGAATTATATTATATTGCATGTTCAGTTGTGAGCACGAAAACCCATATTGAACATAATAAATAGAAAAGGATTATATTCATAAATAAAAATCCCTCAATGATATATTAATTATAAAAGCCTTCCATTTCTCACATATAATCAAAACCGGCTATTTGGGGTTCTCATCATCCATATTTGCGAGTGAATCTTACTACAAGGGAATTTTCATGAGAGAACTGGTTCAATTTAACTAATTTGAGTAAGCAAGGATTAGCCTTAGCTAACATGATATCACATTATAGGAAAGATGTTGAGGGAATCAATTTTAGATTCCAAAAGTTGGGACTCTACTCAGCAACACAAGGAACCATAAGAACAAGTTGTTGTCCAGCCTAGGGACTACATTGAAACCATCCAAGTAGTGGTGTAGCCTTAGATTGTAGACTACGAGGGATATTTTGAGGATCCTTTCCCCATGAATAATGAAGGGGTAGAGTGTTCGAAATATAATAGTGAGGGATAATAAGGTTTGCTACAATTTTTTATGACATTAAAATGATATAATAATTTATTAATCATAAATGACTGAAGGTAATAAAGACAAATTTTTAACTTCTAAATGTTTATCTGATGTAGATTCATATTAAAAATCACCAACACCACATGTACATTATCAATGAGATCGATTTTGGATAAAAAAAATATCATGACTGATAATAACTTCCAGGAGTGGTACAGGCCGTTGCGCATAGTACTATTCCATGAGAGGATGTTATATGTGTTGGAATCAACAATTCTGGATAAGTCACCTCAGTGATCATGTATGACTGAAAAAGATCAATGGTGAAATAAAGTATATGATGTGCTTTATGTACAATGCATCTTGTTGTCATACATATAAGTATAATTGAAAAAAAATGCATGAGGATGAGGAGGCCTACAACATGCTTTAACATCTCAATGAACTATATAAAGAGAGGGCCAATCAAATAATGGTATGAGATCTCAAGTGCGCTTTATATGTTTAGGCTAGCAGAAGGGCACCTAGCTGGTCCTCACTTACCCCTACTGAATGGGTATATTGAGAGGCTTGAACCCCTTGGGTTCAAACTGAACCAAGAACTAACAATGGATGTCATTCTTTCCTCTTTACCATCAAGCTTCGTGACTTTTATTTTAAATTATAATATGAATGATATGACATAGTCTCTCCCGGTCCTTTTGGTTTTAGTTATCCATGCCGATAATGATATGAAAAATAACATATAATTTGTCCTTATGGTGAACAAGAAAAGCAAGGGCATGGAAAATGGTTCTAATGCCACGTCAATGCCTAACACACAAATGCATCAACTTGTAAAGAAGACAAAGATTCAGAGGTAAAGTAATGAGAAGGAAGCTATTTACTTTGGATGTGGCAAGAAAGGCCACTTGAAGAAGAATTTTTGAGCTATGAAGAAGAAGCAAGATGATGCTTCTCCTTCAAGTGTTTTTTTCATTGAATGAAATCTATCATCATATACATGTTGTGTATTGGATACGGTATGTGGATAACAAATTTTTATTCATATATGGGAACCATGTAGGATAAAGAATATTGTAAAAGTTCAAGTGTGTGTCTGAGCTGCAAATGGTGCAAGTATGGAAGCCTTGGCAGTGGGATACTATCACATAACCTTGCCAACTGGTTTGGTTATCATTTTAAACAATTGCAATTATGTACCTTCTATTACTAGAACCATTATCATTGTGTCATGTCTAGACACTATGGGCTTTTTAAAGTTTGGAAATAAATGTTGTATCTTTTATTGGGATAATTTATGTTATTGTATGGAACATCTCATCAATGGTATATATATGCTAGAACTAGATAACTTAGTAATTGCAATCAATGTCAAAAAGATCCAACATGACTCAAATATCACCCGATTATGGAACCATAGGCTTTGTCATGTAAATGAGAATCAATTTGAAAGATTGCATCAATACGAGTATCTAGACTCAATACAGTTAGAACCCATAGATTTATGTCAAGATTGTTAATAGGGAAATCTGACCAAACCACCTTTCTCATGAAAGGGAGAGAGATCCAATGCAGTGCTGGATTTAATACATACTGATTTATGTGGTCCATTTCTATTAGAGGAAAGTGGTGTATTTTTATAATTCATTACATTTACTGATGAATATAGTATGTATGAATACATCTGCTTAATGTGGTATAAGTCAGATTCCTTTTGGATATTTATGGAATACCAAAATGAAGTAGAAAACCAACTTGGTAATTATATAAATCTACTCCACTCAAATCGAGGTGTAGAATATCTAATCCAAGATTTCATTGAACAATTCAAGGATTGGGGGATAGTATCCCAACTCACCCCTCCTTATAAAAAATAATGGAAGGGTGTTAGAGAGAGGACGAATAGAACCTTTTTTGGCATGGTCAAATCAATGATGAGTCATGCAACTCTTCCATTATCCTTTTGGGTGTACGCTTTAATGATAGCAGCATATACCCTTAACCGAGTACCAACTAAAGCTTCAGATGGGATTCCATATCAGTTATGGTCTAGAATGAAACCCCACCTAACACACATATGTGTATGGGTGAGCGAGAAATTAGTCAAGTCTTTACCAAGTGACAAATTAGAAACCAGATTTACTAAGTTTTTCATTATAGGTTATCCTAGAGAAACTAGAGGATACTACCTATATAACCCTTTAGATAGGAAATTCATTGCGGCATGACATGACACATTTCTAGAAAGGGAGCACATTTCTATTCGAAATAATGGGATCAAGACTGAATTCTATGAAGTTAATTCTTCAGATGCACAAGAGCTGGTAGATGAACAATCTCCCAAAGAACAAGTGGATGAATAAGTTATTACATAGAAACAATTATTGAGAAGGTCTATGTGTTAGGTTAGAGAACTAGTGATTTATGGTTTTATTGTCACCGAGTCAGGCGACAAATTATTCCTTGACGACGATGAACCTATGACCTAAAAAAGAAGCAGTATAAAGTAAAGAAGCTTCTAAATGGAAAGAATCCATGAATTCTGAGATGGATTCCATGTTCCAAAATCACATTATCTTTTTGGTATACCCTCCTACTGATGTAAATCCCATTGGATGCAAATGGGTATTCAAGAAGAAGATGGACATAGATGGTGAGGTTAATACCATTAAATCATGACTGGTTGAAAAGGGTTTCAAAGAATGTCATGGAATTGACTATGATGAATCCTTCCCACCAGTAGAAATGCTAAATTTCATCAGAATATTTCTTGCAATAATAGCTTTTCATGATTACGAAATCTGGAAAATGGATGTCAATACTGATTTTCAGATTGGGATGTTGGGAGAAGAGGTATATATGACTCAACCAGAAGGGTTTGTTAAATAAACTAATGAAAATAAAGTATGAAATATGGAGAGATCCACTAATGGATTGAATCAGTCATGAAGATCATGGAATGTTCGTTTTGATGAAGCCATACGAGATTTTGGATTTGTAAAAAATTAAAGGGAGCCTTGTGTCTATAAAAAGGTTGAAGGGAATTCCATTTTTTCCTAGTATTATATATAGATGACATTTTAATAATGGGAAATGAGGTGCAAGTCATATTGTCATTTAAGTCTTGGATAAATGAATTCTTCTCTATGAAAGACTTTGGTGAAGCATCTTGCATTCAAGGGATCAAGATCTATCGAGAAATATCTCAAAGGATTATTGGGCTAAGTCAAATTACACATACTGACAAGGTGCACTAAAGGTACAGTATGGAACAATCCATGAGAGGAATTTTACCTATGTCACATGGTGTAAATATCTCCAAGAAAATGTGTCCATAAAATCATGAGGAGATTGATAGAATGAGTAGAGTATCTTATGCATCGGCAGTGGGTTCTATCATGTATGCCATGCTATGTACTAGGTTTGGTGTCACCTTTTCTTTAAGCCTGGTGGGTAGATATCAATCCAATCCAGGAGATCTTCATTGAACATCTATTGAAACTATCTTAAATTACATAAGGCGTACTAAGGATATGATCACTGTGTATGGAGGAGAGGAGGAACTAGTTGTGAGGGGATACACTAATGCTAGTTTCTATATAGATAATGATGATATGAAATCACATTCATGCTAAATCATTTCCATGAATGGTGTTATAGTAAGATGGAGAAGCTCGATGCATGCTATGGTTGGTGATTTTATAGCAGAGTTCGAATATAGTGCATCTTCCGATGGAGAAAAATAAGCATTCTGGATACACATCTTTATCTCAGTCATTGGTGTTGTACCTATAAGTGCATTCCATGTTCTATTATATTGTGATAATAGTGTTGCATTGGTGCTTTCCATGGAAACTAAGTCTCACCAGAGGACAAATCATATTATTCAGGAGATTCATCTCTTGAATGATTTTACTCAAAGAGGTGATGTTTCAGTTAGAGGAGTGGACAAAGAGGACAATGTGGAAGACCCCCTGTCTAAAGCCATTTCTCAGTAGAAGCAGGATTCACATGTGAGAGCTACTGGATGGAAACCTACATGTAGATGCATCTAGTGCACGTGGGAGTGTTGAATGTTAGTTCCCTAGGCCCCAATTGTTTTGTACCTTGATTATCACAACATGTATTCAGGTTGTTATAATACATGTGTTTATCTTGCCATAATAGTGTCGATACATATGCATCGACATTTTTTAGGACAAAATATTTATATTAATTATCACATCAAATGGTTATAGTATATCCCATGATATAATGAGAACCCTAAGATACCCTGATAGTAATCTTAGAGTAACTTCCTATGTTATAGTTACATTGTTCTGAAAGGAAACAGATGATGTGGGACCATATGGTTTTGGGGGCTTATAAGCATTGGGAATTCTGTTCATGATGTTCACAAATGATGATCTCTAGTAGTTGAGATTATGAGGACAGACCCACATAATATGAACACCACATGTTTCAGGTGTCATTAGTTATTACAATTTATGGACACATTTAATGGTCTTTGGACTTGATATCATTGTTAATGAAGGTAATTTAATTACGTATAGTTGATGCACGGTGAAAACCAAGATGAAAAATTCGTGGTGAGGTAGTTTGTGTCGGGTACATCATTAATGGCATGACATTGATCGAATGATCGAGAATGGATTTCTCACTTCTGTGTTCAGTATGATATACCTTAGTCCCAGTTGATTAGGATGGTCGCACATTCATAAAATCCATGGCAATGGTGGTGGAATGTTAAGACCGTCCAGGCAAATCAACAAATAAAATAAACAATGAAAAAGAATGATGACACTCATGTGCTTTCTGTTTCATTGAGAATGATGGAAAAAATTTCCTATGAGATACATACTGCCAACAAGTTAGAGACTCTCGATGTATTGCACGACCTTCACCTTTACAGTCGATGAGAACATGAAATCACAAGGCATCACCAAACGTGACCATTGCGACTGATAGAAACGATACATGGAATTGGATCTTATACCATGTTCCAAACAACACACAATTCCATCATGTGGCCATAATATCCTCTCATGACCAGATATCCCATACTGGTGATTTAACATAAACCCCAGCTTCGAAGAGAATTCGAAGGACCTAAAGGCCTTCTTAGACAAAATCTAGATACTCATCCACACTAACAACCCCAAACTACATACAACATTAATCATTTAGGTATCCTAGGAATCTAAGTTCTCTTTCAACCTTTTATGAGAACTCTCTCGCTATAAGAGGGTCCATAAAATAACGAAAGGAAATGGTGTAAATTCAATCTCCAAATATCAGGAAAAATATTCCTTATATCGATTAACCTGATGATTTTAAAATGGATAAACAATATGGTTTTCAATTAAATTATTCACTAACCCTTATGGGGAATACCATATCCAATAAAAAACTCAGGGACCCAACCATGTGGTCACATTGGTCAAAATGTGCCAAAAACTGGAACTAAACACGTGAGGGTAACAATCGTAAAATATACCTTATCTTTTTTAGAAGATACCACTAACTAACCCTTCAACCCAACATAACGTACTAGGATAGCTCACTGAAGTCAATATCGAAACGTCTCTCTGGTGATGTGAAAAAATTTTAATTCTCGGCCCACCGACTTCTGCTGCCCATCCTGGTACATAAAAGTTGTATCAGAGGGAGTGCATGATTTTCAAAGTCAAAAGAAAAAAATTGAATTTCATAAAATTTACGTATGGGGATTAAATCGGTTCTAATGTAACCGATCGCGTGTCAAATCATTTTTAATGGTCATTTTATGTCCATTATAAAATTTAATTGGATCGACTTGTGGTTTTAAATTTTATTCGGATTATGGTTTGTGAAGAACACTGTTTAATTTTATTAATACATTTTTCCTAAATACAAAATTATTACCATGCTATGGCCATAATCCTGTAGACAGAACTAATCAAGTAAATTATTTTTTAGGAGATAAAATATAATAATAGTGTAAAATAATATTTATATTTTTCTCAAATAATATATTATTATTTGACTTGGGTTTATGTCTTGTTTTAATTAAAAAAATAGATCAGGACCCCATTTTGTGTTCTTCTTCCATTTTAATTTAAAAAAATTGGTGACCAAGAACCCATTTTGGGCTCTTCTTCTTATTTAATTAAAAAAATGGAAATGGAGGGGGCAACTTTGGTATAAGGGGAAAAAATAGAAGAAAAAAATATGGTACTCTCATTCATGCTTTGCATAGGAGTTAGCACCCCCTCAGACCTAAGGGGAAAACCTCTAGTTGTCCTTCACTTCGTCCGAGATTTCCGCCCCAATCCTAGCAGGACCACCGCACTGCACCACTCCCACCCCTGCCTGGTCATACCACTCAGACTGAGCCCTGCTAGACCTCCACATTGTGCAGATCCCACCATGGCCATCCCTCTTTTTTGAATAGGCTGACCCCTAGAACAGCCGCACCAGAATGGGTCGCTGCCGGTCAGGTCATGACGGAAAAGGTTGCCGCCCCACTGACTGTCAAGAGTAGCGGGCTGCCGCCCATGCGGCTGGCCGGAATATTGTGTCAGCTCCTCCTGCTCCCTTCAATCCTGGTTGGGATTAGTTGCCCCACAGATGTCACTGGATCGGGTCATCACTCTGAGGTCATGTCGTTGTTATGCCGTGATCATTCTACAATCACGACTCAGTCACGCCACGATCACGCCATGATAATGATGTGATTTGGCTCTACTCTGGAACGACACCTCGTGACGGCTCACAGTCCTACTAGAGTCATCCCCGCATAATGGTAACCCTGTATTAAATCAATTTTAATTAATTTAGTATTTAAATTTAATTAATTATAATTATTTTTTGGTTCAATTTTTTTAATCTGAAACATTAATTTAAATAGAATTAGAATTAAATAAATAGTTTAATTTAATTTTATAGTTAAAATTAAATTTATGGTTTAATTTAATTTTTGAATTGAAATTAAGTAAAACAGATGTAATTGTTAATAATAAATTAATTGAATTTATTCAAATTCATTTAATTTATAAGGTCCCCTTGTACTATTTAAATTTTATTGATGTTTATTTTTAATTGTGCTTTATATTTAGTGTCTGGTCTTGAGAAAGTGATTGAACTCTGTATGTCTGGTTTTTATTTATTTATTTAAGTATTTATTCAATGTGTGCAATGATTGTAATAATTATTTAGATAAATTACAGTCTTTGAATCAACCTTTTAATTTCAAATATGTATAAGGACAGGCGTGTCCAATGCACAACATGTATATTGTACCCCTAGACCCCCTCTCAGGCATGCAAGTATATTTGTAATTAAATAATGATTTGAGACATAGACCCCGCCAAGACAAGGCAGTAAACCAGACATGAGACAAGCGCATTACACTGGGCTAGCTGCGACGTGACTCAAGTCACGAAACAGGTATAGATTCCCCTAGGACAATATTGATTCGTTATGGATCGATATTTATCGAATGATCAAGACCAGTCAGATTTCATGATTAAATTTATGCATAGTTTATTATTTTATGCATCTGCATTATTATTGTGTGATCACATAGAATAGTAAACAAGATAAAATGCATAAAGATGTGATGAATTATATTATATTGCATGTTCAGTTGTGAGCACGACAACCCAGTTTGAACATAATAAATAGAAAAGTATTATATTCATCAATAAAAATCCCTCAATGATATATTAATTATAATGGACCTCCATTTCTCACATATAAAAAAACCGGCTATTTGGGGTTCTCATCATCCATAGTTGCAAGTGCATCTTACTACCAGGGAATTTTCATGAGAGAACTGATTCGATTTAACTAATGTGTGTATTAAAGGGTTAGCCTTAGCTAACCTACTATCACATTAGATGAATGATGTTGGGGGAATCATGTTTGGATTCCAAAAGCTGGGACTCTACTCAACAACATAATGAACCACAAGAACAAGTGGTAGGTTAGCCTAGGGCCTAGCTTGAAACCCTCCAAGTAGGGGCATAGCCTTAGATTTTAGACTACGAGGGATGTTTTGAGGATCCTTTCACCTAGAATAATGAAGGGATAGAGTGTTCTAAATCTAATAATGATGGCTAATAATGTTTGCTACAATTATGGAAGACATTAAAAGGATATAATAATTTATTAATATTAAATGTTTAAAGGTAATCATGACATATTTCTAACTACTAAATGTTTATCAGATGTAGATTCAAAATGAAAATCACCAACACCACATGTACATTATCAATGTGATCGATTTTGGATAAAAAACATATCATGACTGATAATAACTTCCCGGAGTGGTACAAGAACTTATACATAATACTATTCAATGAGAGGATGTTATATGTGATGGAATCCACAAGTTTGGATAAGTCACCACAGTGATCGTGTAAGACATAAAAAGATAAATGGAGAAATAATGTAGATAATCTGCTTTATGTACAGTGCATCATGTTGTCATCCATGTCAAGATAATTGAAAAACATGCATGAGGATGAGGAGTCTGACAAGATTATTTAACATCTCAATGAACTATATTAAGAGAGGGCCATTAAAATAAAGGTATGAGATCTCAAGTGCGCTTTATAAGTTTAGGCTTGTAGAAGGGAACCTATCTGGTCCTCACTTACTGATGATGAATGTGTATATTGACAGGCTTGAACCCCTTGGGTTCAAAATGAACCATGAACTAACTATGGATGTCATTCTTTCCACTTTATCGTCAAGCTTCATGACTTTTATTGTAAATTATAATATTAATGATATGACATAGTCTCTCACGGTCCTTTTGGCTTTAGTTATCCATGCTGATAAAGATATGAAAAATACCAAATCATTTGTCCTTACGGTGAACAAGAAATGAAAGGGCATGCAAAAGGGTTCTATGTCCATGTCAAGGTCTAACCCACCAATGCATCATCTTGAAACGAAGACAAAGATTCATAGGTAAAGTAATGATCATCAAGCTATCTAATTTGGATGTGGCAAGAAAGGACACTGGAAGAAGAATTGCAGAGCTGTGAAGATAAAGCAAGATGAGGCTTCTCCTTCAAGTATTTTTTTCGTTGAATGCGGTCTATCATTATCTTCATGTTGGGTATTGGATATGGTATGTGGATCACAAATTTGTATTGACATACAGGAACCATGTAGGATCAAGAATATTGGAAAAGGTCAAGTGGGTCTCTGAGCTGCAAATGGTGCAAGTCTGGAAGCCATGGTAGTGGGAGACTATCACTTAACCATTCCAACTGTTTTGGTTCTCGTTTTAAACAATTGCTATTATGTAACATCTATTTCTAGAACCATTATCATTGTGTCAATTCTAGACACAATGGGTTTTTTCATGTTTGGAGATAAATGTTGTCTCTTTTATAGGGATAACTTATGTTATGGTATGGAACATCTTAACAATGGTTTATATATGCTAGAACTTGATAACACAGTAATTGCAATCAATGTCAAAAAGAGCCAACATGACTCAAATATCACACACTTATGGAAACTTAGGCTTTGTCATGTAAATGGCAATCAATTTGAAAGATTGCATCAAGAAGGGTATCTAGACTTGATATAGTTAGAACTCAAAGTTGTATGTCAAGATTGTTTATAGGGAAATATGACCAAACCTCCTTTCTCATGAAAGGGAGAATGATCCAATGTAGTGCCGGAGTTAATACATACTGATTTATGTGGTCCATTTCTAGTAGAGGAATGAGGTTTATTTCTATATTTAATTACTTTTACCAATGAATATAGTAGGTATGAATACATCTGCTTAATGTGGTATAAGTCAGATTCCTTTTGGATATTTATGGCATACCAAAATGAAGTAGAAAACCAACATGGTAATTATATAAAATTACTCCACTCAGATAGAGGTGTAGAATTTCTTATCCAAGATTTCATTGATCACTTCAAGGAGTGGGGGATAGTATCTCAACTCAATTCTCCTTATACACAATAATGGAATGGTGTTAGAGAGAGGAGGAATAGAACCTTGCATGGCATGGTCAGGTCAATGATGAGTCATGCAACTCTTCCATTATCCTTTTGGGTATACGATTTTTAGGCTGCATCAGATACCCTTAACCGAGTACCAACTAAAGTTGCAGATGAGATTCTATATCAGTTTTAGTCTGGAATGAAACCACATCTAACGTACATACGTGTATGGGTGTGCAAGGAATTAGTCAGGACTTTACTAAGAGACAAATGAGCAACCAGATGCACTAAGTGAATAATTATTGGTAATCCTATGGAAACTAGAGGATACAACCTATATAACCCTTTAGATAGAAAAGTCATTGCGGCATGAAATGAATCATTTCGATAAAGAGAAAACTTTTCTATAAAGGGATCACATTTCAATTGGAAATAGTGGGATCAAGACTAACTTCTATGAAGTTAATGCTTTAGATGCACAAGAGCTGGTAGAGGAAAAATATCCCCAATAACATGTGGAAGAAGAAGTTGTTACATAGACACAAATATTGAGTAGGACTATGTGTTAGGTTAGAGAACCAGAGCATTATGATTTTATTGTCCCTGAGTCAGGTGACATATTATTCCTTGGGGATGATGAAACACTGACCTAAAAAGTAGTAGTATAAAAATAAGTAGCTTCTAAATGGAAAGATTCCATGAATTTTTAGATGGAGTCCATGTACCAATATCGCACTTGGATTTTGGCTGACACTCCTACTGATGTAAATCCCATTGGATGCAAATGGGTATTCAAGAAGAAGATGGACATAGATGGTGAGGTTAATAACATTAAATCATGATAGTTTGCAAAGGGTTTCAGAAAATGTCATGGAATTGACTATGATGAATCCTTCTCACCAGTAGCAATGATAAATTTCTTCAAAATATTTCTTGCAATAACATCTTTTCATGATTAAGAATTCTGGAAAATGGATGTCAAAACTGATTTTTTGATTAGTTTGTTGGTAGAAGAGGTATATATGACTCAACTAGAAGGGTTTTTTATGTCAACTAATAAAAATAAAGTATGTATGATGCAGATATTCATTAATGGATTGAAGCAGTCATAAAGAACATGGAATGTTCGTTTTGATGAAGCCATAAGAGATTTTGGTTTTGTCAAAAATGAAAGTGAGCCTTGTGTCTATAAAAAGGTTGAAGGGAATGTCATTTTATTCCAATTATTATATATAGATGACATATTAATTATGGAAAATGAGGTTCACGTCTTACAGTCATATAAGACATGGTTAAATTAATATGTTTCTCCATGAAAGACTTAGGTGAAGCTGCTTACATTCTAGGGATCAAGATCTATTGAGATTGATCTCAAAGGCTACATGGACTAAGTCAATGTACACATATTAACAAGTTACACTAAGGGTACAGTATGGAACAATCCATGAGAGGAATTATACCTATGCCACATGGTGTAAATATCTCCAAGAAAATGAGTCCACAAAATCATGAGGAGATTGAAATAATGAGTAGAGTGCCTTATGCTTCGGGAGTGGGTTCTATCTTGCATGAAATGATATGTACTAGGTTTGGTGTGGCCTTTTATTTAAGCATTTTGGGTAGATATCAAGCCAATCTAGGAGATCTGCATTGAAAAACTATTGAAACTATCCTAAATTACTTAAGGCGTACTAAGGATATGTTCATGGTGTTTGGAGGATAGGAGGAACTAGTAGTGAGGGGATACACTGATGCTAGTTTCTATATAGACCATGATGATATGAAATCACATTCATGCTTAATATTTTTCCTGAATGGTGTTATTGTGAGCTGGAGAAGCTCAATGCACGCTGTGGTTGGTGATTTTTCAGCAGAGTCCGAATATATTGCATCTTCCGATGGAGCAAAATAAGCATTATGGATATGCATATTTATCTCAGTCATTGGTGTTGTACCTAGCAGTGCGTACCCTATTCTAGTATATTGTGATAATACTATTGCATTGGTGCCGAACATGGAGACTAAGTCTCACAAGAGTACAAATCATATTATTCAGAAGCTTCATCTCTTGAAATATTTTACACAAAGAGGTGAAGTGTGAGTCATCAGATTGGCCAAAGAGGACAACGTGGAAGACTCCCTGACTAAATCCATTTCTCAGCAGAAGCATGATTTACATGTGAGAGCAATTGGATGGAAACCTATTAATATATTCATCTAGTACAAGTAGGAGTGTTGAATGTTAGTTCCCTAGACCCTAATTGTTTTGTACTTTGATTAGAGCAAAATGTATTCAGGTTTTTATAATACATGTGTTTATCAGGCCATAATAGTTCTGATACATATGCATCCAATTTTTTTATGATAATGTCTTTATATTACTAGTCGCTTCAAAGGGTTATAGTAGATCACATTCTATAATGAGAACCCTGAGATACCCTGATAGTATTCTTAGAGAAAATTCTTATAGTCTAGTTACATTATTCTGAAAGGACACAGATGATGTGTGACCATCAGGTTTTGGGTGCTCATAAGAATTGAGACTTCTTCTCATGATGTTCACACCTGATGATCTATAGTAGTTGAGATCATGAGGACAAACCCACATAATAGGAACACTACATGTTTCAGGTGTCATTAGTTGTTCCTATTTATGGAAATATGTAATGGTCATTAGAGTTGATATCATTGTTAATGGATGTCATTTAATTACTTACAGTTGATGCAATGTGAAAACCAATATGACAAAGTTGTGGCGAGGTAGTTTTTGTTAGTTACGTCATTAATGCCATGACATTGATCGAATGATCGAGAAAGGATTTTTCGCTTCTAAGTTCAGTATGAGATACCTCTGTCTCAGTTGATTAGGATGGTCGCACATTCATAACATTCGTGTCCATGGTAGTGGAATGTTAATACCGTCTAGGAAAATCAACAAATAAGATAATGAATGAAAACGAATGATGACACTCATGTGTTTTTTGTTTTATTGATAATGATGAAAATATTTTCCTATGAGAGACATACTTCCAACATGTCAGAGACTCTCAAAGTATTGCATGACCTTCACCTTTACAGTCAATGAGAAGACGACATCATAAGGCGTCACCAAATGTGACCATGGAAACTGATAGAAACGATACATAGAATATGATCTTATACCAAGTTCCCAAACAACACATAATTCCAGCAAGTGGCCATAATATCCTCTTATGACCAGTTTCCCCATACTGGAGATTTAACATAAACCCATGCTTCGAAGAGAATTCAAAAGACCTAGAGGCCTTCTTAGACAAAATCTAGATACTCATCCACACTAACAACCCCAAACTACTTACACCATTAATGATTTAGGTAACCTAAGAATCTAAGTTCTCTTTCAACCTTTTATGAGAACTCTCTCGCTATAAGAAGGTCCATAATATAAATAATGGAAATGGTGTATAATCAATCTCCCAATATCAGAAAAAATATTCCTTATATTGATTAAATTGATGATTTTCCAATGGAGAAACAATCCAGGTTTCAATTAAATCATGCACTAACTCTTATGGAGAATACCATATCCAATAAAAAACTCAAGGACCCAACAATATTGTTACATTGGTCAAATCGTTCCAAAAACTAGAACTTAACAGATAAGGGGATCAACCGTAAAATATACCCGATCTTTTGTTAGGAGATACCACTAACAAATCCTTCAACACAACATACCGCAAAAACAAAATCCCAAAACACGATCCAAAGGGAGGGGTTCATGGAATCAATACATCCCACAATATCAAAATTAAAAAACACTTAATACAAACCATCCAATACTTTTCATCGAGATATGATGTTTTCCTTCAAAAAAATTTCCTGGAAATAAATGGTTCAAATGTTAGCATAACAACGAATGGTACCTCATGTCCCTCACACATGCATGATTCTGGGCCACACCTAGAACCCTTATCATATATTTCCCAGCACTCATCCAGTAATTCCATTAACCATTCATTATCCCATATAACCCCATGCATGTGGTCCCTCATAGAAATACCAATGGTTAAATCAAAAATTCATTGCACCTTTCTAAACCAAAAAATCAACCAATACTTCCTTTTTTTGATAACCACTAACCACGAAATAAAAATTTCAATCATTCAAAGGAATACTCACTTTCAAGTCATATACATCAATTCTAAAACATCTTGTCCCATTAAAAACCCACTAAATAGTTTATAAAACTCTATTGGGAATACCTTTTCAAAACTAACTTTAACATAATTTTCTAAATTCAAAAGATGTGTAAACACACTATTTTCCATTTCAAAATAGTTCTAAAAAATAAGTTCCACCATTTCAAAAATCATACCATTGTTTATTTATTAGAAATCATTTCACAGTAACATTAGAATTTTTAAAACCATGTTTCTTTTTTGCATTAAAACAAAACATCCATAATTTAAAAACTAAAGGAAACAATACAATGTGATAGGAAAATAGTTTTAGTGGGTGACTTGGACACATGGTTGGTGTCAATACTCCAGTAACTTCATTATCACGAAGAGTTATTTTGGGAAATATCCCTCACTTCACATGGAATTCCAGGCCCTGCAAGCTCTCTAAGACTATTAACCCAACTCTCTTTTCATTTCCCCTAATCATCATCAAACCAAGAAAGCCAATGGAATCAGAAAAATCCCAACTGCCCCAGTCGACTTGAATCTCATCATCGGGTGTGCTAGCCAAGCACACTAACCATACCTGGAATGTCATGTATTGACAATCCAAATATCAAACTATCATGAATATTTCTTATATAACATGACCCAAAAGAGAGAACGATCCATCGATACTATTTTTTCACGAATCGAATATATCCACCATCTAAACCAACACCAATCCTAGCCCGTGATAATGCCCAAAGGGAATTACTAATCTCCACGGGCTAGCACATGTTCTTGGGAATGATAAAAAAATTGGGAATGATTTACCAATGATTATAAACCTAAAACAGCAATCAACCCCAATAAAAAGAATCTGTATTCTTTAAACAAAATCAAGTTTTATAAAATTTCATATTTAATTACACAATGTAAAACAATTCTCAAAGACAATTAAAAATGAAAAAAACTAGATATGACAACCCAATAACCTCCACATGTCAAGAAGCCCCACCCTTTATCCATCTCCACAACACTGCATCATGTTGGACCGCTAATACCAGAACCATGTGTACAAAATTTATACCCAAATTCACAACAACAAAATCACCAAGTCAATATAAAATCTAATGTTTATGTAGGGTGTGAGCTAAATCCCAGCTGTGTTCCACCACTAAGATATTACATGTGATAAACATTCATAGACGAAAATCATGCATGTTTTCAAAAAAATGAAATGCTACTTACAATTTCTATGAGATGAAACTTTAAAAATTAAAACAGTTTCAAGTGAGATATTTTAAAGAATAAATACATTTATTTAATATTAAAAAGTTACTAAAATTTATATCCAAACATACCATATGATGACGGTAAGAGTAAAGAATCTAATAAACACATGCAATAGAATATAACCCATATGAAATATCTCATTTTAGGGTCCTAGGTACCTCGTATCTCGGTAGGATTAACCATCAAAACCTCCGTTCTCATGCACGATTCACTAGTATGGAACATTCCCATAACCTAGTGGTCCCCAATAATCATCATTATCATTTTTTAGTTAGTCTTGTAAGAGTCAATCTTGATATGTGAAACAGATGCCAAACTCCACAAGATCACTAACATACTAGTAAACGTCCGCTTACCTAGAAACTCGAGTTTCCCTATTATTCTCAAACAAGTACTACAAACCATGAAATATAATTGTCACATGAAAATACAACTTCCAAATCACACATTCACATCTTCCCACTTGTCATTCAAATTTATATTTAAATTTAACTCACACCAAAATATCCCATGACATATTTTTCATAATTTCTCAATTCACAACATCCTTAAAAAATTTTATAAAATAATTCCCATGATTATAAACATCACATAAAATCCCACTAACATTTTAAATAATACCATTTTCATTAAAAAAATCATTTTTCACATCACACTCACACAGAACAGCCCATATCACATTCACATCACATTCACATTTCAGTAATTCCGTTAATAATTTTTATAAATCTTTTCCATGGGGATACACTTCACATGACATCCCCTTTTAAATTTAAAATTGACTATTTCAAAATATAAAAAATCCAAAATAGTTTTCCAATATGGTTTTACCTCTTACATAAATCATTAAACAATTCAAATTTTTCATTAAACAATTCTATGTACTATAACAATGATTTGCACATAAAACCCATTTCAAAACCATATTTAAAGGATAAAATCACACCAATACCAGTCTAAAATAGAATTTCCAGACCTAGAAATATTTAATAAACAACTCTCAAGTATTATAAAATAGTCTAAAAAAATACCACAAAAGATGCATATGAAAACACATACATTTTCATAAAACACTTAGATGATTCATAACAGGTGTTTACAAATAAAATCCATTCAAAAAACCTCTTTAAAACCTAACGTCACAACAAAAACCTTCCAAAGAATAATTTTATCCCAAACAATATTTTCAAAAACAATTTCATATGTTATAAAATACACCCAAACAATACCCCAAGAGTTACACATGAATGTCATAAAATTTCAAACAAAAATGCAACTATAAAATTAAATTCTTAACCAAATCAATCAGAAATAGATTTATCACCACACACAACATAATATGAATATAAAAAAATTGAGTAAATACGGAAATATAACTCATCATAAAATGGTTACACATGGAATCACATACCTTTTTGTATCGAAACCCTCAAAACATGGTGTGAAACATCAACCTCACCACCGCCGCACTACAAATGGGTAAAAAACAACCCAAAACTACAATATATGACAAAAAAGACAACAAATCAAACCCCAGGTTCGATCGCTAACTTTTGGAAATTTTATAACATCATGGATTGTGTAGAAACCCTAAGGAAAAAAAAAGAAACCAAGATGGAATCACATACCATGATCAATGTTGAAGAAACCACCCAAATTACCCAAAGTATGAACCTCCTCGAAACCAATACTTATAGGTAGGCTCCAATGAGGCTTAATAGGTAAATTGGGACTCAAATTTGTCTTAAATAGTGAAAATTGGATGTTTTATGAAAGAATAAATGTACATTCTCAAATCTGGATGATTTGAGAAACCCTGATAATATTCTCCCTAATATGAGATCCAAATGAGCTCTAATGTAATGAAATAGATAATTATAGTGAGAATATCATTTTTGGATTTTGGTGGGTGGTAGAATTACCTAATATCAGTACCACATTAATGAGATATTGAAAAAAAATTATACTTTAATGCAAGAAATAGGATTATGTGCTGGCCAAAAACCATATTAAAACCCCAAATATTTCATTAGTAAGGATTCATATGGGGTTAAAATTGATATTTTGGTTTTAATATACCACAGTATGACAATTTGTAAGTGAAATGGGTGAAAAATGATTAAAAAGATGGATTTATAAATGAAAATTTTTATTTTTCAATATGAAAATGGGCTCACATTTTTACTCAATTTTTGAAAAAATTCATTTTCCACCAAAATTAATGGGAATCCTCTAAACAATGAATGAATACAAATTGAATGAAAAATACCTTTAAAATAATTCATGCGTGTGGAAATAATGGAGGGTTATACTATAGATTATGTAGAGCCATTCCCTAATATAATAGTTGGATGACACTCAGATAAATGATAGGTTACTCAGGACCTATCCAACAGAAGTGTTCAACTATCGTTGTTGGGGATCCATACTCTGACTCTATAGGAGGGAACCACTTGGTTGATTGTTAGATGACTCATTCCATTTCATTATAATAGGTTGAAAATAATATAGTAGATATAAGACTCATATAATGTAACACCCCATGTAAATAAAGAATATGACATTTTTATATTTATCCCTTTTTTGAATAAAATTTTAATATTTATTTATAGGGAACTCTATTCTTGATGTCTTACCCAATACGCAACAACGAGTTCCTTTGAAATCGTACGTTGCACTCTAACAATAAAATAAAATTATTTTAAATGTTAGTTAACATGTAGCCGTTGTATTGGCGGGAATGAATAGAAATAACTAAAATATGATTATATATGTTTGTTAAATGTTTTTACATTTATCCAATAAAGGATAAAGTCTTAAAATATGAAAAGAATTCATTTTTAGGCTTATATACTCTAATTTTCACTAAAGGTCCACTTATCAACTGTTGATGGTGAACCATCATTAAATATAGTTTTGGTCACTCTTATTCATTATATTGGACCAAATAAAACTCTTCTTTAGAATCGGGACATCAAAAATCACTTTGTGTAAATTTTTGGTATTTTTCCGATAAAGATCATTTTTAATGAATAGTGAAAAATGTTGTATTATAATTCAAAACCGCTATTTAATCTAATTTATTTATATTATTAGATTATCTTTTGAATTGGATTCAAAGTGAAATTAGAATATATTGTTACCATTTAATCCAACAGTGGTCGTTGGAATTAATTTCATCTTGAAATTGGACTTAAACTAGTGTCAATCTTTTGATACTTATTGTTTCATAAAAACACGCTATTTGCTCTGACAGCAGGAATTAATTATTAAATTAATTAATGTAACATATATTTTTTGAATTTTGTAAAATAGACATCATTTTTGAATTCGGAATATCTAATATAGCCTAGGGTAAATTTTTGGTAATTTTCTGAATAACTTCAATTTTTGATGAATAGTGAAACCACTAAGTGGTAGTTAAAGAAACTGATTTTTCATTTAAATTAAACATTACCACTTCTGTGATTCAAATTTCAAAAATCCTACATATATGTTTGTCATTAAGAAGTAAAATGTGGTTTAATGGGATTAAAATAATTTTTTTGGTATATAGTAACTTTTAAGTTTATTAATCGCGATTAGAGGCAATTAGTGTAATTTAAGGTAAAAATAATGTTTTAATAATATGAAAAGACGATGAAACATGTACTACCCTCATTGGATATGTCATGGCCGACCATGAAAATACATGGGTCATCTTGGGAACCCAATGGATCCACTTTGGTAGGAAAATTACATTAATACCTTTTTATTTAATGTCAAAATTAAAATGTCACAAACATGTGTTGTTTTTCTAAAATAATTTTTATATGGGGTTATACAAGACAGATTTTTGACTATAAATATACATAGGAAAGATAAAAATCATTCATAAATCATAGTACTCTTTTATAATTTTTAGACTTTAACTAAATTAAATTATTTATGACACCATGATGATGCAGCGATTACCTCTTTATTTAACGATTTAAATAAAATGAAATGATAATGTAAAATCTAAGACCTACACATGTCCAAAACCTACTGGATGATTGGATTTAGACCCCTTATCACCTTTTCCTAGAAACACATCAATGTGGGACATTTAAAATCCGAAACTATTTCTAAAATAAAGTATCATTTCCTTACTTTCCAAGAGTACCCCTCCTCTCCTCTTATAAAAGGCCCCCACCTCTACCTCCTTTCCCACACCTCTCAAGCCTTTGTCTCGGCCAACCCTAGCCCATTATTCCTCTCCAAATCACTCTCTTACTCCTAGAAGCCTCAATTGGGGCAGAAGTAATCCCAAGGAAGCCTTTGAGCTCAAATCAAAAAGAGTTACCCGGTTTAAAGGTAGTGTCTTCTCTTGTGTTCTTTTGTTTTATTTTGCTTCTCCACCCTCCTAAACTCTTTTTATTATTTTCTATTGTTACAACTATAGTATCTTAAATATACTAGGATATTTTTATATGAATAATTCTAGCTACACTTACACACACCTACATCTAATGGTTAAAGAACTTACTGTTTCTTTGGATGGAAAATTTCTGCTTCACGAAACGATGATTGTTCAACACTCATATAACACCATCAAAGGTGGACATTAAGATGTCACTATATTTATATATGATATATAATATGTTTATTTTTTACTTACGCTTTTGTATTTTTCTTTTGTGGCATACCTTTTTGGTTTCCATTGTTGGTCATCACGATAATTTCATATTAGGAATTCCGGACTATCGCCCCCTCAAAGTGATTTGATTCGTTAATGCCATATGTGGGATGTATAAAGGATGGATTTAAAGTTATTATATATTATGTATGTTAAATATAAATTATGAATATAATTCTGAAATTAAAATATACATAACTCTCATTTGGTTATAATTCCATTAATATTACATAGAAATGAAAGTAGCATTCATGCGTACGTATGTCTTACCGTCTCCATGAACGGTGAATTTCATTTCTTACCACTACATGATTATATAATATTATAAATAATTTTATATTAGGGATATATATGATATATATGATATACAAATCTTGAATATCATTATGTATATAATGAACCTTTGACCACACGAACAACATGTAATAGTATAAAGCCCACATTAGTCTTAAGAACCAAATATCGACAAAACAAACATTATTAACATAAATGATTACATAATGCTTATAACATGGAAATAAGTGATATAAAAGGAATAATGAAATTTAAAAAGGTTCTTAAGAAAGTGGAAACTAACTCAAGTTTATTATTCAGGACGTTAAAGAACGATCGAGTCAAGTCGGACCCGAGGTAAGGGATCCTACCCCTCTCTTTCTTATTAAGTACACTCTTTTATGTCATTCCTTTTAAGCTCGTATTTCTTATGATTGGGATGTTCTTTTATATTACTCCTAATTTACTTTTTATTTTCATATGATGAGGGACCATATTTTCTCTCACCAACCCATTTTAGAAGTTTTGAGTGGCACCGTTAGGCTGTCGAATATTCATAAGAGATATAACCCCTCTCTTTCTTTTTAAGTACTCTCCATTATGTCACTTCTATTAAGCTCTTATTTGTTATGATGGGGTGTGTTATTTTATATTCCTCAATCTGTACATTTTATTTAAATATTATTATATATCCTATTTGATCTCATCAATCCATTTTTTGATGTTTTAAGTGGTGTCGTAAGGCTGCCAAGTTTTCATAAGGGATTTTTCATCTCACATTTACTCCCGGGAGATTTATGCTACATTTTCAACCATTTCCTTTGATTGGTGTATGTAATTCCCATTATTATACTCTTTGTGTAATATAATTTCATTTATGGGTATTTAAATATTCATTTTATGACCCTTCTTCAATGGGGTGTACGTTTCGAAAGTCACCCAAGTCGGTAAGGGAACCTTTCACCATCCTTTTTTAAAAGACTTCTTTTGTTATGTCTATTAATTCACATACTATTATGTTGTGATATGTTCTTCTATGTCCTTATTGATGTAAATTTTATGTCCAAGTGATGAGATACCATTGTATCTCTCATCAACTCTTTTTCTTAATTTTGAAGTGACGTCGTTAGGGTGTCGAATTTTTGCAAAGGAACTTCTTAACCCAATTTTGATTCTTTGGTATAAACTTGTACTCCTTGAATATGCCATTCTATGAATTTGTGTGAATGAACTCTGATTGTTTTACACATAATATCCACTTATATTTTGTGAATTCGTTTGTCACACATAATTATGACATTGATTTATCCTTAATCCAAGGATATCGTATTTGTAAGGGACTTTGTCTCAATCTCATTTCATTGTGGCATATTTCTTTTTATACACAACATTCTTTTATAAAGTGTATAAAACCCTTTGAATTTTACTTTCATACAAAAGGAATATTTTTCTACGAAGCGTTTTACTAAACGGAAAAAAGGAATTTTTCTTTTAACGTACGCGGTGACAACGACCATTTTCCGGCGCCGCGAGTGTTATATGGTCTTTGGATTCCTCAACAAGCCATAATGTTTTAAAAAAATTAAATACCATATACTCTTTTATGTATGTTGGTATTGAATAGGGTTTTTATAATGGATTTTTTTATGTCAATATATTTAAGTGATATATTGTGATTCAAATATGGAAATGTTTTATTTCCTTTATAATTGTTATGATTTTATAATGGTACATGGACATTTGACGGGTGGTTATGTGATAAACCATATGACAGGTGGTGTCATGAATACCAGGATGGGTGGTTACGTTATAACCTCCAATGCATTGGGTATGGAAGCCGGCCATATGGCTATTCCATTACGTATGTGTGGAGGTCGACCATATGGTTCTTCCATTTAAGTATGTTTATGTCCCAAGTTACCTTTATATGGTATGTGTTCTTTATATGGGTTTATGGAAATATTTTGGTTACAAAAGGGTATGTAATGATAATTTAATCAGTGAAGAGTTTTTACTACTTCCTAAAGGTGAAAGGTATTACATTGATAAAGTATGCATGGTTTACTTGTTGCTTTTAAAAACTAACAGTTTTCATTCTTTGTTTATCCCTTGATGAGATATTTATGCTCACCTCATGTTTTTTTTGAAATGTTTTTCATGGGAATTAATGTGGAATAGGGTCAAGGATGGGATCAAGGGATTGTCATGCTATCTAATACATGGAATTAGACATGTTTCTTTTTATGATTTTTTATTTTATGGAAATTTAGTAGAAGTGACTACTTTATAATATTTTGAGATGTAATATTTATGTCCTAATTCTCTAAAACTCAAAACCTGAAAATATCCTCAATGTTAATTACTCAATTGATTCAATATAAAGTAAGGTTTAAGTCTGGGGCCTTATAGTTGGTATCAGAGGTCGATTTAGATAACTTTAGAGGTTAGGGTATTGTCTAAGAATAAGTGACATTGCCATAATGGTTAGGATTTCAGAAAGAGTCTTAGTTATAGATAATGTGAATGAGTAAGTATATCTTAGCCTTTATATTATTCATTAGTACATTATGTTTTTGTTTATATACTCACACTGACCTTTTTGGTTTTAGTAAATGGATGAATTTAGCAGGCACCAAAGTAACAGTGGATGTGAAAGAAACTGTGACAGGTTTCTGAGCGAGTAACTGAATGATATGGGAGCTGCAATGAGAACTCTTATGTTTATCCTTAACCGACTATCTAGAGTCATGATTGACCACCTAAACCTTGGTGATTTCTATAAGGAATCATATATGCGAGAAACAAATCCCTACGGAACTAAAGGTAATAATCATAAATGTATGTGTGTTCAAAAACCAATGTGTCAAAGATGTGGAAAGAAACACCTAGGAAAATGTTTCAAATAGAAAAAAATATGCTATAGATGTGGAAATGAAGGTCATAAAGTAATAACCTACAATGGAAAAAGGAAGCATCCAGTTGACTCGAGGAAAGGGAAAGAAGTTCTTTCTGAGGGATCAATTGAATGTTTTAAATGTGGTGTGCATTGTCATTATGAAAACACATGTCCTATGAAGATGATTCGGGAATGGGATCACCAAGATCGTACAAATAGTTGTTTACCAATAACTAATGCCATTCCGATTGAGGATGAAGAAACTGACAATGACCAGTCAATGGTATGGATTATTTCATAACATTTTTTTCTTATATTGGAATCATAGGATATGATTCATGATTTTGTTTGTAGGAAAGAAGTATTTTAGAATAAGTTGTAAAGGTATGGTTAATGGGTCATGAATAATGTTGAATGAATAAGAAGTCAACATATAAGGGCATCAAGAGTTATGGTGAAATTCTTAAGAGTATTAAGTCTCTTTTGATGATGGGGTTACATTAAGAAGACTTTTTATAGTATGTGTAACCCTGATGTTTGATATATGAAAATTTTATTCAAGGAATAATTATCTATTCTTTTGTGGAAGTAGTTATAAAGAACCATTTGGGTTTATATGATCCTTACATTTGATGTAGTTATGGGTTACTATATGTTATGATGGAAAGTGAAAGGAATGCGATAAAATTGAGGTTAAATTATGTTATTGTTATTTTTGATGATTTTATCTCCTTTTGGGGAATGATTTGAGAATTATATTGTTTGGAAATAGGACAACACGCTGACCGTGTGACAACCTGTTGCGTCTGACAACGATGTGGGAATCGAACCCACAACAAATGTGTGACTTGTATTTATCGCCTACCACTGGACTACATGAAGTCCCTGGTTAGTTTCACTGACGCTTTTTAGTTCGATGCTTTTATGAATTAAGAGTAACTTTATTTTGGGTTATCTATGGAAATTTATTAACCTATCATAGAGGATATGTGATTAGGTTAGTTAATTTTCAATACGAGATGTTAAGAGCAACTGATATTGTATGGAGATAAACATTATGATTTAACATGGAAGCCTATGTGACTAAATCCTTCAAATATTTGGGTTTCAATATTAGTTTGGTTTACATTGAATAATTTTATGGACAAATTGTTTATTGAATGGTCCTCATTGAACTTTGGGTTTTGTTGGACATAATTTGGAGATTAAGAATATATTTTCTTTTTATAAAGGGTTATCCTTATCTGGATTATTTGATCTTGTACTAACCATTTTGGTTTTGGTTTTGGTTAAAGTATAAAGACATGGGAATTATATAGTTCTCTTTTGTGGATTAGGTGATTCTCTAGTAGTTGATTATAGTACTCCTAATGTGAACAAGTCTTCCTAAATACTCGTCTTTTGGAGAAAATATGAGTTTGTGTAAGAAATCTAATAAAATTTGAAAGACGACATGACAAGTAATTATGTTTCCTTATGAATAAATTCCTCAATAAAAAGTAACTTAAAACAAAAATGTTGTCTATTAACTTTTCCTACAGGGGAATCTGATACCTTTTAACCCATCACAAGTTTGTGATTTTCTTGTGGTTAACTTTCTCCTAAACATTTTTTCTATCACTCTCCATTAGAACATGACTTTATGTTTTCTCCTCTATGTCCATGTTTTCTTACATGGAATCATAGTGTGGGTTAACTCGCGTGTCCTATGTAATTCTCTTTTATTCTTTTAAAGTGATTGTTTTACCGACTCTTGTTCCAATGTGGGACTTTCAATGAATTTTCCAAGCCTAATTTTAAAATTGTGAGGATGCAATTCCCAAAAGGGGGGAAGGATTTAACACCCCATGTAAATAAAGAATATGAAATTATTATATTTATCCATTTTTTGAATAAAATGTTAATATTAATTTAAAGGGTACTCTATGCTTGACGGCTTACCCAATACACAACAACAAGTTCCTTTGAAATATTACGTTGTGCTCTAAAAAAATTATTTAAATGATAGTTAACACGTAGCCTTTGTATTGTCGGGAATGAATATAAATAACTAAAATATGATTATATATGTTTGTTAAATGTTTTCACATTTATCAAATAAAGGAGAATGTCTTAAAATACGAAAATAATTCAATTTTAGGCATATATACTCTAATTTTCACTAAAGGTCCACTTATCAACTTTTGATGGTGAACCATAATAAAATATAGTTTTGGTCACTCTTATACATTCTATTGGACCAAATAAAAATCTCATTAGATTCGGGACATCAAAATTAACATTGTAGGAATTTTTGGTATTTTTCCGATAAAGATCATTTTTTAATGAATAGTGAAAATGATGTATTTTAATTCAAAACCTCTTTTTAATCTAAATTATTTATATGATTAAATTATCTTTTGAAATGGTTTCAAAGTGAAATTAGAATATATTTTTACCATTTAATCCAATAGTGGTCATTCGAATTAATTTCATCATTAAATTGAACTTAAACTACTGTCAATCTTTTGATACTTATTGTTTCATAAGAACACGCTATTTGCTCTGAAAGTGGGAATTAATTATTAAATTAAATAATGTAACTTATATGTTTTGAATTTTGTAAAATAGACATCATTTTTTAATTCGGAATATCAAATATATCGTGGGGTAAATTTTTGGTAATTTTCTGAAAAACATCAATTTTTGATGAATAGTGAAACCACTAAGTGGTAGTTAAAGAAACTGATTTTTCGTTTAAATTAAAATTTACCACTTATGTGATTTGAATTTCAAAAATCCAACATAAATGGATGTCATTAATAAATAAAATGTGGTTCAACGGGATTAAAATAATTTTTTGGTGAATAGTAACTTTTAATTTTATTAATCGCGATTAGAGGTAATTAGTGTAATTTAATGTAAAAATAAAGTTTTAATAATATGAAAAGAAATATACACATGTACTACCCTCATTGGATGTGTCATGGCCGACCAAGAAACTCCATGGGTCAACTTGGGGACCCCATGGAACCACTTTGGTGGGAAAATGACATTAATACCTTTTTATTTATTGTTAAGATTAAAATGTCACAAACATGTGTTGTTTTAATAAACCAATTCTTATATGGGGTTATACAAGTCATATTTTTAACTATAAATATTCATTGGAAATCTTAAAATATTTCATAAATCATAGTATTTTTTAATAATTTTTAGACATTATCTAAATTAAATTATTTATGACACCATGATGATGCAGCGATTACCTCATTATTTAACGATCTAAATAAAATAGAAAGATAATGTAATATCTAAGACATAAACATGTCCAAAAACTATTTGATGATTGTATTTCAAATCCTTATCACCTTATCCTCGAAACAAATCAATGTGGGACATTTAAAATCTGAAACTCATTCTAAAATGAAGTAACATTTCCTTACTGTCCAAGAGTGCCCCTCCTCTCCTCTTATAAAAGGCCCCCAACTCTACCTCCTTACCGACACCACTCAAGCCTTTTTATCGGCCAACACCTGCCCATTTCTTCTCTCCAAATCACTCTCTTACTCCTAGAAGCCTCAATTTTGTCAGAAGTCTTCCCAAGGAAGCCACTGATCTCAAATCAAAAAGAGTTACCCGATTTAAAGGTAGTGTCTTCTCTTGTGTTCTTTTGTTTTCTTTTGCTTCTCCACCCCCATAAACTCTTTTTATTCTTTTATTTTGTAACAAATATAGTATATTAAATATACTAGGATGTTTTTATAATAATAATTCTAGCTACAATTACCCACACCTACAGCTAATGGTTAAAGAACATATTGTTTTTCTGGATGGAGAATTTCTGCCTCACGAAACAATGATTGTTTAACACTCATATAACACCTTAAAAGGTGGCCATTAAGATGTAACTATATTTATATATGATATATAATATGTTAATGTTTTACTTATCTTTATGTATTTTTCTTTTGTGTCATACCATTATGGTTTCCATTGTGGTTAAACACGATACTTTCATTTTAGGAAGTGCGGACTACCGCCCCCTCAAAGTGATTTGATTCGTTAATGCCATATGTGGGATGTATAAAGGATGGATTTAAAGTTATTATATATTATTTATTTTACATATAAATGATGAAGATAAATATGGAATTAAAATATACATAACTCTAATTTGGTTTTAATTCCATTAATATGACATAGAAATGAAGGTAGTGTTCATGCGTACGTACGGCTTACCGTCTCCATGAACGGTGCATTTCATTTCTTATCTCTAAATAATTATGTAATAGTATAAATACTTGTATATTCTGGATATATATAATATATATGATATCAAAATAATGAATATCATTCTGGAAATAATGAACCTTTGACCATAAGAAGAACATGAAATATTAAGAAGTCCACTTTCGACTTAAGAACCAAATATCGACAAAACAAACATTATTAACTTAAATGATTACATAATTCTTATAACATGAAAATAAGTGATATTAAATGAATAATGAACATGAAAAAGGTTCTTAATCAAGTGGAAATTAACTCAAGTTTATTATTCAAGACGTTAAATAACGATCGAGTCAAGTCGGACACGATGTAAGGGATCCGACCTCTCTCTTTCTTATTAAGTACACTCTTTTATGTCATTCATTTTAAGCACATATTTCTTTTGATTGGGATGATATTTTATATTACTCCTACTGTTCATTTTATTTTCATATAATGGGGGACCCTATTTTATCTCACCAACCCATTTTGGAAGTTTTGAGTGGCGCCGTTAGGCTGTCGAATTTTCGTAAGAGATCTAACCTCTCTCTTTCTTTTTAAGTAATCTCGTTTATGTAACATCTTTTAAGCTCCTCTTTGTTATTATGGGGTATGTTCTGTTATATTCCTCATGTTTTAAATTTTATTTTAATATGATGATAGACCCTATTTGATCTCATCAATCCATTTTTTGAAGTATTAAGTGGCGTCATTAGGCTGCCAAGTTTTCGTAAGAGATTTTTCATCTCACTTTTATTCCCGGGAAATTTATGCTACATTTTCCACCATTTCCTCTGATTGGTTTATGTACATCCAATTATTATACACTTTTTTGTAATATAATTTCATTTATGGGTATTTTCATATTAATTGTATGACCCTTCTTCAATGGGGTGTACGTTTCGAAAGTTACCTAAGTCGGTAATGGAACCTTTCAACCTCGTTTTTTAAGAGACTTCTTTTGTAATGTATTTTAATTCAAATACTATTATGTTGGGATATGTTCTTCTATATCCTTATTGATTTAAATTTTATTTCCAATTGATGAGATTCCATTTTCTCTCTCATCATCTCTTTTTCTTAATTTTGAAGCGACACTGTTAGGGTGTCGAATTTTTGCAAGGGAACTTCTTAACCCAATTTTGATTCTTTGGGATAAAATTATACTCCTTGAATATGTCATTCTATGAATATGTGTGAATGAAATCTGATTGTTTTACACTTAATATCTACTTATATTTTTTGAATTCGTTTGTCACACATAATTATGTCATTGATTTGTCCTTAATCCAGGGATACCATATTTGTAAGGGATTTCGTCTCAATCTCCTTTCATTGAGGCATATTTTGTTTTATACACAACTTTCTTTTATAAGGTGTATAACCCCATTGGAGTTTAATTTTATAAAAAATGAATCCTTTTCTATGAAGTGTTTTACTAAAAGTCACAAAGGAATTTTTCTTTTAACGTACGCGGTGACAAGGACCCTTTTCCACTACCGCGAGTATTGTTTGGTCTTTGGATTCCTCAACAAGCCATAATGTTTTTAAAATAATATAAATACCATATACTCTTTTATGTATTTTTATGTTGAAAAGGGTTTTTATAATGGGTTTTTTTATGTCAATATATTTATGTGATATATTGTGATTGAAATTTGGAAATGTTTTATTTCCTTTATGATTATTATGATTTTATAATGGTACTTGGACATTTGACCGGTGGTTACGTGATAAACCATGTGATGGGTAGTGCCGTGAATACCAGGTTGGGTGGTTAGATTATAACCTCCAATGCATTGGGTATGGAAGTCAGTCGTATGGCTATTCTATTAAGTATGTGTGGAAGTCAACTGTATGATTATTCCATTTAAGTATGTTTATGTCCCAAGTTACCTTTATATGTTATGTGTTCTTTATATGGGTTTTATGGTAATATTTTGCTTACAAAAGGTAAGTAATGTTATTTTATTCAGTGAAGATTTTTTACTACTTCCTAAAGGTGAAATGTATTAATTTGATAAAGTATACATGGTTTACTTGTTGCTTTGAAAAACTAACAGTTTTCATTCTTTGTGTATCCCTTGCTGAGCTTTTTATGCTCACCCCAAGTTTTTTTTGAAATTTTTTTCATAGGACATAATGTGGAAGAGGGTCAAGGATGGAATAAAGGGAAAGTCATGCTATCTAATACATGGATCTAGACATGTTTCTTTTTATGAGTTCTTATTTTATGGAAATTTAGTAGAAGTGACTACTTTGTAATCTTTTGAGATGTAATAGTTATGTCCTAATTCTCTAAAAATCTAAACCTGAAAAAATAATCAATGTGAATTACTCATTTAATTCAATATTAAGTAAGGTTTAAGTCTGGGGACTTATATACAAGGTCCAAAAGGAGGGTTCCATTATGAAATAGAAAGAGGAAACACGCCCAGCCAAGCTTGTGGGTTCCACTCTAATTGCCATGGTGATCCTACCTAATCACTTCCATTTTAACGTGTTTCCTAAAGGAAATTACAACACAAAACATCTGTGATCATATATTTAAATACACTAAAGATTCTAAGATAATATTCTATGTGAAAAACACTCAAGATAGTATACTCAGAAGATGAAATTAGATTCCAAATAGAGGTTATATGAGAGTTCACAGTTCCTCAAAAAAGAAGGGGTGCATCGTGCGTATGGGTACCCACACCCAATAGGGTTCCCATTATATTCCATGTAGTTTCCTTTCAACTACGGGGCTCTCTAACCAAGTATATATACATGGAGTACCTTATCCATGCGGGGTTAATTCCCATGCTCATGGTAGTGTCTTTTTATGTATACCCATATCCATGTACTTCAGTGCACAGTGTGTCCTCCTGCATGAGGTCATACCCATGTTCTCCTCAATATGGAATATCTACCAAGGGAGTGATTTATATGATGTTTCCCAACCACATATTATTTCATTCTTATAATTATGATGAAACCTGGCTCTATGGGACCTTGTTGAGCACATTGTGTTTTTCTGAACTACATATCTTGTAGTCAATTTTTTTCTCAAAATTACATATCCATTTCCATGATTCATGATCATTTTTATCATTCTTCAAATATCACATCCATTCTCCATTAAATCAAAGTTGAATCCCATGATATTATTCCAGTCATCTAATTGTTATAAAATAATTTATATTTTTTCTATCATTTCCCACATACACCGTGTATGTATCATGTTTCCCTCCATCTTTGATTGGATTAAATTTTAGAAAATTGATCACCAAAAACATGAATTTACTAAAAATATATATTTTTTCTCACTTCAATTTTCCAATGTGAATCATCATGATTATAGGGGTTCAATTGGGCTTGGTTCTATATAGAAGTGTCAAACTGACACCTCATAGTCTTATTTGTAAAGAATAAGTTGACACATTTAGAAAAAACAAATCAATAAATTTGAATGATAATTGTATAAGCCTTTTGGTAAATGGACAAAATCTCAGTTTCTATTATCATTAAAAATGGTCAATAAATTAAAATTGGGAGACATGAATATATAGAGTCTTCTAATTAATTAATATTAATAAATAAAATAATCCTCATCAAATTAATTACTCAAATACCAAAGAAACCAAAAATTGATGAGCACTACAACTTTTTGTACTATTCATTGATGAAGAATGTTCTCAACAAAGAAGAAAATGAGATTCCTAAATATAATCTTCTCAATATTATTTGATAAAATGTATTTTTAACATCTTATTCTGATTCACCAACTTGTCTTGGAATGAAATCCACATAATTCTCTGATGGACTACACTACTAAAACAGGATGATCATCATAATGACATATTTAAATATGAATTCAAAATTAGGATAAAAATTTAATAAAAAAATTATTAATTTAAATAACTAAACTCACACTCTTACATTAACTTTAACTAAACGCCTCGTGCCAAATTATTTTTGGACGTGCCTAAGGAAAAACACTCATTTTGGACTCAGTTATGGTATGATATTTCTGATCTACGACATTCTTAAATATTTATACAATTTTATTTAAAAGTATGTGCATGTGTAATAATAAATATATGTAGTGTTTTTAAAAAAAAATAATTCTGGTAACACAAGGAATTATAATCGCACTTCATCACATTGCCTAAATATGAAAAATATATCTAGAAATATTTCAATGTCATGCAAAAAATGGTCTCTATATTTGGAGTCCCTCATTTGTTTTGTTTTCGATACCATATTATTGAAATTAATTAAATGGTGATATTATGCTTATGATTCTACATGATAATTTTCTTAATATTAATAAAATAATTATATAAACTACACTAAAAATATGATATGGGTTTTATGAGGTATAGTTAATCCATTCATAAACTAATATCTAATTAAACCAGTGGTAAATGAATTAGATATGGATACAGTATCCTACCGAAAATATTTGATAGAGAAGGATTAAAAATAATAGATTATATAATTATTCCCAAAGGTTTTTTAATTAATCATTCAATACGATCTATTTTTTGGTTATTAAATATTCATATAAAAAATATAATATATTGAATAATATGATGAACTAAAAAAAGGTATTTACAGATGTTAAAAATTGATCAAGTGTACCACACATCACATTATTATAATGATCAACCTATGTAGCAGTGATTTTCAATTCCCAAAATTGTTAAACCTATTTAATAGGATTATAGGAATAATTTTCTTCATTGTCCCATTTGTTTTGGAATTTATTTTAGTATTAAATATTATCCTTACTCATGAATCATTTTTTTCAGTTTGATCATTAGTTTGGACCTTATCAAAATCTTAAGTGTTTAAAAATGATTTTTGTATTAATCAATTGTTTTGGGAATGCTTCCATGAATATCCCCCCTTGATGTACCTCCTTGTTTCCTTTATAAAATTTCTAGAGTTCTTTCTCCCATCACATTTATGAGTAGAGGTTGAAATCTCTTCCACCATGTTAAATACAATCATGGAATCATTTTTATTCAGCCTTACTTTTTCCCTCTCTATAATAATAGTAAACTATGGATTCCATCTACAATATTAGAATACATAAATTAACATTCATATAGATTCCAAATTCTATTAAGTATAATAAATTTTAAAGACATGATTTTTATATATTTATTAAACAATTGATTTCAGTTTATGGATTATAGATTAAATAAGATTTGTATCATTAAGTCATGTTGATGTTTTCAATAAATGGTCCGATGGATTAATCCTTCTTTTTAAGCTCAATTAATTTTCACTTTAAATTTATGTGATGATATTTTAGAAAACAATTAAAATAATAATAGGTTCTTAAATTATTTCATACATATATAGTATACTTATTCATTCATCATTTTATTCTCAATAATAGTTCAACATTAGTCATCCTCACCATCGAAATGGAAAAAAACCAAAAAATCATCTCTTGTTAGGAAAACAAAATATTATAATATAAAATTTTCATTATATATATACATTACATAAAGAAATACAGTTTTTAGTGTCATATAAATCAGTTAGATATTTCGTAATGACATTCTAAAAAATATATTCTACCTTAATGGTGGGTTCAATATATAAATTATGTTCTTGTTATTATACAAATATTTATATTATTGATTTAGAATTTATTTATTTAAATAAACTCCATAACCCATTCCATTAGTTTTTATATTGTGTAAATGAGTATATTGTCCTTCACACCCATTGTTAACTTGATTCCTTCTAGTTGGAAAATTACTTAGTAAATAGTCATCATTAGTAATGAAAAGTTAACATTGTGATGGAAAAACTAAACAGAGTGAAACGTTAATGAAATTTATTATTTTACATTATATTATTAGTTCATAATTAATTAAATCAAACCATATCATTAATCATTTAATAGTAGGTTTTTATCACTTCTTTACAAAATCAATCAATTATATGAGGAAATAAATAATTTAAAATGGTTTATAAAGGGTGTGAGGAGAACAAAATATTATCCCTTGGAGTGGCATGCTTTTTTTTGAAATTATTCATCTTTTTCATCCATTACTACATGGTTTATTTAATACTAAGTTATTTTAATTCAGGTTTATTACCCCAATTTAAAACTATATCGAATACCATATCGGATTTTTAGTTACAAAAAGTTATGAGGTCATGTAATTAGTAAGGGTTTAATATATATTTTATATATATTTATATCATAATAATTATTACACTAAAGAGTATAAATTAAATATTAAAAAATACTGAGTTATAACCATAAAACAGATGTGAGATTTAAATTACATGGAATATGAACTTCAAGACACCAAATATCAACAAGGAAACATAATTTCTATAAAATTTCATAGAAGTATTTAAGGTAATCCTTGAAAAATGGAATCCTAATATTAAAATTAATAATCATCCATTAACTATGTAATAAAAATTATTAGAGAGAAGCATTACATTCATGAGACACATCTGGAGAACATAGAAACATAATGAACAACATCATTTAAATATGGATCTTAAATTTATACCTTGAACATTTCCTTCATGAGAAACATAAACCGTACCCAAGAATATATTTAACTAATGTATAATTGTGAATATAACATGTCTTGATATATAATATTTTAACCAATTAATTGGGTGGTAATATAGGAGCCCACTAGTCAATCATCCTTACTTATACGTTCTATAAAAAACAATCAGTTTTATCATCATTATGAATTCGTGGTAATAAAAGGGATTTCATAAAATATCCAAAATGTGAATAATTTAACATCTATAAATATCCCATTGAGATAATATGGTGTTCTTAAAAATAAAAGGGTTAATTAGTAACGTTTCACAATAAACAAATTTAAATAAAATGGTTGTTATAGAACTTAAATATTGTATAAAATGAAATTATTAATTTAATGGTGGAACCCAAAAACATGGTCATCCAAAAATAATTCCATAATTTTAAAAAATATTATATGAAACATGAAACATAAATTTTTTATAGGTATATAATTTTTAGTGTAATAAAATATAAATGATTAAAAGATATATTAGAAAACATTATACATTCATCATTGTAAAAGTCCTAGTTACTTGTATTTTTTGGAAAACTATCTCCATTGGTTTTTGGAATAATTAAAAAAATTCATTCAAAAAAAATTTGTTCAAAATATCATTTCCTGTAAAAGAAAAATTGATTATCACTTAAATTTAATTTTCTTAAATAATTCAGTAAAATATGAAATTATATAAATCATGGAATTGATGTTATGTTACAAAGATTATTTTCATTAAAAATTATTTCCCCAAAGGTAATCTTACCTATTCTATAATATAGATAAACATAACAATTAACTATTTTAGTTTCTTATTCCTATATATTTCCATTTAGATAATTTATTTATTATTATTAACATTATGTAAAAGATTACATTAATACATTTTCAACATCACATTTTTTAATCTTGATTGTGTTGAACTAAATTCATATATGAAGTGATGATCTTCCTTTGTAAATAAAAGATCATAACATAAAAATCATAAATGATTTTGAAATTTATATTTTATTAAGAATTATAATTTTATAATTCTGTTAAATTATAGTTTTTTTAGGTTTTATAAATTTGAAAATGGTCATAAACTTGTATTAGGTATTTACCTATATCGATAAGATGCATTATAATAATAATAATAAATTTTCAAGTTATAAAAAACAATGAATTTTAACAATACATATATTACATACATATTTACATTGTATAAACAGAAATTATTAAATAAATCTATTATTTTTTTGATGTGATGAAAATTGATACCATTGTTCATGGATGTAGTAGATTTCACAACACACAATTCACGTTTTCATTTATCATAATGGAAATGGGGAGGGTGGTTATTGCTAGTTTCAGCATTATGGTATCTTATATATAAAAAAGTGATATAATTATAATCATTTTAAGTGATTAAAAAATATATAGAGAATAAATTCATGTAATTAAAAATAAAGATTTAATATGGGTTTGAAACTTATACCTCTCTTCCTGGCTTATCTCCGTTGTGGAGGTCATTAAATATTTTAGTGGTTGTATTTTGATAAGATAATAATATCGTTATTGATTTTAGATGTCAAAATAGGAAGGTTAGAATAGTATGGGATGAATTTAAAAGGTTTATATGAGGTAAATTGAAAAGATTAGTTCCCATTTAATAAGTGAAATAGAGTTAATTTCATATAAAAAAATCCAAAAATAATCAATAAATAAAATTCAAAATCAAAGAATTATTAAAATAAAATTGAGAAAAAACTGAGTGGGATGTTTATATGGTTATTCAATACCTCTCCCACTCAATTATTATTATTTTCAAAATATATATTTCCCTTTTCAATGAATGTTACTCATTTATTTAGTATTCACTATGGTAATATGTTTTTAAACATATAATTTATCCATGAAGAAAAAAATATTATCATCCTTATTAAATAATTTATCACTATTGATTAAAAAAATGTACTCCATTTTTTGGATTCATGTTTTAAAAGAGATGAATATTAGTTATTATATACAAAAATTATAATATAATAAAGAAATTATTTTCCTCAATATAACATAATTTCTAAAATGTAAAATATATTTTTTCAAATATAAAGTATTTGTTAATTTTTATTATCACCGGTAAAATATATATTTATTCTTATACAAATCAATTAAAAATTTAAAATTCATACTTTTATACTAACAATTTCATAAAGTCATGCAATTAAAAATAATGGTATTATACATTATTCACATAAAAATCGTTTTTTAGAAATATATAAAAATACATTATATGATAAAATATACATGATATATAAAAAAATTGTGTGTTATTTTTATAAATTATAATTCAAATATTTAATGTTTTCATTTATTTTAAAATATAATATAGAGTCAAAAAAATTTATAGGACAATGGATATTGGTATATTATCTATTATTTTTCATGTTTTATATATATCAATAAATAATCCAAATTCAATATATTTTTCATCAAAAATATATTATTATTGGATTTTGGTAAATTTAATATACTATAATTCATTGGTTTCTTAGTGACTGTAATTGATTCAATATTTTTTATAATCATTATTTTGTATATATATATATATCCATTATTACATAAAAACTATTTATACTTTATAATATTATGGATACCATAAAATGGAATATATTCTTTTGGTGCTGTGTTTGGATTGAGATATAAAATATAGATTGTATTTTAGAAGTATAGTCTCTGTTTCTTACAAATAACCCTACCATAATTGGGCCATATTGCAGGTGGGGTCTAAAAAATGGATTTCAATCTGAAATCCAGAAAAAAATCTAGGAAAAAAATACCATGTATTTTCACTATGCTTAACCTTAAACATCATGGAATATGACACACCTATTAGATTATAGAAGAAACTATAAAATCCATGTGACATTATCCATAAAAATATATTGTGTCCAATTATTTTTCTTCAAAATATATGAGTTATTATTCCCATCACATAGATTCAAAAGATTAAATCTATCAAGGCGTGATACCAACACTATTAAAAATTACCACTTTGATAGATGGTGGAAGACACTAGAGAACCCATATCTATAGCTATAAAAATATAATAATAAAACTAATAAGTTAATGATGGTGAATCTATTAAACTCATAGTTGGTACCATCGATGGATATCCTGCAATGCATACATATGAATACAATTATTAAGATCATCTAATATATATAAATGTTGAAATTGTAGCATTTTGATAACCAGTTAGTAGAATAGAGTCCACCATTTCCACCAAGGTATTTGGTATGTATAGAGAACTATATGATAAATATATAAGAGTCTAATTGAGTTGTAAATATTCCATCCACCCCAAATTTAATGAGCTTGGATTCTTATCCACATGACTAATATTGATCATATTGGTCAAAAACAATATACCAGAAACCACATAACATTAGAATGAAGGTATGCATTGACTAAATAAAAAAATGGGAATGTTGTCCATATGTTACAAACACAAATAATTCATTTGAATTTCTTATGGAAATGGAAATAGAGATCGTTTAGAATGATATTAAAACATTAAATTTTTTTAAAAATGTTCTCCTATAACTGATAGAATGATTATGATTCAGAATGTAAAATTTCATTAAATATGAACATTACATTGTATGTATGTTTTAGTAGAGTTTTTCGTGGATATTAATGGGGTTGGTACAAAAGAAAGAAAAAAATTATAATCACCCATGACTCGTATTGATGATAAATGATCACATATGATATTTTATTATCTTCACTAACTAAACTATATAATTGACGTTTATTTATACGTTCTTCTATTCTTAATCTCACCCATATCTCTAATAATAAAAAATTATATTATCCTTATTTCATAAGTTCCTTTTCCATATAAATTTATGTATTTTTCTCCTTCTATATCCTCATTTAAAAAAAAGCTACTTTAAATTTAACAGAATTATTTAACCATGTTTCTAAAACATGGTTAATTTCAATTTTAATAATGAATTTACCATTACTATTTTTATAATTATATTTAATTATATATATATATATATATTTAAAATTATAAATATTACCAAGCCAAATAATTATATATAATATAATATATGTTATTTAATAATAAAATTAATTTTTCACTGAATACCATAATTTAATTATATGTGTGTGTGCGCGAAAACTATATCATTCAACAAAAATATTTAATATATAAAATATTTTAAAAAAATATAAAAATGGATTATTTATATTTATATACATCATAAAAATCCCAATTTAAAATTATTAATAAAATATATCTATATGAAATTATAATACACACATCAATTATATATAAATATGTGGATAAATAGATATATATCTATAAACACACATATACTAAAAATAAACTATAAAAATAAATAGAACATAATAACTAAATAAAAAGTCATGAACAATAAATATTTATGGTTGTATATAAGTAAATTAATATATTTATGATTATATATTTGTTTCTGGATATTGATATATATATATATATATATATATATATATCAATATACACTGTTATCTGGTAGAAACGTGATGATAACTTCTTTTAAATCTTTTGTTTACTTCTTCCCTCATAGAATATATATATTTAAATCATTTTACACCCGATAATGAATTGTCTACTTTATAATGTTTGAAATGATTTCATTCCTATAAATTGTTATATATATTTGGTAACATCCCAGGTAAATAATGAAATATTATATTTTCATACTTATTAATATTTTGTGAATTTAATATTAAATTGACATTAAAGGTGATGCTAATTTCCATGGCGTACCTGATACGCATCAATGGGTTTCTCCAATGTCTGATGTTTCCCACAATGCTTAGTCATACTATGAAATAATTATATAATATTATTTTAATTTATAGTTAAAACCTTGTCTTTGTATTGGCGGGAATGGTCATAACTAACAACAATATGATTATACATGTTTGTTAAATGTTTTTACATTTTTCCAATAAATTTTACAGTCTTAAAATAATAAAGAATCCGATTTTAAACAAAAATACTCTAATATTATTTAAATAGTTGATTTACCGCATTTTGATGTCCAACCATTTTTAAATTTAGTATTTTCAACATTAATATGTTTTATTTGACAATGTAATATTTTTATTTAATTTTGGGACATAAAATTTTACTTTGGCTGAAATTTTGGTATTTTTATGATATTTTTCATTTTTTAAGAATAGTGAAAATATTGTATTTTAATTCAAAACATCTTTTTAATAAAATTTATTTATAATGATATTTTATCTTTTTTTAATTAGTTTTTAAGTGTAATTATATTATGTTTTTTCTATTTAATCCAATTTTTTTCATTGAATGTAATTTCAATTTGAAATTCGACATAAACAAGTGTCAATCTTTTGATTGTTATTATTTCTTACAAACACACGTTTGTTTTGACAGCAAGATTTAATTATAAATTAATTTTTGCAACATTTGTGTGTTCAATTTAGAAAAATGGATTCTATATTTGAAATCTAGAGGTCCAAATTATATAAATATGTATCTTTTATTTTTAAATATTAGGAATATTTACTTCGATAAATATTTTATTTACCATTGTTAAAGGAAACTTATTGTAAATAAAGTTAAAAATAATATTATAATAAAATTTAATTACATTAATATGTGTCCTAATCCGATTTTCTAAAACATTTCCTACCATGGGAATCTTTTGGTTGATTTTGGGACCCCATGTAACCACTTGAGAGAGATAATGACAATTTATGTTAATTAATTTTATGTAAAGACAAAATTAACCCAAACATATATCTTTTAGTAAATAAATTACTACATGAGGTTATATATGATATATTACTGACTATAAGTTTTCATTTGAAAGATAATAAAATTTCCTACATCATGATATTTTTTTATTTTTTATACATCAAATAAATAGAATTATTTTTGACACAATAAAGATGTAGTGTTAACTTCATTAATGAATGATTTAAATAAATAAGATTATAAATATTAAAACAAAATCAAAACTTGTACAATTATTATTGGATGATTTTATTTAGAACATGATTCATCTAATTTTTTACTTTAATGAGTTTTGGACCTTTAAAAACCGAAAATTATTATATAATAATAAATTATTTTCATATATTCGTAAAGAGCCCACCCCCCTTATAAAAAGACCTCAGCTCAAACTCAATACTCACACCTCTCAATATATTTTTCCCTTATTAAATCTATCCAAATAAACTCTCAATATCCCAATTGTAATCAAAGAAACTTTTCCTTCAGTAGAAGGCACTTCAATAAATCCCTTTGGTTCAAACCAAATGGAGTTACAATATTTAAATGTAAAATATTCTCTTAAGTTGTTTTGTTTTGTTTTATTTCTCCAACCCCTAAAATATTTTTATTGCATACTTTTATAACAACATAAGTATCCTATATATACTAGTTTTTTGTTATGAAAAGTATTATAACTACACATACACACACATCCATTTACTAGGTAAAGAACATACAATTTCTCTGGATGACGAACTACTGCCTCATGAAATGATGATTGCTCAATCTTTTCCCACCACCAATTATGATGGCCATTAATATGGAACTATATTTATATGTGATATATATTATATTTATATTTTTTCTCTTCATATATATTTTTCATTTATATAATACTTTTATGGTGTCCATAGTGGGTATAAATGACAATTTCATTTGTGGAAGTGCGAACTACCGCCCCCTAAAATTGATATGAATTCATCATGAAATATGTGAGATGTATTAAGGATGGAGTTAATGAATTTATATATGATATTATACTAGAAATATAATATACCTATGTATCATTAAGATTTCATTCCATTAAAAAAATAAATAAAAATGAAATTAGCGTTCAACCGTCCGTACGACTTACCATCTCCATAAATGGTGAATTTCATCTCTTATCCTCAAAAGATTTGTACTATTATATATAAATATATATACTAGATATATATTATATATATTATATCTAAATCATTAATATCATTCTAGATATAATGTACCATTGACCACAATAAGAACTTGTAATTATAAGAAGTTTATTTTTGACTGAAGTACCAAATATCGACAAAACGACCATTATTAACACTAATGATTGAATAATGTTTATAAAATGGGTAATAAGTGATATAAAAGGAATAAAAAACTTAATAATGGTTTTTAAACGTGTATAAATTAACTTTAGATTATTATTCATGATATTCAAGAACAAACAGGTCATGTCGGACACGAGGTAAGGGATCTTCTTAAACCAATTTCAATTCATTGGGTAAAACATCTATTTTTTGATTATAATGTACTATGATTATCTGAGATATGAATTTTTTAATCCTATCTTGTATTTATAATTCAATTATATGTACATTCATTGAATACACATAACATATCTATTTTACTTTGAATTTGATCTTGGTGAGGGACATCATCTAAATATCCGTACATTGAGGCATATTTTGTTTCATCCAGCACTTTCTTTTATATAGTTAAAAATAACCTTTGACTTTTCATTTAATTTAATAGTAATATTTGTCTACATTTCAATTTACTAAACAAAAAATAATAATGTTTCCTTTTAACGTAATTGTTGACAATGTCCTCTTCCGCTACCTCGAGTATTATTTGATCTATGGAATCCTTAACAAGCCGTAATGTTTTTTAAATGGAAAATATATAACATATAATTTTTTTAGATATAATTGTAATTATAATGGTTTTGATAATTGATTTGTTATGTCAATATATTTTTATTATATATTTTTTGTTAAAATGTGGAAATTATTTCATTCCTTTTTTGTTTGTTTTATGTGATGTGAATATGTTATGGTTTTTCGGAATTGTTTATGTATACGTGTGGTTCCATGATAAACCTAGTGCGGGTGAGACCGAGATACCTTTCCAATTCATTAGATAACATGATAGAGGTAAACACAAATGTTTCTCCTTATAGATTTATGAAATATATTTTGATGGGTATTTCAAATGTAACTCCTTAAGTAGATGTGAAAGCTACAACATAAGTATGCTATGGTTTCCACAATATACCTTTATGATTTGTGATTATTATGTGTTATTCATAAATCTTTTTATTTTATGATGTATGTTAAAAGTATTATGTTTTTATGGACTAATGTTTTATTTATTTATTTTATAACACTTACTGATATTTTTATGCTCATATCAAGTTTTGAAATGTTTTACACAAGACTTTAAGATTAATAGGGTAAAGGATATGATCAAGAATGGTCATGTTATCTAAAACAAGGAACTAGACATGAAGCCTTTTTTTCAAGAGTTTTTATTTTATGAAAAAAAATGATAACTGAGTAGAAGTTTCTTCTTTGTATTTTTTGAGATGTAATGTAATTAATATGGAAAAATTCACCAAAACTATAAACCATAAACGATTTTAAATTTGAATTATCCATTTAATTATAGATTATGTAATGTTTTAATAATGGGTCGTTATAGATGGTATCATAGGTCTGTTAATCCACTTTAGGAGGTTGGATATGGTTAAATTAATATCCATAAATTAATTTATTGAAAAATTGAAATGATATAGCATTTAATGATTAACACATTGCATTGTCTAATTTATTTTTGATCATAATTGTTTTTCGTAAAGAAATCATGGAAGTTGTGTTGGGAAGGCATACAGAGGAAAATAACCCTTCCAATCAAAATCCTGAGATGGTCAGAATCATTATTGAATAGTTTGTTGCAATGATGGATTATTTTACTCATGTATTAAATGGTTTTTGTGTTTATTGATGATATTTTATTTTATTATAAAAGTGAAGAAGAGAATGAAAGTCATTTAACGAATGTCGAGAAAACAATAAATGATAAGAAACTGTATGGAAAATTTTGCATGTGTGAGTATTGGTACGAACAAATTTTTCTCTTTGTGCACATTTTTTAAAAAAAATGGCATATATTTTGATCCTGCTAAAACATATTTTTTAGAAGAATGTCCAAGACCCACAAATATACCCGTGAACCATAATTTTCTAGCTTTAGTTGGTTATTACCGGAGGATTGTCGAATATTTTTCATGGTTACATAGTATATTGAATAAGTTAACTCGAAAATGTGTTATTTTCATCTGGACCAATGAATTTGATGATTGTTTTAAAGAATGGAAAAGAATATTGGTGAATACTACTGTTTTGGCACTACCTTCCAGAAATGCTGAGTATGTTATCTATAGTGATGCTTAGTTGAAAGGAATTGTTTTTGTCCTAATACAGAATGATTAGGTAATTTCTTATGATTCACATCAGTTAAAACCTCATTAGTTAAATTACTATGCACATGATTTAGAAATAGCTATTGTTTTTTTTTCTTAAATTATTTGGAGGCATCATTTATATATAGTAAAATGTGAAATATATATCGACCTCAAATGGTTGAATTATATATTCACTCCAAAATAATTCAACATTATATATAGGAGATGGTTGGAATTATTCAAAGATTATGATTGTATGATCCATTACCATTTAGTAATGGAAAATATAGAGGCTGATTCTTTGAGTCGAAAGAGTAATGCTATATTAACCATGTAAATATTGGAATAAGATCTTCTAATTAATTATTTGATGAAATTTAGCATAGATGTTGTTGGGGTAGGAATTTCCACTGTTTTGTTTCATGTGTCAGTAAAATCATATCTATCAGATAGATTAATGAAATAATGGAACGAACATAATGAGTTGTAGAAAAATTTAGATTTGGATAATAAGGGTATGTTTCCCAATTTTGACATTGATAATGATAGTGTTTTGAGGTTTGGGAAGAGATTATGTGTTACTTTTGATTAACTGTTGATGAATGAGTTGTTATGTGAAGCTCATAGTTCATCATTTCCGGTTCTTCCAAAATGTACCAAGATGTTCAGAGATTTTTGGGAGTATTACTGGTGGTATTGAATGAAAAAAGATATTGCAGAATTTACTATAAAGAGATTGACTTGTCAAAACGTTAAAGAAGAGCAATAGATACCAAAAGGGTTGCTTCATCCTTTACTGATGCCAGAGTGGAAATGGAAAAATATCTCCACGGACTTCGTTGTGGTATTTTTGAAGGCATTTTAAGGTTAAAATGAAATATGGTTTATTGTTGATCGATTTACTATATATTCTAATTTCTTTCATATTCAATAAACTTTGTCTCTAGATAAACATTTTCGGTAGTATATTAATGTGATTGTCAGGTTCCATGGTGTTCTCATCTTTATTGTATCTGATTGAAATCCCAGGTATTCTTATAACATTTATAAAGTCCTTCAGAAGTCGTTGGGTACTGAATTAATTTTTAGTACATCTCATCATCCTTAATCAGATTTGAAGTCAGAACGAAAAATTCATAATATGGAGGATGTGTTACGTGATTTCTCAATGGAATACTAGGGATGTTGTTACCAACCTACTTTTTGGATGAATTTTCTTATAATAATAGTTTTTATTCTAGTATATAGATGGCTCCATTTGAGGCATTGTATGGTACGTGGTGTCAAACACCAGCATTTTTGGATGAATTAGGTGAATGGAAACTAATAGGATTAGAATTTGGAGAAGAGATGGTAGAAAATTTTTATTTGATTCAGAATAACAAAATAAGATCGTAGACTAGGTAGAATAGTTATGCGGATAACCTGAGGGAGGATCTATCATTCGATGATGGTGATCATTTCTTTCTAAAAGTTTGTCCATGGAAATGTACGATGGATTTTGGTAATAAGGGATAACTGAGTCCAAGGTTCAATGGACCCTATGAAATCCTAGAGAAAGTTCGATCTGTTTCCTACAGAGTGGATTTGCCTCCAAGTTTATCATAGTAACACAATATTTTTCACGTTTCAATATTGAGAACGAATTTTCTATAATCATTGGATTTTTTAATCCAGAGGTAGTTTAGTTGGAAAAAAAATCTTTCCTATGAGCAACAACCTTTCCAGATTCATGAATGAAGAGAGAATGTGTTGTGAAATAAGGTAATTAATCAGGTAGTGGTTTTGTGAAAAAACATTATAGTTGAAGAGGAAACATGGGAATCTGAAAATTCTATGAATTATAAATACCTCCACTTATTTGATAAGTGAGTAAAAATTGTGAGGACGCAATTTCTAAAACAGGGGAAGGATGTAATATCATATGTAAATAAAGAAATATGATATTTTGGTACCTATTATTTTTTAAAAAAATTAAATATAAATTTACCTTTAATGTGGATTCTATGTTTGATGGTGTACAAGACAAGCATCAACATGTTTCAGCATAGTCTAATGTTTCACACAATGCTCAGTCATACTGAAAAATAATAATATTATATCATTTTAAATTGTAGTTAATGCCCTGAAATATTATTGGTGAGAATATAAAAAACTAACTACAATATTATTATAGAAGTTTTTAATTTTTTTACATTTATCCAATAATATTTAGAGGCTTAAAATAAGAAATAATCCAATTTTAAACATAAATACTCTAATATTCTTTAAAGGGTTTATTTTCTGGAATTTGATGGAGAACCTTTTTTAAATCTAATTTTTGTCACTTTTATACGTTGTATATGAAAAAATATATTATTATTTATGATCGGGACATCAATAAATACTTTGGATGAAATTTTTGTATTTTTCTGCTAATGTTCATTTATAAAAGAATAGTAAATATATTGTATTTTAATTTAAAACTACCTTTTAATCTAATTTATTTATAAGTTTATATTATATTTTTAATTAGTTCAAAAGTGTAATTATATTGTTTTTACCACTTATTCCAATTTTGGTCTTTGGAAGTAGTTTCACATTGAAATTGGATATAAACAATGATCAATCATTTGATAGTTATTATTTCTTAAAAATGCGCTTTTTGTTTTGTCAGTGGGATTTAATTTTAAAATAATTTCCGAGACTTTTGTGTTTTGAATATGGAAAAAAGGATTCCATATTTTTAATTAGCAGGTCTAGATTTTGTAAATTTGTAACTTTTGATTTTATACATTTTGAATATTTAAATCGGTAAATATTTTATTTAACATAGTTAAAGTGTATATCGAGTAAATAATGGTAAACACATTATATTATAATAATATTAAATTATAATAACACGTGTCCTAATCCCCATGGATGATATATTTCTGAAGATAGTCATCCTTGTGTCTATTTTGGGACCCCATGGAGCCACATGGGAGGGATAGTGACACATTATGATAATTAATTTAAATTAAACACAAAAAATGACAAAAACATATATCTTTTAGAAATTAAATTTTTATATGGGGATATATAAGTTATATCTTCTACTATAAATATAAATTTGATAGAAAAAATTATTTCCTACATCGTTTTATTTGTTTTATAAGTTTTATACATCATATAAATAAAATTATTTATTACACAACAAGGATGGAATGATTACCTCATCAATGAATGATTCAAATAAATAAGATTATAAAGAGTAAAAAAGTGAAAAAATAGTCCAATTCTTATTTTATGATCTTATTTTGAAAATGAGTTCTATTATCTTCTAATTTAATGAGTTTTAGACATTTAGAAACCAAAAAAATTATTTATGAATATAATATTTTCAAACATTTTTAAAGAGCCCATTCTCCCGCTTATAAATAACTATCACCTCTAACCCGCTACTCAACCCTCTCAATCCCATTTGATCATCCAAAATCTGTCCAAATAATCTCTCTTGATAACTCTATTCCTCTTAGAAGACTTACTTTAGGCATAAGGCGCCTCATGAAATTCTTTTTGGTTCCTTCCAAAGGAAGTTACATGATTTAATGTCAACACCCTCTCTTAAGATGATTTGTTTTATTTTTCTTCTCCAACCCCATAAACTCTTATTATACATTATTTTATATCAAAAAAAGTATATTAAATTTAATAATTTGTTTTTATGAGAATTATTTCAACTACACTTACACACATGATTGTAAAATGATAATGGACTGTTGTGTTGATAAAATGGGGGTGAGCAATATAGTCAATAAATCACCTACCACAATCCAATTCTTCAACTTCACAGATTATGAGAATTAAATAATCCAGTGAAAAAATTCAATGGGTTTTTGTGGTTATTGACACTAAAAATCATAATCCTAATGAAAAATGAAATATCACATGACATTACTACCAATGTGGCCTGTGAGAATGATATTGCAAATTGTACACATATAAACCACTCAGGAAAAGTTTTTGACTTATTTTATTTTGTATATTTTAACTGATTTATATATTATTAATTTTATTTGGGTATCAAATTTTTATTTCAAATAATATATGATTATTTAGTTGTGAAAAATAATTATGAAATTATGGTTGAATCTCAAGGATACAGATCCTATCTACTTAATATTTGATATAATTTTCTTCGGTAAAATCATCTGATTCATCTATTAAATTAATATGATGTTATTCTATGAAAAGATTAGATATATTTATATAGACCCCATTTTAACTTATAAGGATGTTATGTTACACTTCTTATTGATTATTTTTCTTATTTTGAGGAGAAATGTTATAATACAATTTAAATTAATTATATTTGATGGATAATAATTGTTTTAAAATAATTATAATTTTCTCAAATGGTTGCGGAGAAAACTCAATAATGATTATATTATTAATGTATGGGAGTTTGTTGATGTTATTCTTAGTTAATTTCCTAGTCTTTTTCAAATCATGATGTTGTTTTTTCAATATATCTCAGAGATAATTCGACACCATATTCATTAACTTGTTACACAATTTCACCAATTGAGTTGCAATAATTCATAATGAAATTTTAGAAGTATATTTAGAATGAATTTATAATACCCAATGATTCATTATGGGGTGAACATATTGATATTTTTGTGAACATTAATTTGAAAATGAGTCTTTGAAATTATATTAGGAACATAACAAGATCAATATCAATAAAAAGTATTATATACCCTATATTGTTGAGTTATTTGGTCTAATATGTTGTGCCTAATTATTTTTATATGTTGACCATAATTATATATTTAATCAGTTATGTGTAAAAAAGGATGTACCCAATACAACATTTCATTCAAGTTATAGACATATGGATTTATTGTGATTCAATATGGTCTTACAAATTCCTATGATATATTCATGAAATATATTTTTTTTATTCTTTATAATTTACCATGATAATTTTTTATAGGCATTATATATGATATTATATTATGATAAAACATATAAATAAGGTTTTTATGATCATAAATGAATTGTACTAATGAGTTCAAAGAAGGGGATTTGGTTTGAAATGTTTACTAGGTAGGAAGTTTTATTTAATAAAGTTTCATTTTTGGGTATTTTAGTCTCATGTTAGTTTATATTATAGGATCCTACATAGTTATATGTTATTGAAAAATGGACTAGGCCAACCATAGAAAAAAATCATTTACTAATAGGATACTACAAACATTTCGTGAAATATTTGTCATGAAAATATAATCCTCTAAATTTTTTAGACTCGAAAGAGGGTTAAGTTTTTAATGATATATAAATACAAATATAATATTAATGGTCTAAAGAGAAGATTTTCTTGTGAAAATTTCTTCAAACTATCCTATTGTTGAGTAGGGATTGATTTATATATTGATTCATTAATGAAGGTACTAGGATTTGTTCCTATGTAGAATCATATTTTGATATTTTATTCATCATTTTAATTGAAAATACATGTGGAAATTTACCCGAATCTACAATTTTACTTTTATGTGGTAATATTTAATATTTATTATATAGAGGAATTATATTTTTAATTGAAAACTCTAATATATATATGGATCATAAAATTTTATCATGTATCATTACATAGATAGAGTATAATATGAGATAGGGATGATTGATCAACACGATTTTTGATTTTGAATACAAAATAGATTAGGACCTTGTGAATGCGAACAAGGTGGATAATGAATTAAATTGGAAGAACCATATTATTTTCATCATGATGAGGAATGATATAAATAATATTCATATGGATTTTCTTATTAATGAACAAGAAAACTCGATGAAAAGTGATAGATACTATCATTAATGAAAAAATGTTCAACTATATATCCATGTAAGGATTAAAGAGGTGAAGTGAAACTATAGAATAAGGTAAAAAATGTCACTAAATTAAATGACTATTTTGTTGGAATGCAGAGGTTCAGGAACTGGTTTTGTGTCTCGTCAATACTAGAATTCAAGATGGAATTGTTAGATGAAGCATACAGTGTGGCATTTTTAGTCATCATGGATGCATAAATATGTACAAAAATAAAAAATAGTATTTATTCTTGAATAAAATTAAAATAAATATGTCAAAGTATATATCATTATTAAGGGTATGTAAATATGTTATGTCAATGGTAAAAAATTACATATATATGTTTCAACCATTACACATACCTAAATCGAAATGGGAAAACATGTCAACATTATTCATCATCAGGATCCACAAAACATCTAAGGGAACAATGGTATTTTTATTATAGTTGATCACAATAAAAATAAAACACACATTATTTTTGTAGGATAACAGTTATCTCTTATTTATATTAAAAGGTTATCAAATATGATTGTTGTTCTATTTCATGTATTACGACATTTTATTTTATCTAATTGGGATCATCATTTTACCTCAAAAATATCGTGAAGTGTTTACCATGCTATGGATAGAAATTTATATTTCAGTACTATTTAACATCCTTATAATGATTGTAAGTATGAGAGATAAACTCAAACATTAAAGTATATGTTTATATAAATTTATATATTTATTAATTTTAGTTGGGATCTACACCTTCATATAGTTGAGTTTTCATACAAAAATATATTTCAATAAGTTATTCAGATGGATCCATATGATTCTCCCTTTGGTGGGAAGTGAATAACCCTTACATAGGGGTATGGAGTTAGAGAAATAAATGTAACAAGTCCTATCATTTTATATGATATTAAATGAAAACATTGATTAATTCAATCTTATACAGGGGAGGCTCAGTGCGAACAGAAAGGTTATACAAACAATTGTTGATGGGATATGGATTTCCAAGCATAAGAAAATGTATTACATTTAATATCTTATGGGGTAAAATTATGATATATTAAAAGATGAGAATTTATTTGCCTTGACATATAGATCCCTTATATATTAATGATCATATTTTTATGGTAGCATACTATTGGGATCATCTACTAAATCTTCATAAGGTTTATGATGTGTTTTATGTATCTCTATTAAGAATGTTTATACATGATCCATCACATGTTTATGAACTCAGGGTTAATAACATAATATCTATTTATATATTATGGGGAGAATTTAGAGGGTATTATATATAATTGAATAATTTTCTATGAAACATGTCTACTCACATAGGCAACATTTTTTTTGATTCCTTAAATTGGAGGATGAATGTTGGGTACTTGAGGATGTGATGAAATAGAGATATCATATTTTTTTGTCAGATTGATGAAATATAAATAGAAAAATTCCTTATAAGGAGAGTATGATGTAACACACTGGGATTTTATGAAATATTTATATATAAATAAATTTAATTTATTTGATATTTTTCGCAAAATGCAACACCATGTTTATGTGAGCAGTGTTATGCAATCGAAATATTATTATTTAATGCAATAGTTATCAATAAGATATTGAATTTTTGGGTGTGAAAATAATTTACCAAATAATTAGATCTATATAAATATCCATCTTAATTAAAATTTATAAATTAATAAGTTATAAATGTTTAGTAAAATCGTATTAGTCATAAAAAAATCTCTTCAAAATTATTTTTTAAAATTTATTGTGATTGCTTTTTATAATTATTTTTTGGAACTCATAGAAATTTTACTTGATAATAAATCATTTTAAATAATCATATAAATTTTTTTTGTTAATATTTTGGTTATATATGAATATGTTTATTTTCTATTGAATATTTGAATATAATTAATATTCTTAAAAAAAATTTCAGGATTTTACAAAGTTACTCTTTTTAAGAAAATTGTTTCATAGAAAAATTATCTCTCTAATACTATTAAAAATTAAAATATGTTCATTGGATTCAATTTTTTTTGTTGAATTTTGAATAAAACATTTTTTAAATTTAAAAATAATTTTCTTGAAAAACAAATTTTCATTCATTTTTTTGATTTAAAATTAAACTGATTTCCACTCCATATAAAAATAAATTTATAATAACCATTTCACATAATTGAAAATTTTTGTTCTATATTTGCGAAATTATTACCTTTTATTTTTATAATCACAAATACTAACTGTAGTATATTTTTATACAATGGTAAATGTAAAATGGTTAAATTAACATTAGAACTAATTTGATAATATTTAAAATTCATTCCATTATATTCTTTAACCTCTTGGATCACTATAGTTTAAAAAATTGAAATTTACTTGAATATATGTCCAAATTGTTCCATTTATCATTGATTATGAATATTATATTAATTTTACATGGGAATTCAAATAAAATGTTACTCTCTTAAATTTAATGTCTCCAAAATTATAAATAATAATAAAAATAGGATAATTTCAATTCATTTACTTATTAGAATGAATAATTAACTTTTTATTAGGGTATTTAACTTATAAAATTTTATTCCTAATTAATTACATTAAATTGTTATGAAATTTCAATGTTTTATTTATTAAATTATAAAAATTAAAATAATTTTATACAAATGTATTAAAACATATATATTTTTCAAGAATTGTTATCTTTTGTAAATCATGCAGATCTCATAAAATTTTCATGTTTTTTAAATCATTTATATTTTAATGCCATAGTTATAATGATATATTTAAATTAAAAAATAAATGAATAACATAAACAATGAATATAATGATATTTATGCTCAATAACATATTAATATATTATTTAAAAATCATGTGAATCATCTAAGACGAAAATTAGGATTAGATTTGGTCAACTATGATTTTAGTTTTCCAATTATCAATAACTTCATATTATATAAGTAAAATGATAACCCATTAAATGTTAAAAAATTAATTATATGAGAAATGGTTAAAATATACTAATGAAGGGGTTAAGCCAAAATATAATGTATAAAATGACACCAATTGTAAGATATTTCCATCTTATAGGTACATATCTATTTTAGCATTTCATTTGACCATTGGTGACTGATTTTTATATATAGAGGATCCACATGGAGATCCTTTATTTTAGGATGAATGGATTTTTCATAATTTACCCCTGATTATGCGATATATTTATATCCTTATTATTATGAAAAGTCTTCTGATTTTCTATTCAGAAATTATTTTATAAAGAATTTTTCCAGATTGAATGTGTTAATTATTATATGAGATGATGGATCAATTGACATGATTAAATGGTTATATATTGGGACTGACCCTAATAAAATGTTTAAATCCGTTTATATCAGCCTTGGCCTAGATAAACGCTTAAATGATTATATAGAAGTCAATGCCTAGTGACAGAAGCTAAAATTATTATATATTGATCTTGGACCTGATATATGCTAATGTTCTAATATACTAGTCTAAACTGTGATTAAATTATGAAATTTTTTTATAGACAGTTTTGACCTAGCCTTTTAATACTTATAGCTTTTTTATATTGTTATAGTTCACCACAATTATTTGGCTATGGTTTATAGGGTTTTGAGACATGCTCAGAGACATTACAACATTTCACCATGGTATGTTATGGTTTATTATCATTATATGGTGAACAATGGATTGTTTGTGAGTCATGCTCATACAAATTTTGGAATTGAGCTAATGTTTTTCTATGTGGTATTAATTTAATTTTATAATTAATCAATATTTTTGTAAATTACATTATTGAATGCAATTTTTATCAGACTACATATATTTTGAAATGATGGTGTCAGCCTACTGAGTTTCCTGAGTAGATTACGTGGACGAACATTTATAAAAGGTAAATGGACATAACTATTGATTGCTTTATTTCTAGATGGGATGATGTTTTGATACTCGGCCAGCATGGAATTCAGGAATGGGGTCCCATGATTCTATTAGTATTTTATTTTTAATTTCATCTAATGAGAAATATAATTACATTCTAGCAATTCATTACATAAAAATTTATTATTTGTAAAATTGTTCAGTTGGATTTGTTGTCTTATTCCATCTTTATAATATTGTTTTCATTATTACTACACTATGATATTTATTCATTTATTTTTATTTTTAATATTCATGGTGTAATAACACTATAATATGGGGGTATAATCTCTCTATTATACTTATCAAACCCCATTGGAAGTAGAAATCCTATAGTGTATGGAGAGGAATTCTTCTGGTCTCATAACCCACCAATTTTAGCTAAGCTAGAGAGTTATGGATCATGGGATGTTACAATGTTCTATCATAAGAAACCATGTTTCTTTTCCATTTCATAAAAAATTTTGGAATGTTTGAAATGAGAATTCCATGTGTTGAGACTTGGTAATTAGATTATGCATGGGAGTATCAAACCCATTTACTGGGGAAAATATGAGATCATGTAGATGGATTTTGGTTTATGTCATTTTATTATTAGAGTTTATTTCATTTCACCAAGTATGATTCACTTGTTGTGTGAAGATTTTATTTGATGACATTGTTGGTTCTGGAGATTTATAATTGTTTATTTGTATGTTGTGAGATTAGTTTTCATGCATCCTGATAGGCACATAAGGATATATTTTGACATGAATTGTTCACTATATGTATATTTTTATTTCATGGGATATATAATTTTCTATTATACTATGATATTTTCAAACAACTATATTATATAAATTAAATAAATAAATTGGTATGTCATTCCAAAACACTCGTATTACATTAAATAAATAAATTGGTATGTGACCATTATCATGAAACAAACAACATTTATTTTCTAATTATTAGTATCTCTAAGAATGTAATACGAGTGTTATATGGAGTGCATTTTTCTTCAATGTAAAATAATTTCATGTCATCATCAAGTGGAGAATAAAGAGAGTGTCTATCCTCATGCTCTTAATCCATATGAACCAGAGCATCAAATAGTTCTTCAGATCCATATGGAAGTTTATCTTTATAGAAGCTTATTGAGGTTCATGAGGTCCATGTAAATATAGATTTTTCACACCATTCCTTCGAGGTTGTAGATTATGTGATAGTTCTAGTTGTAACATATGCATACATTCACTAAGGAGGGAGACCCTGATGATGCTGACTTTTGGATTGAGTCAATCATGATGATCTTTATGCATCATTGTACACCAATAGATAAGAGTATGATGCTTGCAGCATATATTATACTTTAACCATTGAAGAATTTTTGGGACATTATTGAGTAATAATTGAATAATGAGAAGTTATATTGGAAGGAAATTGAGATTAATTTTCTATGTCACATCAATATAAAGATACTGATGGATGATACATATATTGATTTCATGAACATTACATGATAGTGAATTTCAGCGATAGAATATGGTGATCATGTCACTATCCTATAGTAATTATCATTAACTTTAGTAGTTATTGGGATATCTAGGTATTGATGTCTTAATGATTCTATTCACTATAAAATCATATCATAGGTGAATGTATTCAGAGTAAGTAGTTTTGTAGATAAAATGAATCAACAAATCACAATTGAAGGTAATGAAAGAGAGGCCCCAAATAGAGTTTCAGTCGTTTCAGCTAAGAAAACTAGGTTCTCTTCATATAGTGTAAATGAAAATTTTCATGTCATTTTTCATCTAGGAAACATCAGGAAGAGATGTCAGAGAAAGTGGGGATCCATCTCAAGACAATGTTCTGTTTTTGTGCTATTAGTGTAGAATGATGTTCCATAAATGGATATAGTTTCCATACCCTACATTGTAAATTCATTTTTGTTCAAAATTGGGCCCAATAAAGAGGTTTTATAGAGGCATTAAGGAGTAGAGAATATGTAGGGGAACATTAAAAGAACTAGTGTCTAGGAAGGACTAAGATAATCCATTTACAGACAGGTGGTGAGTATTTCACAAGATTTTCTGATTGTGGTTGACGATATGGTACCGGCATGATGAAATGAATGTTCCAGGTATAGGGTATAACTCATAAGAGTTTGGTTAGAGCGTGGATTAGTGGGGTTGGTCAGTTTCATTCTATTCACACTACTTTGAAATTTGTGTAAAAAACCTTCTTTGGTAAAAGGGATGATACTTATATCATCCAATCATTACTGTGATTTTTTATATTGTAGAATCATATTCATTTATTCACTCATTTATAAATAATTTGGGATTCAATGAGGAATTATTTGATGGTTTTTTTTCTGTGAAAACACATTTGGTAGTTTTTTCATAAAATATAAAACATTACAAGGTGTGTAATCTAGATATTGGTGGTTATTGTTTCTTTTTGGAGAATTTCATAAGGTAAATGATATGATTCTATTTGAAACATAGTAATGATCATTTAGTTCAATAAAATGATCGGATAGAATTTTACAAGAGGATAAATACTGTTTTATCTCTAGATGAAAGAATCTATTTTCAACCAAGTGAGTGGGATCTTTAGACTAGCTGTGTTCGACCAAATTAGTGCCCATTAGATTGTCTCATTACACAGATAGCTTTTCTTAATATGTCTAATAGTGTAATTCATCTAGATTTTTTACTTTAATGGTATATAAATTTGAGGAAGTTTTCCTTGTTATTTTCTGTGAATCACTACATGAGTGTGTGATCATGTTTATAATTATGTTGGATAGAATTTTAGAATAAGTTTCTATCCCCCCAAGCAAAATTGAACCATCAGTGCATTAGGAGTTGGAATTTAAGATGGAATATTTGGAAACTAATGGTTTCATATGTCCAAGTACATTTCCTTGGGGTTCTCACATTCTCTTATATAGTAACGATTATGGAGATTTGTTGTTGCGTGTGACTATAAGATATTGAACTAGATGAAGGTAGATAACTGATATCCACATCCACATATTGAAAATATATTTGATCAGTATATTTTATTTAATATATTACATGAGATAAATTTTAGATTTGGATACCTTCAGTTGAGAATGAGATCATCAAACATACCTCATACTAATTTTAGTAGATTGTATTTTATATATGAATTTAGGGTGATACTATTTGGATTAACTATTTCCCTAGAAGTATTCATGGCCTTGATGAACTTGATTTTTTTCAATCAATTTGTATTATTTTTTGAAGATATATTAGTGTACTCTTAGTTAGTAAACTAGCATTCCCAACATATTGACATCATCAGGGTTATAATTGGGGAGTATCATAATTATTCACTGATAACAAATTCATTTTCTAGATCAATAATGTACACTATTTGTCCATTTAATCATAGAGGAAGAAGTCTCCACAGACATAGAGAACTGTTGTTATAAAAAAATTAATATGAGAAACTAGATAATGTCTTTTATGTTTGGAGTTTTCCATGTTTAGTAGGTTATTATAGGTGCTTTATCCAAGATGGTTCTTATCAGGAAGCACCGATGTCAGGCCTGACCAAAAATGGAGTAATTTGTTTGGTGAGATTATTAAGATAGATCTTTTTAGGAGTTGAGAGGTAGACTGACCTCATCACATATCACCACTTTACTTGTTCCAGGTAATGAATATACCATGTACTATCATGGATTAGGTTTTGAACTCAGAGTAGTTCTGATGCTGGAGGATCATGTGGCTACATATACATCAAGATAGTTGATACAACTTGAGAGTTATTCTCCAACAAATAATTTGGAATTAGAAATAGTTGTACATGACCTATGATTCTAGAATAATTATCTAATGGGAGAGAAGATTTTGGAGTAAATAGACCATATTATAATCATGTACATATTTTCATAGTGAGACCAAAACCAAAGATAGAGGAGTTGAGATTAGTATCTATAGTCTTTTGACATACACTTTTATTAAAAATAATAGGCATGGTAAATTTATTTCCTAATAAATTTTTCTAGAATACATAGAAAGAAGTAGTACGAGTGTCTTGAAATATGTGTAGAATAATATCTATCTTTGAAGATATGCATCTAGGTGTTCAGATGACTCAAAGATGAGTAGCACAGACTTTGAAATCAATTATACATGTACTTTAAAAAGGGGTAAATATCGAGATGTTTTCTAATATATATTTTTTTGTTCTCAGATAAAACATATATACTGGGGGACACCATCAAGATAGTCTCATGTAATTGACCATTATCTTATTTTACAGGTTCGAGTATATGTACCTAAAATCTTGCGTGAGGAGATAATGAATTATTTTTTGGATTCTAGATGGTAGGTTCATCCTTTCATAAAAATCATGTATTATATTATATATAAACAATATTGGTGGTAGAAATCAATAAGGACATTGTAGGCTTTTTTGAAGGATGTTTTACTTGTCAGTAGGTGAAAGCTAAACATCAAAGGCTAGTTGTAATTTTCCATCCTTTTCCATTCATGAGTGGAAATGGAATGATTTCAAAATAGATTTTCTATAGGGTTTCCGAGAACAACATGAAATATTGATGTTTTATAGGTTATTTTATATTGTGTAATGATATTATCCCACTTATTATCACTAATAGAGATCATCATAGTTGATGATCCAGGATGTATTTACATGATTGAGGTGGTATGGTTTCATGGTGTTTTTGGGACAATCTCTTCAAATATAGATACTTATCTCAAATCATGTTTTTTGATGGGTTATAAGAAGGTTTTTTGGACAAATTATATTTTTATTACGGCCTAAAACCCATAGAATAATGTTCAATCTGAGACAACTATTCTATTTCTTTTGGATATGACGTGTGCTAGGATATTGGAGATTCATTGATCTTTGAAGTAGAATATAGAAATCATGTATTTTTAAATAAAAATATATTCTAGGAAATTGACCCAAATTGAACCTCTAAATGAAATTTATGGTCAAACATGTTTTCGCCTCTTTATTATATGTAGGTAGGAGAGTAAGTTCATGTTAGCCCTAGTCTCATGAAAGAAAGGTATGAGTTGGTTTAGTAGATTAGGTGTTGTTTGGTGGCCATTTAGAGCATATAGAAATCACATACAGAATATTAAAGATGAACTTTGGGTTTGATGGTTTATATCTATTTTCAAATCGATTCATGCAAAGTTTCATCATGAAAAAGAGAATTCTATCACCTCGGACAGTCAGGATGAATTTGATATTGGATATGATGGGTCTAGTGGCATATCATTTAAGACATCTATAGAACTATACATTCATTAAAGATGTCTTCCACATTCCATGAGTTTGGAGATATTATTCAGACACTTCTATCAAGATAAATATATAAGACATCAAGAATAACAATGATGCATCCTTGAAGGATCATCTGATATGGGCTATGGATAATATTGAGATGTATCTATGAGGTAAGGATATTTCCTTACATCGGGTGTAGTGGAAGGATAGATGATATTAGTAAGAGTCCAAGGAGTGGGAGTTTGATATAAAATTATAATGTGAAGACGATTCATAGAGACCCCAAAGTTATTCTTGGAGATTCTTGGGGACATAATATTATATAGTGGGGAGGTTCTAAGATCCAAATTTTTTCCAGGTACACCACTCTCTGAGTTTTCCATTTAATACATAGTGGCTGAGTATTTTATAGAGAGGAAGAACATGAAGATAATTTGTTTTAGAAAATAACTTAATTTCTGGGGATGTATGATTATTTGAATTAATGAGTCCCCGTAAATAGTTCAAGTGTTACCACGAGTTCATGGATGGTTAATAACCCTTAAAGGGTGTTTTGGTTGCAATTATAAAATCAATTGGATGAAATCCAATCATTAGAACATTTATAATCCATATAAATGGATTACACATTGTTTAATGTTTGATAAAATTAAAAATTTTAATGAGGTGAAATATTTTTCATCTTATCCCTCTAAAAATAATTACACATCGTTCAACTACATTAAACATCATATAATTCTCTTAACTACAATTTTAATGTATTCTTTTTGGTTAATTTTATTTCATTCTCATATGCAGGTTCCTCATCTCAAACCTAGGGAAACATTCAAGTGATTTTGGAGCACCTCTCTTGAATCCAGACATCCCTTTCATACATCTAATCCCTATAAAGATGTTTTGTATAGGTTTTCTATTCTTTCATTTGGATAAATATCTATTGACATTTCATATCCTGATAGTGTGTGTTTTTGGTTAAAATTTTAATCAATTTTTATCTATGATCCATCTACCAATCTCTTACACCTTCTTCTTCATAGGATTTTTCTATTTGATCCATTTTTTATTGTCAGTTAAAGGATGGGGTAAACCCTTTGGATAGACAAATTTCTAGTATTTGAAACATTGAAATTTGAGAAAAATATCATGTGGTGAATTAATTAAAATGATTTAGTTGATTTATTCTTTGGAATCCAATTGGATCAAATTATTTATGTACTGGACTTGTGGAGACCATTTGGTTCAGAAAATAATTTATTTTAAACAAATTTATTTGTATCATAAATTGTGTTTAGCATGACATATAATTTGAGTGATTTCTTGATATAAACTAACCATGGAAAACCCTGATTATTGAGATAAATGACATGTTTTTGGTTTTTAAAAATGATAAATAAAATGTGTAACTAAATAATGAGGGGTAATTTTCATTATTTACCATTAATGTTGTGGTGTTTCGATATCCTAATTGTTATAACATGTGTTGTGATTTTCTATGCTCAAATTATTATAAGGTATGTTTTCTTACTTTTTCTATTTTAATGATCATATAGAGAGATGTCCCGGTTGACACAAAGAAATGATTATATAAAGGTATTTCCCCTCATTAAATTATGAAGTTACTATATGTAGGGCTTGGCCCTGATAAACCATGAAATGATTATATAGCGGGATATACCCATTAAAACATTCTCAAAAGCTTATATAATGGGCTATTCCTAGTGACATAAGCTGGAATGATTATATACCATGATTGGAGTTTAAAAATTATAATATTCTTATATAGTGGTCTCGACCATGATTTAATGATGAAATGATTATATAGCAGGTTTTTACTCAAACTTCATTAATTTCAAAATAAGTTATAAGGTTATGTTTAACCATGGTTATTTGGTTATGTTTGGAAGAGTTATGAGAAAAGGTCAGAGAAATTCCAGCTTGGATTCAATCCATATGATGTTTTACAATGGTTATATAGTGATGGTTGTCATGATAAGAGACATGATCAGAGATATTTTGGCATGGATCCAAAGAAGGGTTATGTGGTATTACTTTAAAATATTAATTAATTATTACACTTATATATTGAATTATAGCATTCCATTATTATTAAACATATTTTCTTCTGAATATGTTGTCATTCCCTACTTAGTTATATCATGACCCTATTTGGGAAGTAGTTTGACACATGAGCAGATATCTTATAAAAAGTATTTGTAAATGGAAAATGAATTTTTTTTTTATTTTTTACTTTCTAGATCAGTACTAATTTTTTTAAATTGCAATGGGACATTTGAAATGGGAAAATTACTTATTGAAATTCAATCCTTTCTTGTTAGTATTTGCGATGATGATAATATTTTGTCATAAATAATGATTAATTGTGATGGAATATATATTCATTTGTAATTATTATGTGTATAACTTTCTACCACCCATTTTTAAAAGTGTTCATGATGGGTAATTGTGAAAGATACTAAAATATTTCAAAAATAGTTTTGACAGAAAAAAATATTTTTCACATAATTAATTCAATTGAAAACAATACATCGAAAAAACCATTAATTTAACCTATATAGACACCTTTCATCATTCTCCTCTTCCTACCCCATCCTTCATCTCTCATGCATAGATGTACAATTCTCCCTCAATGCTACCCCCAATACCACTACAAACTCTATTAGCACTGAATTTGAGCAGATTCGGGTTTGAATCTATGTGGTATGAGTTCCTTTGTCCTCAATTTCAATATTTATGAGATTTATACCATTTATTATGTTTTTCATATATAAATAAAGTGGTTTAATAGTTTATTTTATTTATCACCCCTGGTTTGTTATTTAATATTTATAAAAACGTATTTAGTATTTTCATTTTTATCTTGTCCTATAAATTCCATTTCCACCTATTCCTAGCAGATCTAGGTTCGACTCATCATAGTATGGTTTCCTTTATCTCCAATTTAATTAATTTTTAGTGGTATACCTTTTATGATTTTTTCATTTTGGAAAATGTATGTTTAATAGTTTATCTATTTATCAATCTTGGTATATTATTTAAGACTGATAAAAAAATTATTCAATATTTTTATATGGATATTGTATGCAAAATATTATTTTAGTTGTTTTTTATTTATTTTTCTTGTTTTTTATTTTGATATTTATTTGTGTGGTTATGTATATATATATTAATGTGTGATAATTTATATATATGTTTAATAACATGTGAGATTCTATAAATATCCAAGTATACATATGTATATATAATCATATGTTGTTTTATTAGCATGTGTGATTATATATATATATTTATATGTGTGTGTGTGTATAAATATGTGATGTTTTATATATGTTTATAGACATATAAATTAATAAATCTATGAACATGTGAGATTATAAATATATGTATATTAGATATGTATATTGGTTTATAAAAATTGTAATAATATATTTGATGTATTTATATTAATTATGAAATCTTGTAATATATATATAATATCTGATGAATATAAAAATATAAACATTTTAAAAAAAGTTTATGGTTTTTTACATATATATATATAATCATTTGAATTTATATATACCAGGTTTAAACAATAATGTAATGATTTTTATATATGAACACACACACTCAAACTTATATATATATTCATACATTTTATATAAAAAAATAAGAAAATTCGTTTACTGGAAAAATAAGAAAAATATAAAATAAATAATATTTATTAAAAATCATGTTAATAATAATAAGGATAATTTTTTGTAATAATGATTTGAGATATATAAAAAATTCAAGCGTTATTATAAATTCATAAAAAATATTAATTATTACAAAAGTATTATTAATTAAAATAATTAATAATATTTAACAATTAATGAGACATTTTTATTAATAAAGTGTAAATTTTAGAAATAATTATAAAATAATAAAAAAACATTTGTAAAAAATATTAAAATATATAAAAAAGTATAACAACTATTATAAATAAAAATCAATTTGGATAAATGTTGTATTAATTAAAATAATTAGTATCAATAATTATTTTAATTTTTACCCTGGTGTACAGTTTCAGTAAACACCCGTTAGTCAAAAATGTTATGTAACACCCAGTGTAAACCCCATATATCGGACCCAATGGTGATCTTCTATTTATCATACGATACTCATTTGTAATGATATATCAATTCTTTATAGTAAATTATAATAAAAATATTGAATGAATTACCCCGACGTGCAGTGTCACTAAACACTTGATGATCACAAGCGTTATGTTGCACATATGATACCCTAACATCATGGAGCCAATGGTAATATCCAATTATTCATATGATACAAAATTTTAAAGATATTTTAATTTCTTATAAAAAATTGTAATAAAAATATTAACAGAATTACCCCTTGTTTGTTTTAACTACACACAGAAAATTCCCAAATTTATTGCCACAGCTAGAGAAAAGATCACATCCTAAACATAATATCTATCTCATATTTTTCATATGAGACATTGTTCAAGAGATATTCATTTATTTTCCAAAAATTTCTTGTGTTATATAATATTTGTTTTACTTTTATGTGTGTTGAGACTCTACATGCCCTATTAACTAGTGATAACCTAGTTCCCGACATTGCTCATATTTTATAAAATATTTCATATTGGTAAAATTTAAAAAAAAATTAAAACTAGTCAAAATGATCAGCAATAATTATACATATTATTTTTTAAGATAATTTTGGACTCATAAGGTGGACAATAGTATCTATTTTGTGATCTCCATTAAATAAATAGTCACAAACAAAAAAATGGTTCTAGTTTAAATCATATCTTTATCGATGGTGTTTAAAAATATATATCATTTTCATCATCAAATTCATATTTTGTTTCTGAATAAATAATTTAATGTCTACATTATATATGTGATCTTTTGAGTTTTGAAACATTTGACAATGTTTGACTTCATCTATTACATTTTGGTTTCAGGGAGACATTATTTTTTGTTATAATCATGGTGAAAAGATGTTAGTAGAAAATAACATTGTTTTCTTTCTAAATCTATAAATTTATAAATTAAAACATTATGAAGCTAGACTATTTATTCTTGAAGAAACAACTCATAATGATATTCCAAATACTAAATCAGTTTCTTATCATTTTTAGAATTTTTGAAATCTATTGAGGAGGCCTTATATCACGTAATCCAAATGAGAAAACATGAAGATGATACAAATTTTTAACCATTAAATATGAATTTATAATTTATAGTAGTTGTTTAAATAAATTTTTATATATTGATAAGTCATTTTTTCTGGTCAGAAAAGAAGTATCTACAGGTATCTATAAATATAAAAGGTTGGTTCATATTTTGGGTCTATGTTTTCAAAATATCCCAGTACTTTCAAATGACTACTTCTTATATTATGGTGATTATGAATCTTTGGAGAATTTTAAAATATGTGTATAATTGAGGTATAATGAGGCACAACATGGAATGTCAAATTTTCTCATGAAACAGTTGAGATATAATCCAATTACACCTTATTTACATCATTTATTTAGGTCTTGCAACACATTTATAATGATGATATGTCCTAAATAAAATATTATTGTCAAAAAAATATTGAATCATCGATGTGATGGTGATTAAAGGAAAAATCATGATTATAAACATTCTTATTTTTCTTCATATCCTCATTTTAAATGGTCAGGCATTTATAATAGTTGTTTTTTTCGTTTGGTTTTTACGACATTAAATATTCTTATTGGCATATTTTCATTAATTTTTTCCACTTTCAACTATGGATTTTGATGATGGAATAATATTATTATTTAAAATATTAATTATAATAAATAAAAAGAATAATATTTATGTTCATTCGAAACAAAAAATTGATGAAGTAATTTCATTATGGAATAATAGGGACAATGCGTTTGATATAACTGTATATCATAATTTTATTTGTATTTTGGAAACAATATTTATGATCAGTTAACTTATAGAATATGGTATGTTATCTTGATGGAGCACACATGGTTGAAAATCATTTACATACCACATGGATGAGAACAAAGTATCCAAGCTTTATAATAGGATAATGGTTATTTATTTTGACTATCATTAGAGATTTCTTCCTGCAGATCAACCTTTTTGAAGAAACATAATTAATTTTAGAAAATGTTGAATTTAAATTGATGCACCTCTCATAGTGCTCACAAGTAATAAGGTAAAATATATTTTTTCAATATTAACTCATGTTACTTTTAGACCAACCGTAAATGAGAAAATGATAAATGGTTTTGGGAGAGATCAAAATTGGGTAAAGCGAAGTTTTTTTTGGAATCTTGTGTCCTTGTCTAATTTGTTTGTTCGTCGCATTTTTTATGTAATGATTATTTTGAATAATATTTATTATAGAATTATTTATATCATGTTGGAAACACCAGGTATGACCAATGATAATATAGTGGAAGGGTTAGATCATGCACAGATTTGAAAACTTCCTGAACTTTAATTATTTGAAGATGAATGATCACACAAATTAATGAAGCCAAAAGATTTATAATCACCTAGTGATGAAATCCATTTGTTATTATATCACTAGAATATATATTTCAGGTTTCCAAAAGGTTATTCTTATAATTTGTCAAATTTTCATCTGGAATGGGAATATTATCGGGTTTAAAATACATGATTATCATGTCGTTATTGAATGATTACTGCATGTTGGTCCTAGACGGCTATTGAATTCCTCAATCTAGAATGGGTTTCCTAGAATATCGTATTTCTTTCAGATATTTGTGCACAAATATAAGATTATAATGCATTATGTTTGCTGTAAAAATCTGGATTTTTAAATTTAACGTAAAATAGAGAAAATGTTCACATAGAGCTTATTTGATTCGAAGGAAAATCGAGTATTTCATTTTACATATGAATATAAATATAGAGTGTCAATAAAAATAATTTAGATGTATCAATTTGAGAGATTTATCAAAAAATAAAGAATAATGTACATAATAAATCATCATTTAATGGGTCGATTGTAGAATCATACTTGTTGGACGAAATTTCAAATTTATCACTTATTATTTTTAGTCAAAATATCCTTATAAATAATCACATGGGTCACAATAAGACAAAAATTTATGATTTCACAGACCATCAGTTTTTAGTTTTTAACCATCTTGAGCTTGGATTCGATGATTATAATGAGTTATGGATTCCATATGATGAACTACACATAGCTCATTCTTATTTTCTGCTAAATTGTGAAGAAATGACGAGATGTTATGAGTATGTCCTTATTTTTTATTATTTTGGAAAATATTTATAAAACATGATATTATTGATATTAACTTTTTTTATAAACTATATGATTATAATATCAAAAAATAATTCCTATAAATTACATATGCTACTCAAAATGAATGTCTTCATGAAAATTTTTCTTATTAACATTAATGAATTTTATAATATGTCTCTTTTTATTGAATAGAAAATCACTTTTTCAATGATACCTATTATTAATAATATTTTTGTTTGCAGGAAAACAACACGAAAATAAAATTGATAGTAGAATTTTTATGCTCAATAACCATATATTGAAATTATAATAAAATTATAATGGTTATGTGGTTAATGGATTTCAATTCGATACATTCATATATAGTGACTCAAATAAATCAATAAATAGTGCCGGTCATTTGAAATGATACAATCATAAGGAAAGATAAGTTGAATTTTATGGTATACTAGATGAAATATTTGAGTTAGGTTTTCTAAGTCCAAATAATGTTACTATATTTAACTGTCATTAGTTTGATATAGATCAGGTTTTATGAGTTTATACACAACATTGAGTTATTGATATTAAATATAACATATTCTTGCATCAAATGAACTATTTATGTTGGAACATCAAGGAAATCATGTTTACTATAAAAATTATGATGATGTTTTCATAGATTTTAGGTATTTGTGGAGTGTGATAAAAACGATTTCATATGACAATCTATTTATTAAAAATGAAAATGGTATTATGGAAGTGAATCATAATAATATTTTTTTAGAATAATCACAAAATATGTCTCTTACCTGATGGGATATAAATGTCGATGATGAAACCCCCTATATAAGGGTAGGTGATATAAATACAGTTGATGATGTAATATGGGATGATGAAACTAAATTTCATAGGGATGTTGACAATGAAAAAGATGAGGATGAATACATTGATGCCAATGAAAATGGTGATGAAGATGAAGATTTATGTATTATATTTAGGTCTTTAGATACATGTAATTATTATATTTTGATATTTATTAGTTTTTTATATTTAATATTTGTATTAAAAATCAGGTATAGGTAACATTATTTTATTATTACATTTATTAGTTTTTTATATATCATATTTGTATTAATAATAGCTTACTAGTGAGAATATTTGTTTCCTATGGCTAGAGATGATCTTGTACATCTATTCTGTTCTCTCACTGAGGTCTGATTCATGCTGACTTGTCTAGTTCAGCTCATCCTCTTCAAGCGGTTGTACCATGGAGGGGGTGAGGTTTTGCTCGATTACTTATTCCAGATCCTATTCTAATGAGATGAGTGTCTGTTATTTTGATCCTTTTTTATAGAGGTATTTTTAAATGTTTATGATATTTATTTAATATTAAATAATAGTATTAATTATGATAATAGATTTGGTAATATATATTTCATTCAATATTCATAGTTTTTCTAAATTAGTAATTGGGAAGGTTGGTGTGATTGTGAGAAAAACAATTTAAGCCGTGGGTTTAATGGTAACTAGTAACCATCGTCACTTGTGACTAGTTATTCGACCACTAGATTGTATGTTATTAAATTTTCATGTAGAATTTATTTTCTCTGATTTTTGATATCCAGAGAGGACTTATCCGAGTGGCATGAGATACTTATATACGTGAGCAAATTCCTCATTTTCTACACAACATCAGAAAGCGATATATGAATAATGATTTTGCTACAATTTTTTATCAGTATTCTATGTCCCATTATCTCAACTATGCCTCACCTATGATATTGGATGGGTTGTGCTTCTTTTAAAAATGTGATATATTTAACAGGATATCATAAGTTTGATGTTTGAGTCGGGGGAGAAAATAGGTCACCCATAGGTCCAGGAGTCGTATATTTGGAATACATTAATAATATATATTGTAAGTGATATTGTATATTAATGTATGTATATTGTAATTGCGACATGGTTATTATATTATAAAGGCCACTACTGACCCATATATTATTGATTTTTATATTTATAAGAACATGTATACAGATCTACTTGGAAGAAAAGTTTTATACAAATGATAATGCAACATTTTGGTTAGTGAGTTTGTTTAAAAATTTCTTGAATATTAATTTTATTGTAATTATAATTTGTATATATATTTTAAAAAACATATGAGGATATAACATCTCATTCATGGGAGAGTGAAGCTGAGATCGAACAAGATGTCACTGCTAATTCATGTTTTGATGAGGGGGCATGGATGTATAAGAATTTTTAGGTAGTCAAGAATTGTTAAGTGATTGGTATTTGATTTCAACAATCAAATGCGAGTTATTATGGTACGTCTAATATTGAATCAGTGAGCATGAAGGGAGATCGTGGAGAGTTATCATTGACTCCATCATCGACTACATAGTATGAGAAGAGGATGTGAGCTTAGGATGAGATGATATAATAGATGAGAATATGATGGAGTATATACGGATTTTTTCACGTGGTGTTCGTACAGAGTTTTGACCCCCTCATCTTTCATGTGATCATCCCCGAGGTTCATCGAGTGATCCTCCTCCAACAAAAGATAATTGATGATTTAGGATATTTTTATGACTTTTTTAAACATTGGTATGGAAAACATGATATTTTGAAACATATGTATTGCTTTTATGTATGTTTTAATTTTTATAAATGTTTTGTAATTTTTTTTATATTTAATTTTTTAAATTTTTTTTAAATTGTTTCATCATATTTTAAATAATATTGTGTTTTTCAATTTTATTTTGTATATATATTTTTATTATTTTTCTATATATTTAATATGTAAATTTTTTTCAATAATTTAATTTATTCGTATTGTTATTATTATATTTATTTATTTAAATACATTTTCTTTTATTTAATATTTATATTTTTTATTGAATAATATATTTTTTTAAAAAAAATTATTGATTTTATTTTATATTTTTGGAAATAATTTTATTTATTTATTTATTATTTTGTTTTTTTTTGGAAATATTTTCCATGGATGAATCCATCCATCGCAAATAACCTTTTCCAAAAGACCAACTTGTGTGAAGGATTGTTGAACTATGTTTTTTAAAACACTTATGTAAATATTTTGCGAGAGACCCTTTGTCCATCACAAATAAATATTATCTATTTCAGATCTTCATAAATAAACACATTTTTGACACCCCAATCAACAACGGGGTAATTTTTAACGACTCCCATCGCATATGAATTCATTGATGGGAGTCCGTTGCAAATTCCATGTCACAATTTCCTTAAATTCCTATTGTGGATGGGATAGTGTTTGAAGATAGGATAGACATTGGATTCAAGATGGGGTTAATTTAACTCTATTACTATTTTACTTTTTATTACTTATATAATTAAATTTTGTATCATTACAGCATGTCATTTGAGTATTACTTCAGTATTTATTAGATTATTCAGTTGGAATTATTGACGAATTTTAGCGATGTTTCTATTATTTCTACACTATAATTATTATTCATTTATTTATATTTCAAATTTCTTTATGTTTTAACTCTATAAATAGGGTCTATAGTCTCCCCAATATACTTATCACACCCCACTCCTAGTCTATAGCCTATGGAATATGGGGATGAATTCTTTTGGTCTCCTAATCAACCTATTTTAGCCATATGAGAGAGTGTCGGGTCAAGGAATGTAACACCAATAGCTATCCAAATTTCATTACACGATTCCATTAAATATCTATATTTTTTTTCAAGGAATTTATTTCCATTTGGAATCATATTACTAAAGAATGTCTTAGTCACATTTTACTCTTTTTAATAATTCAACACGTGTCTTTTCCCTCCATTATAAATGGACACCCTTTCTCTCATTTCTTTACACCACATTAAGATATAAAGATATTCCAAACCCACCAAATTATCTTATCATATATCGTATCCATTAGGTAGTGGTTCCATTATTCTAAAAATTACATTCAAACAGTCCTTATGGAATGATATAATGGTGGACTATTAAAGAAGAGGTAATCATATTACCCTTCCTCTTTCAATTTATATGAGATTTTACATCATCTAAATTTATGGTATTAATTTTAAAAAAATATGATAAAAATAGGTAAATGTTATTAAGAAAAATTAACTTCCAGTACACACTCAATTATATATCAACTGGGAAGCTAAGGAATTACTCATGCGTGCGTGAGGACACCTGGATCCACATTGCAACGTAATTTATTTTACATTACCATATAGCATGGATGGTAATTATGATAATTTTGAAGTTAATATATCATATTTTTACTATTATAATTATTGAATTATTTTTATATCAATCTACCAACAAAATGTAACATACATTGTATTTTAAAAAAAATACTTTTTTCTATAACGTACAAGATATGCCATATCGAGCATAAATGAAAAACATAATCTCATTATTTTAATTTGAATATTATAACATAGCCATTAAATCATATGAAATGAATTTTATTAATTGATAACTAAAATATACAATGGTATACTTAATGAATATTTATTAAATATTTCATTATAAATAAGTATAAGATTTTTAGTAAATTTATTTTGGAATTTAGATGCACTTTCAAAAAGAATGATGTTTATTGATTTTTCCAAAATAAATATAATTATATTCTGAAACATTTAGATATTTTTTTAATAAAATAAATATTTATTTAATACAGTCATATGAATTTTATTCTATTGTGAAATTGTTATGATTTATAGAAAATGATGATTTTTCAATGAATAGTAAGAAATAATTTTTTTATTAAAAATATATTTTCCTTGTATTTAAAAATACAAATTCTATTATTTTTAAACATTATTTAGATAAATTAGACTATAAATTAATTATTTTTTGTATTTTAAATAAATTATATACATTAATTTAGAATAGAAACATATTATATTTAAATGGGATGTTTTTAGAAAAATATTTTTTTATTTTTCTTCCTAAATAAATTTTAAATTAAATTATACAACATCAAGGTATTGAATATGGAAAAATTGACTCCATATTTTTAATGATGAGTTAAAATTTTATTAAATTAAATATTTTTATTTTTGATGAATATTAATAGTAACATTCGTAATTTTTATTACCACTGTAATGGGTATATCATGTAATTCAATGTAAAAATAATAGGATAACAATAAAAAAATTACCCAAACACTTTTCCTAATTTTATTATAGGAGTATGTTTCTAATCAAATTCTCATCGGTCATATGTTTTTTTAGTTAGAGCCACATTTAAGTCAACAATTCCCTTATAGAATTTTATTTAAGAATAGTTAAACTTTCCACATTATTGTTTTGAATAACTATGTCATTTTTAATATGTAGTCATCTAGAATTTATCATAGAACAGAACAATTATGTTTGAATATAATATATTTTTATTTATCATGGTAATTTATTTTTAATTTTTATGCAGAGATAATTACCATAAAAAAATTAAAAACAATTAGGTAGCAATAATTGAATTAATGGTAAAATCAAATAAATGATATTAAAATTTTTAAAATAAATATAATTTTAGAATTTATTTCTTATTGAATAAATATATGTAGAACAATAATATTTTTTGGATATAATAAAATATTTTAATCTAATATTATTATATTTTTTATACTTTTAAAGTAATATCAAATAATAGTATAAATGTTTATAATAATGATATTTCATTAATATTAAATTTTTTTAAATTTTTTCAAAAAAATAAAAATATCAAATAACACCATATGAGAAATCATAAGTTACAATTTGTGATCCCCTATTCATTTAAAGTCTATTTGGAATTATTTATCTCCTTAAAAGGTTTATTATATTTAAATATTTTGTTAAATTTATAAAGGGGACCTCCCAAAATTTATAAAATGGAACCACCTCTTCTCAATCACTCAAAATTAAAACCCATTTTTAGCAAAGATATACCGAAATACATTATTAGGATTTATCCCTTCACTATAGAGTCCTTATTTATCAAGATTTTCAATTTCATCTACCAGATACATTCAAACATCTTAAACAATTGTAAAAGTATAAATACATTACATTACATATACTTGAATGATATTGTAACATTATCAAGACCCATATCCCGCTCCACTTCCCTCAAAAATGAAATTAATTTATCATTCGTGATTAAAAAATCCTAAAACCTCATTAACATATGTAATTTATTTTCCATAATCATTCCTCAAGATCGATAATAATGATGGAATTAATGATTATATATGATATTAATAGAAAATATATATATCATAATTAAAAGATAATATATCATTTACTTTTTTATGATTCCATACATTGAAAAATGATAACATCAATTATGTAGAAATTTGAATTATCACCTCCATGAAGTGATGTAATTCATTATTCATCCACACATAACAGAGATGATATATAAAATCCTATTTAAAATTTTAATATGTTATTAAGGGTATTATAATATTTTTGTACAAATGGAATTATTCATACCTTATTTTTATTATTATCATTGAAAAATCGAAATGTTATTGATACGTATATAATTCCTACAGTCTTTATGATTGAAATATAGTTCATTTTTATTATTATATTCAATGGATGGATCTAAATGTATAATTTATGTACAAAAAATGATTATTATTTCATTAATATTATTCTATAAATGATGTAATTATGAAAAAATTTACTATAATCATCATCTCAAATTAATTTTAGAACTAAGTATAGAATATCATCCTAATGTCTAACATGAACTTATATAATTAGTTAATTTAATGACAGGTTATTAAGTGAAATAAAAGAAAAAATTAACATTAAAATATTCCTCATGAATTGACATAATTACCTCATTTTTATTATTTACATAGAAAAATAACTAACATGATGTTTCAGACTCATGATAAAATAATCTTGAACTAAAAAAATAATTTATTTGTTTAATTGATTTATTTTTTAAATATATCTCTATAATTTGAATTTTTAGAAAAAAAAATTTATGAATTTATTTAAAAATACATGTTTGTTTGGAAATTTTAATTTTCCAATTTTTCTAAAAACATTCAAAGGGGAATCATTTTAAGAATTCATGTAAATGACAATGTTTTAAAATTCATCATTTAATGTACCTCGTGGAGCACTTTTTTGATAAGTCAAATGAAAATATTATTTACATATACAAGCGTAATTAAATTTACTAATTTAATGACACTATAATGTTTTATTGTCTCCATTATAATTTCTCAACATTATTTTCAGAAAAAAATGTTTTCAATATTGTATAAATGGTTTTTATTGATTTAAATTTAATTTTTTATGTAATTATATTATGATATAAAAATTTTATTAAAAATGGGATTAAAAGTGTTTTGAAAATTCTAATTCATGATATGGAACTCGAGCTTTATTTATGATGGGTGCACCTAGATAGCATCAGGTGAGTCTGTAATAACATATAAGAAGGGTTGAGCTAAATTATAGCACATATTTTTTCATGTTATATCTTATATGATAGAATTATCCTTATTATATCTCATCAAAAATGGTCAAGCACAATACATCATATTTTATGTTTCATCCCCATTATTTTCCTCTAATTCATTAGTAAATGATTTTTTTCTCTAGATAATTATAGTCGATATTGAAAAAATGTTTATATCAATTTGTAAGGTTTCTGTAAGGCTGCATTGATGTTGATGTCCCGAGGAACCTATATTAATTTTCAATGCATGATGGTAAATTGTCATTGAAAATTTATAATTTCAAAAAATCTGAGATAATTATATTTTCTTTATGTAAAGGTGATAGATCATTTGTATGAATAGGATTATTTTTTATGAAAATGTTTGTAATGGGTAATTTGTTTTACCAGACTCACTGTTTTCTTGTTTTTATGTTCATTAAAAAGTGTTTTTTATAATTCCATGTTTTAAAATTTATTTATATGGTTGAAGGGGAACTAAGAACAAGAATAAGACATGAAAAAATTGTTATGATTTATCATGAAGAAACTATTTTATAGTTTAAATAAATTTTCTATTATGAAAAATAGGTATTTTATTAATCCTTCCACCTATACTATATGACCGTTTTTTATGATTATCTATAACATGATACATAAATGCTATTTGGGAAATAAATATTGTCAATTTTAATCTACTATTTCAAGAATATATAATGTTTAAGGCTCTGTACGTACTCTTTGTATCAGAGAAAGGATTAGTCAACATTGAATATTGGGATGTTTTCATGTGAGGTTATATTAAGAGATATGGACAGAATCATGGATTTATATCTTCCAGTTTAATTGAATGACCAATTTATTATGAACACATTTTGAGGATTTGGGTAATAAAATTATAAGTTAATTAATTATATTTTTTGAGACATTTCTTTTTGAGGTAATTATGTGTTATTACATTTTGGGATATTAAAAGAAAGGAATGAGATAAAATGTATTGTTTAAACATTAATTTAATTTTTAATATTTTATTGTTATTTTTTTTGATTCCCACTTTTATAGGAATGTTATAAGAAATAATAATTTTATAAACAAAGAGGATAACCTAAAGCTTGGGTGATAACAAATAATGTTTAGAATGGCCATGGGAATTGAACCAAACATCAAGAGTAAACAATGGTTAATTTCTTACAACCGTCCTATGTAATGTCCTTGTTAGTATGAAATTTTCTGTAAAAAATTATTTTGATGAAAAATATGTTTATTTTGGGAACATATGTTTTATCATGTAGTTATCCATCGGAGTGTAAAATTATTGGGTGTTAAGTGATCAATCATATATTGGTATATATACAATATTTTTGGAAATCATTATGATTATGGTAAATAGAGTATTAATGAATTTTTTTTGAGAAACAATAGTTGAATTATATTTTCGATTCATTTAATTTTTTATTGTGGATTAAAAATTAATATTATTATTTTTATAAATGATTGGAATATATTTTTGATTATGTGATTAATATAATTAGATTTATATATGAGACATTTAGAGTGATTTGTGTTATTTAGATAATTTATCGAGGAATACTATGTGATCAAATCCTTCTAATTTGTCTGTATCAATCTTTGTCTAGAATAATTTTTTGGTTTTTATTGGATATATATTTTTCGAATGATCTATATTGAATTGTGGGTAATAATTTCTTTCTTTTTAAGATTAATTATCTTTGTGAATTATCTTATATTATAATAACCATTATTATTTTTTCATAATTCATAAATAGGAGAGGAAAATATTGTTTTTCATTGATGGATTTTGTTATTTGAATAATTTGATTTTATTAATACCAGTATAAAATATTCATTATCATTATTTCAAGGGAATGGTTATTTTTTGGTTAAAATTATTTTTTTAATGTAATTAAATGTTCTTGGTTATTTAAATAGTTACTACGGTACATGTTATATAATGAAACATTATATATATTATTATTACCTACAAAATCAATTCCATTTAAATGCATCATAAAATTGTGGGTTTGTGGTAGTTAAATTTCTAAAGAAAGTTTTCTCCACCACTCGCCATCTGGATTTAGGATTTATTTTAATCTTCCAAATCAATGATTTAACTTTTCATTTCATTTATCCTACAAGTAAACCTAGTATGAGTTATATGAGGCTACCATCATATTTGTTAACTATATTTTGAAAATTATGTCTTATTAATACAATTTTTGAATTGGGATTTCAAAATAAATTATTTAGAAAGGACAAAACCATTATTTTTAATCTCGTATTGAAATTTTCAGGAATAAATTTATTAATGGGTGAGATAATGTAACATCCTCTATTTAAAAAAAATAATAACCATGTTCCATAGCGTATAGGATACGCCACATCGAGAAAAAATGAACACTATAATATTATTATTTATATGTGATGATTATAATCTACATATTAAATTGTATCAAAATAATTCTATTAATGAATTTATTAAATATAAAAGTGTTAAACTAAATGATTATTTATTAATTAATTAATTATAAATAAGAACTTTATTTTATGGAAATCCATTATATTTTTCAAATTCACTTTCTTGAGGAATGATTTTTATTCCCTTTGTGGGAAGGAATGATATTAATTCTTGAAATTTTTAGAAATTTTATTTAATGAATTAAATATAATTTTTTAAATAATTATATAATAATTATATTATGGTGAAATTTTGATGATTTTATAAAATTTATAATTTCAAAATGAATAGTACAATACAATTTTTTTTTATAAATTATATTTTTCAAGTATATAAAATGTAAAATTATACTTGTTTTAAACATGACGTAATTTTTTTAATTATAAATAACATAATTTTGGTGTTTTAAATAAATTTTATACAGGAAATTAATATAAAAAAAATTATTATTAGAAGGTTTATTTTTTGGAAAAATTACTATTCATTTCTTTTTTTGAATTATTTTTAAATTATTATTTGTCACTAATATATTATGAATTCAAAAAAATTATTCAATATTTTGAATAACTATTTCCATTTTTTTGAATATTACCCTTATATTTTTTATCAATATGAATAATAACCCTATTAATTTTTATTTCCACGGATAAAGGAAAATTGAGTAATTTAAGGAAAAATGATAAGGAATAGAAAAATACCCTAAAATTTTAAAAAATTAATTGGACAAAAAAATTTCATCCCAAATCATTCATGGGTCTAATTATTGTCTTGTTGGATACACGATGTTGACATTAATTCTTTAATAGTATTTTATTGCAAGAAAAGTCAAACGTTACACATTATTGTTTTTAATAAGTATAATATTTTTAATATATGATCATACATTATATATTTTCATCCATGAAGATTATTTTCTATGAATGTATTTTTATCTTCACCATGGTGTATAATTTTTTATTTTTAGGAATGAAATAGTTACCTTAAGGTCTTGTACAAATATGATGTAGTCTTTATTAAATTACTGGAAAAATAAGATAAATAATATTAAAGTTATCAAAATAATAAAATATGTTTTTTTTTCAAGGAGATCCAGTAATTCTACAGGGAATAATAGAATATATATGGTATAGTAAGTTTTATAATTTGACTCATGTTGTTTTGTTTATAAATTCATTTTACAAAATTGTATTATATTTTACAATAATGATATTCCATGAATATAACAATTTAATAAACTATTAAAATTTTATAAAATGATAAATACGTACATATGGGATATGTTATTATACATAATGAAATAACCTATGGAATTATGAGATATTTTAATTCATTTTACTATATAATATTACTATAGTATTTTAATATTTTGATAATTTTTAAAAGTTATTGTCATCTCAATTATTACAGGGAACATCATCTACCCAATATATGACACTTAAAAACAATATTGGTTAATTAAATATCTAAAAAGTTATTCTTTATAATCCCTAAAACCATTATAGGGTCCTTATTTAGGCGGAAAACCATCCACATTTGTCTTAAGGTGTTAAGGAAAGGAGTTTTTCCAAGTAAGAGGTAATGTTTTTAATAGAACTTTTTAATTTTTTTATTTATATAGATCCATAAAACAATATTAACAAATGATAATATAATAAAAAAGTGTCATAAATATATTAATATGTTATTATGTGAATATCATGACCCATATCCATCCCTACTTACTTCAAATGGGAGAATAATTCACTCGTGTGTGAGGAGGACTACCACCTAGAAAACAGATATAATTCATTTCACATTAATGTGTCTCAAGAATAGTTATAATAATGAAATAAATATTTATATATTATATTCATAAAATTTTATTAATTATTAACATATAATATACCAATTATTTTTTTTATCATTCCAATTTTATTAAAATAACAACATTGTTTGTGTCTACGTGTGAATTATCGCCTCCACGAAACAATGTCATTCATCTTTCATAAAACATAACATGGATGATATATATATAAATATATAATTACTAATATTATATTACTTATTTTATCATAATTATTTAGTGATAAAATTTTATTTATCTTCTTTTCATAATGATGATATAAAAAAGGAAACATAACTCATTCGTACGTACGTCCTACCGTCTCAATGATTGTAACATCATTTATTTTTTATAACCATATTTAATGGATAATTTTAAAATTTAAAATTGATTTATAATAGTGATTATTATTTCAATAATATTATTTTAGAGATTATATAATAATTACCATATTTAATAGAGACATCATTCCCAAGTCGTTTTGGAATCGTGTACCAAATATTGTCGAACCATCCAAAATGGTCATAAATAATCATGTAACTATATAACATCATAATATGTGAAATAAAAAGAATTATAAATAGGAAAAATAATGTCATGATTTTCAATAATTAACTTTAGTTTGATATTCGTGAATATAAATAACTCACATGATGAGTAGGACTCAATAAAATAAGAGCTAAATAAAACATCATTTTAATTGATTTAATGATTTATTTTAAAAATCATTCTATTTAATATATTTCTTATGAAAAATAATTATTCGAAAGTATTTATATTTATAATATTATTTTAAAAATGTAAATTTCTAATTTCTCTCAAAAAAATTTCAGAAAATGAATATTTTTATACTTTTATGTAAAGGGATTTCTATTAAAAACAACATTTGAGGGTAATCTTTCATTGTTTTTTAAAAAATTTAACTAAATTGTTTTTCATGTAAATGAAATGATCATAATTTCTCACATTTATGATTCCATAATTCATAAAAGTTTCCTTTATAATTTTTCACATTTATTTTTAATAAAATTGGTTTCATTATTATATGTGTGATTTATGTATTTTTAAAAGTTTTTTTTACACGAAAAAAGAATTTCGGAATAAAAAAGTGTTATATAAATTGGTTTAACACATTTTCCAAGTGTTTTATTCATCATATGATCCATGTAAATTATTAATGAATATTATAACCATAGCTTTCATGAATGGTTGGGCCCCCATTATAGGTCGTAGGTGTACCCATAATAGATTATTCGAAGGGTGTTTCCCAATTGTAGCTCATGAAAAAGTGTGAATGTGATATTGATTATAATAAGTGTGAACAACATTAAATATCCCTATTTTTTGGGTAGTTATTTTTTTCAATATTATTATATTTCTTGTTAGACGTATGCTTATAAAATTTTGTATGGGTTCTATGACATTGATATCCCAAGAAATATATATGGTTTTTTATGCATATCGATGAGTTTTTGTGAATTTTTTTTTCTTAAAAAATGTAATATAATGATATTTTATTTAAGTAAAAAATGTTTATGATATATGATAAGTAGTTATGTTTTTTATGAAATATTTTAATGGGTTTTCAATGATTACAGTTGACTATAATTTTTCTTTTTTTTTTGTCTGGTACTAGAATTCTGGGATCATAACACATATCAATCTATTTTCACATGTTTTAAGGGTGATTATTATCAAGTATGATGTCATGAATAAAATTGTGATGATTTATCAGGAAAATAAATCATCATTTATTTTAATGAATTTTTTATTATGGATAAAATTGATACTTTATAGATGTGTCCAATTGAATATATGTGAGTTTTTACTATTTCTCTAAAACTACAAACCTAAAATACATTTATGAATGAAAGAATAAAAATTATAACAAATGGTATCTACAATATGAAATGTTTATGGATATTTACATACACTTACCTTTACATCCATTGGAAAATAATAATGATGCTCATATATACTTGTGGACTACAACCTCCATGAGGTGAAGAGATTCATTTTATTCTACCAAAAATCGATGTTAACAAGAATATATTTAATGAATATATATTATATATGTGATATAATAATGAATCAATAAGGGTGAATTATTATCTTTCTTTCTTTCACTAAATCCATCGAAAACCATAAAAAACATTAATGCATACGTACAACCTACCATCTCCATCAATGTTGTAATTAAATATTTTGTCTCTAATTTTCATGAATTTCTATATATAATAATATATATTGAAATTTATTATATATTATATTTATATTATTATTAAATTCAAAATTATTTATTTAACCCTCATCAATATTCAAGTAATGAAACTTTTGATCAAATGCTTTTAATAAATATGTTATTGTTAACAACAATAACTGATTTTTGGGAATAAATTATTGATTAATTGTTGTTAAAAGGATATATATTATGAAAAATGTTATTAAATCTATAAAGACCAGAAAATTTCAAAGAAAAGTTTTTCTTAAATTATTTGAAATTTTACTACTTCGCAGTATCTGACATTGCCTGATTCTGAGGCACGATGTGCCCGTAATAAATTTCTGAATATTTGTTCGGGAACATTCGGTAAAGGTACATGCCGTTTTTCATTATATTGAACTAGAACATGGAATTGAAATCTGAGGAAACTAATGAATTCATAACGTTAGTAATTGCTTAGTGAGACTTTCATCGCAATTGCGTTCTGATGAGTTTGGAAGATAGTTTTTTCGGGTTTTAATTAAAGAAAATAAAATAATGTATTAAATTTTTTTATTCCCTATTGGATAAAACATCAAATAAGAGGTTAGTGAGGGGCCTGCCCGCACATAAACCTCCATTGGGAGGATATTACATGGTGGGGCCCACCTGAAGTTTTAACCTCTCTTCCACCACCGAAGCGTTATGACACCATCATATTCCTTCTTCATTATTCTTCAACCGAAGCAAGGAAAGGGAAGCGGTGCCCATGACATCTCCAACAACATTCATCCACATCAAAGGAGAAGATGTCGCCCGCGAAGAACATCGCCAATGAAAAAATAACCTCTGAATGCTCATCTGCCAACGACGAGTACCCTTATTCATTTCTGACACATGAGCAGGAGAATTGGGAGTGCGTGATGAACACGACAATCGATAAATCGACATCCTCCCTTTTTTCTGAGATCGTCAATGAACGAAAAATACGAGGTAGGGGCTATCATTATGTTTGTGTTTACCATCCATTCTACATCATTAAATTTTTTGGAATGGTGTGCCAAATGATATCATCCTAATGAGGAGGGTTCGGACCACACAAACGCGGCCCGACCCTCATTTTGTTGGTTCCTAATTTATGAAGGCGGAGGCAGGACACACGACGACAAGCAATGAGTCGACTACAATGAAATTTGGTGGCAAAAGGCCGTCGGGTCACCACATGGGCGTGGCACTGCCGTGCCGTGCAAAGATTTGAGTCATGGCCAGGTGGGCTGTGGCAGTGCCAGAGGGATGTCGTGTCATCGCACCGCAACGGAAGGAAGTGTTGCGGCTAGGAGGGTATTGACGGTCAGACGACAAGTGCGATGTCATCATGCCATGCGGTGGAGCTGGAGGCCGCGTGCATGCCTTTATTCCACGGAGGAGGCGCGGCGCCGCCGCACTGAGCGGACGACAAATGAATTGTGGTGTCGTCGCACCATGGTGGATGAGACTAGCAAGGATGGTTTTTTGGCCGCCGGTGCGTGCTAAGCAGAACTGGAACCTAGCATCAGTTTGGATCGAAAACGGGGGACACCCCCTCCTATAGCGTGGCCATCCAGGCCATGAGGGCAAGCTAGCCGGGCCCCCCATGGTCGGGCCGCCCTTTTTTGGACCCCCTGAGGTGCGGGCTGCCATCGTTCGGGCGGCCACGGGCTGGGCCACCCTCGTTTGGGCCGCCACAGGCCGGACCGCCCTTGGGTCGGGCCGCGCCTTCGGGTCGGGCCGCGCCCTCAGGTCGGGCCACATCTTTGGGACATTATGCTCCATAGGTTCGGGTATCCCACTCGATCTGGGCTGACCACTCGGGTTGGGCTACACCGGCGTACCAGTTAAGACCCTGGTTCAGATCGGGTCAGGCAGGGTTAGTCTGACTGGGTCAGACCGGACCCGGACCCGCTATTGCCATTTACTCCTTTTATCCCGCATCTTGAGATATGTGTGTCTGATGGACAAACCGTATGTGGTGATGGAATTCTCGGAGTGATAAAAGTATTTTGGCATACTCCAGTTGAGGTTCTGATGCAATTGGAATACGTTCTGGTTGGTTTGAGCCTAAAAACTTATCGGGCTCCTGGAACAGAAATGCCAATAACTCACAGACTGGGCATCCGATTGACGCGTCGTCTATCGCGTTGGGTTCCTTATAATGATTTGGAATTCTGGGATACATCAACTAAAGAGTTCGTGGTAGTAGATGTATCGTCACATTGATCGGGTAGTGGACCCTCCAGGAATCGAGCGTACTATGTGTGGGAACCCTAAGGCAGGCTACGACAGAGATGATGGGATCCTTCGTGGGTTCGACAGCGACGTTACTATACCAGGATCCTCTGTGGGTTCGATAGCGATGACTTCTATACCCGGATACTCTATGGGTTCGATAACGGTGACTACTATACCAAGATCCTCTGTGCGTTCAACAGCAATGACTACTGTATCAGTATCCTTAGTGGGTTCGATAGTGACGACTTCTTTACCAGGATCATGCATGGGTTCGACAGTGTTGATGTTGTTCCAAGATCCTATGTGGGTTTGAAAGAGGATATGATTCAGTGGCTACAAATAATCATCTCTACCCCTCTACAGGAGTAGTATACCTATGTGAGCTATGTCTTGTATTTCAGTTGATATCATTGAGATGATTGATTTTTACTTCCTTTATAGAATGGGATGTTCGTGGGCTTGAGAGATGGAGCCGGACTATGACTGGTAATGTAGGTATTTGTATGGGAATATACCTAAGTAGTAATGATCGATACTTCATGAATGTATCTTACTACAACGGATTATCCATGTTGGATTTTTTGAGACCATAAGGGTCTCAGGGACCCTACCGAGTATCCTTATAATCACCCATGTAAGTAATTTTCTAGTAACTCGTTGTGTTGGATGCAGACGACGGACGACGCTGACCGAGGCAGAGTGTACGAGGACTGGATGGTACCCAGAGTTGGACCACACGACGAGTCGGTACCCAGCGGAGACTGGTGAACATGGAGTGATGGGGAGGCTATCTATACCTACCCTTTAGTTATGATCCATGGTGGATGATCCAGTTACTTTATTTCACCTTCCAGCTGTTTTGTCTTTTCCTTGTATATTACAGTTGGACTTGTATTTCCGGCCCCTTTACATTTTAGCACTACTTTGTATACAGTTTATATCTATTGTTTTGCCTCCATTTGTGCACTCAGTTGAGTTTGTTTAATTTTATAAAGGCAATTCCATCACATCTTAGGGATTTATTGCTTTGGTGCTACTCGCCAGCCCCTAGCATATGGAAGGCGGGCTTGGGGTAGTCACGACACATGTTCGGTGGACGGGTCATGAAAAATTGGTATCAGAGGAGTCATTCTTCCATAGAACCTAGGACCCTGATATTTCTTTTTTGGGATGCAATAATGTGAAGAGTATTGAGTGTGGTTTTCAGTCCATGTAGTCCAGTTTTGGTGTAGTGAGGGACGTATCCATAAACCAGGACCCAGACTTCTGATTTCTAACTCAGTGCACGAAAACACTGATTGTGAGAGTGTTTTCATGTGTCTTCTCTGTGAACTCTTTGAGTCATCTCACCAGGTATAACTTATTAAACGTGGGGTACATATTTCATTTTAGGATGGCCCCACGAGGGCCGCCAGCGAGGGTTCCGAGTTACGTATGATATTATATCCCACCGAACGACGGGGCCTCTTTGAAGGGACACATCATAGAGTAGGTTCCAGCGACACCTCTACTCTTTGGAAGACCGATACCACCAGCCCTAGCAGTGGGGAGTGAATTCTGCCTATTTGCGTTCCATGAGTTCCTGCGACATAGGCCTCTGAGGATTCGAGGAAAGACATGTTTTTAGACGGTCGGGTGCTCGCTGGAGGTTGTAGCACGATTTTTCCACAATGTTGGGACACCCATAGACATCATGGTGTACCTAGCTGTTAGTCTCTTTCAGGGAGAAACTTAGAGGTGTTGAAGCCTGATGCTCCAGTTTTACGATGAGGAGACCCTCACCTGGGGAGACTTTGAGGGACTTTTTAGATCACAGTTTGTATCAGCGATTCTACACTCTGTGAGGTCTCTTGTGAAACTACTCTATATGTTGGGCTTTCCCACCATATCAGAGTCTTCTACAGCTGGCAGTAGATTGATTTCATAGAGGTCCAAGCGGACTAGGCCAACTGGTGGGTGACCCCAGGATACTAGTATGGTTGTGTGGGTCACATGTGATAGAGCTAGCTATACGAGGATCAGGAAGTTCTATCCATGAGACGGGTAGGGTCACATGGCTCGGGACCACCTGACCCGCCATGCGGACGATCATCATGCGGTAGAGGGGTCTCCCAAGAAAAGGTGGAGGTTTGACAGTGGTGGTCCGATGGGAGAAGGCGACCTTGGAAGAGGACTGGATGGAGGTTATTACTGGAGTTTTACACCTAGTTGAGACACTAGAAAAGAAGATGTTGATCTTATATACTAATTTTTTTCAGTAACTGACATTCAGGATGGTCCTCAATGTGATGAGGTTTCGGTTTGGACCATTTTTCAAGATGGTACCATCGGGCTATGTGCCAACTATATCACTACTCTTTGGTCATCAGACACTACCAGCTGTACCGGTAGTGGAAACTTATAGGCTTAGTGCCTTACATGTGTTTCAGCACCAAATATCCTTCAATATTCAAGGTGAGACTGACCCACAGGTAGTTGAGGACTGGCTTGAGGAGGTGGTTGAGTGTTTTCTAGAGCTTATGTTGTTTTGGCAGATTGACATGTTGATAGTTGAGTATTCATTGAAGCATAACGACCATTCTTGGTACTCGATGAATAGGATGTGAACAATGTTTTAGATCACAAAACTATGAGCGAGGTGTGTTTAAGTACATCTGATGCAAAACATTTTCCTCTATTCACTTTTACTTTTGTTAAGGTGTTATAGAGAACCATTGTGGTTAAATGTTCTTCAGATGGGCGGATATAGCCTGCGAATGTTAGCTGTGGGATGTTGCAAACTGGCGTCAGTCTCAGTGACTTGTGTGTGTGAAATTTTTCAATAAGAGAAGAGGAAGTGTTTAGGAACAATTAATCTATAGGGAAACATATGAGTAAGCAGAACTAGTAGAGAAGCATGAGGTGGTGAACATTTCGACATTTTACAACCACCCGCCTTTGTAGTCCCCGCTAGGCTCATGGAGCTGGAGGGCAGGGGAAGAGAGTAGCTGCAAGCAGTTATGGAGTGTGACCCTAGGGATCTAAGAATGATTTGAGGTATATAATGTGTCTATTAGTAGTTGTTGTATCAATAAACATAGGTACCAATCATTCCTTCCTTCTACGAATCTTTTCTCAGACCTAGAGTTTCGGGTTAAACCATTTACTTGACCCTCATGTCTGGAGATACCATTGGTATGTGACTCTATAATCACACTTATGCTGATGGTGTGATCTATCCCTTGAGGCGAGAGTTTCAGTTGGAACCTCTTAGTGGTAGCGTCGAGGCCATACGATGTTAGTTTGGGTATGGACTAGGAAACCACGGTTCATACACAAATTGATTGTATTTGGCAAAATGTTATTTTTTATCTAATACATTGGGATGGGGTCTTCCTTGGCCATGGAAAAGGAAAACCCAGGCAGCACAGGATGAGATAATGCATAAGAAGGTGCAGTCGATCAATCATGAGTCGGCCAGACTTACCTTTGTGAAAGACTTTTCCAGAGTTGCAACACCACTATCAGCATTGGCAAAGAAGGGGCAACACTCTGTCTGGTCGGAGAGATTCTAGAAGAGCTTTCAGGAGATGAGGCATAGGCTGAATAGTGTCCCAAATATTGAGGCTTCTAGTAGAAGTTGTTTAGTACGTATTCTATTGTGATGCATCTAGGAGTGGACTTGGGTTTGTCCTGATACAGGAGCGAGCAGTGATCGCTTATGGTTCTCGGAAGTTGAGACAGCATCAGCAGAACTACCCTACCCATGATTTGGAGGTAAAAGCAGTGTTCTTGGCCTTGAATATGTGGCTGCACTATCTTATGGGAAAACGTTTTGTTGTCTAATCTGACCACCAAGGTATCAGGTACATCTTCTAGTAGAATGACCTAAACCTATGATAGTGATGATGGCTTGAGTTCCTCCAAGACTATGACTTCGAGATATTCTATACTCCTAGGAAGTGGCATATTTTCGCAGATGATCTCAGTAGGATATGAGGCATTTAACTGTTAGGAAAGGTGAAAAAGAAATATTTCCTCAATCTCTTACAGTCACTACCCCACTTCTTCAGAGAGTCGAGGAGGCACACTGTGGTAACTCTAACTATGAGACAAGACATGCTCAGATATCCACCCGACAAGCACATGATGGATTTTCATAAGGTAGGGAGCACGTCATCCTCTTCAGAGGATGTACCGTGGTACCCGTTGCACTACAAGAGGAATTGTTGAGAGAGTTTCACACTTCCCCTCATGCGGTACATCCCTGAGTGGTGAACATGTATCAGGACATCAGACGACAACATTGGTGGTCATGTATGAAGAAAGAAGTAATAGTGTTTGTCTCTCGATGCCTCACTTGTCAACAGGTGAAGGTGGGTCACCAGGTAGCAGAAGGATTTGTGAAGCCCTTAGAAGTCCCAGAGTGGAAGTGGGATGGAATATCCATGGATTATGTGATGGGACTTCCACATACATCCAGAGGGCATGACTCTATCTGGGTTATTGTCGACTGACTCACCATGTCAGTCCACTCCCAACTGATCAGAGATCAGGGCTCAGTAGAGAGCTTGGGATGCCTCTATGTACAAGAGATCATACAGATTCATGGTGTCCCATCATTGATCATATATAATCGAGATTCTTATTTCCCTTCCCAGCTATGGAAGGGGATACATGAAGATTTTGGCGCCGCTTCGCTTGATCACCACCTGCCATCCTTAGATGGCTGGTCAGACTGAGAGGACCATTCAAACTCTCAAGGACATGCTTCGCGCATGTGTACTTGAATTTTGTCACAGATGGTAGGATCACATAACCATGATGGAGTTTTAATACAACATCAGCTGCCACTCCACCATCGGTATGGCACCTTATGATCCACTATACGACCGATCATGCAGATCACCTCTGTGCTTGAATGACCAAGGGGAGTCAGCACTTGTAGGACCAGAGATTGATCAACCTATGATGGAGAAGGTGTAGATCATCTAGGAGTGCCTGAAGAATGCATAGATAAGACAAAAATCCTATACTGCAAGGATACGGAAACCACTGGAGATCGTGGATGGAGACCACATCATCCTACGGGTCTCACCACGAAGAGGACTACAGAGAATTGGCTGAGGCGACAAGTTATCTCTATGATTCATTGGACCATTCCAGGTCCTATCTAGGGTTGGTGTGGTGGATTACCGCTTGTCCCTACCACCTCTGTTGCATCGGGTGCACGATGTCTTCCACATATCTGAGCTAAGAAGATAGGTGCACGACCCATCCCACATCATCGACCACAAAGAGATGGACATCAACGATTGGGCAACATTCATGGAGGTCCAAGTAGAGATCGAGGATCGATAAGAGAGGTCCTACTAGGACGATCAATTCCTCGGGTGCGCATTCACTGGCAGCACGGGAACCTCCAAGAGAGAACAAGGAAGCGTAAATCTCAGATGCGTGCTCAGTACCCCCATTTATTTCCCTAGTGTGTGTTGTATATTTACAAGAACGTAAAGCTCTGAGGTGGGGGTAATGTAAAGACCCATAAATTTCAATGCTTTTTTTTCTTAATTTCATTTAAATTTTACGAGTCCGCAGTTTTTGATGGCGCAAGATTCTGAGGCCCGGTGTGCCCGGAATCAATTTATGATGTTTTTTTTCGGGTACGATCAGTAATCGTACGTACTGGTTTTTCTATCTTTTTAACCGGTGCTCGGAATTGAAATCTTAGGACATCAATGAACACGCAATGTCAGTAATTACATAGTGGTTCATTCACCGCAATTTCAATCTGATGAGTTTGGAAGATAGTTTTTGGGGGTTCTAAATTAAATTGAATAAAATAAACTATTAATTTTATTTTATTTCTTTTTGGTTAAAACCTCTAAGAGGATGTTAGTGTGGGGCTCGACCACACATAAACCACCCTTAGGATGATATCACTTGGTGGGGCACACCCAATGTTTTACCCTCTGTTGAAATAAAAGGGGGGTGGGCCCCACAGAAGCTTCTTAACCCCCCTAGGCTGTTGAACAGCCCATTTATGTCAATGAAAGTTTCTATAAAAAATTGGGCCTCTCCACTTTCCCCATTAAGATTTTGCCAACCCAAGAAATTAATTAATTGGACTACACTTAATTAATTGGCACATTTTTAATTCTTTTGAATTCTTGTCAAGGATTAAATAATAGAAAATGCTATTTTTTTGGTTGGCACATAATACTTTGGTGGAGCCTTGGATAAATAAAGTGAGAATTATTCTCATGAAGAACACTAAGAATGTCATTTCTACCATCGAAGCACGATGACACCATCTTATTCATTCTTCATCATTCTTCAACCAAGGTAAGGTATGGGAAGCAGCTCCCACGACATCTCCAACGAAATTCATCAGTGTCAAAGGAGAATATGTTGCCCGCGAAGAACATCACCAACAAAGACATCATCTTCGAATGCTCATCCACCAACGACAAGTACCCTTCTGCCTTTCTGACTCATGAGTGTAAGAATTGGGAGTGTGTTAAGAACACGGAAATCGACGAATCGACATATGCCCTTTTTATGAGATCGTCAATGAATGAAAAATACGAGGTTGGGGTTATCTTTATGTATGATTTTACCCTCCGTTATATGTCGTTAAATTTTTGGAATGGTGTTCCAAATGATATCATCATAATGAGGAGGGTTCGGATAGCATGAACACGACATGACCATCCCAATTTTTTTGGTTCTTGATTGATGACGATAGAGATTGTACACGTGGCGACCAACAATGAGCTGGCTGCGAAGAAAGCTGGTGGTGCAAGGCCGACGGGTCGCCACAAGGGCACGCAACTTCCGTGCCATGAAAACAAACGAGCCAGGGCCTGGCGGGCAGTGGTGGTGCTGGAGGGGCATGGTGTTGTTGCACCGCACTAGAATGAAGAGCCGCGGCCATGAGGGCTACGACGGTCGAATGGAAATCACAATGTCGTCTCGTCGCAGTGGATGGGACAAGGGTGGTTGGTTATTTCGTCTGTCGGTGAGCGCTAAATAGAACTGGCGCCCAGTGTCGGTTCTAGTCGGAAAAGGGGGGCCCGACAGCCCCTCCCGTAGTGTGTCTAGCCAGGCCACATGGGCTGGCCGGCAGGGCTGCCCTCGTCAGGGCCGCCACGGGCCCGGCCGCCCTCAGACTGGGCCGCGCCGCTAGGCTAGGCCGCGCCCTCGAGCCGGGCCGCCCCTTCGGGACAGGTTGCTCTCTTGGTTTGGGTGGCCCACTTAGCCCATGCCGACCACTCGGGCCGGGCCGCATCCGCGGACCAGGTCAGACCATTGTTCGGACTAGGTTAGGCCAGGTCAGTCTGACAGGGTCAGACCAGACCCGAACCCACTATGGCGATTAGCACCTTTTAGCCTGCATCTTGAGCTATGAGTGTCCGATCGACGAACAATCTATGGAGATGTAATTCATGGAGCGAGAAGATTCTTTTTTCATATTAAAATTGACGTTATGACATTGATGGGGTACGTTCGTGTTGTTTTGAGCCTAATAACCAACTAGGCCCCTAAAACGGAAATGAAAATAACTCACCAACTTAGCGTCTGATTGACGCGCCGTCTGTCGCGTTGGGTTGCTTGTGATGAGACGAAACTACAGGATAAATCAAATAAAGTCTTTGTGGTAGTTTATGTATTGTCACTTGGCTCGAGGAGTAGACCATCCCGGAATCGAGCGTGAAGTGTGCGAGAACCCTAGGGTTGGCATAGACTGAGATGATAGGATTCATCGTGGGTTCGACAATGACGATAATATACCTGAATCCCTTGTGGGTTCGATAGCGATGAATTCTGTATTGGGATTCTCTCTGGGTTCGACAGCGGTGACTACTATACTGGGATCCTCTGTGGGTTTGACAACGATGAATTTTGTACCAGGATCCTCCGTGTGTTCGACATTAACGACTTTTGTACAGGATCCTACGTGGGTTCGACAGCGTTGATACTATTCCAAGATCCTACGTGGGTTTTATAGGAGATGATTCAGTGGCTACAACTAATCATCTCTACCACTCTACATGAGTATTATACTAATGTGAACTATGTCTTGTCTTTTAGATGATATCATTGAGATGATGGATTTTAAATCCTTTGTGGAATGGGTTGTTCTTGTGCTCAAGAGATGGAGTCAGACAATGACTGGTAACTTAGGTATTTGTATGGGCATATACCTAGGTTGGGATGATCGATACATTGTGAATGCATCTTACTTGTGTGGATTATACTTGTTGGATTTTGTGAGACCTTGATTTTCTTGGGGTCCCTACCGAGTATCCTTATACTCACCCTTGAACGGGATTTGCCCGCACCTCGTTGTGTTGGATGCAGACGATGGAAAACGCTGACCGATGCGGAGTGTATGAGGACTGGACGGTACCTAGAGCTGGACCACAAGACGAGTCAGTACCTAGAGGAGACTAGTGGATGTGGAGCACTGAGGAGGCTATCTATACCTACCCTTCTAGTAGGATATGTGGTGGATGATCCAGGAGCTTCCTGTAACCTTCTATATATTTTGTCTTTTCCTTGTACTTTATAGTTGGACTTGTATTTCTGGACCATTTACTTTTCATCACTACATTTGTATATAGTTTCTACATAGTGTTTTGGATCCATTTGTCCAATTAGTTGAGTGTGTTTACATTTATAAAGTAAATTCCTTCCCGTCATATGGATTTATGCCTTTGGTTCTATTCTATAGCCACTGGCCTATGGAAGGAGGGCTTGGGGTAGTAAAAGCACACGTCCTGTGGACGGGTCGTGACAAATTGGTATCAGAGGAATCAATTGTACTGCAGAATTTAGGACTCTAATATTTATTTTTTCTGATGTAATATCTTGAAAAGTATTGAATATTTTTTTCTGTCCTGGGAGTCTAGTGTTGGTGGGGCGGCGAACATATCCGTACACCAGGACCTTGACTTCTAATTTCAGACACAATGCAAGAAAAAACTGATTGCTAGAGTGTTTTCAAGAGTCTTCTCTATGAACTCTTTGATTCATCTCAACATGTATAACATATTGACTGTGTCACACCTATTTATTTTCAGGATGTCCCCACGAAGGCATCCATCGGTGGTTGTGAGTTACGTACGAGATGGTAGCCCACTGAGCAATGAGGCCTCAGTGCAGGGCCCCCTCACAGCGGAGTTATCAGCAGAACCTCTACCCGCTAGACCACTGATACCACTATCACTAGCAGTGGAGAGTCCACACCATATGAGTGCGTATCATGAGTTCATGTGACATAGGCCTCCGAGGTTTTGAGGCAAGACATATTTTTAGATGGCCGGGTGCTGGCGAGAGGTTGTAGCATGAGTTTTCCTCACAGTTGGGATAACCGCTGTCTTGATGGTGTACCTAGATGTTAGACTCTTTCAGATAGATTCTAAGAGGCGGTGGAGCCTGATGATTCAGTTTTACGATGAGGCATCCCTCACCTGGGGAGACATCGAGGACTTCTCAAGGTGGATTTTATACCAGTGACTCTACACTCTGTGCGGGCTCATGAGCTACTGCTCTTTCTACAGAGATTTCCGACCATAGAGGAGTCTTCTATAGTTGGCAATAGACAGATGTCACAGAGGTCCAAGAAGACTAGGCCAATAGGTGGGCGACAACAGGATACATGTACGGTTGTGCGGGGCACACAAGATAGAGCCATCTATACGAGGAGCAAGCAGTTTTATGCCTGCAGCGGGCAGGGTCACATGGCTTGGGACTGCCCAACCCGCCTGTTGATGAGTAGTAGGCGGTTGAGGGATCTCGCAGGAAAATGAGGAGGTTTGACCGTGGTGGTCCGACAGGAGCAGGCGTACATGGCAGAAGACTGTATGGAGGATATTACTGAAGTTTTCTTCCTAGTTGAGACACTAGTAAGGCATATGGTGATATTAGCTACTACTCTTTTTCAGTGAGTGACATTGAGGATGGTGCACATAGTGATGAGGTTTCGGTACATGAAATGTTTTCCGAGATGGTACCTTCATATTGTGTGCCAACTATATCACTGGCTGTTGGAAAGAAGACACTACCAGCAGTACCTGTAGAAGACACTTATAGGATTAGTGCCTTACATGTGCTTCAGTACCAGATATCTCTCATGTGTTGAGGTGAGCCTGACCCACAGTCGGTTGAGGACTAGCATGAGGAGGTGGCTGAGGGTTTTCTAGAACTTATGCAGTTTTGGAAAAACAACATGTCGATAGTTGAGTATTCTTCAAAGCATACCGAACATTCCTGGTACTCAATAAATACAATGCGAAAAGTGATTTAGAGCACAGACCCTTGAGTGAGGTGTCTTTAAGGACATCTGAGCCAACACTTTTTCCTCTATGCACTCCTACATTTGATAGGGTGTTAGAGAGAACATTTTTGGTTGAATTTTCTTCGGCTGAGCGGATACGGACAGTGAATGATAGCATTTAGAAGCTGTGAACTAGCATCAGTCTCAGTGACTTAGGCATGTGAGATGTTTCAGTAAGAGGAAGTGTTAATGACAAATTAATCTGCAAGGCAGCAGACATGGAAGCAGAGCTTGGAGAGAAGCACGAGGTGGTTAACATTTCGACATGTTACAACCACCTGCCTTTTTAGTCCCCACTAGGCTCAAGGAGCGAGAGGACATGGGAAGAGAGTAGCTGCATGAAGTCTATGAGTGTGACCCAAGGCATCTAGTAATGACGTGAGGGATGAAATGTGTCTACTACTAGCTGCTGTATCAATAGACATAGGTAACAATCATTCCTTCCTTCCAAGAATATTATCCCAGACCTAGAGTTTCTTGTTAAACCATTGACTTGACACTCATGTTTGGATGTACCTTTGGGAGGAGACACGATAATCACACGTATACCGACGGTGTGATCTGACACTTGAGGTAAGAGTTTCAGTTGTAACCTCTTGGTGGAAGCTTCGAGGCCTTACGACGTTAGTTTGGGTATGGACTTGGAAACCACGGTTCATACACAGATTGACTATATTTGGTAAAAATATTGTGGGTTATCTACAACATTGGCATGAGATTTCCTTGTTCGGCATAAAGGAAAACCCAGTCATCACATGATGGAAACATGAAAAAGAGGGTGCAGTCGATTACTCATGATTCGTCCAGACATACCTTTGTGCCAGACATCTCCAGAGTTGTAGCACCACTATCAACTTTGGTGAAGTATGGGAAACTCTCTATCTAGATGGAGATATTCCATCATAGCATTCAGGAGCTGAGGCATAGGCTGACTAGTGCCCCAAATCTTGAGGCTTCCTGAAGATTGTGTTGGGTATATAGTCTATTTTGATGCATCAGGGGCCAGGAATGGGTGTGTCCTGATGCAGGAGTGAGCAGTGATCAGTTATGGTTCTCGGAAGTTGAGACAACATGAGAAGAACAACCCTACCCATGACCTAGAGTTAGTATTGGTGGTCTTTTCCTTGAAGATGTGGCTGCACTATCTTATGGGTGAATGTTTAACAGTTTACTTTGACCACCAGAGTCTCAGGTACATCTTCTCATAGAAGGACCTAAACATGAGACATCGACGATGGCTCCAGTTCCTCCACGACTATGACTTCGAGATAGTCTACACGTTTGGTAAGGGGAAAGTTGTATCAGATGCTCTCAGAAGGATATCAGACATTTAGCTATTAGGAGAGGCGACATAGAAACCTTTATTCAGTATCTTATAGTCACTCCCCCACCTCATTAGGGATTCAGGGAGGGGCAGCATGTGAACTCTAACTTTGAGACACAACACGCTCAGATATCGATAGGACATGCACCTAATGGATTTTTTGAAGCTGGGGAGCACATCATCATCTTCAGAGGACATACCATGGTACAAGTTGCACTACAGGAGGATGTGATGAGGTAGTTTCACACTTCTTCTATAGCAGTACATCAATGTGTGGTGAAGATGTATCAGGACCTTAGACAACAGCATTGGTGGCCGGTATGAAAAAATCAGTAGCAGTGTTTGTCTCCCAATGTCTCACTTTTCAGCAAGTGAAGGCGGAGCACCAGGTACCAGTAGGCTTGGCGCAGCCTTTAGGGGTCCCATTGTTGAAGTGGGACAGAATATCCATGGATTTCATGATGGTACTTCCATGTACATCCAAATGGAACAACCCTATCTGTGTGATTGTCGACCGACTCACCTAGTCAGACCACTACCTACCAATCAGATAGTAAGGCTCAGTAGAGAGAATGGGAAGCCTCTATGTATAGGAGATCATACGACTTCATGGTGTGCCATCGATGATATTCTCCGATCAAGATGCTCATTTCACTTCCTTGCTATGGAAGGGGTTAGAGGAGGCTTCTGGCACACAGATTCTCTTGAGCACAACCTTCCATCCTCAGACGGATGGTCTGACTGATAGGAAAATTCAATTTTATTGAGGAAATTATCCTTGCATGTGTCCTTGACTTTGTTCGTAGTTGGGAGGATTACTTACCCTTGGAGGATTTTGCGTACAACATGAGATACCACTCTACCATCCAGATGGATCCTTACGAGGCACTGTACGACCAACCAAGCAGATCACCTATGTGCTGGACTAACCAAGGGGATTCAACACTTGTAGGCCTAGAGATGGTGTATTATATGACTGAGAAGGTGTAGATCATCCAGGAGCGAATGAAAACTGCACAAAGCAAATAGAAGTCCTATACTGATAGGATACGGAGAGCACTGGAGTTCAAGGATGGCAACCACGGCTTCTTACGGGTCTCACCACGATGAGGTATATGGAGATTTTTCTGAGGTGGAAATTTATCTCCATGGTTAATTGGACCGTTCATGGTCCTCAGCATGGTAGGCGAGGTGGCTTACTGCCTGGCCCTACCACCTCAGTTGCATCAGGTGCACAATGTCTTCCACGTATCTCAGATGAAGAGATATGTGCATGACCTGTCCCACATCTTCGACCACGGGGAGCTGGACATCCATGATAGGGCGACATTCAGGGAGGTCCCAGTAGAGACCGAGGATCGACTAGAGCAGGTCCTACGAGGATGGTCAATTCCTATGGTGCGCATTTGCTGGCAGCACAGGAACTTCCAAAAGAGCACATGGGAGTAGGAGGCTCAGATGCATTCTTAGTATCATCTTTTATTTCCCTAGTTTTTGTTGTAACATTACAGGGACATAAATCCTTGAGGTGGGGGTAATGTAATGAACTAGAAATTTCAAAGGAATTCTTTTCTTAATTTTTTTGTAATTTTACTAGTCCATAGTTTCTGACCTCACTTGATTCTGAGGCCCGGTGTGCCTGGAATTAATTTCTATAGTTATGTTCAGGTACGTTCAGTAAATGTACTTGCGAGTTTTTCTATCTTTTGAACCAGCTCTCAGAATTGAAATCCAAGGACTCCGATGAACTCGCAACATCATTAATTTCTTGGTGAGACCTTCACCGCAATTGCGTTCTGATGAGTTGGGAAGATTGTGTTTGGGGGTTTTATAATTAAGTTGAATAAAATAAAGTATTAATTTTATTATATTCCTTAGTGGTTAAAACATCAAATAAGAGGTTATTTTGGTATCCGCCTAAACATAAACCTCCCTGGGGAGGATAATACTTTGTGGGGCCACCTAATGTTTTATCCTCCCTTGCAACCAAAGGGGGTGGGGCCCACACGAGCTTCGTAACCCCCCTTTACTCATTAACTCCCAATTTATGAGGATGAAACTCTCTCTCATTAATTGAGCCTCTCTACCTTCCCCGTTAATTTTTTGCCAACCCATGTAATTAATAAATTGAACTTTTCTTAATTAATTGTAACAATTTGAATTTTGTTGAATTCATGTCATGAATAAAAAAATAGGCAAAGCTATTATTTTGGTTGGCACATAATACTTTGGTGGAGCCTTGGAGAAATATAGAGGGCATTATTCCCACAATGAACACGAAGAACGTATCTTCCACCACTGAATCACGACGACACCATATTCTTCCATCTTCATCATTCATAAACCTAGAAAAGGAAAGGGAAGCGACACCCACAATATCTCAAATGACCTTAATCCACGTCAATGGAGAAGACGTCGCCCGCGAAGAACGTCTCCAATGACGACGTCACCTCTGAATTGTCATCGACCAACGACGAGTACCCTTATTCCTTTCCAACGCATGAGCTCGAGAATTGGGAGTGTGTGAAGAACGCAGCAGTTGACGATTCGACATCCACCCTTTTTCGTGATCTTCACTGAATGAAAACTACGATGTGGGGGTAATCTTTATGTATGAATTTACCCTTCGTCATACATCGTTAAATTTGTGGATTGGTGTGAAAAATGCTATCATTGTAATGAGGAGGGTTCATACCGCATGAACACGGACCGACCCACCGCATTTTTTTGGTTCTTGATTGATGAAGATAGAGGCATTACACGCGGTGACCGTCAGCGAGCCGACTATGAAGAAAGTCGGTGGTGCAACGCTACCGGGTCGCCACAAAGGCGCGACACTGCCATTCCACCTAAATATTTGAGCTACGGCATGGTGGGCCATGATGGTGCTAGAGGGGAGTAGTTTAGTTGTACCACGTTGGAAGGAAGAGAAGCAGCCATGAGGGCCACGACTGTCAAACGACAAATGCGGTGTCATCACACCACACAGTGGAGCAGGAGGTCGCAACCAGGCCGGTCTGCGGTGGAGGAGGCGCGATGCTGTTGTGCAGCGCGAAAGCCAGCTAATCCATGGAGCCATCTCATAGTGGTGGAGGAGACAAGGGAGGCTAGTTTTTCCGGCTGTCGGTGCACGCCAAAATGAACCTACTCCCAGCGCCGGTTCAGATTGGAAATGTGGGGTGTGGCACCCCCTCCCATAGCGTGGACAGTCGAGCCATATGGGCTATCCAACCAGGCCGACCTTGCTTGGGCCGCCACAGGCTGAGCCGCCCTCGATCGGGCCGTCACGGGCCGGTCTGCCCTCGGCCGGGATGCCCCGTTGTGCGGGGGTGCACCCTCGGGTTGGGCCGCCCCATTGGGCTCGGTTTCTCCCTTAGTTCAGGCAGCCCACCCTGGCTAGGTCGACCACTCTGGTCGAGCCAGACCCATGGACCGGGTCAGACCATGGTTCGGACCGTGTCAGGCCAGGTCAGTTTGACTGGGTCGGACCTGACCCGGACCCGCTATGGCAATTTACACCTTTTACCCCGCATCTTGAGCTACGAGTGTCCGATCGACGAACCGTCTATGGTGATGGAATTCATGGAGCGAGAAGATTATTTTGTAATAATCCACATGTTGTTCTGACAATGTTGGGTTATTTTTGGGTTGGTTTGAGATTAAAAAATAACTAGTCCCCAAGAACGGAAATGCTAATAACTCACAGACTGGGCGTCCGATTGACGCGCCTTCTGTCAAATTGGGTTCCTTATGATGAGATAGAAATACGGGATACATCAACTCATGAATTCATGGTAGTTTATGTATCTCCACTATGCTCAAGGTGTGGACCCTCCCTGAATTGAGCGTGCTATGTGCAAGAACCCTAGGGATGACTGCGAATGAGATAATAGGATCCTCCGTGGGTTCGACAGCGACGATACTGTACCAAGATCCTATGTGGGTCCAATAGTGATGATTTCTGTACCGGGATCCTCCATGGGTTCAATAGTGGTGACTAATATACCAGGATCCTCCATGTTTTCGAAAGTGCTGTCTACTGTATCGGGATCCTCCATGGTTCGCCAATGATGAATTTTGTACCGGGATCCTAAATGGGTTCGACAGCACTGATACTGTTCCAGGATCCTACATGGTTTAGATAGAGGGGATGATTCAGTGGCTAAAACTAATCATCTCTACCTCTGTACATGATTATTATACCTATGTGAGCTAAGTCTTGTCTTTCAGTTGATATCATTGAGATGATTGATTTTACTTTAATTGTATAATGGGTTGTGCTTGGACATAAGAGATGGAGCCGGACTATGACTGGTAACATAGGTATATTTATGGGAATATACATATGTAGGGATGATTGATACCTCGTGAATGTATCTTACTACATTGGATTATCCTTGTGGGATTTGGTGAGACCATGAGGGTCTCAGGATCCCTACCTAGTATCCTTATACTCACCAATGCACGAGATTTCCCGCACCTCATTGTGTTGGATTCCAACGATGGACAACGCTGACCGAGACTGAGTGTACGAGGACTGGATAGTACTCGGATGTGGACCACAAGAGGAGTCAGTACATGGAGGATACTGATGGACATGGATCCCTGAGGAGGTTGTTGGAATCTACCCTTCAGGTAGGATCCGTGGTGGATGATCCAGGAGCTTTCTGTCACCTTACAGATGTTTTGTCTTTTACTTGATCCTTATAGTTGGACTTATATTTCCCGCCCCATTACTTTTCCGCACTATGTTTGTATACAGTTTCTACTTAGTGTTTTTCTTCCATTTGTGTACTCATTTGAGTGTGTTTACATTTATAAAGGCAATGCCTTCCCATCTTATGGATTTATGCCTTTGGTGCCAGTCGCCTTCCCTGGCCTATAGAAGGAGGGCTTGGGTAGTCACGGCATAGGTGCTGTTGACGGGTTATGACAATATCTTCATAAATCACTATTATTTAAAATTAAAATAAATTTATATTTTTTATCCTAAATTTAGAGCTCCTTTGAATGAGGTCAAACTAGTGGTAAAGGGATTTATGATTCAATAAAATTTTAATCAAGAGTGTTTATGCCTAAGTTTCCATTGAATGAAATTATATGATCATTTCCTAATTCAACATATTAAATTTCTCACAAAAATATTTACTTCTTGGGAATATATGAATTCTATTCATCTTCCTATATATAAACAATAATGATAGAATAAAAATTGACAGAAATTATTTTTTATTTAATATTTCGGTTGAATATCCTCAAACATTGTTATGCATGTTTTCAAAAGACATTTTCCTAAATGTTTTTACTATTTATATATGAATTTATAATTTAATTTCTACCATGATTAACTTGTTTATTGAATAGTTTAATGGAAATAGTATTTTCATTTTTGGAGTGATGTAATTTTATGGTATTACTGATAAAGTGGATGAAATAATTGTATTAATATACCAGATAAGATATAATTTACTATCTAAAAGACTGACCAATACATAAATGTTTCCCATTATATATTTCAAATTTTATCACGCAAAAAAAATTCCATAATTTTTTTGAAATATTTTTTATGTCAAAAATGTTATCTCAAAATAGAAATTTTATTTTCCACATGAATCCATCCAAGAGTTTTTTAATGGAATTTTAATCATTATTTTCATCCATACATGTTAGATATGATTTATTGGGAATATTATAAAATGTTATCATCCTTATTTATTCTCTGGGTGTTTTATTATTATGTTCATGTGATTTTTATGAAACCCATTTAATTTCAGTAAAATATGATATGATTAAATAATGAAATGTTTTTCAAACCCATTTATATTCGAAGAGTTATAATTTTATGATGATATGATGATTTTTTTATGATCATGTTGAACATATATGTCTGGTTTTGATTTTATTATTGGTGGAACAAAAAATAAAAATAATCGTTAATAAATTGTGTAATGATTTATATCTAATGAAATAATAATTGAATGGGAATTTATAAGAATAATCCAATATAGGAACGAATTTGGTATACTAGATCAACTATTGGAAACTATTTCGGATTCTTGATCCGTTATGATATTATAAATATGAGTTGATTCCTAATCCACTAGGATTTTATGGACTCTATAGTTAGCATTAACATAAGAAATAGATTATATACATATGATTATTAGACGGTCTTATGAAAAGTTTTCATTCTTAGAATGTTATCATATGGTTCAATGTTGGGTTATGATGATTCATTACTCTTGTGAATAATTTACATTTAAATGTTAAACCATTATTCCATTACTAGTTTTTATGATTTATAATTCATTTGGTAAGATATTTTTAATTTCTGCTCATGATATTTTAACATTATTATTATTTTATGACTTTATATGACTATTAATTAATATCTCCCATGTTTACCCTCATGGGGAATCTGAGCTCACACATATTAATATATTCATTTCTTAGGTTATGATAAATTTTATTATTTTTGTTATATAAATAAGCATTAAAATTTAGAATGAAATTATGATAGATAATGAATAATGTACCTTAATAATATTATCATTTATATATCCCAAAAATAAAATAAATATTTATAGGTCTACTATGGTTCAATATGTGATAAATTGAATATTCATCTTAAATGATTTGTCATTTATGAAGGAATATATTTTGTCTCTATATTATTTGATAGAATGATATTATGATTAAAAACGAATATTAATAAAATTCATGATTAGGTAAAAAAATAAACATGTTACTTAGAAACATGGAAATGTAATATAATATTTACATATTTTTTCCTATGAAACGATGGAAATTTGTTTATGAAATTATACTAAATTTAACCATAGATCATTTAAAAAAATTAATAACATATTATATTTATTTAGAAATATATATAATCATGTATTAAATCAAATAAAAATGTTGCTAACTTATTTTCATTTTTGTGGGTTGGATACAAGTGATGGAATCCTATTTATTTATTCTAATTTATTCTTATATTCATGGGTCTGAAGTAGATGATTCATTCATGTTTTAATAAAAATTCATCCCATAGATCATGGATTATTTCTCAAACTCATAGGTTTATTAGTTTTACCTTTCATATGAAAAATTCATCCTTTAATGTAAACTTATTGTAATGTTTCATACTGAATAGGCGAATAGTTAGAGAGGTAATATTTCTTCACAAGACATTTGTGTACCCTATATAAATAACTAAAGTTTGATATAATTGTGTTTTTAGATATATGATGTCTCTATTTTCAATTTTTTATTCAATTTAGTAAACTAATATTTTTATGGGGTTCAATGTGTTAAATTATATATTAATGAAGTTTTTTGGCGAATTTTTTATATAGTAATATAAATATTATCCCTCTCTAAGTAACTGATTACAAAATCTAGGAATAGACTAAGAGTGGGGTTCACAAGTTACCTCTAATGTACTAGGTCATAAGTGATCTCTTTGTTATGATATTATGAATATGTATATTTATATAAATAAATACTATTTTATTATGAATAAATATTGGGAGTAGTGGGTATACATGATTCCAAATAAATCATTATCGTTAATGTGATTATATATTCGGAATTTTATGGGTTTTTATTCACATTATATATTTAATATTCATGTATATACTATTATTTTATAAGATAATAAAAAATATTTTGAAATATATATGGAGTAATTTTATTCAATCCTAATTATTAACTTCTCTATTTTTAAATTAATCACAATCCCGATTAGAATGTGTGTCTGGTGGAAGATCATTGATGTTATAGGCTGATAAGATACAAAATATCTTATAGAATGGAGCATTCATTAGATAATGTACATTTGTTTAATAAATGTTCCTTTTTATAATTTATTAGTAATATTTGATAATATGATCCTTATATAGAGAGAGGTGTTGTATTTCTTGGCCAGAGTGGAATCTCAAGAGGGGGTGAATTGAGTTCCTAAATAAAATTTCTGTTAAAAACATTGTGATAAATATCCCCCAATTTTGAAATATCCTAGTTAATTAAGGGAGAAGAGATATAAATGATTAGTTGGTCAACATGGTTCTCAAAGGGTGATTTTTCCTTAGCTAAATTAGTGTAAAACACTTCTTCAACCTTTGAAACAAGTTTACTGAATTAAACACAAAAACACAATAACCAAAAATAACAATCAATGTCAATGAAAAAAAATTATGTTTAAGAAATTATAAGTAACGGAAAATAGGAAAACAAAGTATCACAAAAATATATTACACAGTAGAGTTAAACAAGAGGTTTAGTCTAAATCTGACACTTAATCCTCTCCACTTAGTTATCACCTACCACAATGCAGTTCATATTATAAATACACTTGAAACAAATCCTCTATCATGATTCACAACATTTTTCAAAAACATTCCATGGTCCACACCCTCTACCACATTAATTTATGTTAAAAATAAACCAGAAAAACCGGACACGGTCTCTTCCATAGTTATATATGGGAAACAAAGAGTAAGAGAAGTTTGATGTGGGGATTTTTATTATCCTCCGGTTCAAGCATAGGAGATAGTGTGTGTAATAGAAAAACTAACACTTCTTAGAGATGTAAAAATAAGAGAACACAATTGATTAAATATTATAAGATTCAGTTTTGAAATATATATGTGTTTTTAGTTCAGTACTTGACTCCTTGGAGTGATGAAATTGCAGTTCGAGTGTTTCTCTAGATGATTTCCTCAAAACAGAGTCTCTAAACTCCATGTTCTAGCTTCCATGTATTTAGTTTTTGTTCTAATTTAGATGATAGGGAGTTGATGAATCCCAGAAGGCAGATGAGAATTTTTCCCAATTGATATTTGTGATGCTCTTTGGTACACAACGTAAGGAATAGGTTATTCTTCTTTGATATAGAATTTTTGTTATTTCTCTTGAATTCATCTTTATTTTCTATTTCGCTTCTCACACACCCAAAAAACACGCTTATGACTTATTCCACAGTCACATTTTTTATATATGAGGTTTGACAATAAGAATTAGTTAACCATGTGCGGTCCACCTCGTTCAACATATTGTCCCCAGATATAGTCTCTTGATATGTCTGCAATTAGTATTATTTAATTTCAGAAGTATTAAATTTACCAAATATGGAAGTTATAAGAATTATATAAATTTGAACATGTATGAAGTATAGGAGTGAGCATCGGTATAATGGTAACAGTAGCCTTTAGTGGTAGCCTTCTCAAATTTAGCCTTCAATGGTATCTTTCTCAATGGTAAAATTTATATGGTAACCTTATATCAGTGACCTTCATTAGTTACCATCATTGGTGACCTTTACTCAGTGAGCTATCATACATAGATAAATGTTGCACTGTAAGCTTAATCAAGAGAGAAATGACATTAAAATTACATATTTATCACTTTTTGGAAACTAAGAATATTAATTAAATTATGATTCTATAATATAAAAATGATTATTACATAAATTAAAAACTATTTTGGATTATCAATACATGTGAGTCCAACAATATCCCCCTTTTTATAATCACAAATTATTTCAGTGAAAATTTAGATTTAAGTATTATTGAATTAGGGTTAAGCGTGTTTTCTAATATCTTGAGAGGGGTGAATAGTTAAAATTAAACCATGTTGATTTGTGGATAATAAATATAGTGTATATATACAAGAACTCTAGTAAGGAAAATACATAAACTAGAGTAAACATAAAAAAAATAAAACTTCTCCCCCTTTGTGATTAAAAAATTCGAAGACAAAAAGAGAAAAAAAAGAGGTGACAAGGAGGATTGTCTTATTAATGAGGAAATAATACAAGATACAAAAAGTGTACAATAGATCCCTATCAACTAAGACATCCTATATTCAATCCACATCGAATATGTCCAAAAGATCTTTGACTTTGTAATATGAGGAGTTAGGTACTGATGATGGAGGGATAGGCCTAGGTGTGGTTGTGAAAAAGCTAGGAGGATATTCTAGAGATGCATCACTATACCTATTGTGATTAGTTATTTGAGGAATCATGTTGGTCAAGCTTCTGATGGCCTGTGCAGGAGTCATCAACGGTGTAACAGTAACATCCTGGGTTACTAAATAATATGAAATTATCATATTTATTAATATTTGTGAATAAAATTTTAATATTACATTAAAAGGGATGTTATGATCGATGGCCTATCCAATACACAACAACGAGTTTCATTGAAATCTTACGTTGCACACTAATAAAATAATAATATAATTTTAAATGATAGTTAATGCCTTGACATTGTAATGGCGGGAAAGAAAAGAACTATATAAAGAATTTTTATATATTTTTGTTAAATATTATTACATTTATCCAAAAAATGTTATAGGCTTACAATTTGAATGAATCCAATTTTATGCATAAATATTCTAATATTCTTTACTAGGCCGATTAACCACCTTTTGAGGGAACCCCCTTTTTAAATCTAATTTATGAAAATTTTATGTGTCATATTTTAAAAAATAAAATCCTTCCTTAGAATCAGGACATCAATATTTACATTGTGTTAATTTTTGTTATTTTTCAGATAAAGTCCAATTTTAATGAATAGTGAAAATACAGTATTTTACTTCAAAACCTCCTTTTAATCTAATTTATTTATTTTGTTAGATAAACTTTTAAATTGGTTTTGACGTCTAATTATAATATATTTTTACAATTTAATTCAATGGTGGTCATTAGAATTATTTTCACTTTGAAATTGAACATAAACATTTGTCAATCAATTATTAGATATTGTTTCTTAAAACCGCTATTTGTTTTGAAAGTGGTAATTAATTATAATATTAATTAATTAATCTTCTATGTTATTAATTTGGTAAAATGGACATAATTTGTGAATTTGTAATATCAAATATACTTTGGATAAATTTTTGGTATTTTTCTGACAAATCATCATTTTAAATGAATAGTGAAAAATACTGCATTGTACATCAAAAATGATTTTTCATATAATATAATTATTCAATTGGATGAAAAAAAGTCAATTTTTTATAAATTTTACTTCTTAAAAAATCGTCTATGGTTGTGAAAACATGAATTATTTTTAAAATAATTACTAAAATTTATGTTCTTGGAGTTTGGTAAAATGAATTCTATATTTGGAATGAGAAGGTCTAAATTATGTACTTAAGACTCTTTTGTTATTGGAAATTATGACTAGTAACGTCTGTAACTATCTTTAATTATCGTGATTAATTTGTAATTGGGTAGTTAAGGGTAATAAATAAATATCATAATAATATAAAATGAGCTCAAAATGTGTTCAAATATTCTTTTTTGAGTAATAGAAAACCATAGGATGCTTTTTACCTAACATTAATGCCCATGGAGTCACATGGGTGTAATAGTGGCATTTATGACATTATTTTTTTAAAAGAAGAGAAATAAAACAAAGGATTGTATACCCTAAGTTAAAAAATTTAAATTTTTTTTACATAAATGATACCATAGACTTTAAATATTCATTGGAAAGAAAAAAATATTTCATACATAATGGTATTTTTTTTAAAATTTTTATATAATAAAAAAATAAGTTTATTTGTGACACTATGATGATGGAATGATTACCTCATTAATAAACGATTTAAGTAAAATGAAAAGATAAGGTAAGATATAAGACTTAAAATTTCTGAAAACATATTGTACGGGTATATTGTAAACCATTTATCACCATATCCTTGAAATATATCATTGTGGGACTTTAAAATCTGAAAACCATTTTATAATAAAGTTTCATTTCAAGAATTTCCAAAAGTGACCCTCCTCCCTCTAATAAAAGGCCCCCAACTCTACCCCCTTACCCACACCTATCATGCACGTCCCTCATCCAAAATATGATCATATTATATATCCAAATCCATCTATTACTCCTAGAAGCCTCAGTTTGGGCCGATGTCTTTTCAAGGAAGCCTTTGACTCAAATCAAAATGAGTTACCCGATTTAGAGGTAATGTCTTCTCTAGATTTTCTTTCATTTGTTTTCCCTCTTTAATCACCACTATCTTCTTATTATTTTATCAAATAATGAAACCATTATACTCAATATACTATGATGTTTTTATGATAATAATTCTACATACACTAACACACACCCTTGTCTAATGGTTAAAGAATACATTGTTTCTCTGGTTGCTGAATTACTGCCTCGCGAAACGATGATGGTTCAATATTTTTTTAACACCTTTCATGGTGGACATTATGATCACACTATTTTTATATATGATATATATTATATTTATTTCCCCTATATTCTTCTTTATTATATATTTAAAATATACCATTATGCTTTTCATGTTGTGAAAATGCGATAATGTCATATGAGGAAGTGTGGACTACCGCTCCCCCAACTGATGTGACTCATTCATGCCCAAAATGAAATTTATAAAGAATGTACTTAATGAAAATATGTTACCAACATAACATAAATATTATACTGAAATTATAATATATAAATTTCTACTTTAGTTTTAATTTCCATTAATATGACAAAAAAATGAACGTTGCATCCAGGCGTACGTACGACTTACCGTCTCCATAAATGGTACATTTCATTTCTTATATCCAAACATTGTGGAATATTATTAAATACATATATACTGGATATCTATGATATTTAAATCATGAACACCATTATATATATGATGTACTTATAACTACTTCAACAATTCTTTTCAAACAAGTACATTTTTGACTCATGTACCGAACATCGACAAAACGTATGATATGAACTCACATAATTAACTAATTATTCTAACATGATAATATGTGATATGAATTGAATAATAAAAAATAAATGAATTCTTTAATCCATTATAAATTTATCGTGGATTATTATTCAGGAATATAAAGAAACGAAGAAGATAAGTCAGACTTGAGGTAAGGGATTTATTATCTCACTTTTAATTCCGTGAGATTTCCATTGTTCGTCACTTATTTGTTGCATGTGGTTTATTGTTTACTGACGTATCATATATAATATCATGATTAAATTTATATTCATGGTATTATGTGATTCATTTGGTGTTTATTATCTTTTGGTCATTCGACTCGATTGATCACAACGAGGTAAGGGGTTTTCATCTCACTTTTTATTACCATGATATTCATGCTACATTTTCCACTATTTTCTTTTGTGTGGTTTATGTACCACCCATGATTGTTTTCTTTGTGTAATATAATTTAATTAATTGATATTTAGATATTCATTTTATGACCCTCATTTCATGGGGTTTACGTTTCAAAATTTACCCAAATCGGTAAGGGAACCTTTCACCCTCATCTTTTTAAGATAAATTTTTTGTTAGGTCCTTTAATTTACATCTTCTTATTTTCGGATATGTTCTTATATATCCTTATTTCTATAAATTTTATTTCCAGTTGATTAGTTTCCATTTTTATCTCTCATCAACTCATTTTCTGAATTTTTAAGTAACGTCGTTAGGCTGTCAAATATCTATAAGGGAACTTCTTATCCCAATTTCAATTATTTGGTTTAATCCTCAACTTCTTGATTATGTAATTATATGAGTATGTGTGGATGAAATTTGATTTTATTACACTTAATATTCACTTATATTTTGTGTATTTATATTTTTTACACATAATCATGTAACTGATTTATCCTCAATCTAAGGATATTGTCTTTGTACGGGACATCGTCTCAATCTCCATTCGTTGATGCATACTTCAATTTATATGCAAACATATTTTATTAGTTTTATAAAACCCCTTTTACTTTTCATTTCATTCAAATGGAATATTTTTACATGAAGCGTATTACTAAATGAAATAAGGGATGTTTTTTCTTACGTATGTGGCGACAACGACTTGCCCACCACTGTGACCATTATTTTTAGTTTCAGGTTCCTCTACAAGCCATAACTATTTTTAAAAGAAATATAAATACCATGTTTTACCGTTCTGTTATTTTGGTATTAAAAATAGTTTTGATAATTATTTGATTATATCAATGTGTTGTATTGATATATTGTGATTGAAATGTGGAAATGTTAAGTTTTAATGCATCTTTTATGTGATACGCTTATGTTATGGTTCATGGGAATTTTTTATGAAGTCGGGTGGTTTCATGATAAAATAATGGTGGGTGAGCCAGAGATAGCTCTACAATGAATTGGGTAACATGATGAAGTAAAATTCTAATGTATCTCCAAAGGGATTAAGGGAATATACTGTGATGGGTATTTAAAATGTAACCATGATGGTTACTCCCTACGTAATAATGTTATTAATGCATCAATTTACCTTTATGTTTTATGATTTCTATGTGTATTTCACAAATCATATGACTTAATGGGATATGTTAAAAAGATTATGTTATTTATATATTGATGATCTAATTTTTTCTTTCTTTTTGTATCCATTACTGAGCTTTTTATGCTCATCCCAAGTTTTTGAAATGTTTTTCACAAGACATAAAGTGGAATAGGGACAAAGAAGGGATCAAGGAAATGTCATGATGTCTAAAATAGGGAACTAGACATGACTCTTTTGTTCACGAGTTTTTATTTTGTGAAAAATGGAAACCGACTAGATGTGTCTACATTGTAACAATTGAGATGTAATAGTTATGTTTTGATTCTCTAAAACTCTGAACCTAAAAAGATCCCCAATTTTAATTATTCATTTAATTCATGATTGTGTAATGTTTTAAGTTCGGGTCCTTATAGTTGGAATCAATGTTTGTTTTAGATAACATTAGAGGTTAGAGAATTATTTAAGCACAAGTGACATTACAATAATGGTTAGTATTTTAGATAGATTCATAGATATAAAGTGAATTAGTTTAGGATAACATGATTAAGTATATCTTAGTATGTACAATCTACATAAGATATTATATGATGATTTTTATGATATAATAACACTAACCTTTTTGGTTTTAGTAAGTGGATGGATCTATCAAGAACCAAAGTAATAGTGGATGTGAAGAAAACATTGACGATTTCCTGAATGAGAAACTGAATGATATGAGTGATGAAAAGAGAACTCATGTGGTTATTCTCAACCAACTATCTGGAGTCAAGATTGATCACCTAAACCTTAGAGATTTTTATAAGGCATCATATATGCGAGAACAAAATCCCTATGGAAGATTAAGTAATAATAATAAAGGTATGTATGTCAAAACACCTATGTGTCAATGATGATGAAAGAAACACACAAGAAAATGATAATAAAGGTAAAGAAAGATGCTATTGATATTGAAATGAAGGTCAAAAATAAAGAACCTGCCACAAAAAAAGGAAGAATCTAGTTGAATCTACAAAAGATAAATATGTTCTTTCTGAATGATCAAATGAATGTTTTAAATGTGGTGTGCATGGTCATTATACAAACACATGTCCTATGAAGATGTTTCGGGAATGGAATCACCAAGATCTTACAAATATTCATTTACAAAAAACTAATTCCATTCCGATTGAGGATAAAGAAACTGATAATACCAATGAATGTTATGGATTATTTCCTAACATATGTTTTCTTATTATTGAAATATTAGGATATGATTCATGATTTTTTTGTAAGGAAGAAGTATTTAAGAATAAGTTGTAAATGAATGGTTAATGGATCATGAATAATATGGAATGAGTAAAAATTCAACATATAAGGGATTCAAGAGTAATGAATTATTTTAGGATGGTGAAATTCATAAAAGTATTATGTCTCTTTTGATGATGATATTACATTATAAGACTTTTTATAGCATGTGTAGACCTGATTCTTGATATATGAAAATTTTATTCAATGAATAATTATATTTTCTTTTGTGGATATATTTATAAAGAAAAAATTTGGATTATATGATCCTATAATTTGAGGTAATTACTAGTTAATAAATTTTGGGATGCAAAATGAATGTTATTAGATAACCTTTGTGGTTAAAATAGGTTATGGTTATTTTTTATGAATTTATCTCTTTTTGGGAATATATTATAAAATTATGTAGTTTTTGAAAAGGGACAATGTGAAAACCACGTGACAACCCATTACGTCGGACAAAGCTGTGGGATCCAAAGTGAAATTAGTATTTATCACCTTTCACTGGACTACATGAAGTCCCTAGTTAGTATGACAAATTCTTTTTAGTTGGATGATTTTATGAATCATAAATAATTTTATTTTGGGTTATCTATGGAAATTATTGACCTATCATAGAGGATATGTGATTAGGTTAATTACTTTTCAATATGAGATTTTAAGAGTAACTGATGTTATTTGGAGATAAATATTATGATTTATCTTGGAAGACCATGTGATTAAATTCTTTAGATATTTGGGTTTCAGTCTTAGTTTTGATTACTTTGAATAATTTTATGGATAGATATTTATTTAACTGTATTTCATGAACCATGGGTTCTTTTTGTTGAATTTTGGAAATTAAGAGTAATATTTAATTTTATAAAGTATTATAGTTTTGTGGATTATCTTATCTTCTACAAACAATTTTGGTTTCGGTTAGGGTATAAAGACATGAGAAATATATAGGTCATATTTTGTGGGTAAGTTTATTCTCAAGAAGTTGATTATAGTTTTCTTAATGTGAACAAGTCATCCTAAATACTCGTCTTTTGGGGAAAATATCAGTTTCTGTAGGTAATGTTGTAAGAAAATAAAGTCTACCTGAAATTTAATTATGTTTCCTTATGATTTAGTTAAGCTCATAAATACATTCCTCAATGAAAAGTATCTTAAAAATAATTTATGTTATGTTTTCCAACTAGGGAGTCAAATACCGTTTAACCCATCAAAGGTTTGTGATTGTCTAGTGGTTCTACTTTTTCCTAGATGTGTTTTATATCACTCTTCATCGGAGAATAATCCTTTGTTTTCTCTTCCATATCTACTTTTTCATGGATCCTAGTATATGTTTTCTCAGGTGACCTTTGTACTTTCCGTTATTTCATTTAAAGTGATAGTTTAATTTACTTCTTTTCCGATGTGGGGGTTTCAATGAAGTTACTATATACAAATTTTAAAATTGTGAGGATGAAATTTCCAAAAGGGGGGAAAGATGTAACATCCCTGGTAAATAAAGAATATGAAATTTTTATATTTATTAGTATTTGAAAATAAAATTTTAATATTATTTTAAAGGGGATGCTATGTTTGATGGTGTACCCAATACACAATAACAAGTATCTTTGAAATCTAATGCTGCATACTAATAATATAATAATATTATTTTAAATGGTAGTTAACGCCTAGTCGTTGTAATGGCGTGAGTGAACAGAACTAACTACAAAATGATTATATATTTTTGTTAAATATTTTTTCATTTATCCAATAAATGATAGAGGATTATAATGTGAATGAATCCAAATTTAAGCCTAAATATTCTAATATATTTTAGAAGGTCGATTAACCGCCTTTTGATGGAAAACCTTTTTTAAATCTACTTTTTGACAATTTTATATTTTATATATGAGAAAATAAAATCATTCTTTATATTAAAGACATCAATATATACTTTGTGTAATTTTTTTTCCGATAAAGTTCATTTTTAATGAATAGTAAAAATGATGTATTATAATTCAAAACCTCCATTTAATATAATTAATTAAATGGTTAGATTATCTTTTTAATTGTTTTGAAAGTTTAATTATAATATAATTTTACCATTTATTTAAATGTTTTCCATTTTAATTAATTTCACTTTCAAATTAGACATAAACAAGTATCAATCTTTTGATAGATATTTTTTCTTAAAAATACGATATTTGTTTTGACAATGGTAATTATTTATAAAATTAGTTAATGCAACTTCTATGTTTTGAATTTGGTAAAGTGGAAATCATTTTTGAATTTGGAATATCAAATTTACATTGGTTATATTTTTGGTATTTTTCGGACAAATCTTCATTTTTAATGAATTATGAAAAATACTACATTTACAACAAAACTAATTTTTTTCATCTAATTTAAATATATAGTTATATTTTCCTTCTAATTGGTTTTAAAGTGTAATTGAATTATGTTTTTATTGGTTAATACAATTTTATTCATTGGATTTAATTTCACTTTTCAATTGGATGTAAAAACAATTCAATCTTTTGATAAATGTTACTTCTTAAAAACTCGTATTTGATTGTGACAACGAAAATTATTTTTAAATTAATTACAGAAAATTTTTTTGTTTCTAATTTGGTTAAAAGGAATCCATATTTGGAATCCTATGTTCAAAATTATGTATTAAGACTCATTTGTCTTTGGAAATTATGAATAGTAATGACGGTAATTATAATTAATTATTGTGGTTAATTAGTAATCCGGTAGTTAAAGGTAATAAAATAATATCATAATAATTTAAAATGACCCCAACATGTGTCCAAATACCTTTTTTTGGGTCCTGACTGACCATGGAAATCTTTTTACCAAACATGAGGGCCCATGGAGTCACATGGGTGTAATAGTGACATTTATGACATTATTTTTTTTAAAAGAAGAGAAATATAACAAAGGATTGTATATCCTAAGTAAAATATTTTTAGTTTTGTTTAAATAAATGATACTTTAGACTATAAATAGTCATTGGAAATAAATAAATATTTCCTACATCATGGTATTTTTTTATAACTTTTAGACATTAAATAAATAAATTTATTTATGATACCATGATGATGCAGTTATTACCACATTAATGAACGATTTAAATAAAATGAAAAGATAAGGTAAAATATAATACATAAACTTTTTAAAAAACAATTGGATGGGTGTATTTAGAACACTTATCACCTTATCCTCGAAATATATTATTGTGGGACCTTTAAAATCCGAAAACCATTTTATAATAAGGTAACATTTCAAGACCTTCCAAAAGTGACCCTCCTCCCTCTTATAAAAGACCCCCACCTCTACCCCCATACCCACTGCTCCCATTCCCTTGGATCGTCTATCCTATGCTCATATTATCTCTTCACATCCATCTATTACTAATAGAAGCCTCACTTTTTGAATAATTATTTCCAAGGAAACCTTTTGCTCGAAATCAAAAGAGTTACCTGATTTAGAGGTAATGTCTTCTCTCAAGTTTCTTTCTATGATTTTTCTTCTTCACTAACCACTATATAATTATTATTTTATCACATAATAACTCCAGTATCCTAAATATACTATTATGTTGTTATGATAAGGATTCTTCTTACACTTACACACACCTCCGTCTAATTTTGAAAGAACATACTTTTTCTGTGTGTGGCGAATTACTACCTCACGAAACAATGATTGTTCAATCTTATTTTAACAACATTCATGGTGGCCATTATGATGTAACTATATTTATATATGATATATATTATACTTATGTCCTCTATATGATTCTATATTTTATATTAAAAACATACATTTATGCATTGCATGTTGTGCAATTTCCATAATGGCATATGAGGAAGTGTGGACTACGACCATTCAAGTGATATGACCCATTCATGCCAAACATGGAATTTATAAAGAATGTAATTAATAAACTTATGTTACATATATAACATATTTATTAAACTATAATTATAATATATCTATGTCTGATTTAATTTTAATGTCTATTAATATGGCAAAAAATGAAAGTAGTGTTCATGCGTACATATGGCTTACCGTTTCCGTGAATGGTACATTTAATTTCATATCTCCAATCATTGTGGAATATTATTAAATACATATATACTGGATATATATGATATTTAAATCACGAACAGAATTCCGGAGATGATTTACTTATAACTACATGGACAACTCCCTTTAAACAAGTTCATTTTTGACTCATGTACCGAACATCGACAAAACGTATGATATGACCTCACATAATTATCTAATTATTATAAGATGATAAAATGTGATATGAATTGAATAATATAATATAATGGAATTTATTAATAAATTATAAATTTACCATGGTTTATTATTCAGGAATATAAATAAATGAACAAGATAAGTCAGACTTGAGGTAAGGGATTTCTTATCTCACTTTTAATTCAACAAGATTTTCATTGTTCGACACTTATTTGTTGCATGTGGTGTATTGTGTACTGACATATCATATATATTATCATGATTCAATTTATATTCATGGTATTATGTTATTCATTTGTTGTTTATTATCTTCTGGTCATACGACTCGATTGATTACAACGAGGTAAGGGGTTTTCATCTCACTTTTTATTACCATGAGATTCATGCTACATTTTCCACTATTTCCTATTTGTGGTGTATGTACTGGCCATGATTGTATTCATTGTGTAATATAATTTAATTTATGTGTTTTTACATCTTTGTTGTATGACCTTCTTTCATGGGGTTTACATTTCGAAGGTTACCCAAAACTGTAACAGAACCATTCCCCCTCTTCTTTTTAAAAAACTTCTTTTTGTTAGGTCTTTTAATATACATCTTATTATGTTTGGATATTTTCTTATATATCCTTATTGCTGTAAATTTTATGTCCATGTGATTAGATACACTTTTTTTCTCACATCAACTCATATTTTGAATATTAATGTGATGTTGTTAGGTAGCCGAATTTCTAAAATGGAACTTCTTAACCCAATTTCAATTCTTTGGGTTAAACATCTATTTCTTGATTATGTCATACTATGAATATTTTTGGATGAACTATGATTGTTTTACACATAATATCCACTTATATAGAGTGTATTTATATTTTCCACACATAATTATGTAATTGATTTATCCTTAATATAAGGACAACATCTTTGTACATGATTTCGTCTCAATCTCATTTTGTTGATCCATACTTCAATTTTTATACAATATTATTTTATTATTTGTATAAAACCCTTTTTAATTTTCATTTCATTCAATAGGAATCATTTTACACGAAGCGTTTTAGTAAACGACAAAAGGATTGGTTTTTTTGTCTAATGTATACGACGACAATGACTTCTGCACCGTTGTGACCATGATTTGAGTTCCAGATTCTTCTACAAGCCATAAATGATTAAAAAAAACCATGTTTTATGTTACTTATATTTTGGTATTGAAAATGGTTTTGATAATTTTTTGATTATATCAATGTGTTTTATTGATATCTTATGATGGAAATGTGGAAATTATATGTCTCCATTATGCATGTTTTATGTGATACGATTATGTTATGGTTCATGGGAATTGTTTATGATGTTTGGTGGTTTCGTGATAAAATATGTCGAGTGAGCCCGAGATAGCTCTCCAATGAATTGGGTAATGCGAAGGAGTTGAACGCTAAGGTTTCTCCGAAGAGATTTATGGAATATACTATGATGTGTATTCCAAACGTAACCCTGAGGGTTACTCTCTACTTAATAATCTTACGAAATCCTCAAGTTACCTTTTTGTTTTATGTTTTCTATGTGTATTTCACAAATCTTATGATTTCATGGGATATGTTAAAAATCTTATGTTATGTATACATAGATGATCTAATGTTTGTTTTATTTGCTTATACCTTATTGAGATTTTTATGATCATCCCATGTTTTGAAATGTTTTTCACATGATATAAAGTAGAATAGGGTCAAGGATGGAATCAAGGAAATTTCATGGTGTCTAAAACATGGAACTATACATGATTATTTTGTTCATATGTTTTTATTTTGTGAAAAATGGAAACTGAGTAGATTTGTCTACATTGTAATCATTGAGATGTAATATTATTGTCCTAATTCATTATATCTCTAAACCAGAAAAGATACTCAATGTGAAATATTACTTTAATTCAATATTATGTAATGTTTTAAGGCTGGGTCCTATTAGCAGCACTGGGAGATCTTGAGGTAGCTGAGAATGATGGTAATATAGACGGAACAATATTGGGAGTGTAGCCCACATGGAGTAAGGGTAAAAAAAGATTTCTGAAATCCATAATAATGATTACTCCTCGTTTTATAGAAGATATAAAATCATCCTTATTCTCCATAAATATCTCTAAGGCAGGAGTCAACTCACAAACCCTGCTAACTAGATCCTTAAACACCTGAGTGACCGGTGGAATCGTCATTTTTTCCAAATGGAGCATAAAGTGATTGTCCAGATGATGCTTAGTTTACACCCTTTTGTAGTAGAAATAAACTTTCCTTCTAATGGCTTTTGATCATGATCATATTCCCTTAGATAATCTCCCACATGCATATGAATTTATCTGTTAGTAGAAATGACCTAAGTCAAAGACTAAGGGTCTGAGGTACTTGCACCAGAGTACTTATCCACTTCTTCTCTAACAACCGATCTGAAATCTTCAAAATCAACAGGAGGATAGGATAAAGAGGTAGTAGATGCACATAGAGGTTCCATAGTGAAAGTCATTATCTCTATAAAATATTTGGTAAGACCACTGATCAAACACTTCACATCATAATCCTAGCAACTCACATGTGCCTCCGTAGACATATTGAAGTCCACAAACACAATGACCATATCTTGAACAATAATTTTGACATACCTATGATATCTATCCACATTCACCCTTGAGGCCATATTGAATTCTAAATAGGAAATTAATTATTTCATAGATTGTATAGACTCTACAAATGTTCTAATCTGATTCTGACAATCATTCACATTATGTAGAATATTTGAGTGAGTGGTAGAAATTAACCATTATAAGGAAGATGATATAACTTATTGATTTAGGGCCATAGTTCTTTCTATCACAACATATATCCCATGAATGTGACTTTTCAAATCTAAATTTATGGATTCTAATCATCCATCTTCACACAGTATCGAGGTAGGAGAACTACTGGTTGTACAATTGTGGTTTCTAAAACAGAAGGAATTGGAATTCTTCTGTTAGTCTTGTCATCATTAGAGTCTCCATAGTCTAAGCCTAGGACCACAAATCCATGGTCATCTGACCAGTATTATATTCCATGTGCATCAACAACTGATTCTGTCAAAAAAGTTTCATCCCCCTCACTTTGATCATTCTCCGGATCAATTACATCCATCTCTACTATACCTTTTTTACCAACTACATCAATAGGGGAGTCCACTACCCCAAATTCTATATAATATTCAAATACATCCAATTCCAATAAGTGAACATATCTTAATAGGTTCCTCCCCATCACATGGACAATTCTCCTGATCAATTAAATCCATCTATGATATAACTTTTTGATCAAATTCATCAACAAGAGTTTCCTCTTCCTCATCATCTACAGAATCTTCATCTACATCCATTGCAATTCCAGCTTAAAACGAATTAGCAACCTCTTCATCCACACGTTTTACCTTTTTTGTATATCCTATTAGTGGACTGAGACATATGTATTCCTCTTCACTTTCATAAGTAGCTGTCTCAAAATCGTCATGACTAGATTCAGTTTAATCATCCTTTTCTGCGGCCTATCTAATGTCTCTTAAGACATTTTATTCTCCTTATTCTTCACTATTTTTCTCATCATCATTTTCCCATAGGACATTCTCACTTATATGAAAACTTATTAGTGGTCTAGGATCACTAAAAGATACAGTATTGGCATGAGGATTTGAGGGATGGTCAAGATCACTCCGGTCATCTATAGAAGAATCCTATCTTTCATGCATAACAGCTGCTTCCTCTTCTTCATCTGAGTATACTATATATACATCACAAGGATTTAGTCTGGGGAATCTATTATTATTAGTCCTAGTAGGATGAGTAACAGGGTTTAATTCCTCATAGATCTTAGCCTCATCATTCGCCCATTTTCTTTTCCAAGGGTTCATGTATATCTTCATCAACTTGAAAACCAGGAAGGTAATGCAGAAGTTTTCCCTTACAATAATTGATTCCTCATTATTTCCAGCAACTCATTTTACTTACAACATCGTGGATATCAATCTAGCATGAAACAAATCATTGAACGTGGAACTATGATTTATCATATCCTCTAATTAAATCATTAGAAACATATACAAATGTATATTATATCCATATTTCAATAGAAAAAAAATAAATATGTCTTGATACTTTAGTTAAGAAATTTCCCATCTTTTGGGACTCATGAAATTACTAACAAACTTAAACAATTAGTTTTTTCTCCATCGTTTTCAAAAGAAATCACATTCTTAGTGATCCCATTCCCTGTATGTTCAACCAAATATTCTTCATAATAATATAAATCACTCGTTGGATGTATCACTCCTGAGTAGAAATAAAAAATCCCTTCATGAGGGACTCTCATAAAATCAGCCCATTCAATAGAGGTGAATCTGACACTTACATCATTTACATGTGAAGACATTCGGTTTTCATTCTCAGACTTCTCAAACGATAGAGACTCAAAAAACATGTTCACTAGCTTTGGGTAATAGGGTCCATTATTATTAGAAATGTATTTTACACAATCTTGAGCGTCCTGTGCCTTTATTACTAGAGACATGCTCGAAATCATCCATTCCATGCTTATTTCCTTCCCAACCATGATTTACTTCTTCGAAAAATGTGGATTTATTAGATTTTCCACGACCATGATTCCACTACTTGACTCATATCTAGGTCTCTTGTGGTTCAATGCGTCTCCTTTATCATTGACCATAATTATATTTAATCATTCCATTTCAATTTGGAGCAGTTCGAGGGCTTCAATGGGAGGAGAAGATCTAATATTAGGAAGCAAGTGGTTCGGGAGAGGCTTGAAGTGGATAAAAATGTGGTGGGTTATTTATTTTTATCCATTAGGGATTGAAAAATAAATCAAGTAAAAGAAATAAGTAATGTTTTATATTCTAGAAAAAATATCCAAATTCCAGGAAATGTTGACTATCGGTAAGTTTCCAAGGGTGAGGTCCCAATGGTGAGGTCCCAACGGTGAGGTCCAACAGTGATGTCCCAAAGGTGAGGTCCAACGGAGAGCTACCAATGGTTAGGTCCCAACTGTGAGGTCCCAACGTTGAGGTCCAATAGTGAGGTCCCAACGGTGAGGTCTGACTGTGATGTCTCACGATGAGGTCTGACGTTGAGGTCTGACAGTGATGTATGACGGTGAGGTCCAATGGTGAGGTTCCTAATGGTGAGGTCTGATGGAGAGGTTTTACATTGTGTTCCAATGGTGAGGTTCTTAATGGTGAGGTCAAACATTGAGGTCCAATGGTGAGGTTCCTAACAGTGAGGTCCAATCTTAATAATTTATCATACCTAACTCATTTTTTATGTAATTATACCTCTCATAATACAAAGTCTTTGTGAATATATCAGCCAATTGGTGTTTAGTTCCAATGAATTCAAGAGTGATATCACCTATTTGATAATTATATATTAAGAAGTGATGTCTTACATCAATATGAATTTTCCTATCATGAGATACTAGATTATTAGAGATTTTAATAGAAATTGTATTATCACAGTTTATAGAGACATGCTTGAATTGATATCCATTGTCCGGAAAATTGTGTTTCATCAATAGAATTTTAGGACTAGAACTACTTGAAGTTATATGTTCAACTTTGGAAATAGATAATGTAACAAAATTATTTTTTTACAACACCAAGACACTAGTGACTAGCCCGAAATGTGACATGTTCTATTGGTTCACATTCTATCTATCATTCAACCAGCAAAGTCAGTATCCAATAAAATTAGTAAATCAAATGATTGTCCTCTTGGATAAAATATTCCTATGTTTTCACAATAATTGAGATATTTAAAAATCATTTTAACAGTTGGTAAATGAGACTCTTTGGTATTTTCTTGAAAATGAGCTCACATACATACACTGAACATAATATTAGGTTGGCTAGAATTAAGATAGAGATGACTCCAAATCATACATCTATAATTGGTTTGATCCTCTGATTTACCAGTTTGATCAGCATCCAATTTACAAGTGCTACTCGTAGGTGTATCACTACCTTTATTAATATCCCAAAAATAAATATCAAAAGATCCTTTGTATATTTAGTTTGATTTAAAACGATATCCTATTTACTTTGAAAATATGTAAATGTAAAGAATAAATAATTTTCCCCCATCAAAACTCATTTAAAATTAATCTTACTTTATTTTTGAGAAGTCGGTACATAGAGAATATTTAGAGAATCCCAAAATAATGTCATCTACCTAAATCTGTACTATTAAAACATCCTTGGAAATCCTTTTAATAAAAATAGTAGGTTCAACTATTCATTTAATAAAACCTTTCGAGATGATAAAAGAACAAAGTCTATCCTACCAAGATCTTGGCGCTTATTTTAGACCATATAGTGATATTGAATGTTTAAAGACAGGATTTAAAAAATGAGGATTTGTAAAACCAGGGGGTTCTTCAAAAAATACATCCTTGACTATATACCTATTTAAAAATTCAATTTTTACACCCATTTGATAATTTTTTAAATTAATATGAGCTGTATTAGCAAGTAGTATCATAATGAATCCTAGTCTTCCTATGGGTGTGATGGTTTCTTCATAGTCCATTCCTTCTTTTTTACTATATCCTTATGTTACTAGTCTATCATTCTTTCTAACTATGTTTATAGATTCATCAACTTTATTTGTAAACACATATTTAACGCATATGGCCAAGGTGTCTTTCGGTAATTCTACTAATTCCCAAACACTGTTTCTTTCAAACATATTTAATTCCTCATGAAAATCTATCACCCAAAATTTATCATTGATTGCATGCACTAGTGCATAAAACGTTTTATACAGTGGTTATTTTATAGTTTTAATGTCGGTTTCTGGTCGATGTTATTATATAATATGTTATAAATATTATTTTTTACATCGATATTTTAAAATCGACAGAAAAAACAAAAAAAACTAAACATTTTTCACGTTGGTTACTCAAAAACAGACGTGGAAAATGCTTCAGTTTCGTGATGTGTTATGTCAGTTTTTTAAAAATTGACATTGTATATACATTATCACATCAGTTATTTTATAACGGAAATCCTAAAGCACACATATGATTCATTTTTCATGTCAGTTTTGAAAATAACAAATGTGATAAAGATGTCTGCCAAGTAGTTTCCACGTCGGTTAAATAATAACCGATGTGAGAACATATCTACAACCTCTGTTATGAAATAACCAGCGTAAAAAACTATTCCTTTCCATTTATTATGTTGGTTATGAATTAACCAACATTAAAAGTAATCCAGATGCATTTTTTACATCTGTTATAAAATAACTGACATAAAAACCATATTTTTTTAATTAAACTATTCAACCAAAATTATGCCCAGCTAAATGAATACCTGAAATACCATAAAACCTAACCAAAATGCACCCACTTCACCTATAAAGTACCCCCACCCCTAGACCCCCCTCAGGACTCCCCCACACCCCTGGACTGACCCCACCGACCTAGATTTCCCTCACACCCATGAAAACACCCCACAATTATGCCCTCCGAAAAGAATACCAAAAATAGAAAAAAATAGACCAACCCCCGTGCCCCTCCTTACCTAGAGACCCCCAACCCTAGAAACCCTCAACCCCAATGGACACCACCCAGACCCCTAGAAATACCCCACCCTCCTAGATATCCCCCACATTACTGGACACCCCCCCCCCCACAACTATGACTTGCCAAAAGAATTCCTAAAAGAAAACAAAAATAGGCCAAAACCACCCCACCCCAGCAAGACAGCCCCACACCCCTAGACATCCCCCACACTATTAGAGATCCCCCACACCCCTAGACTCACCCCCAAAACTATTCCTAAACAAAAGAATACCTGAAAATGAAAAAAAGACAACCCCCCCCCCCCCCACTAAAAGCCTGCCGACAACCCGGGACACCCCCACCCACCTGGAGAGCCGCCACCCGCTGAACAAAACTCCAACCCTATTAGACCCCCACCCCCATAGACACACTGGAAACCTCCCCAGACACCTGGACACCCCTCCCACACAACTAGAATCACCCTAAATCCATTGGACACCCCATAGACTTCCCCTACCCTCTTGGACACACTGGACACCCCCACCCCACTGGAAAACCCTCCCACACCCCTGGAAAGCCCCCACCCCACTGGATAACCCTCACCACAACCCTGGACACTCTTTGGACAGCCCTCCCACCCTCGTAGACACCCCCGCCCCACCAGACAAACTGACCCCATCCCCTAGACAACCCTATCACACACACATGGTAACCCCCACCCCTACTAAACAACGTCCCCACAACCCTGGACACTCTCACCCTCCTGGATATCACCCCAACCCCTCTAGGAAGACCTCCCACCATCCTAGACACCCCCACCCCTATGGAAACTGTGGAACCCCCCTCCCCCCCCACACACCGTTGTACACCCCTCTACACCCTAAGAAACCCACCCACACCCCTGGATACCCCCTAGACTTCTCCCCACCCTCATGGACACCTTGGACTACCCCCACCCTACTAGACATACATCCAACACCCCTAGAAATCCCCCACCCCACTGAAAACCCTCCCCACACACCTGGACAGCCCTCCTATGCACCTAAAAACTCCCCCACAACCCTGTACACCCCCTGGATAGCCCTCCTACTCTCCTAGAAACCACCAACCCACTGTACAGCCCTCCCCCACACCCTGGACAACCATCCCTCACCCATGGAAACTCCCCACCCCACTAAAAAGCATCCCCACATCCTTGGGCACCTCCACCCTCCTGGATAGCCCCCACCCCCTGGACAACCCTCCCATCTTCATGGACACCCCCACCCAAATGGACGTCATGGACAGCCCCCTCACCCCAAAAAACCCCTCCCACACCCCAAGAAACCCCCACACTCTTGGACTCCCCCTGGACTGCCCCCACCCTCATGGACACCATGAACACCCCCAACACACTGGACAACCATCCCACACACTTGGAATTTCCCCAACCCTCTAGACAACCCTCCCCACAAACCTCGACAGCCCTCCCACACCCATAGAACCCATCCCCACAAACCCCTAGACACCCCCAGAAAAGCCCTCCCACCCCCTGGACACCCCACCCGACACCCACATGGAAACCCTCCCCACCCCCTGGATAGCCCTCCCACACCCCTGGAAACCCCCACCCCATTAAACTTCCAGCCCACAACCCTGGACACCCCACCCTCCTGGACAGCCCGATCCCCCTAAATAGCCCCCCAACTCTCCAAGAGACCCCCACCCCACGTACACCTTGACACCCCCCCCAAACACTCTAGGCACCCCCCATACCCCTGAACTTCCCCCCACCCTTATGGACACCCAGGAAACTCCCCACCACTGGACAACCTCCCACGCCCATGGAAATACCCCTGACCCCACTAGGCACCCCCACACCCCTAGACAACTCCTAGACAGCCCTCCCACCCTCCTGGACACCCCCCCAGTAAATTAGATATCCCTCTCACACCACTAGAAATCCCCCCACCCCACCAGACACCTCCCCACACCCTGGAACCCCCCCCCCCCAAACCAGAATCCATACAAAAAAACCATAAAAACTAGACCAAAAAAAGAAGTAGCGCAAAATTAAACAGTCACATATATAACATTCATAACTTACAATGTCCAAAAAACCCTAAATCTAGTCTATATGAATACCGAATATATATTATAATGAAAATATTCAATATTACATTTTACTCTTTAAAATAACTAAAATCAAATTAAACCAGTATATTAATTGGCCATTCCACTTGTAAATGTTTAACATCTTGATCACTATAGTGTTGATGGTCAAAAAATAGCTACAAATTAAATGGATAGTAGATGACATGTATAATTAATAAATCAAATGAAATATAATGGAAATGTTTAAAAGGAAATCATATAATGTAAAATTTTAAAAGGAAATATTTCCATGTCATAGTTAACAAGTGTTCCAGTTATAATTATTTTATACATAAATCCTAATAAATAATATCCACATTTGGCAAAGCCTTGTTGTTCATGGAGATTTTGTTTCAATGAGTATAAATTCAAAATATTGTTTTTATGTAATACATCAAAAAGTAGAAATTATAAATGGATATTTACCTTTACTTTTACATATTTGATCTTGGAACAACTTTTCATTGTTTTTTTAGAATGTAGACCCATACCCTATTAAAAAATAATAAAAATAAAAAAATTATAACTCTTTATAATATGTAAAAATATTAAGAAATTGAAACATACTTTTCCAACATATTATTAAAACATTCCAACAAATCGTGATAGACAGAGCATATCCTATAAAGTGTTTTCCCCCTTTGGAAAAAAAACCTGACATCCAATGATCACCGATAAAAGATAATTTATGTTTAGTTTTTTTATTTCAAATGATAATGAAATCTTTTCCAGATATATTTTTCATACCTCTCACAAAAGACATCATCCAACATTGTGTGATTATGATAAGTTCAAAATCATTCAGCAATATAATGCATTCTTTGTTCCTCATCCAATGCATGCGCTTTAGGGGAAATCAAATGTGGCTCCATGAATACATATATAACTATCTGCTAATTATTCCAACACATGTTATAAAGACACCTAATTCAGAATAAACATAAGTATTCATTTTGAATAAATATAACACATGGAAAATGTGTTATGACATAAATGGAAAAAAATTCACCAACTTGATGCCCAAATAATCTCCAGTAAAAATCTCCATGATATATGTTTTGAAAATACCTATAGTTATTGCCCGTCAAAAAACAAGAGATTACATTGGAAACTCATAATGATCCTCTAAATAATTTGAATATCTTTAAAATCTATCAAGACAAATACAATCTATATCTTATGTCATAGCCATTTGTCTTTGTGGTGGTCTATACAACACAACTTTTCCTTTGAAGTAAACTTATAAAAATAAATAGAAAAATATAATAGTTTTAAAATGTTAAAACAACATTAATAAAAAAATAAAATAGAATATACAACATTCATACCTCTTGGTATTGAGTCGCAGATGTCTAGATGGAAGAATTAAAAAATTACTAATACTTTTTCAAACTGTTATAAACTCATCTGTAGGTAATTTTACTGGAGCTAATATATATATAATATCCTTTATAGTGACCCTATGATTCTCTACCTCAAACTTTTGATGATGAACAATATCTCCTATAAAATATAAAATTCCATATGAAACTATATGATGTTGAGGATCATCAACATACAACTCACAATGAGTAGGAAGCTGTGATGGGGGAGTTGGATAAGAAATGGGGTCCGTAGGCAGAGGTGGGGTATTGGGATCTACTAGTGGAGGTGGAGGATAGATAATGGGGTCTTTGGGGGGAGGTGGAAGAGTGTGATCTATAGTCTGAAATTGTCATTGCATGTCTGCAAACATAGATAGTACCAACACACTAATATTTTTCTCTATCATCACATTACTATTTTGAAAATCATCTTCTAAGGATTATCATTTTTTATAAACACACTCAATAGAAGAAGTTAATGAATGTGGAAACCCATTTCTTACTGATAAACCCGTTGGATGTCCTCACACACGACCAAGAGGTTTGGGATTTCCCAATGCTACAGATAAAATATCTTTCCTCCCAGCATCTGTAAATACCCCCTATGAGCTCTACTCCTCAAGAGAATCCATAATTCATTAACTGAACATTTCTGTAATGAATATAATTATATGAAGAATATAGTAAAATTAATTATATAAAATAAATATCTTACATTCCTCTCAGATATGATTCTCCCATAATTCAAAAGATAATTACCCTTTTTGAACATCGGAGCTCTCTTCCATCTTTAATTTCTAGATGGTGGGGATGGAGGTGAAACCTCTCCCGAGCTTGAAGACTCAGCTCCAAGTTGTAATTTTTCCGCCATCATTTCTTCTTCAAATAATGATTACCCTACTAAACAAAATCTACGAGTGTATAAATTTTAAAATTGGATCTTCTGACGATATTTCCTTGTTTTCTGTAAATTCAGAATAAGAAATAATTATCAAAACATTAATAATATAATTTATATATGAATGATTATAAATTTTTACATTACCCTTACCAAAAATGAATCTTTTCTTCTACTTTCAACAAATTGTCTCCATGTGTGTTCATATATGAAAAGATATATATGACATGGATTGTCATCACTTATATGACAAAAAATGAAATCACATTTGAGGGTTGATTTGAAATCCCTTCATCTCCTAGCAGCCATCGATACTAATTTCTATATAATGTCTCCATTGTCAGGATTATAAATTTTATCTGATAAAGAAGAGGTAATACATATTATACTAAAAAAATTTAAAGAATAGGCACAAAATAGAAAAAGAACTTATCAAAATCATATCCCAAAACTGTGATATTATTTATTTTTCCACACTTCTCCAATCATCATAAAAAACACTTATTTTTTTCTTACCCCGAGTTTATACAATACTCTAAAATATTTTGCATTTGGACCTCTTGGAATAACAATCTTATCAAACTCAATGAGTATCCTCTGTTCATGCGTACGAGCAAGTGATAATTTTGATAAAGGTGTGAACCCATATTTACCAACTCTTGTACTCTTTGTCGTTATCAGAGATCATGAGGAAGAATGGGGAACATCAGGAGGAGCATTTGAATTTTCCTCCTTAGTGGTATGATTTTTATCCTCATCTCCAAAATCATGTGGTTCATCAACTATTTGATCTGTAATTATCCATCAAATAAAAAAACAATCATTACTTCACAAATATACAAATTTAAATATTATAATACTAATGTAAGCATAAAATGGAAAATTGGTATAAGTTACAAAATAGTAAATATGGTTAATATAGTAGGTATTGTAAACGATGTTAAACATGGAAAACGTGTTAAACATGGTAGTGTAATTTTCATTCAACAAAATCAATAAAAATATAAATTATGTAAATGTAAACTATTTTAAGTAATGTAAAACTATGGTAAACATGGTAAACTAAACTAAAAAAATTAAAATAAACAAAAACTTCTACTTATTTATTTAATACGTGTTTTAATAATGAAAAAATTACAATATGTAATATTTTATGAAAATAATAAATGTAAACAATAAATAATCATACGTTATCTGCAATATACGGAATGAAAAAATGGATTGTTTTTTCAAATTCTTTCTTCATGATCATTACTTATGGCAAAAACCATGTCTTCAACATGCTCATCATTATCTTTTTCTAATAATTTCATGGAATTAGGAATCTCACATAAATCAGCATCTTCATCATGTTGATCCTCACCAACATATTAATTTTCCCTTGTAAAATAACAGACCACTACACATCAGTTTGATCATCTACATATAAAATCTATTTTTTCATGTATTTCCATTATAAAAGAATTATATGTGTCTTCCAATCTATTCAGATTAATAACTTTCATTCCAAATTCATCATGTCTGAAATTGTTTTTTACCAATAAACCATTTATAGTTAAAAACATAAACATTAATTTTAAATTTATCTACCTCCCATATTTCTTGAATACCTTTATAATATGCACATGATAAAAAATTGGGTTTTTGCCTTTAGAACAAAAAAATGAATTTCTTCTGCAAACACCAATGCACCACTAATCTGAACTACACTTATGTTGTCCTGAGATTTCGTATAAAATGTATATGTATTTATGTCATAACCGAACCATGTTTTCAAATTTAATCATGGAACACTCACTATCAATTCTAATGTCTCAGATACATCTGATCTACCAAGAGTGGAATTTTTAATCCATGCCAAAATTGGTTTGTTGGGATCATTCAAAATCCACATTTCATTCTTCTTTAGATGAAATTGATTCAACTCATTAATATAAAATGTGATATACCATTGAGAATATTCTATGTTATTTGAGATGTATAATTACAACTTCTTCATCTGTTAAGCCGACAACGATTGGACTTTATATCCACAAATCCCCATTCCCTCATTATTTACTCATTCACGGCAAGATGGAGGCAAACCTATGTTCTATGCCGCAGCCAATTATCTCTTACCAAACTGTGCTACCTCCTCAAAAATATACTTCTCAACAATGGAGGCTTTAGGTCGATATAGATTCTTCACATTCCCCTTCAATATTTTTATATAACATTCAAAATGATACATCCTTCAAAGATATGCAGGTCCACATAAATTTTTTTTCTCAAACCAAATGAATCATTAAATACACCATTATATAAAAAAAATATGGAGGAAAATACATTTCCAATTGACAATGTATCGAAATTTCATCCTTTTCCAAAATGATCAATGAATTCAAATAAATAACCTTATTAAGAATTGAATTAAAAAAATAACACAACTTCATTATATTCTTTCTTACACGGATGGGAAATATTCCATGTAATGAAGATAATAGAATTTTTTTCATCATGACCTGAAAACCATGAGATTTCATTCCTATCGACATAAAATAATTCAATGAAACAAATGTTTGTATATTTGAAGAAAAACCATGAGTTACTTTTATATCATGTAGACACTGAAAAAAGATAATTTTGTCCCTCTTGCATAATGTATGACAATCCTGTGGAAGAATTGTTCGTCTTCTATTAGGAGTGGGAGCTATATCCAAAAATATTCCCATTGATAGTAAGTCTAAACTTGCACTCAACCCATCTTTTGTATTTCCAATAATATCTAACAATGATCCAATCAATCTATCATAGATATTCTTCTTTAGATGCATGCCATCAATATTTTTTAAAACATCAGGATATCTCTAATATGGTAGCAAAACAATTATTGACCATTTCATACAAATATGTCTAACATTACAAGAATTCTTGTGTCTTTTCCAATGTCACATCATGTTTTTCCACCCTATAAAAATATACATCATGGGATTAAGGTTTTGTAGAAATATCAAATTTTTTTGAGCCATTGAATAACTTTTTTAGTCATTTATAAGGGTGATCCATTGGAAAAAACTTTCTATGACCCGTGTACAATATTTTCTTCCCCTGATTCAAATGACAATATGAAATCTATTGTTTGAAAATTGGAAATGCTTTATTCCCCTTAACATTGTATCCATACAACTTTTCATATTCTCGGAATTCATTTATAGTGAACATAAGCATTGAATTAAGCTGAAAATGTTCCATTTTATAAGAATCAAACACCCTAATACCATCCTCCCATAAAAGATTTAAATCATCAATAAATAATGACATGAAAAAATCAATATCATTTATGGGTTAATTCGGTCCAGAGATCATTATACGCAACAAGACATATTTTCTCTTCACACAAACATCAGGAAAGAGGTTTTAAATTTCTAATAAAATAGGCCATGAACTATTTCATTTTATGAGGGTTTGGTATTGATTCATTCCATCTATGCACAATCCTTGTATGAGATTTCTAATTTCATTTTCAAATGTAGGATATTTCTCATAAATTTTCTTCCATTATGGACCATCTTTTGGATGAAATATTTTTCCATCACATATATAATCATCAACATGCCATCTTAACCTTTTTTAATCATGTGATTTTGAAAAAAAACGTTTCAAACAATGAATTATTTGGAGATACCAAAATACCATGGAAATGATCTTTGTAATATCTACATCAGCATGTGATTTTTCATTAAACTTATACAGTGATGTACCAAATTTTGGACACTCTGACAGAAATTCATATTCCTTCTTATATATTATACAGTCCTTCGAGCATGAATGTATTTTCTTGTTTCCGAATCCCATAGGGAATAATATTTCTTTGGCCTTATAGTGTGTATCCGGAATATCGTTATCTTTTGGAAGAATTTCATTCATCAATTGTAGCTGTTCAATAAAACCTATGTCACTCCATACATGTTTCCCCTTTAGTTTAATAAATCATAACACTATTGAGAAACGTAAAAAATCCATACAACTAGGATACAATGGTTTTTTAGTATCACCATATAGACGTGCAACAGTAAGTTCTATCTCAATTTCTTCTACCACAATATCAAGAATCATTACATCAATTCCATCAGGGTTACCATATTGAAAATCATCATCATTAGTAGATATGACATTTTTTCCAGTTTCACCATGCCAAATCCAAGGGTTGTAACTCAGATTAAAACCATGACAAATGAGATGATCTTTTATTTATCTAATTTTTAACATCTTCATATTCAATCATTTCATGCATGAACATAATAAATGTCACAGATTAGAAGAGTTTGTTTAAAAAATACAAAAATGCATCAACACCATCCCCATATTCATTACTCATTTGACGTGATACAATCCTACATTAACTCATTATTAACCTATTACAAATATCAAAATTACACATCTAATTAAGATAACACAAATGAATATTTATATGAAATATACCATAATTTGAATGTAAAAAAAATTGAAATATAAAACAAATATATGTATACTTGAAAAAAATATACATTAAAATCATTTTAAAAAGAAAATAAATTTATATATAATAGTTCTAAATTTATCTTGGATCTATTTTTCTTAAGGTAGGCATGGAATACATACTAGTGCAACTGGATACCAAATTCTCCCTTCTGTAAAAAATAAATATGATGTACAAATATTAAATTATGTATACATTAACTAATATAACCTACAAAGATCCCAAGAATTTGAAAACATTGGGATAACCCATAAAACTATTGGGGTACACAATAGTTTCAAACACCATTGGCATGATGGTCGTTGAAATATCCCTATACCAAAAATTTAAGATGAACCGTTGGTATTGGAAACCTGAATATAAAATATTCCAACTGTTTCAATGTAACTATTGGGATATATATATATATATATATATATATCAAGAATGTGTCAGGGGGGTTTGGGCTATCCAGGGGGGTGTTCATGGGGGTAGGGGCTGTCCAGGGTGTCTAGGGGTGGGGGTGTTTAGGGGTTGGGTGCCTTTCTAGGGGATAGTGGGGTTCTACATGGGTATAAGAAGTGTCCAGTGGTGGGGGATTGGATTGTAGTGGGTAAGGGGGATAATTAACCCCCTAACCCATTAGACACCACCCCACCACCTTGGATGCCCCCTGGACCCCACCACCGCCTGGATAGCCCCCACTCCCTAAACAGCCCCCACCCCTCTGGACATCCCCCCAACCCTATGGACATCCCCCACCCCAACCCTATGGATAGCCCACTCACCCCCTGGACACCACCCCCACCCCCAGGACACCCCAAACCCCTTGGAAAACCCTCTCAGCCCTGGACACACCCACTCCCATGGACACCCCAACCCCATTTTACATCCCCCACACCCCCTGGACACCACCCCCACCACCTTTAACACCTCCTGGACATCCCACCCCACTAGAAACCCCCCATAGATAGCCCCCACCCCTCTAGACACCCTCCATCCCCATGGACACCCCACCCCCCTTTGAAACCCCCCACACCCCGTGAACACCACCCCCATTCCCATTAACACCCCTGGACACCCCCACCCCTTAGGTTATTCCCCCACCCCCTGGACAGCCCCACCCTTATGGACAGGACCCCACCCCTGGAGACCCCCACCTGCTGGACACCCTATACCCTCTAAGACATCCCACCCAGCCCCTAGACACCCCCACCCCTTTAACAGCCATTCCCCTTGAACAACCCCATAACCCCCCTGGACACCACCCCACCCCATTGGATGCCAAAATCCCCTTGGACTGCCCCACACCCCCTGGACACCACCACCCACCCCCTTGGACACCCCCTGAACAACCCACTTTCCGGACAGCCCCCATCCCCTTCGACACCCCCTGTATGCGCAAACACAAATGATGAAACACAAAAAAGTATAAAGTTTCATGTTATCACATCCATGGTTTCTTTTACCAGAAATGAATTTATTACAGTATAAATGAACACTATGAAACGTACCATGATATCAAGAAAAAAGATAGAAAAATAACATCTCAAAAAAATTTAGGGTATCATGACAAATAAAAACTGAAACTAAGCTGTGTAAATATTACTTGAGTGTTAGGAGTCGACATGATATATTTGGTGACAATAAAGATTATGAATCAAGTTTGAAAAATGAGTTTGGAGGTCATGACCTTGAATAATTGTTTTTAGGTTTTCCATGTGGGAGAGATGAGTCACATGTCTCCAGATCAAAGAAAATAGAATGGCTGAATACGGGGTGTGATAAATCATTTAAAAGCTTTATCACACCGTATATTTTATTTCCAATGTGATAATTTTTTTATGTTTATAACGTCAGTTATTTAATAACTAACATATAATATAATTTATCATGTCGGTTATTTTATAAATGACATGATAAATTGAGCTTTATCACATCGATTCTTTTGATAACCTACGTGATTAATTTCCGAGATTTCCATTATCACTTCATTTATTTTATAACCTATGTGATAAAGCACCCAAATTGTATTATCGCGGTGGTTATAAATTAATTATCATGATGAAGCTCATATCGGTATTTTTTATATCGGTTATTTTATAACTGCCTAAAAATGGATTCTATTCGATTAATCATGTCGGTTATAAAATATCCAACGTAATTAATGGATTTTTACAGCTGTTCATGTTGGTTATATAGAACAGACATAAAAAATTCCAATGTGTTAAATGTTTTCCCAACTAGTGATCATTGGTATTTTTATGTTAATGGTGTGAAAAAAAGGCTTCATGTTGAACCTGGTTTCTCAGAGAAGCTCTAGTTTGTGTTTCTCAATTTAAATCACCTACTAAATCATCTAATAAGAGATTTCTAACAGATTTAATACCTCAATAAAGAGTTGAAGTAGATTCCTTATGGTTTTCTATAGGTTCAATTTCACCATGCTCAGATTCTGGAAGATTTCTAGAACTGGTTGTTTTCACTAAGGGTTCACTGTCATTATCATTATGGTCAAGAATTGATATATCTTTTTCATGAAATTCAATAGAGGTTTTGGGTTCATGTGGATCAGTCTCATCAAATCATACATGAAATGATTCTTAAACACATTTGGTTCTCTTATTGAATACTCTATAAGCTTTACTAGAGATTGAGTAACCATGGAAAATTCCTTCATTACACTTGGAATAATGTTTTTTAATATTATCCTTAAGATAAGAATAAATACATTGCAAAAACAATTATCTAATGTAATTAACCTTAGACTTATAATTATTTCCTAGATGATATGGGGTTTTCTTAAGAATATTTCTAATAAAGACACTATTGATTATGTAACAAGAAGTGTTAACAGCATTAACTAAAAATAGATAAGTGGATAATATGTAATTACCATATTTTGGGAAATATCATGATGTTTTCTATTTCCTCAATCTAGAACACAATTTGTAGAGGTGTTCAAGGAGCAAAGAAATTGTGATTATAGACATTATGTGAGAAAAAAGATTCACATTCTAGATTTTCAAACTCATGGCCATGATCCATTCTCAAGGACTTAATTCTATATCCACTAATATTTTCTACAAACATGGAATATTTAATAATGTAAAAACATTATTCACTTTTGTGAGCTAGTGAGTATAACCCATTGTATCTTGATAAATCATTTACAATAATATAAAAATAGTGCTACCCATTTAAACATGAAAATTTAGATTGTCCAAAAAAATCTATTTGAACCAACTCAAGTGGTTGAGAAGTGGAAACTTATTTATTTGGTTTCAAAGAAACTTTTTTTTTCTTTTTTGATAAGGATTGGAAAAAATGTTTTGTAGGAATTTCAATTTTAGTAAGTCTCTATCTAATCCCTTCCTAGTTAGTTTCCAAAGTGAGAGAACATTTTAGTGTTGTAATCTTTTGTGCCATAACCTGGATTCCATATGAAATGAATTTATACAAGAATCATTTTGCTTAACTAATGAATTTAAATAAAAAACATATACATTTTCAGTTAAAATAGAATTTAACATTACATAATTTCAATAATTAAAAACTATTCATCCTTTATTTTCAAATGTAACATTAAAACAATCATCACAAAACTAAGCGATACAAAGATGATTGTATTTTAAACCATCAACATAATGTATTCTTGAAATTCATATAGCATTATGGTTACCAATTTTCCCAAAGATGACAATATTCCCTTTGGAATTATCACCAAATGTGACATGTCCCATTTCAAAATTAATTAGGCCATTGAAGCACGAATAGTATCCTGTCATATGTCTTGAACATCCATAATCCATGTACCAAAGATTTTAAGAGGATGTTTTCAGATAAATTTCTTGCAAAACTTATTATATGTTGGGTAACATCTATACCAAGGTTTTCTTATGTCCATAATGGTTATAATGTAATTCATGGGGAACCCATACATTTATCATAAGTTTCATATAATCAACTAATATCTTTTGAGACATGAATTCTTTGTCATGTCCTTTAGAAATGTGTTTTTCAAAAGATGGTCTAGAACTTGAACTACTATTGAACTATCCAGAAATTAGAACAAATTTATTTTTAATAATTATTCTCTAAGATGGTTCATATCCTAGACCAGTTTTGTATTTTGGAAAAATAAGTTTCCCTAGAAACTAATTAAATGATTCTATACCTTCTCTAAACTTATAAAGTTTTTTTTTAACTGCTCGTTTTATAATTTTTGTTCAGTATTTACTTTTAATAGATGAGAACATTTTTCTTTCTCAATATATTGAACAGAATTATAATTGGCATTTAAAGCATGTTGTATATTCAATAATTTATTGTTATCCTTGATTTAATTAAAGGTATCCTCATGCATTCCACAATATTCTAGTAGTTATTCCTTAATGATATTATCATCTTTACTTGATTCACTTTCATTCCAATAATAATAAGAATTAGGTATATGGTAATTTGGTGTTACCTTGGATGTTTCTCTCATGAAACAAAAATTTTCGTGTTTGTTCATTTCAATATCAAATGTGTCAGATTCACTGGAGATATATTTTGAAGCATTCCTTGTAAAATTCATACCCTTTTTATATCCCTTTACATTGTATTTATATTTCTTATTAAATTTCATCTTGGGTAAATATTCCTTCACATGGCCTTTTCATTTACCCTCATAGAATAATATATCAGTTCTGTTGTCATTCCATTTTCTGTCCTTTTTCAACTATCCTTTACTATCATACATTTCTTTACAGTTTGAATTTATAATGAATTTCTTCTTATGGTAGAAATTCTTGAATATCATAGAAAGATGAGATATCTAATCATCAATGTTAGAAGCTAAATAATCACTGGTGGATGTTGCTAGAAGAGCATGATATTTTTCATTATCATTTCTCTTTATGGTCGCAATCTTTAATGCTACTGATTTCTTTCTTGGTTCATTATCTTCTACTAGATTTACCTTAATATATTATGTTTACATCATTTGTCATCCAATTAGTTCATTCACTAGTAGCTTGCCAATATCCTAGGAATCTCATATAGAATCAAAAATTCCTCTCTATTTGTCATGTTATAATTGAAGAAACCTCCTAATTTAATCCTTATGGTCTATTAGTTTTTCATAAAAAATCATGGTATTTAATATTTCATTGATCCTAAGATACATTTCATATATAATTTTATATAAATTCATTTTAAAACTATCATATTTAATAGTATATGTTTTTAATCGCATTCCATTAAAATTGGTGTTTCCATCATTAGAAATAACCAAATTATTCGTGATTTCATAAGTAGTTTTGCAGGAAGATCTTATATGGAATTATTCATCACCTAGAATAAAGAAAAATGCATTCATTTCATTACAATTATTATTAAATGTATATTTATTCAACTGAGTCCATGTATCCCTATCAGTAATAGGAAATGCATGTTATTCTTCAATTGTGTCCCAAATTTCAAGACCCATGCTCTATAGATACATTTTCATTTTTGATTTCCACTGAGCTTATTTATTAACATTAAATAATGGTTTATTGTTATTAGCATCACCCTAAACTCTGTTATCTATAGTTAATTATAATTTTAATGAACTAAAACTTTAGATATGAAATAAATTTTATGATCTTTATGATTCAACTGAAATCACAAGTGAATTGAATTTAAAAACATGAACAATACTTCAGATAGTACAAATAAACAATCAATTTTATACCAAATGTTTTTTGGAGTGGAATCTCAAGAGGAGTTGAATTGATTTCCTACATAAAATTTCTATTAAAAACATTGTGATAATGATCCCCCAATTTTGAAATAGCCCATTTAATTAAGGCAGTTGTGATATAAGTGTTTAGTTGGTCATCATGTTTCACAACATGTTATTAGTCCTCAATTAAATCAATGCAAAACACTTTTTCATATTCTGAAACAAGTTTACTCAATTAAACACATAAACACATTAACCAGAAATAAAAACCAAATTTAATGAATTTTATTTTTATTTTTTATAAATTATAAGTAACATAAAATAGAAAAAAAATGTATCACCAAAATATAGTACATAGTAGAGTAAAAAAAGATTTTCATTCATAAGCCGAGACTTAATCCTCTCTAATTAGTGGCCACCTTACACAAAGCAGTTTAAATCAACAATAAACTTGATACATAGACTGTATCGTGCATTACATAGCTTTCACAAGCTCTCCAGGGCTAACACCCTCTACCATTGTTTTTTGTGTAAAAAAACTAGATAGACCACACACTCTCTCTTCCATTGTTATACATGGGAAATATTGTGTAAGAGAATATTGATGTGAGGATTTTCAATATCCTTTAGTTCAATCACAGGAGACATTGTGTGTAACTAAAAAACACACACTTCTATGAAATTTGAAAATAAAATAACACAATATAGAATATATATTAAGATTGAGTTTAGAAAGCTCTATGTTTTTTCAGTTCAGTTCTTAACTCCTTGGAGTGATGAAATTGAAGTTAATGTCTTTCTCTAGAAGTTGTCCAAAAAAAGTGTTGCAACTCTAGGTTCTAGCATCCAAGTACTACAGATTTTTTCTTCTTGAGTTGACTGAGAGTTGATGAAGCAAAGATAAAAGATGTGAATTTTTCCCAAATAATATTCACGATGCTCTCTGGTTCACAACGTAAGGGCTTCATGTTTCTTCATTGATCAAGATATTATGTTCTTTCTCATGCATTTCTCTGTATTTTCTTTTCCACTTCTCACACACCCACCACACACACATCTATCTTCTTCCTCAGTCTTCCCATTTATATTCGAGTTTCGACAACATGAATAAGTAAACCACGTGTGGTCCTCCTCGTACCTCATATTGTCCCTAGATATGGACATTGGATATGTCTACAATAATCATTAATTAAATTCAGAAGCATTAAATTTACCAAATATGACCATTAGAATACTCTTAAGAATCGGAAAAAGTATGTAGTAGGGGAGTGGGAATTAGTTGACTAGTAGTGATATCCTTCGGCAATATCCTTCTCAATGGTAGACTTCTATGGTAACTTCTCAACGGTAATATTCAACAATAACATTCTCAACTGTAACCTTCTATCGGTGAACTTCATCGATGACCTTTATCTGTGACCTTTCATCAGTGACCTTTTATCCATAACGAAATTTTGCACTATAAGATTTAACAAGAGAGCAGTGATATTCAATATACATTGTTATCAATTTATATAAACTTATAATATTAATGATGTGATGATTATATAATAGAAACATTATTATTACATAAATAAATCATGATTTGGGATTAATAAAACTGGTGAGACTATTAAAATTAATATATATTACATTATTGGAAGGTATATTGTTTTGAATAATTAACATTGTATTATATTTACATCATTTAGGATATAGTGGATAATGTTTTATATTAGTAGGATACATGTTATATTCAATGATATTTCCACTCATTATTTTTTTGTGGATAGATAAATTATAGTATATTGTAATATTATTATTACTGTAGGTATATAAATTGATATCTACTATTGATAATTTTTATAACATATTGAGAAGTATTTTTTATTGAAATAAAATAAAAAAATATTGTAGTACCCCCGGTTTGAGGTATGTGGCCTTTGTTTAAGTTTTTTTGTGTTTAATGTGCATCAGATTAGTTTTGAAGAGGTTTGGAGAGTTTAGATTGATTTTGGAAGAGTTTGGAGGCTTTTAAAGGGGTGCACGGTTTGAGCACGGTTAGAGGAAACCGTGTTGGTTCTCCAGGATATCGTGAAGGGGAGACAGTAAGTTTCGCACGACCTGCACATGGTTTTCCAAACTGTGTGAGGAAACTATGCGGACCCTTTCTCCTGAAGTAGTAGTGTGTGAACAGTTAGCGCACAGTTTAGCAAACCGTGCGAGCTAACTGTGCGACCACATAAAAATAGGGTTATATGTTCTGGGATCCCTCGGCCTTGACCTAAAACACTCCAATCATTCTCTCACTCGAGCCTCACTCGGTATTTCAGGTTCTCAAGGGTTAGTGGGGCTCTCCCACTCGGTTTGGATGGATTTTGAAAATTTTTCATGGAGGATTGAAAGTGGTTGCACCCGAGTAAGTATTCTCTCATGGTTTCTTTGTGTTTTCATCTAGATATGCTCTTCCATCTTTCTTGGTTTTCTAGTTCTACACTTTTTGAGTGTATATATAGGGTTTTGGTTTCTTGAATGATGTTTTTAAGGCTTGTGGATGTTAGGGAAAGGGATCTAGAGAGGTTTTGGTTGTGTGTTCTCCGGATTTGTGGTTTGGTGGCTTGTGGGTCGATTTCTCAGGAACCCTAAATGTAGGTGGCTTCTCTCTCGACTCCACTCAGTTTAAACTGGTGGTTACATGTTACAATAAATTTTTTGTGATTGAAACTAATAATGTGATGATGTGTGATTTTGATTGAAAATCCATTTTGGGGTGTTTGGGAAAAAGGGGGTTCCATGGTGAAATGTTATTGTTGTGGATTTGAAAAATGGAGATTTTGAAATGGGTGGTTGACATTGATTTGGAAAATGGTTGACATAAAGTGGTTTTTAAAAAAGAGGATGATTTATTGAAATGAGGTTTTGGTAGGTAAACTGTTTTTTAATAATTGGGTGATTTTGTTGAAGGGGATTGTTATCTAATAGAAATTGGTTGATTGCATGTTGTTGTGACCTTGATGGTTTTATTCTTGGTTGAAATGTTGTGTTGATATGTTTTGTTGAAGTTTCCGGGAAGTCCCACTATAAACGAGTGATGCATAGTGGTCGGAAGAACCCTTATGTGGGTTGTGGTCGGATGTGATCTACTTGTGAATGGGTGAACGAGTTGGGTGGACGTCCCACCGTTTTGATTTCTTTGATGTGAATGGGTGAACGAGTTGGGCGGACGTCCCACCATTTAATGTATTAACACATTTATCCATATTTTAATCATACTTAATGAATGTTTTTAAACTAAATTTTATCAATACATTTAATTTTTTCTATATATTAAGAAAAATATTTTACCTTCAAAAAATATTTTCATTTAAACATACACTAATCCAATGGTTTATAGTCCAACAAATTTCTCTACAAATATCATTAATCAACATAAATTCCAATACCATAATACCATAAATGTGTATCTAAATCTTTAAACATGTGATCAAACATGTATTTTGTTACCCAATATGATATAAAAAAACCAAAAATACCCTCATCTAATTCATTATAAACTCTGAGGATAACAAAAAAATTCATTCTATTACAATTAAATTAAGTTTTCATATAAAAAATGTTATTTAATAATATATTATAGGGTATGAAATTAAAAAAATATCATGGATCTTTTTGATTTTGAGTTTTAGTAAATTACGAAAAAAATTACATATAAAACCCATTTTGTATAATTTGAATTCATCAAAATAAAATCCATCCCCCATATAAAATAGGATTTATAAATTTACACTTATATATTATTAAGGACACATTATCTTTCCTTAATACATATCCATATAATAAAAATAATTTCTTTGTAATAGTTTCTACTCATATGTAAAACCTAGTAATGGAATTTGAAAAATTCAGATGAGAAAATAAACACAGTGTAAGGGATAATAAATAGCGACAATAAATTATTTTAAATACATAGAAAACCATAATATTTTTTCCTTTTCACATAATAATATATGACATATAAATAATACCTAACTTATTTCTTATAAAAAATAATTACAATTTGTTTTCAGAAAATAGATTAAAATAATGAAAAATATAAAATATTAATTCTTGAAACCATTAATAGAGAAAACAACTATTCAAATATATAAAATAAATAAAATTATGTTAAATAATAAAAAAGTGTTTATATTTTGATATCAAAATATTTACATGAAACCACATTATCATCCATAGAGAAAAAATATAGGAAATAATTTTTATCATACGTTCATCACATAATTACCTAGATGTATAATTTCAATATAATCTTAATATTTGAATAAATCAGATAGCTCCATGAATTTATTGAATAAATTTATTAAATTTTGAACTCATCCAAATTATATATGTAGTTCCTAGAATCAAATAAATGTGTCTCTTTATAATATGCACTGTAAGGGATTATTGGACCTATATATCAAAAACAAACAGAGTCTAAGAAGGTTTTGGGTTCAGTTCGAATTCAATCATTAATAAATAATACTCCTCTATCGTGTTTTAAAATAGAAAAATTTCATAACATATTGCCTTAAAAAATAATAAAATTGGAATTTCATGCCATCATAAATACCACATAATGATATCTGATAAAAAATAAATATTTAAATAATATTTAAAAATAATAATAATACATCTAACAATAGGAAATTATTATTATTTAAAACTCATGGAAACTTGTTGTCTAAATATGATTATAATTAAAGGAAAAGAAATAAGGAGAAAATATACATGACATATACAATATAATAATATTATGTCTCATTTTCATTAAAAGGGTTATAAATACTCAATTTGACAATATTTAAAACAATATTTTCTAAATAATTTATAAAAGTTCATTGAAAATTAATTATTTACTATAACATTCATTTACAAAAAAAATTTGAAATTGGTTAATAATATTGGAAATAGAAGAGAAATTTTGGGACATAAAAAATTTAAAACAATATTTTAATAAATATACATTACAACATTGATATGTTCTCTACCAATAGACATCGAAAAATTTAAAAATAAAATTATTAAAAAAACAATTAAATTTTAAAAAATGATATATTAAATAAATAAACATTGATTTATATACCCAAATGAAGATTCCATTGCTGTGAATATGAAATTAGTCTCAATTAAAAGAAATTGAGATGGTTAGTCACATATTTCGAGTCCCAAATATTTTCATATGTCAGATAAATCATGAATAATAAATTAAATTCGTTAAATAGTTTATTATGTACTATTTTAATTTTTTTTCATTGTCATTTTTCATTTTATTATATTTAATACAATTATCTTCAATGTATCTAATTTATATATTTTTACATCGAATTTTTCGGGGATATACATTTGAAATTCCAATAAAACATGGGTATGTTGAATTTTGTCCCAGGGATTATGCGTATATAATCTCAATAATACTAATTAAGTCATAATAAAAAATTTATTTTGTAAAATTAAATTTTCAAATAATCAATGACTTGTGGTCATAAAAATGGTTCACATCACTCTACGGATGTGTTATTACACATGTACACATGAACAATGAGTCCATTTCCCATAAGTTGGAAAAGTAGATGAAAAGGAGAATTATTAATCAATGTAAGAACATGTTAGTATATATATATATGTGTGTGTGTGTGTGTGTTACTGATTATATTATATTTTAATGTTAATATATTATTTAATTTAGGTGGATGATTAAACAAAACAAATGCACTCGGTTAAGTTTTATACATCTTTTTGGATAAATCACATTAGATTACATCTCATGCCCTATAGTTAAGTATTTTGGGTAGAATAAAACCTCTAGAAATGGCCATGAATATGTGGAATAAACATAATTAAATAATGTAAAGCTAAATGGAACATGATGTGTGCGGAATAGAGGGGAGGTGGTTCCCTTTTATATGTGTGTCTATTGTAAATCTGGTAAATTCGTGGATTGTTATTATATTATATGAATAAAACTCATTTAAAGTAATTTTAAAGGTCTATAGGTTCAATTTTATTGAGGATATGGTATACATAAATTCAACTAGTAATATTTATAAAATATTAGGTGTAATTTTAAACATTATCATTGGTTTGACCCCCTCAAGGAACTCATTAAACCATTATAGTTGTCTAAAAAATATAAATATTTCATGGTGATTAATAAAATATTAAAAATATTAAGGGGAAAATAAATGAAAAAATCATGTGATCCTAGAAAATTTCTCGTACAACTGCTTTTTTAGGATATTTATAAATTTAATATGGTATTAAATAAATATGTATACATCAAAAAAATTAATGTTACTTTCATAATTTTGTTTAAAAATCGTGATTTTATAGACATCAAGAAAATGGTGGAATAAATATATAAACTCAATAACGATAAATTATACATTATAATTCTCAAATAAATTCAAGAAATTATGTTATTCATGAATAAATTATTACATTTATTGTCTTCTAAAATAATGTATACACTTTTTCTACAAATTTAACTAGGGCTACATTTGTGTTTTATAAGCATTAAATGTGATATATTATCACATAAAATTGAAATAAATAACAATATTTAATATATTTTAATATTTTGTAATATGATAAAATATATAATTTTATATATATCTCTATTATCACAATACAATAAGAGTGAGAGTGTGACTCTTTGTAATTATTCATTATTTTACCTAATAAAATGGTCTTGATCAAAGGAATGTTTCACCAAAATGAAATATTAAAAATGGTGGGAATGTTATTGTTTAATTATTCTCTTACATTAAAATTATGTAATGTTTTTTCATTTATTTTTATTCTTTATCCCATAGTATTTACGCTATTTAATGAATTTTACACTTTACAATGAAGATGATCATTTATTTTGGGTTTAATTTCATATTACTATAAATGAAATAAACCTTATATTATAATATTTTATATACTGAATATGGATATGAAATAAATTTTATATCTTTTAACTTAAAAAATTGGTAAATATTAATTTTTTTGTGAGGTCATTAAACACAATGAAAAATTATTTTCCTAAAAATACATGTATTGATAATAAAAATGTTGTAATATAAAAGTCATCCTTTCAATATAATTCTATTTTAATTAGTGGATTATGTTTATTAAATTTAATCTAATAATTCAATAAAAAATAAAGAAACTATAATACTGAAATTTATTTTGTTAAATGTAGTGAAATTAAAATTTTTTAAATTCAATATTTTTTAATAATGACCACGAAATTAACTATTTCGAAAAATACCAAATATATTACATAAATGATATTTTGGAATGATTTATTTAATAAAATTTATCTATTTTATAAATTTCAATTTAATATATTACAAAATATAAATTATAATATTTTCAAAAAAAAATTAATAAAACACTATTTTTATTTTCATGTTTTCTTGATTTAAAAAATTAATTTATACCCATTTATAATAATGTAAGTACCATTAGATGAATTTTTTATTAAATATATGATAAGTAAATTTCATTAAAAATATTGATTCATTATAAATTATATTACCTAAAAAAATAAATTGTTTTCATAAACCCAATTTTTGAATAATGTCTCTTTTCCAATAAAATGATTTTATATGAATTATAATCCAAATGATGATCAATCTATGAATTATTAGTATTCTTGTTATTAAATAATTTTCTATATATATTTCCTAATGTGGTTACTCTTATTGATACATGCCAATTCAATAGGTTGGTTATAATGGTCATAACTAAGTGATGTTTTCATAGATTTTTATTCTTTGTTTTAAGATCATTATTATCCATAAATCATGAAATGGGACATATTATTTTTTAAACTAAAATATATTTTATTTTAAATTTTTCCAAAATTAATAATTTATTATCGTAATTTTTATTGGATTTTATAAAAATTAATTTATCATATAATAGTTATATAAATGGATATACATTTCATGGTGAAGTATAATATATAGGACAATATGAAGAAAATTATTCATTTATATTGTATTCCTAATAATTAAAATATGAGATGGATTTCTAAAATTACACCATGTTTGCTTAATATTAAATTTCAATTAAGACACACTTGATTTGAGAAATTACCAAACCATTAAAATTGATATTTTATTAAAATATACAAACCTGATTTCTTTTTTACTACATTAATATAATTATATATATCATTTTTTCTTTGATTAGAATCAACTTATATCTCATATCTTACTAAATTTAATAAAAATTTGATATAACATTTTCATGTGTGAATCCCTAATATTGATATTTAACTAATCGCATTATATATAAAAGAAATAAATATTATTCCACAAATTTATATAAATTATCCAAAATAAGTGATTATGAGAAAAAGATATGATAAAATATATTATGATGAAATAAAAATTTAATCTTCAAAAGAAAAGAATATAACACATAATTTACAACATAAATCCTTCTTAAAAAAATATCAAATTCCATAATTGAAACGTGATGATTAAAAACATTTGACATCAAATTCATCCAAGATGAACATGACATTTCTGTCCAGATAATAATAACAACTATGAAAGACCACTAGAAAATATTTATATGAATTAATCATATAATTGCTAAAATATTGAAATAATTTCAATAAATTACAAGAATAATCAAAAAAATTAAAATGAAAAAATTATGCTTCTAAAAGTGAAATTAATATTAATTATTCAAATTAAATCTAATCACATCTACTAGTATTTCATTTTACGTTAATCATATATTGTTCCCAATATTTTGGAAATCATAAAATATAAAATTAATAACATAGTCTCAAAACTTCTTTTCAGTCCAAGGTTATCTATAAGGTATAACATAAGATCAAAAATTTTGTAAACATTTATCCTAATTAACAATTTAAAACTTAGCGGTAAAAAATATATTATCCCTAAAGGTTATTAATATTGTTCAACATAACTTAAAAAATTAATAAAATATCATTATTCCTCAAATAACATTTTCAACATAACAAATACTAAAATAAACTTTTATATTCCAATAATTATATCTCAATATGTCATTAATCATCTAAAATTATTAACACATAAATCATTAAAATAATTATATATTTAAAAATATTATCACCATTTTAGAATTTTCTTCCAATATTAGTATAATAAACAAATAAAATGTTATAATATGAATCATATAATCCTATAATGTTATATAGATCTTTTATTCCATACAAAATCTTATATCCTATAACTAAAAAACCAATATTGATATGACATATAACCAGGGCATCACATTTTAAAATATCATTAAAATTTTGGGTTCATAGTTTATGAAAATAATAGAAAACACATACATATGAAACCCTTAAAATAAAAAGTTTCCACATGCACTTACTGAAAAAAATTTCACAATTTTTTTTCAATTTATTCTCGTATATAAATAAAAACAATTCACTTAATTTAATATAGACACACAATGTGGAATTGATAAAACTTTTTATAGTTCCACCTCATCATTATGCACATAATGAACTTTTGAATGCATGGGATGAGAAAAAAACATCTTAAGTTATATATGAATAATTGAGAACCATTACTCCATAGAAAATTTTGAAAACCCATAGGAATGATCTCCATCTATTATAATAATTTTTTAACTGAAATAATCAAATAAATACTCATAAATTAAAAAAAATAACCAGTGTGTTTCATATATTTTTTAGTAGAAACACATGAAAACCAAATCATAATTTATGATAGATTTGATATGAAAACTAACATATTACCTATATATATTAATAAATAATCTTTCAAATCCTAAACATGATATTGATATTTTGAAATAAATGGATTTTAATAAAAACACAAATTCTGTCATAGGGAAACCATATTGAAAACATGGGGAAACATTAATTGATTTTATAATATCCTAACATGTTAATTATTAATATATATTATAATTATGTTACATAAATTATTTTTATTAATTCATAGGAGTAAGTTATTAGAAGTTTTCCACATAAACATTCTCTTATGTGGAACATAGATTAATTAAATGTTTAACTTCATGTAATTCATTGAAGTGATTTTAATGACACACCAAATACATAATTTTGATAGTTCGTAAAGTTTTTTGGGTCACTCCCCATTACAACATTTATCATTTACACACCAATGTCATTTTTTAAAATTAAATGAATTGAAATTTTTTTATTTTCATCATAAAAAACATAAAATTGATGTTTCGGTCCATAAGAAAAACTATCTTCAATTATCTCATAAAATGAAATGAAATATCATTTTCATTTTAAAGCATTAAAAGTAAAAATAATCATACAAATGGGAATACATTTAATTTGAATATCCACGGAATACTATATATTAATATCATTTATTTTCAGAAAAAAATGATGGAAGGAAAATAATTTCATGTTATAAGTATTAAAAATAATTATTTTTAAACATTGGCCACTATTAAAATGTACTGAAAACATTTATAAATATTTTCTATAAAACATATCCAATGATTAATTTATATATTAAAATTTTCTTTTCAATTACATTAATAATATTCCGAAAAATTAAGAATTAACATGTATATATGATTGAAATATTCTTATTAGAGAATATTGAAACATTATTAATGAAAATCCATTACCACATTGGTTACTATTAAATTAAAAGTTAATTTAAAAAGATAAATCATAATATATTGGAAAAAAATAATAATTTTAGAAGATTAATGATAAAGTAAATTTAAATCGAATTTTATAAACCACACAAATTACAAAATCGAGTGAACATGACCAAGTTATCTTAGAATAGAAATTGATATGATAAATCCATAACCTTGTGTCATGAAATAATTTTAATGATTTCTAACTCAGTAAAAATAAAATAATATTAGTTTAAATATTTATTAATAACACATTCCATGTTAACTCCATTATCATTATTCCTTTTATTACATTTAATAAATTTACATGTTTAGTTTGTAAATTAGTTATGTCTACATTGAATTTTTTTCATAGGTTAGTTTCTTATTCCAAAAACGACATTGGTATGTCAACAACGGAAAAGGGGGTCATGGTTAAATTATATCTAGAATATTAATAGGGAAATTATTTACATTTTATAAATTCAATATACTTTTACAAACATGAATGATAGTTGGAAATGTATAATTAATCACATCACTTCTTTGAGGTAGTAGTGATCATGTACACTCAAAAAACATTTTCAATTGCCATGGGATGGGGAAAAGATTGAAAGTTGTTATTTTGACAATATAATAACATTTAAATATCAATGTACCAAAAATGTTATTATATGATCATGTTAATAGAATATATAATTGAAATGGAATGATGTATACAAATGAATACAATATGTTATGAGTAATATCTATTATTTTTAAAATCTACTTTGGATTACAAATTAACCCTTCTAAGATGATATTTTTATGGGACCAAAAACTATACAGAACATGGTGAAATTTTAAGATTCAACTTTGGTTGGGATTTATCAATATAAAATTCTCTTGATTTTCAGGGAATAAGGGCTATGTGGTACACATTTATAAGTTAGGTTGGGTGGAATATAGAAAAAACCTAAAGTATTTATAAATAATTTCTATCATAATATTATAAAATAGATCAATATTGACATTTATGCGATGGTAAATCTTCAAATTAAAAAAAATAGTACAACCGATAAAATAAAAATTAAAAAATTTCATTTTAAACCATATATATTAGATCAACCCCGTCATCACACTTGTTTACCTGTAATAGTTTTAACAAATTTTTCATCCACTATGGGTAAAGCATGTAAATATGAAAAGTTATAGTGGAACATACATGAATTATTCATGATATTATCAATTATTTATCATCTAATTGGGTTATGATATTATTTTTATGTTTTTATAAATTTAAAACATTTATATAGCAAATACCATCTAAATTAATTTTCTAGACTCTTTACAAAATTTGGCATTACAAAAATTATGATAATATTATAATTTCAATAAATATTATTTCAACCCCACATATACATTAAAAAAATTAAATAAATTCATTTAATCCCCTAATTAATCTATAAAATATCACTTTTATTTTTAATAAAATATTTGTCTTGTTTTTTCAACTATTTCTACAATCACTATGATGGTCTTTCATAAGCATTCGTAATAATGAGGTTGTCATTAAAAATTAAAAAAAAAATAAAGATAATGAAGAAAAATTATTATAAATTACATCTATATTCAATCATATGACCTTTTTTCTATATCTATATCATGAAAACCATATATTTTAGAGAGTGGGACAGTTTTCAATTATTCTATATAAATCATAATTTATTAGTTTCGATCAGTTGAAATTTATACAAAAAAACACATTATTTTGAAGATATTATCTTTATGTTTGAATTACACTAATTTAATTAGATAAATTCATTTTTTGAATTTATTTTTAGATGATATCACACAGTTTTATCCTTGTGTAACTGATTTTACCATTTACCATTGTAATAATATATTATCCTGGTTAGAATTATTTATGACCAAAAATATAATTTAATTTATTAAATAATTTTAATATTTTTCCCCATGATAGAATAAATATATTATTTTTCAATATCCATAAGTGGTAAAAATTATTTTTTACATAAGTTTGAGATACACATTGAAAAAGTGTTTTATAAAAAAAAATTAAGAATAAAAATGATAGTTTATCAAAATAATGTATAAAATTCATTTACATGGACGGGATAATATTTTTTATATTAAAATAAATTTTATTTATTATTTAAATAAATAAAAAAAATGAACTTTTATATTAAATTGAATAAATTTAATGACACCAAAAAAGTTCAAAAATATGTATTTTCACTACTGACCCAAAAATGAATCATTTCATAAAAATAAAATATATTTGTTTTTCTATTATATTTTAATTTTATCATTAAACAAATATTTTATTTTTGTTAAATTGAATATGAATTTTTTTATTTATAATACATACAAAAAATGTTGAATAATATTTTTAAGGAAGTGTTTTATTTTTTAAAGTACACAAAATAACTATACACATTCATTGTCTAGTTTAGAAAACTAAATGGATTTTAAAATATCTTATTATCTTTATGATCATTATAGCTAACTAACATGTTTAATTAATATAGATTAAATAAATTTTCATTGATTTAAATACTCTTTTTACATAAAAAATATTTATTTAAAAAATAACACCTTTTGTATAAAAATATTATATCATAATTTATTACCAGATGATGATCAATAAATTAATGGATATTAAAATTATTTATAAAATAAATTATGAAATTATTTCATAAGTTGGTTACTCTTTTTCATACACTCCAATTAAATCACTATGTTGAATGAGGTATATTTATGAAATATTTAAATTATGTATCAAAATTCATTTTGGTCTTGATATTTTTTTTAACATGAAATAAAAATAGTATTATTTATTAAAAGAAAACAAGTGGTGTTAATTTTTTTAATAGTGTACCAATTTTGTAAAATATATTAAAAAACATTTTGGAACTATTACATAGTGTATATGGTTGGGAAATTTAAAAAAAAATAAACATGGTTATAGATTTTTTGATATCTATATATATTTTACAATGATAATATTATCCTTTGAACATTTGAGATTACCCAGGAAATAAATCTTCAAGAAGATAATTTTTTTGAATTTTTATGTTTTATATGGTTAATTAGAGTTATCATATGAGAAAATAAGTTCTTAAATTAAATAAAATGGTTATTATTAATTTTTTATAAGAAAACAATCAATTATATTTCATTATATACACTCTCGTTTATTTGAAGAGAACATTTTGTAAAAAACTAGGATAACAACCTAAGTACATTTTACAATATTATAATTTAAGATTCATTATTTATAATTAAATAATTCATAATGATTCATTGAATATTTTTGTGTGGGAAAATAAATGAATAAAACATTGAGTCATAACATGTAAAAATAGATAATAAAACCTCTATTATGTTTCAAAATTTATTATAAAACCCATGAAATAGTGGACTTATAGTAATGGGAATATTTTGATATATATTTTATTCAATTACTAATAAAAATATATATCAAATATAGTTTTTATATGTATAAATTAAAATCAAATGCTTCAATATTAGATATAAGAACATGTAATAATTAATTTTAAAAACATATAATATTAACTATGAAATACCATATGTAAATATTTATAGAATCATTAAGGATATTAGGTCTTAACATCTGAAATTAGTATTCACATATATATATATATACAATATTGTACCAATTATTCTATGAAATCTTATTTTAGTAAAATAAATTAGATATAATGATATCAAATTTTATAGAATTGTAAATACTCTAATTTCATGAAAAATTTGATCAGATTCTTCTATATAAATACATTAAAACCAATGTATTCATGATTTTATAATCACTATTATAATTTCAAGTACCTATATGAAATATAATTAAAAATAATCTTACACAATTCACATAGGTCAAAAAATAATTATCTACAACATATTTAAATAGAACTAATTTGTAAAAAATGATGTTATATTTTGTAATAATTTATTAATATAAATAACTATTGATTTTCTAAGTCAAATTAAATAAATATCAATCATAAATTTTTATTTTTATAACCTTTGGCATATTTTTTGGGATTTATATCACCCTTCAATATGAACGATCATGATAAATTGAATATTTTTTCAATTATTACTATATTAATATCTATGAGGATTCATGATGTTTACCTTTCACTATAATATAATAATCATAAACTATGAAGACAATATTCTGTAACAAATAATTAAGAACCCAAAATCTAAAAAATAACTATCACACATATTAATAAAATATCTCCTCCATAACTCGAAGATATTTTCCAAAACATTTTTACAACATATATTATTACATATTTTAGTAAAATACATATATTGTATCTTAAATCATTATAAACGATTATATTTGAGTCATGATGGAGCCATTATATATTGGTGGATAGGGAGAATTTTTTTAAAAATTCCTCATTTATCTCATCAATATTTGGTTAAATAAAATAATATATATATGTGTGAGGGGATATATTTATGTTTTCTATATACTAAGTTAGATTTATATACCCTAGAAAACATATAATCATTATCCTCATTATATTATTTTGAAAAAATTATATAGTTTTACATTAATAGAATGTGGACTAATTGATACAACATTCTAAAATTGAATTTAAAAATCGAAGATTCAAATTCAATATTTAATATCCAATGTTTTATTCTTAGTAATTAAATCCACCAATATTATTATTAATTATAAACTATTTTATTATAATGATTTTTAATTAAAATATTGACTGTATAAAAAATAATATATAACTCATACATTATTTCCTTACTATAAAATATAATATGAAAATTATAAGAAAAAAATACTCTATTCTTCATTGGACCCAAAACTTGTGGTAAAAATATCATAATGTCTTATAAATAAACTCAATATATTTTCCATAGAAATAATAAATAATTAGTTTTCTTAAAAATATATATAACTTATATGCATGGTCATAACACTTATGAAAAATACTTTATTTATATTGATCACATCCACTACATTACTCTCGTGTATTTTCCACATATTCTATTATTTTTTATGTCAATATACGTTATTATGATAAAATAAAACTATTGGGAGGTATTCCAAAAATAATACAACAAAAAAAATTTGAGTATGTGTTTTAAACAATTACTGTTATGATATGTGTATGATTTATTTTCAATGGTAAAAATTTTAATATATATCTAGAACAATATTTTAATACTTTTTTATTTTCATCATATCAATAATCACTATATTAATAATATTTAGATTACTCAAATTATTTTCATTATCCGAATATAATAAAAAAATTTAACATATATGTTATTTGAACCAACATATTAAATATATAAATATATATATATATATATATATATTAATATAATAATTTAAAAAATGATTGATATTTCTATTTTTATGATTTTTTATAGGCAGGAATCTTGGTTAAGTAAGTATAGATTATTGGTGTCACGATCCATCATGGATACCCTAGTACAGTAATACCTGTGATGGCTCAGATATAAACCGAAGGGTGTTGAATATCCCCACTGGTTGGTGAATATCACCTATCATCATATAAACATTATAATGGAATAGTTGTTTTTAAATCAGAGGAAGAAAAAATATACAATTCAGTATGTTAAGAACACCTTTGAGAAAAATTTCCAGAATCAAACAAGAAAATCTATTGAAAAATAGTAAATAAAACAATGAAACAATGTATACCAAGGTAAAATATAAATCATCACGTGTAATTGGTGGATAAAATCTCCACCATTCACCTAAACACTCGTTGTCTAGTGGATCAAGAGAATCCACCACCATCGTGTTTTGTTTTCCTTTTTCTTGGGCCTAGAAAACATAATCTCTAAACACATAATGGAGAAGGTATGGTATGTTCTATACAACCTATTAGGGTCACATTATGTATTCGATAATCAAATCCTTATCTATTATGAAAATCATTAATTAATTTTAAATAAAACATTTTATTGAATGGATTTTACAAAAAATCAATAAATCATGGTTTCATAAAAATAAATTTTGATGATATATCAAAATACGCTTAAATGATTATTATATATAATATATAAATATAAATTAGTTATCATGAATATGATAGTTTAATAATAAAAGACAATTAATCATCAAGATCAAAAATCTCATTTCCCAATTTAATAATCCCCACAATGTGTTTTGTTTTATATAAATAGGATCCTTGCACTATTTAATAGGTGATCTCAGCTCAATTTGATCCCATATCCCACAACTCAGTACATCGGGGATTAACTTTTATATGTTGAAAATATTTCCATAGTTTGATTATATTAGTTTCATTAGTATTAATAAATTTTTATAGGATCATACCTATGCATTCTTTTCATAATTTCCCAAAATCGTTATAGGCTGAAATTTTACATATTCAATCAATCAATCATTTAAAATTAGTTCAAATTAAAATTTTCCAATTTCAGTTTTCAACATGCCTTTGTCATTTAGAAAAAAAATCGTCTGTTCTAATTAATTCAAACCGTTTAAATCATATTTAATGTTAAATATTTTATCACAAGGTTCATAATTTAATAATTTCATCAATTGAATTTCTAAATCACGAAATCAATTTCTCAAATTCACCAGAAAATTTGAATTATATTTAATTTTTAGGTTTTCCTTAAATTCAATTCCCTTTTCGAAATTAGACATAAATATTTTCCATTGATGTTTTTAAATATGTTAAAAACTCATATCAAATCAACTAATAAATTAGCCTTTAAATTATATGGAGAAATCATATATAACCACATACTTTTAATCAGTGATAAAATAATCATCTTCAACAGGAAATGAAGTCTGACGTATAAAGGAGAATAAAATAAACAAGGAAATCCAAGACCAAGAACAAATGTGGTAAAACTATGATTCATGTGATATTCATGAGACCCCACCATTTTAAATTAAGGATACTATAAGGAATGGGGAAACCAAAATATATTAATTTCACTGGAGATTCGATTGCAAATTAGGACAATATGAAGAGATAGGGTAACTCTGTACACATAAGAGGAAAACCATTGTTCTTTATTAGAGTTCCTATAGATTTCCAAAGAAAATTAGGTGAGTAATTAAAATTAAATAATTGGGGGTGATGAATTTACATTTTAAATCTTGGGCTTATAGAGTAAATGCATCATGGTGCACATATTCCAAAAAGGCATAGACATTGGTTACAAATCCCATTCAAAAAAATTACTATGAATGTTCATATTTTACATCATAAATAATTTTTCATCATAATAATTTCACACAAATTCTTTCTAGGAAGTATTTGACATCCTAAGCCATGGTTTTATAGTGAAAATTGTATTTATTAAAAATGGACAATAATATCCACTACAGAACAACCCATAATGATTCCAATTCAACCCATACCAAATTTTATTTTTCTATATAAATAAAAAAAATCTTAACCAAACACCATTATTTCAAACAAATATGCAACCCTAAACATTATATCATTTCCACAAAATAAATCCCTTCCTCCAAAAATGACCCAAAATGATCCCAATAAAATGACTCAAACAAGATTCAGGTATTATTAGAAAGAACGCAATGAGATGTTTCAACCTATCCACCACAAACACATTATATCTATATATATACATCATATATGATTCTATAAAAAATTTATGATGACAATTCTCTCCAATCATTATTTCATGTCCTCTTATAACATACAAATTAGAACCGTTATTCAAAAGGACAGAAAACCAAAGGTATCATCTTTCCATGAAGAAACATTATCTTTGAATCAACAATACAAACTATATTCTCAATCATGAATATATCTGGATCTCCATCAAGGACATCCCATCTCAAAAATTGAGAAGGTTTACAAAGATACATTCCAAACTTTGATACATGAACAAATTGTGTATCATAGTCAACTATATTGGTTTTGGAAAAGGTTAAACCACATTATCAACCCACAAAATAATATAAAAAGGACCCACAAACCATTGAAGGGTTTTTACTATTTTCCATGATTTTGGAGATGCAATTTAGGACTATAACTGAAGAACACATGAAAACTAAAAAACATTATTATACATTTATGATAGTTAGAATAATTTGAATGACATATTTTTGCAATCAACATTCTATAAAAAATCATATAAATCATCATCATCATATACTGACACATACATGGTTCAACCAAGAAACATTCTTCAATATATGATAATAATGTTATATCTAAAAGGCCGGCTATACGTGACCTAAAAATGAGAAATTATTATTCTGATATAGTAATTATTTTTTGTAAAAAAACTCAACCATCATCAAATGTTAATCACAATATCCAAAAAATTTAAAAATGAAATCATGTTTCATATTCTCAGGATACTATATATCTCTCTCAATCTAGCCATCCATATAAGATGATATTTGTTGATCAAATATATCTAGGATCCCAGTTCCTCCCAGAATATTCTCAAATTGTGTCAATGGAAACAAAGATCTCTACTAGAGACTATAGTGGATAGAACACAATGAAATATGAATGTACCCTATAAAAAGAGATGTACCAAGAACTAAACATTGGATATGTGTTGATGGGGTATAAAATGATATGATTTGGCTATTTTATTGATCACAACTCAAATCCCATTATTATCGTGAAGGTTATGTGATAAACCAATATGACCCACTTCCTTGTCATTACTAGAATTGGATAATGAAAAGCTGATGAACTATAATTAATATATTTAACATGTTGGTAGGTTTAAAAATGAGATAAAATTTCAATTAATTCTCATCCCTTCACACTACACCAGATATCATAATATTTATTTTTATTTCATGGGCGAACATAAAACTCAGAACTACGGTTTTCCCCCATCAAAGACTTTATCATTGTTAAAGGTGCAATATTCTAGAGTTAGAAAAATTGGATACCCAAAAAAGAAGAATTAAATCCTCAAAAGGTCTCTTATATGCAAAGACTGTAACTAATTTCATGGAAGTCATCATGAAATTGTTTCTCATATAGAATCATCTTGATGAGAGAGTGGCCAACTAAACGACTTCCAAAGAAACCATGTAATCATTCTACCAGACTCTTAAATAAATATGTATATATAAAACCCTCATTTTTCGCTCCTATTATGACTTTTTAGTGAATTAAAATATTCTATTCATGCTCAACGTATTGAAAATAACATTATCCATTCATGAATACACTCAATAATTCATTAAGTATAAAAAGAAGATCACTGAACTGAATATTATTTAGGATGATGGCTTGTAGAATGACAGTCATGAGGTGGTTGGAGGTATGACTAAGATAAATTTTAATTCCCTTAATGAAGGTCCAAATCTATGATTTCTATTAGGATACACAATGGTCCATGATAAGATATTCAATGCTATCCCTCACATGGTGTCTTTTTAGGATAATGTCCATTTTGAATGTATTCTTGGTTTTGAGAAGAAGTTTGGGGGAGTAATGACCGTCATCACTAAAAGTGAGGAATTCCTTGAAGGATCACTGGGTTCATTTTATATAGAATATTTGGATATATTTATAAGATACGTGGTTAACATGATTCATGATTTGATCGGTGTTTTGATCTCCCATATGTCGATTATTCTACAACACCAGTGCTCATTCCTAAGGTCAAGGATCGTTTATGTTTCATCATTACATGTCATTCGGTATGTGATTATACCCCTATAAGGTCCTAGACAATGTTATCAATATTATTATAGTATTGTACCACCCCCACTACATCTCGTAGGAACATAATTTTTTTTTCAAAGTGATATCAATATAGGTTTTATCATCATTTCTCATGAAATGTTTTGCGACATCAAAAAAAGGCATTGGATCCATCTTTACATTCATGTTACAAAAAGAAAACCACATTGGAAATGTCGAATGGAACGACATTCTCAATGTCCTAATCTTTATTGACATCCTATCTTATTTCTATAATCTCTCATATAATTTCTTTTTGTCAAAATGTGTTTCCATCTCTTTCATGTATAGAAATTTTAGTTTTTTCAACTCTTTTAAGGCCTAATGCAAGGAGAAAATAATTACCCATGGTTATTCATCATTACACAATATAAACATAATCATTTCATCAATATAATCATCGTGAAATTTGTTATTCAACCTTACCAATAAGAAAATCACTCTTGTTGAGTCTCTCACAAGATGTTCACATATGACACTATAATATTTTATATGGATAACAAAACGTCATTTAGTGGCATCAATAAGGTCCTGAATGAGTATAGAAAATAGAGTGGCCAACATGCTAATTTGTATAGTAGTAGTATATTTTTAATAATTGGTGCTGAAATTGAAGTGAACCCTCTTTGGAAAATAGTATGAGTATGTGCAAAAGAATCATTCCTACAGAGTGTATGCGAGCCCTAATTTCCTTGCATAGACATCAAATACATCATCTCGATCATGTGGTTTGTAAAATAATTTGTCTAATATTACAATAGAGATACTAGATCTTATTTACTAGACCTTTAATAACATTTTTGAATTACATTCTCTTCTACATTGCCATGCATGCAAATTTACCAATCATGGATCCCAATGGTATCATAAATTGTATAGAGGAAATTTTGACTTCATATATTTGGGAGACTTATTATGAAGTTAGGAATCATTACACATATTGGGATGGGATGTAAAAATCAATAAGGTAAAGAATTGTTAACATTTGTAGTGTCTATGATGTGATGTATTATAAAATATCAATGTTAATAAAAGATATTATTGTGTGTTGTATTCTCTATGAAATATTTCGAGTGGTCATATATGGTATATATCTAGAAGTAACTAATGGGAAGGTGCCACCTATGTAATGTTCGGTTTAACCTCTCTTCTTGAATTGAAAGTATCCCAACCAATGGATCATCAGCTAGGATAATTCAGTTTCTAATATCACAAATGGAGAGGTACAAATATTGGATATCCTAGATGTCATGATTTAGTTATGTAATTAATCTAGGCATACATGCATTATTGTTTCATCATTGATATCCTCAGAAATAACCAATAGGATACTTTCAATTGAATTGTTCCTAACCCAGAGCCAGATAAGTGCATATTTATAAGCTCTTAATCGGGATAAATTTTTTGAGAAGTACTATCAGAGAGTGATTATGGTTTTTAATGTCCATGATTAGTTAGAAGATATTATCTAATGCAATTATATCCCTTCAATACCAATCTTCCTCTTATGGTCACCCATGAATCATTTGTTACTTAATAATGAGAACGTGACTTGTAAATGTATAAATATTGTGTATAAATGCATACGTTGCGGGGTTCATCAAGAAGATACATGGGACCACATATTCTTTGAAGGAGAAGGAGCATGAACATTTGTATTACCTTTGGTAGCTTTAGTTGACTTTCCACTCATGAGGCTATGGGTATCACTATTAAAAATATTTGTTTTCATGGTGGTAAAAGTTGAGGTGCTGACTTGACAGTGAGAGTTTCCATCCTTTTACTAGGCTATTTGTGTATTTGGATGGGAAGGAAAAATGTTGGGTATGATAGGATATCTATCATAATTACAGCTATAAATTATAAGACCATATTATTTCTTTTTTAAAAGACATTCCTAGTCAAAAATTGGGTGAAAGATCATTCCCTTAGCCCAGTTTTGGCTCAACAAGATTTCCAAAAGATCATATGTAGGGCCCCTTCGGAGTTGTGGGATTAGTGGTATACTCACAACACCTATTTGAAGCTAAAAATATGGTGTTTTTGTTATGGGGAATACTAAGGGTGGTGGAATAGTTCAATATAATAGAGGATCTATTATCGACACATTCTCTTCATTTTTTGGAAAAATAGATTCCATATACGCAGTTGCTCAAACTATTTCTACAGGGTTGTATCTTTTTAGTCAAAGTAGAATTAAATTTTTGCCTACTGAAATTGACTACAAAATGATTTATAACTCTCTCATCACCCTCAAAACCACCCCTGGTACATTATATTTTGCATCCATGGGCGCATGAGCCTCATAACCAATCAATTGGATATCCTCCACACAAGGAGTGATGGGAATAAAGTGGATGATTTATTATCCTCTTTTATATCCCAATATGTAGTGTTTATTTATTATAGTCATGGACCCTTTACTCTAAAATAATTCATTATATTGGTGGGGATGCACATAGGCTCTAATATTTTAGACTCCCCTTAACGTCAAGGTCTTCAAGTGTTTTTTTACCTTATTCTTGTGGTGTATTATTCTTACATAATCTTCTAAATGTAATATTAGATTCAATGGGAGGATTGTGGTCTAAGAAATTTCCATATATAAAATTTTATTGGCAATACTCTCTATGCACCTATTAATGATTTGGAGAGAATATAAACTCAAGAATTTTTCCTGAATAAATGATAAACCATTATCCTAAAAATTTAATTCTAACAAAACATAAGAGAATGAATAATAGATTTACATTCAAGATAATGGGACATTTAAGTCTTATTGAGTTCCATATACTTTTAAGAACCGTATCTTACCTTGTGATCACCATACATAAGGAAACAACCCAAATCCAAGCATCTTGGTTCACGAAATACTACATAGACCTACCCAGCCTCAAGATGAGATAACTCAAAAAAAGATAAAATGATTAATGAAATAAACAAAAGAGCTATGAAATTTTTAATCCTAAAGAAACATCAATAATTTTTGAATTATAGTATTCATTGGATATGTTATCCCTAAAAAATACTTCTGAAAGAAATAGTAATATAACACTAATCTAAAAAAGATCATATTTCAAATTCATTACAGGTTTTCTCCGCTTATATAACTACATTATAAATATAAATATAAATTGAAATTCCTTTTTCCCTTTCCTTGTTTCCCATGAAATTCAATTCTCAAATCCCAACAGTTTTTATAAATTATTTAATTTCTATATATTTCATGAACTACTCTCAAATGATAATAATGGTCCTCTTTAGTATAACAATATAAAAAGGATACCATCAAAAATTACCACAAATAATTATTCAAGGTAATCCTGAAATATAATTATAATCACAAAAATTCATAAAAATTTTATTAGATAGACCACACGGAATAACCATATACACATAATGGCTATACCTAGTCTTCATGGTTGTATTATAAATAGAAGATAGATTTATTTTCAACTGAGGGTAATCAGAATGATGATAAATGTATGAGAACCTTTTTCCCCATTTTAGATAGAAAATCAATTGAAATAGAAATTTATTCATTATTATAACTCAATTATGATATAGAAAATCCAAAAAATTTAAGTTATTGGATCATCATTCATTAAAAAGTGAATAGGTTACACCCATGTTGACTCAATGTGTCATATAAAAAACTACTCTATAAGTTCATCTGACTGATATTTCAACTCGTTAATCTATAATAGTTACAAATAGTAATATGTAATACACCCTGTATTAGTACTATGTAGTAAATAAATAAAACAATCCTCCTCTGTTAACATTTTAAAAAAATAGAAATCAAAAGTAAATAAATCATGAAATATGATGACAACATGAGGGAGGAAAGCATCCAAAGGGTTACACACCATGGTAAATCAAAACAACAATATCACCATAAACAACTCTTGGAAAGAATGGCTTACTCTACTACACCTTGGGTCAAATTCTCCATGAAAAACACAACACATCCCACTTATTGTATTAAATTAATCCCACCAAAGGAAGAAGTGAATTTAAAACTTATTCGAAATCATCCAATCATTACCATGAATGGTTATTAGCGGTTTTAAACTGAGGACTATAACATTTTAGGAATGTTAAAGCTATGTTAAAGTGTAAATAAATGTATACCTCTAACCCATCTCTTTATTTTTTCTATGAATAATAGTAATTTTCATCATATTAAACTAAATAAAAATATCAATATATAGTATATTCAACATATGAGTCAAAATAATTCAGTGAAATTCAACAATATCCAATAAATAAATCACTAAAGATGAATTTATAGTAATGGAACCACCCTTTTTTACTAGAATATAATTAGTTTTTTCTAGATACATAAACATTTCATGTAGAACATTCATTCAGATTACATGTGGTATATCAACATAGTTCTTGATGAATCTAATAACACCACAGGTCATATTGGTACTAATTAGCCAGAACCATTTTGCTGAAAAAAATGAAATGGCACAACATATCTAGGGTTTCTATGTAAAAACAATAACATATATTTTTTGTATCCTTAGAACATATCCATTGAAAAATCCAACTATTTTTAAATGAGAATCAATTCAAAGGGAATTTTTATATTATCAAAGGATGAATTAATGATTCATTATATCTAGATCCACCTCAATACTCATCATGATTTCTCATTATTTTAAAAAAATCATAAAACCACCATCGGAAGTGAATAGATATATTATCAACCCTAAAAAAACTTTCAGATCAAGCTTTTCAATAAATTTTATATCTAACATGTCAGCATAAATAAGACATTCAACATTAATATGTGATATCAGATGTTATAATTAGGACCCATGTAAAATACTTTATATTATAGATTAACATTTTTCACTACCATTGTTGATAATTAGACAAGATTAGCTAAATGGTTATCATACTAATTCATCGTATTGTTACCTTTATAGAGGATGAGATACCACAAAGAAATTTCCATGACCATTGAATCTAGATATTATTGATTATAGAAAATGACTCTAAATTCATTCATATCCCTAATGGATTTCACATTCACTGTAACTGTTGAATCCCACAATATCATGACTGCCTCCTTACTAATGAAGTTATCACATTACACAATAATAAAATCATGAATTTCTAAGAACTAATAAATTAGCTTAATATTTTTCAACTATTAACCAACCTCTTATGGATTAGTCAATCCTTGGAATGATTATGATTTTTGATGAATAAACTCTTGATCAAGATCCTTATATTCACCAATTTGATGTTCCACATCTATAACCTGAATTGTAATTTGTATGGGTACATGTCCCAAATAATTGAAAACATATACAATATAACATAAATGCTCTGATCCCCTGGAGTATTCTCATATTATTGATAAACAGTCTCTTCCTACTCACACTAATAGGATCCAATAAAAAATGTGTTAGAAAACACATATCAATAGATAAGTTAATAATAATAATACAAATGTAATAAAGTCACCTATTGAAAAACTATAATAGTATGAGAACATTCTTCAGAGAAAAATTTCCCAAACACCAATGGTGAATTAAATCTCGTTATTATGATAGATAAATTTGAACTCAATAATAACTACCTCTTATATACCATAAATCCTACCTCTAGTCTATGATTAAAACCTATATTTTATACTTCATCAATAAATGATAATAAACCTAAATCTCTAGCATCACTTTTTAATTAGCTAGCTCGGATACTCAGATATCGTAATACCATAGGAAAATCTTACATATCGCAAAGTGACTTCCCAAACACCATGGTTTGGGGAATATAATGTCGAATCGTATCCAAATTAAGTGGGAACGTTTTTTTATAAAATTTAGTAGATGAAAAAAAATATAATAGTTTTTATTAGAAACACATCAAAGGGATAATTTAAAATAATAATATAGTTCAAATTATACCCAAATACTACTCCATCAATATACATAATATCTACCAATGAAATAGATAAAGCATCCCATGTAAAAGGGGAATCACATATCCAAAATTCTACTCCATCAGTCATGGTCCTTATAAGAAATATAATCTATTAATTATATGTTGTGATATTAGTTTTATTGTACCTCTCATAACACAATCTAAAAAATAATGAATGTTAAAGGTAGGGAAGGATATAAACAACCTAGCAGGTCTCACCCAATGATCACTAATAAATTCCTTAACAATTACGAGAAAAGATTATTTATATTTAAATAAAAATTGAAATGGAAATAAATTTAAATACATTAAAAAACATTACTCCATAATAAAAATTATGTTAAATATATCGAAACATTATAAATTGAACATGTTATATAAATAATTTATATGAAATAGTGGGAATGAATAAAATAGTTCAAAAATTAATGAAATGTAAAATTAATAAAAACACATTGAACTATAATCTCACGCCATGTGGTGCATTATTTTCTTATCATATGATTGGAAAACTACTCAATCAGCAATATCAGATCAATTTGTGCACAAGTCCCATGGCTCATTCCAATGGATCACAACCCACTATTGGGTAAAGTCATAGTGTAGTATGTTTGTGTTAGTGTTTAATAATAAGTATATTTTAAGGGGATAAAATACTTATTTTCCTATACTAATTATCTAATATATACATTGACCTAAATTTTAATCATTCAACCAATCAAACAATTTGTTGAAGTTAGTTATATATATTATTTCCCTCACAATGTTTTGTACATTCTATTCTAATTTTAAAACAAAATAATATGTTTTCATCCATTAATTAATTTTCAAATTATATTTCAATTCACTCGGTTTATCTCAAGGTTTAAAATCAAATCATTTTGTCAAACAAATTTCAAAATTAATCCCTCATTTTCAAAAATCCCCCAAATAAGTTAAATTCTATAGACATTATGGGGTTTCCCAGCATCCATATTCCATTAAAAATAAAATATCAGTCATCTCAAAAATGTTTCCTAAACATATTTAATCATTAAAAAAATCAACACCCACAATGGGAAATGGTAATAATGAATTATAGAGAATGAAATCGACATGGAAATTCTAGCTCACAAACCATTATGGTAAAAAGAATTCAAACAATAATCCTGATATCACAAAAAATTAAATGATTGATACTTATAGGAAAGAGAAAACTAATTATTGTAAAATAATGAGAGATAAAATTTCAAACTGAGACTTCCAAAAGGGTTAAATACACTCACTACATGATAGATGAAGCCAAGGGTTCCACAGTGGATAAGAAACATAATAGAAAGAAAAATCATTTTATCATTACATATAAAATTATTTGGAATATGTAATTTACTATAAAAATAAATAAAATATGGTGAAAATACTTCAAATTACAAATCTTATAATAAAGGTTACAATTTGATTTCAAAATTATTGTCGATGAATTTATGGTGTGTGTTCACATTTTATGAGGAGAATTATATTTTAATGCAAACCATTTACATGATATGTGGACAGTGAATAAATTATTTTTTAATCCATGTATTTTCATCAAAAATTCATTATTCATCCAATTCATAGAAGTGTCCACCTTCATAAAATTGCATTAAGATCCCAAGATAACCTAGTCACAAAATAAAACACACTAAATCCTTTGATACAATTATATATAGAACCCATTGATTCAAAAAAGTATAAATCCTATATCAATAGGTTATTTTTCTCTAAAATCAACTCTATCTTGGAAAGGTCCAAAATTCATCAAAATAAAAAGGGAATCAATAAAATAATGAAGAAGTTCCATAAATAATGAAACTTGATGTTACAGTTGAATCCTAATTCAATAGAGTGGATAATGTTATATTAAAATAATTTACTACTCAGCCATAGATTTATGTTTCCATGTTTATTTTCAATATATAAATATTAATTCACGGTAGAGAATATAAAATATCAAGTTTAATTTCATTTGAAATTGTTGATGAACATCTGATAGAGTTATATGATATTTTCAATATAGGATGAAAAAATCATGTTGTAAAATAAATAAACATATTATGATTATACAAACCATGATGAGTTAAATAAATTCCAATCATGGTAAAATAATTTTTCCTTAAAAAATTCCCTAGATTAAATATGTTACTAGACCACATCTTGAATCATGATGTGGTGTGGCTGGAAATAGGAGATATCCATGATTATTGGTTAAGTAGTTAATAGTTGTTGTTAATGAAAATAATACAAATAAGGATCTAAATATCATCATATCATTATGGTGACATTTTCAGACGAAGAGATATCTTGAGATTTATCAAAATACAAAATTATTCATTAAACTAGATTATTTATAATCCATTTCATAAAATAGTAAATATTACATTTTACATTACAAGTGATTAATAATTTTCATTTATAATAATTTACTAATAATGGATGATATGGCCAGGCCATTTTTAGCACCATATAATGGTGCATTCAAATACAAAAATCTAAATTATTGAAACAATCTAAATTTAATTCAATTTAAATTTAAATCCCATGGAGTTTTATTTTAAATAAACAATCTATGTTATGGTGCATATGATAATTCCACGTTTTTGTAAAATTATGATTATATTTAAGGTTTTTTACGTTTAAATATTATTTAATATATGGTTATTTTTGGATCATTGGTGTGAACTTCGTAGAAATATTTTTAATTTATTATGGAACTGGCGTATGATTTTTCTTATTAATTTTAAAAAGAATTTATATAACATTTACTCGAAGTCAATTTTGATCTGCAAGGAATTGTTGGTGCACTATTGTTGACAGTTATCTATGAAAATATATTAAATATGGGAGTATTTATGTGTGAGAGAGAAATATGGACATTCTATGTAGAGTTCACCTAACTTAGTTCTGAAAACATTGATATTCAACATCATTAAAGAGGAATATATATTAAAATGAATTTTAAATCAACGGATCATATGTATGGTTCTACATTACTATGGTCAATTAAATGTGATGTCACTATTGTTGATCTAATAATTTTCTTTCAAGAAACATATTGGACTAGAAAAAAACTATAAGTCTTTTTAAGGTTGCATTTAAATATTAATTTAGTAATTTAGGGAATTCACTTGGTTGTGTCAGTGTTACCAGTACGATCCCTCATCAATTACATAGTTAATATATATAATTAATTATAGTGTGGTTTTCAACAAAACATGGAAGGGATTCACAACCAATAATTAACTTACCATCCAAAGAAACTTTTTTATTTTCAAACACTTTTATTATACAGGTGAGAATCCAAACTGATAAATAGTTCAAACACCAAAAGAGATAATAGACTTGTCAAAAAAAACAATGAGCTGATTTGAATCAATATCTTTAAACAACATCAAGGGGAAAGAATTTGCCTGAGTGTCAGAATCATCCTTTAAGACTCCTTCATTGTGATTTTCTAGGTAGTCCCATGATTGCATGTATTCATCCTTGCTAATCTTCCCCTTGTTGAAAGCTTTAAATAATATGTGATATTTCTTGTCAATCTAGTCGACTTGTTCCTTCATGGTTTCTACCCACTACAATCTTCCCATCCTTTGGTCAACCTCATCCTTCGTCCCCTTAATAGTCAGGGTGACCTCCACCATTTCTTCACCCGAATGCATGAGCATTTCTGTATTTCCCATAACCAAAGCAGCCTATTATTGTGGTCCTGAGGGAGAGAATTCCTCATTCTGAAGTACAAGAGGATGTGCAGACTCCTCCAGCTGCAAACACTCTAATTGAAGTGATCACTCCCCATGCTGATCCTGGGACATCTCTTCAGCATCCACTTGAGGCCTTTCCCAATCACACGAAGTATCCACAACATATGCTGCCTTGATAATCATTGGTGACCCAATATCTCTTAGTGGATGCACCTCCTTTCCATCATCCCTTGTCTGATGGTCCTGGTCCTTGTATTTTCCACCCTTTTGGATGACCGAGTCTCCATTTGACTCGACAGATATGAGTAGTCCTTTCGTCCCTTCAAAATCTGATTCTTGGATCCAAATTAATTCCATGGGTCCTTATTTTCATTGTTCCCCTTCTTCCTCCAAGGGATATGCAATCCTTTACCGTAACCTCATGGATCTCCATAACATTCTGATTCTAGATGGAAACTAGCATTGTCTACGCCTTCATCATTACTTAGGTTTTCAAAAATGTTTGTAAGGTTGAGACAAGACAAAACCATATACTCCCTATGACTTCTTCCTCCTTATGTTGGCTCCTCCCACTTCTGACCATCTTTAGAACTTCCCTCCCTAGCTGTCTGCAGCACACTTTCAGGTTTGTTACCGCTTCCTCCTCACACTGCCATCGCATGTGTGAAAACAACATCCTTATCATTGGAAAAAGCTGCTTCAATGAAAGCATTTTCATTAGACCGAGGACCTCCCATGTCCTCCCTTAGTTGCATAAAAACATCTGCCATTTTCAGGTTACCCTTTATACTTTTCCACTGAACACTCTATTTCTTGGAATGCTCCCTTAATGTACCGAGGGATGGATGATCTCTCAGCCCATCATGAGAAGAAGCATCCCGGTTATTTCCAGTACCTCCAGGACCTAAGTCCATCTGCCTTTTGTGCCTACAGGATGAAATATTGTGACCCAGTTTCATGCACAACAAATAGAATTCAGTCCAATAATAAATGGTTGCATGTTTCTTCCAACGAAATTTCTTCCCAATAGGAATCCAAACAAGATCAATCGACATTCAATATAAATCTATGTAACACCTGATACTTTTATAAGAAATATTTTGTTTTTATTTTATATAAATCATCAAAGGAATCTTTCACAACACACAACAGTATCTTGGCTTGCTTTACATCTAATCACGACCTTCCTTGAAAGCTTTCGTCGTACGTAATACCGAGTTTCACTAAACAACGATATGCTATTATTAAAACTAGCCGTTATGAGTAGTAATAATCACTTTTTGAAAGTTTTTAAATTTTATTTTTCAAAAATGGACTTCATTTTTTGATTCCGAATATCGAAATTAGCCTACAGAAAATTTTTGGTATTTTTCTGAAAACATTCAATTTTTTATGAATAATCAGAACACAAGGTTACTATTTAAAAACCGACATTTAATTTAAATAATTATTTATTTTATTTAAATTTATTTTAGGTAAAAATTGATAAATAATACCTTTATAAGTTCAATCCAATTCATTGGAGTCATTTTATTATAATTTTAGATATATATAAATTTTTTTGAACTTTTCACCGTCTTTTACCCACCTCCTAGGAGAATTTTCAAAATCACATAAAACATAATTTTACCGCTTCTGTGAGTGGAATTTCAAAAATCCGAGAGACACGGTTAATATCAAGGATTACAATGTGGTTCAATGAGATTAAAATAATTTTTGGTGAATAGTAACTTTTTACTTTTTTAACCACGGTTAAAAGTAAATAGGGTAATTAAGTGTAAAAGTGTTATTATTATTACCCTAACACATGACCTAATTCTATTGGATAAGAGTAATTCTACCAAAAACAACCTTAGGAATAAAATATGACAATTTAGGCCCACTTGAATTAGATTTGGACATTTATTTTTAATTTATTTAAAGAAGGGATAAAATAGTTAAAATCAAAGATTAATAAGTAAATCATTTTTAATATAGGGATATACATAAGATAAATTAGACTACAAATATTAAATATAAAGATAAATATATTTCCTACATAATTTTATTTTATTTGTAATTTTTAGAATTTAAATAATTTAATTTATTTATGACACAATGATGATGTAGTAATTATCTTATTAAAGACATATTGACCTAATTGATGTTATAAATACCCAAATAAATTGCATTTGAGTCTTTTTATGAATTCGTGTTAATATGACATGTTAGTTTTGATTTAATTAACTTTTTTCTAACTAATCATTTGGATTTGATTTTCACAAAAATCAATTACCAAATAGTGTCAAAATTGACATAAAATAGTTTTTTTTTAAAATATTATATTATTAATTGTTATTTTATTCCTAAAAATATAAGGTTCTCCCAAATGACTTAGATAAGGTTATATATATTAATAATAAACAACTTTGGGTTCGTTTGGCTTGTTATGGTAAGTTTATTAACCATATAGTGTAAGAACACAAAAAGACACAATAAAAGTAAAATTATCTAACTTAAAGTTAAATTTAAATGATAAGGTTAAAATAGTATAGTAAACATGTCCCAATTCTATTGTATGATAGTATTTATACCAATACCAATCTTAGCTTCGAAAGAAATCAATTTTGAGCTATTTAAAACAGAATATGGCTTTAAAATAAAATAATATTTTTAGTTTTTCCAAAGGTGCCCCTCTCCTCCCTTATAAAAGGGAACCTCTTCCCTCTCTTCCTCACACCACTTTGAGCCTTCATGCTCGGAAAAACCCTGCTAATTTATCCTCTTCACTTCCCTAGGAACATCCTGGAGGTCCTGGTATTCTTCAAAGAACAATTTTAGAGCCCTCAAAGGAGGTCTCAAAGAAGCGCTTCAAAGAAGAGGTAATGTCTGTTACCGATTCTTTCAACTTTATTTCTTCTTACACTTCTTCTTATTTAGTTGTTTAATTATTAATTAATAACATAAGTATCACTACTATACTGATATGTTATTATAATTATAAAACAACCCTATTTCACCATCTATCAAACCTACAAAAAACAAAATCACTGCGCGTGCGTACGTACGGAATACCGTCTCCACGCCGTGGTGTAATCTATTTTCCACCACCACCTTACATGGATGGGTATAATGGTGTAAATAATGAATATTTATGATTATTGAAAAGTGATACTAATTCTGAAATAATATACATACAATCCATTACAATTTCACGATTATAGGAACGATATCATCGCTCGTGCGTACGTACGGAATACCGTCTCCACGATGTGATGCGACTCGTTCTACATGATCTTCATTTCACAATGATTATATAAATGAATTTAATGAATGAATATCATATATATTACACTAATACCATTATGTAAATGATTAATCTATAACCAAAATATATGAATAAGAATTCATTCGACAAAACACGCATAAGAACAAAAAGTAATAAACACCCGAATAACACGTACCAATGAAATATTACTAATAATAAGCTAATAATATGACCATATATGATATCATAAAAATGAGTATGATTCTGTAAAAAGTCAATGACATTATTTAAATAATTATACAGGAGGATCGGACACTTACGAAGCAAATCAGACCTATGGTAAGGGAAAATCTCACAATCTCACTTTTATCTGAGATTGTTTATACTTCATAATTTACTGGGGAATATTATCATCCACATCCATGTTTCCTAAATATGTAATATTATTTCCATCAACATAAAATTGTTTAAATCCAATTTTACCCTTCGGTGTGTTTTTAGTAAAATATATGAAAAGAATATTTTTTCATTTTTTGTTCGAGGTACTTTTTGACATTTCCGACAAAAGTACGAGAAGAATGTTTTTTAACTTATACGACATGAATGGATTTTTAAAACATTATTTCCAAGAAGATTCCTTTACATGTTTTCAGGTTTATTTTTAATCAACTGATTTCAGTTTAGAATTGTATGACATGTTAATAAAGGAAAAGTGTTTTTTGAAGTAAAAAGGATATTTTCCTCAAGAATGGAGTTCAAGTGTTTTATCAAAATTATTTTCCATCTAAGATAATAAAGGGTTATATTTCTATCCCTATTATTAAATTGATTTGATTATGTTGAGATGAAATTATTTTTATGAATTCCTTTATCTTATAAGAATTGTTTTATGATGTCACGATGTTTAAGAATCCCATTTTTTTACAAGGGTTATACTATGATGTATGGTTTATGATTTTTTGGAACACATAAGAATGGTATCATTATGAGATGGGTGGGTCATATATCTCCCTACAATGCATTGGTTAAAGATTTTATATCTCATGAGATAGACATGGATGGAACTGCTGGTTAATCTGGTTCAGTGAAACAGGACTGAAACGAGGACTGAACTCGGTTCAGAAATGGACTTTGTCCACCAAGATAGTCTTGGCTATGAGTCTTGAATACTATGAAATTATTATCTATGATTATGTGTTTATGCCAAAATGTTTCATGTTTTACATTATTATTATTGGGATTACATTTCACTACTATGATTTATCCAATGTTATGAAATTATGATCTCTTTTTCAGGTTAAGATTTCCAAAAGTTATGTTCTTATAAATATGATATGATTGATATTTATTTAGTTTACCCTTACTGAGCATTTAAGCTCACCCTTTTTTCTATGTTTTATTTCCCCATTTCAGGAAGAAGGTTATTAAGTACGATATTCCAAAATGGACTCAAGATATGATGAAATAAATTGGAGGCAAAGTAGATTCTTTAGGAACCGGTTGTTTATGTTTCCCAGTTTCTAAAGACTATATACCTATCAGTCCTTTCCTGGTTTTGTTATATGTTGTAATAAGTGTGATTCAATTTTGAAGTAATAATAATGTATGTAAAGTATGGGTCTTTATATTTTGTATCAGAGGAAAGGTATAGTCAACCATTTTAAACTAGGATGTGAAAGCCTTAGTAAGATTCCTATGGATAAGTCTAAGAATAGAACACAATCTTAGTGTTTTAGAAATGGCCATGAATAACCTATGATATGACCTTAAATGTGAAATTTTATTCGTGATTATGTGGTTTTCCTATTATAATTAGTGTTTCTCACACTATTCTTCTTGGTTTTAGTCAATGGCTGGAAACCGAAGGAACCGTGTTAATGAGGAATGTGATAGGCAATGAAATGATTGTCCCCCTAAGCAACAGAACGTTATAGGAGCTTGAATACAAAATCTTGTAGCCATTCTCACAGAACTTTCTCAAGCTATGAATCATGCAGGACATCCAAATGAGCAAAGGAAGGAGAAACATTTCGTTGAATCCTTCATGAGGCAGTGTCCACCTTCATTCAGCGGGTCTACTGATCCATTAGTTGTTGAACAATGGATTAGTACTACTAAAAATATAATTTCAGTTCTTTAATGTTATGAACATGATAATGTCATCTTAGCAGTGTATCGTTTTGAAGTAGATGTTGATCAATGGTGGAATATTATTAAGAATCCAAGGAAAAGGGATGAAATTGAGTCCATGAAATGGGATGAGTTGAAGAACTTATTTTTCAATAAGTACTTACCTCGTATTCTCTGAACAAAGATGGAGAAAGAGTTTCTTGAACTAAAGAAAATGGATGATGAATCTATTGGTACCTATGAAGCAAATTTTAGAAGACTTCCAAGGTATGCTTCTGGTATTATTATCCAACCGGAGAGTAACATCAATCGATTCTTTAGAGGATTAAAACCAAGTCTTCGAAGGGCGTTAACCATAAGGGACATAAATAGCTACGAGGAAATCGTTAAATGTGCTCTCAAAGTTGAGATGGAGATTGGAGTAATCCATCAGTCATATGGGTTTGATAATAAGAGGAAAATGGAATTCAAAGAAAAATATAAAGATCACACTGAAAATAAGATGAGTTTTCCCTTATGCTCAAAGTGTGGAATGAAACATGGAGGGAGTTGTCTTAAAGGGACAAGTAAATGTTTAATATGTGGAAAAAAAGTTCATCGGGAATTTCAATGCCGTAATAATGGGAAGAAGATTTCTAATGATGCAAAAAAGGAAGGGATACACAGAATGAACCTACTACACATCAATGTTTCAAGTTCAAGGAGATGTGGCATTATGCCAATCAATGCCCAAATCCAAGGGTTGATGATGAGGGTCGACGTCAACAAACTCTTTAGGATAAAGACAATGGAATGTCACATGAAATTTCTATCAGCGATGTGGAGTATGATAATGATGTGGTAAAAGGTACACATACCATCCACTCTAAAGTAGAAAATGTTTTATTTGATTCTGGATCCACCCACTCTTTTATTTCTGAATAATTTTCTAAGGGTATCATTGTATTACCTCAACAATTAGATGTTGAGTTAGCTGTGACAACCCCTAATGGCACAACAATCACATCAATAGTTTATAATTCTTCTCCAATTGAAGATTGTGGGAAAGTGCATATGGAAAATCTTGTGATCCTTACTATAGTGGAATTTGATGTGATTCTTGGCATGGATTAGATTTCTCTATATAGAGCTCATATCAATTTCCAAAGAAGGGAAGTCACATTTCATATTCCAGATCAATCTATGATCATCTATCGATGCAAGGATTAACATAACCTTCTAGTGGAAATTTATACCATCTTATGGGTCTTGATTCCACTAAATGAGGGTTATTTATCACAAATGGTTGGTGGGAAACTCACTATTAAGAATATACCCATTGTACGAGAGTTTGATGATGTCCTTCCCGGGGAATTTCCAAGTCTTCCACCAAAACATGAAGTTGAGTTTTCGATAGAACTTGTACTGGGTTCTTTACCTATTTCAATGACACCTTTTAGAATTTCCCCAATTTAGTAGTAGGAATTGAAGAAGCAACTCCATGAGAATCTGGATAAGGGCTTCACATGCCCTAGTGAATCACCTTGGGGAGAACCTGTTATGTTTGTTAAAAATAAATATCGATCAATGAGACTCTGAATTGATTATAGATAACATTACAAGATCACTATCACGAACAAATATCCTCTACCGTGCATTGATTACTTATTTGACCAACTACGAGGAGCTCAATACTTTTCCAAGATTGATCTTTGTTCAGGGTGTCGTCAATTAAGTGTCGAAAGGGAGGATATACCAAAGACTTCTTTCCGTACAAGGTATGGACACTATGAATTTATCGTGAATCCATTTGGTCTTACTAATTCCCCTGCTATCTTCATGGATCTAATGAATAGAGTCTTTAGAGAATATCTTGATCAATTTGTGGTAGTCTCTATGGACGATATTCATTTCTATTAAAAGAGCAAGGAAGAACATGAAGATCAATTGAGAATTCTATTGAAGACCCTAAGAAAGGAGAAGCTTTATGCCAAATTTACCAAGTGTGAATTTTGGCTTCAAAAAGTTGCATTTTTGGGTCACATAATCTCAAAAGAGGGGATATCTGTGGATCCAGAAAAAATAGAGGTTATCGAATGATGGTCGAGACCAACAATAGTTACTGAGATCCGATGTTTACAAGGTTTGGTTGGATATTATCGACTTTTTGTGAATGATTTTTCACGATTATCTAATCCACTCACCAAGCTGACTTGGAGAGGAGTTAAGTTTGTTTGGACGGAGGAATGTGAAGAGAATTTCAAGGACATGAAAAGAAGGTTATCCAGTGCACCTGTACTCACACTGCCTTGTAGTGGAGAAAGGTTTATGATCTACAGTGATGCTTCCACGAATAGGTTGGGGTGTGTTCTTATGAAAAATGATAAGGTGATAGCATATGCCCCATGACAGTTGAAAATCCATGAGCAAAATTACCCAACTCATGATTTAGAGTTAGCTTTGGTAATCTTTGAATTAATTATTTGGAGGCATTATCTTTATGGAGATAGGTGTGATATTTATACTAATCATAAAAGTTTAAAGTATATTTTCACACAGAAGGAGCTGAATATGCCCCAAAGAAGATGGTTGGAGCTGATTAAGGATTACAACTGCTCAATTCATTACAACCCTGGGAAAGAAAACAAGGTGGAAGATGCATTAAGTCGACAAGACCATGCTAGCTTATCAATAATGAGGATCACAAAAGATCCAATATTTATGGATTTACAAAGGATGGATCTTGGAATTATAATGGAAGTGGGAAAATTGTCTCATTCTCAAATTAATGTTCAACCATCGATACATGGGATGATTAAAGAGGCGCAGAAAGAAGATGTAGAGTTATAATAGAAGGTGAGAAATATTCTTGAATTCAACCTTGATTGTGATGGGATAATAATGTTTAGGAATCGGGTTGTTGTACCTCCCATCCCATAATTAAAGAAGGAGCTGCTGGATTAGGCTCATAGTTCTTCATTCTCTATTCATCCTGGAAGCATGAAGATGTATAGAGACCTGAAAGAGTACTTCTGGTGGGATGGCATGAAAAGAGATGTTGCTGAATATGACTCTCGATGCTTGGTTTGTCATCAAGTTAAAGCTGAGAGACAGAAGTCTAACGGAATGTTACAACCATTACCCATAACCGAATGGAAATGGGAAAACATCACTATGGACTTTTTCACCGTAATTCCTAAAACATCCAATGGAAATAATGTTATCTAGGTCATAGTTTATCTTCTTAAAAAGTTTGCACACTTCATTGATATTAGAGAGGATTTCTCTCTGGTTCAACTTGCCAGGATATATGTAAAGGAAGTGGTAAGATTGCATGGAGTACCACTTTCTATTATTTCTGATCGGGATCCGAGTTTTACCTAAACGTTCTGGCGAAGTCTTCAGCATACTCTGGATACAGAGTTGTGTTTCAGCACTTCTTATCATCCTTAGACAGATGGTTAGTCATCGAGGAAAATTCAAACTCTAGAAGATATGTTGAGAGCTTTCTCTATGGATTTCAAAGGTGGTTGGGATCAACACCTACCTTTTGTGGAATTTTCTTATAATATTATTTCTCACTCCAGTATTCAGATGGATCCTTATGAAGATCTCTATGGAAAGAAATGCAGGACTCCAACTTGCTGGGATAAAGTAGGGGAAAGAATGCCATTAGGACCTGATCTTGTTGATAAAATGGAAGAAAAGGTCAGATCTATTCAACAACACATAAGAGCATCTCAGAGTAGAAAAAAATGTTATGCTGACAACCAATGAAATGACCTAGATTTTTAAGTGGGTGACAAAGTGTTCTTATGAATATCTCTCTGGAAGAGGGTCATGAGATTTGGAAATAAGGGAAAGTTGAGCCCAATATATATCTGTCCTTTTGAAATTATGGATCGTGTTGGGAAGGTAGCTTACCGATTGGTGCTTCCACCGAATCTCTCTCAAGTTCACGATGTGTTCCATTTATCTCTCCTAAGAATGTACATACCTGATCTTTCACATGTACTCAGCTCAGAAGTTGTACTACTGGAACAAAATCATTCTTATTGAGAACAACTGATAGAGATTCTCGATCGTAGTGAAAAAGTCCAACGGAACAAGACCACTCGCATGGTGAATGTTATATGGAGGAACCACCAATTAGAAGAAGCTACATGGGAGCTTGAGGATATGATGAGGGAGAGGTATCCTCATCTGTTTGTTACATATGACAAATTTTGAGGGCGAAATTTATTTTAAGGGGGTAGAATGTAACACCCGGGACATTTATAAGAAATATTTTGTTTTTATTTTAGATAAATCATCAAGGGAATCTTTCACTACACACAACACTAGCTTGGCTTGCTTTATACGCAATCGGGACCTTCCATGATAGCTTGCATCATACGCAATACCGAGTTTCGCTAAACAACGATATGCTATTTTTAAAACTAGCCTTTACGAATAGTAATAAAAACTTTTTGAAATTTAGTAAATTTTATTTTTCAAAATGGACTTCATGTTTGGATTCGGAATATCGAAATTAGCCTAGGGTGAAATTTTGGTATTTTTATGAAAACTTTCAATTTTTGATGAATAGTGAAAACACAGGGTTACTATTTAAAACCCGACTTTTTATTTAAATAATTATTTATTTTATTTAAATTTATTTTAGGTCAAAATTGATACATAATGTCTATAAAAGTTAAATTCAATTAATTAGAGTCATTTTATAATAATTTTAGATATATAATAATTTTATTGAACTTTTACCGTCTTTTACCCACCTCCTAGGAGAATTTTCAAATTCATATAAAACTTAATTTTACCGCTTCTGTGAGTATAATTATGAAAATCTGAGAGACACAGTTAATATCAAGGACAAAAATATGGTTCAATGAGATGAAAATAATTTTTGATGAATAGTAACTTTTTTACTTTGTTTTTACCACGGTTAAAAGTAAATAGGGTAATTAAGGGTACAAGTGTTATTATTATTACCCTAACACATGTCCTAATTCTATTAGATAAATGTAATTCGACCAAAATCAACCTTACGAAGAAAATATGACCATTTGTTCCCACTTGGATTAGATTAGGACATTTATTATTAATTTATTTAAAGAAGGGTTAAAATAGTTAAAATCAAAGTTTAATAAGTATATCATTTTTAATATAGGGTTATACATAAGATAAATTAGACTATAAATATTAAATATAAAGATAAAAATATTTCCTACATAATGGTATTTTATTTGTAATTTGTAGACTTATAATTTAATTTATTTATGACACAATGATGATGTAGTAATTATCATATTAAATAAATATTGACATAATTGATGTTATAAATACCCAAATAAATGTAATTTGAGACTTTTTATGAATTAAAAAAAATTTCTATATTAATATGACATGTTAGTGTTGATGTAATTAACTTTTTTCGAACTAATCATTCTGTTATGATTTTCACAAAAATCAATTACCAAATAGTGTCAAAATTGACATAAAATAGTTTTTAAAAAATATATTATATTATTAATTGTTCATTTATTCCTAAAAAACTAAGGTTCGTCCAAATTACTTAGATAAGGTTATATATACTAATAATAAACATCTTGGGGTTCGTTTGTCTTGTTATGGTATGTTTATTAACCTTATAGTGTAAGAAAATAAAAAGACACGATAAAAGTAAAATTATCTAACTTAAATTTAAATTTAAATGGAAAGGTTAAAATAGTAAAAAAAACTTCTCCAAATACTATTTGATGAGATTTTTTCTACCCATACCCACCTTATCTTCGAAATAAACTTATTTGGAGCTATTTAAAACCGAATACGGGTTTATAATAAAATAATATTTTTTGTTTTTCCAAAGGTGCCCCTCTCCTCCCTTATAAAAGGGAACCTACTCTCTCTCTTCCTCACACCACTTTGAGCCTTCATGCTCGGCCAACCCCTGCCAATTGTTCCTCTCCACTTCCCTAGAAAAATCCAAGAGGTCCTGGTCTTCTTCAAAGACCAATTTTATTGCCCTAAAAGGAGGTCTCAAAGAAGAGGTAATGTATGTTACCAATTCTTTCAACTTTATTTCTTCTTCCACTTATTCTTATTTAGATTTTTAATTATGTATTAATAACATAAGTATCACTCATATACTGATATGTTATTATAGGTATGGAACAACCCTATTTCACCATCTATCCATCCTACGGAAAACGAAATCACCGTGCGTGCGTACGTACGGAATACCGTGTCCACACCGTGGTGTATACTATTTTCCACCACCACCTTACTTGGATGGTTATAATGGTGTAAATAATAAATATATATGATTATTGTAAAGTGATATTTATTCTGAAACAGTATACATACACTCCATTACAATTTCACGATCATGGGAATGATATCATCGCTCGTGCGTACGTACATAATACCGTCTCCATGATGTGATGCGACTCGTTCTACATGATATTTATTGAATAATGATTATATAAATGAATTTAATGAATTAATATGATATATATGACACTAATACAATTCTGTAGATGATGTATCTATAACCAAAAGATTTGAATATGAATTTATTCGACAAAACACGCATAAGAAAAAAAGTAATAAACACCCGAATAACAAGTAGCAATGAAATATTACTAATAATAAGCTAAGAACATGACCATATATGATATCATAACAATGAGTATGATTCTGGAATAAGTCAATGACATTATTTAAATCATTATACAGGAGGTTCGGACACTTACGAAGCAATTCATACCTAAGGTAAGGGAAAATCTCACAATCTCACTTTTCTCCGAGATTGTTTATACTTCAGAATTTACTGGGGAATATTATCATCCACATCCATGTTTCCTCAATATGTAATATTATTTCCATCCGCATACAATTTTTTAAATCCAATTTTACCCTTCGGTGAGTTTTTAGTAAAAGATATGAATGAAATCTTTTGTCGTTTTTCGTACGAGGTACTTTTTGACTTTTCCGACAAAAGTAAGAGCAGAATGTTTTTTTAACTTATACGGCATGAATGTATTTTTAAAACATTATTTCCAAGAAGCATACTTTATAAGATTTAATGTTTATTTTTAATCAACTTCTTTTAGTTTTCAATTTTATGACATGTTAATAAAGGAAATGTGTTTTTTTGAAGTAGAAAGGATATTTTCCTCATGAATGGAGTTCAAGTGTTTTATCAAAATTATTTTCCATCTAAGATAATAAAGGGTTATGTTTCTATCCCTATTATTACATTTATTTGATTATGTTGTGATGGAATTATTTTTTTGAATTCATTTATCTTATTTTAATTGTTTTATGATGTCATGATGTTTAAGAATCCCATTTTTATTACATGGGTTATGTTATGATGTATGGTTTATGATTTTGTGCACACATAAGAATGGTATCATTATGAGATCGGTGGAAACTATATCTCCCTCCAATTCATTGGGTAATGATTTTATATCTTATGAGATAGACATGGCTGGAACGGAAGGTTAATCTGGTTCAGTGAAACAAAACTGAAACGAGGAGTGAACTTGGTTCAGAAATGGACTTTGTCCGCTAAGATAGTCTTGGCTATGAGTCTTGACTACTAAGAAATGATTATCTATGATTATGGGTATATTCAAAAATGTTTCATGTTTTATGTTATGATTATTGGGATTACATTTAACTACTATGATTTATCCCATGTTATGAAATTATGATCTCTTCTACAGGTTGTGATTTCCAAAAGTTATGTTCTTATGAAAATTATATGATTGATATTTCTTTTTTATACCCTTACTGAGCATTTGAGCTCACCATTTTTGGTATTTTTTCTTTCCCTAGGTCAGGAAGAAGGTTATTAAGTAGGATATTCCAAATGGGACTTTAGATATGATGAAATAAATGGGAGGCAAAGTAGATGCTTTATGAACCAGTTGTTTATGTTTCCCAGTTTCTAAAGACTCTATACCGATACGGTCCTTTTCTGGTTTTGTTATATGTTGTAGTAAGTGTTCTTAAATTATGAAGTAAAAATAATTTATGTAAAGTATGTGTCGTTATAATCTATCCCTATTCAAATTCTAGGGGGTACAGGATGAAAAACTGAACTACTTCTACTGTTAGAACACGTGTATCTTCTAACCATATTCACCACCATTTGTAAAATTTAGGGATTTTGAAACGGAATTCGAAGTTCCAGAAGACATACCCAAATAGCCATGGATGGGGAGTCACACATGATATGAAAATCAATGTACCACCTAAAAAGAGTGAATCGGTAACCATTGTAGGAGCGTGGAGCACTGGACCACGCCCATGTAAGGTCATCCTCTGTAGAAAAAAGAACCATGATGTTCTTTCTATCCAATAATCCCACCGTTACATGATCCTGTAATCCCCAAGAGTTGAACACATCCCTGTCAAAACTATCTACTGAAGGCCGAAACTGGAAAAACTGAGCGATAAGATTAAGGTTTAAAAGAGATGAGGCTTCAAAAAACTCTGCATCATAGATATCCCTATAGTGTATAATAATTTAAATTTAAGAATATTATTTGGTTAGACATATATCCACACTATAATCATGATCCATTGATCAATAATGGATTATCCCATTATATATTTCTTTATCCTCCTCTTAAAAATGTAATGAAAATTTAATATTTTCCAAAATATATGATATATTCATGTCCAAAGTTTATATTAGATCACCTCAACGTGGAATGAAATACCATTCACCTTCAATAGATTTTATCAAAATTATCAATTGGTTAATATACTGATTTAATCACATCATTACATGACCATTCAATATAAGGAGATATGGTCCCTTAAACTAGTTTTTTGAAACTAATAATATTATGTTATTCCTCATTAGTAAGCTTATTCTTGGGATATTAGAATGAATAAAGAGTGAGAATATAACTTTTCCAAGACATATTTAATTCTACCTGAGTAGGATAATGAATATATTCAGGAATTTTATTCATTAGTGATGAATATGTTAATTCAAGAATCTAAGAAGATGATATAGAATTTGATGGGTAGTGTATTGTTCATTTTTTTATTCATGTTATGTTGGTTATATGATATTAGTATTGGGATCGTTGAAAATTGTATGAACGAAGACATGAAGAAACATTTTACCTTATGGATATGTAGAGCTCTCCAGAAATCATCACTATGATGTTTATAATTATCTAAAAATATACAATCACAATTTTTTATTTTTTATATTGGATTTGAATGGTGAATTGTGTTTCAATGTTATGTTGGTTAGAAATTATTTCTAAATGTGTCTTCAGTAATGATTTTTAGAAAACATGTTGTAATGATTGACAATAACATTGCATTGTAAATCGTATATCATCTTAGGGTATGGCATAAACTACATTAGATCCCTAGAACATTAATATCGTATTGAAATAAACAATATTGATAATATTATTCTTACTCAATCACAAATAAATTTTACAATATTGAACAAATCGTATCATAATTATATACTATCGTTCATACCCTACCTCTGAATCTATCCATTTAGACAAATGTAAATAGTTATATCAAATTCATTAATTCCTAAATATAATAAAATAACCATTTATAAACATTATTTTAGATAATACAAAGTATTCATTATTATTCGAAATAATATGGTGTGTTTAATAATTGGCCTAAAAAGTTATTAATAACATAAAAACTATAATTTAAAATATAAATATTGTATAAAATTCAACACAATAATTTTTTAGACTTTCTAATAGAATTATAACTTTATGTTAAATATGTTCCCCCCCACATGACCAATTTTATATCCTCATGTCAGTATTTTTAATATAATTTCTCACTCATCCTTAAATTTATCTAATAATATATTTCTGAGTTAATGAAGGTCAAATTATATGAGATTAATCAAATAAATATTTTATCGTGAAATCATATTTTAAATCCATCATTAAAATGTTATTTTTACATTATTCCATTCCAAAATAAAATATTTTTCCTAGTAAAATATTATTAGAATTCAACTTTTCCTGCTTTATGTGAGATTAGAATTCTTTTTACTGCCCATATGTATTCATTACTAAGAATATAAATTTTTAATATTTTATTAATATGTTTTTCTTAATTACATGTACTAAATAAAAACAATAAATATTATACAGTACAACAAAAATATTACGCATCGCTGAAAAATAATTCTAATATTTGTGTTATAGAATTATGGTCTGGTAGCCACCTCTTACATTTCTATTATCATTTATTTATTTTTCTTATTTTTTACTATAATGAACCAATGAGTTATAAATGGAAATTACTATCTTATTAATATTTCATATGATCACATTAAAGAATAACATAATGAACTAATAAGTATTATGTGACCTTTAAACATAACTTTATCAATTCTGTGTTTGGTTTTTTGAAAATCTAACATACACGGTTGCGATCAGTATGTTATTTGGAGTCCCATAAGAAAAACGTAATTTTTGGTGAATATTAACCTACACTTATGAATATTAACATACCCTAATGAATAATATCCTTACAATTGATAATATAAAAATAATATTCATGTGAAAGTATGATGTACCTATATTTTAGAATAAGTAAATGAATGTTTTAAAACCGTGTTTTTAAGACTAAATTTTGAGTTTAATTAAATTTTAAAATAGTATTTTTTATAATTTTTATTTAAAAAATGGATTTCATTTTTAATTCTACACGTTGAAAAAATGTTACAGTGATTTTTTTGGATTTTTCTAAAATACATGAATTTTTAGTGAATAGTAAAATATATTAATTTACGGTATAAATTCATTTTAATTCAAATAAACTATTCTTAACGTCAAATGTGATGTAAGAACCCAAATCTCGAAGTCACATGCATTTATTACTATTTTTTGTCATGGAATCATTTTAATTTCTGGTCTTCATGGAAATTAATAAACTAATGATTATAAAATCATGAAAACCCTCCTCTCCTCCACTATAACCCCCCCCCACACTCTTAACTTCCATAAACTCAAGAATTTTTACCTTATAATATTCTCGCAAAATCTCCCCCAATATCCCCCACATACAAAGTCTCATACGGTTTTCCAAATACAAAAACCTCTCCCCTTAATGGGATCTCAAAAGTGGTAGGCTAAAGTGGTGAATTTATCTTTCAAATTATTTCATTTCATTTAAGTTAATTTATTTTTGTTTCATTCCTCACATCCCTTGACAAAAATGGTATGATAACTCTAGTAACATTAATGTATTGTAGTTATTTTATTCTACTTATATACTTTATTATCATATCTCTTTTCTCCATCTATTATTTGAAAGAAAAGAAATCATCATTTGAGATGTGCTAATTTAGCACATTCAAGGACAACAGTTTATCAATTTATAGTATTATATTTAATTATGTTCATGAAACCATTTTTTTTATGGTTGAACCAAATTATTATATATGTAATATATCCTAGTTATGGTACTATAATCCTTTTGTTATAATGGAATTTTTTTCTAAATAAAAACATGTTCATTGTAATCAAACACACAATTTAACAAAAAATGGTTATCACTAAGGTTTTATATAATAATTTTCCATCACTCTAAGAGACCAAATTTAATTTTAAACCACATAATATCCAATATGTTCACTAATTGCATATAACTTCAATTCTAGATAACGAATTTTATTTTTCATGTTTATCCAAATAGGTATATAAGAAAACCATCCATTAAAACCAAGTAAGAAGACAATCCTAAATATGAAATTGAACTTTATAAATAATAAAAATGTATTTAAATAAACAAAAAGGATTATAATAAATCAATTTCTTATATAATTGTTAAGTTATTTATTAATTAATTAACTTAAATTTTTTATACAGATCATAAATAACAAGTAGAGAACACCACTAGATTTAAGTTATGGGATCCTCTCCATTTCACCCTTAATCAATATCATCCTCTCTATTGTTCATTTTTATATATAATACCAAATGATGGGGCATGTTTTATAACATTAGTATACCACCCACATGATGTATAAGTGATGATAATCCTCTTTTATCTCTCATCAAGCCCTCAATGGTACACCAAAAACCATGCCAACAAACTTTACGAATTCTACCCAAACGTTCTTTTTTCATTCGGGGTGCCTTATCTTTATTTATATCCAAATGGATTTATCTTATATTTTCATGTAAATATTTTAAATTATATTCATTTTTACAGAATTAATTTATGAATACCCTTTTATCGTTCTCTTTCAAAGATAATCATTTTCTAAAATATTCCATCCTAAGAACTTTTAGATAAACAAACCTATTTTAATAATAATTCCCAAATTTTTACACAATTTAGAGATCACTTTATACTATGTTTTAAGACACCATTGACATTATAAGGTAATTATTTTTAAAATAAATATATTCTTGGATCAATTATGGTTTTATATAAATGTTTTTCTTTTTTTCTATTTTAAAATCTATATTGTAATTTCATTAAAACTGCACCAAATGTTTTAATTATAATTTTTCTCAAATAAATTTCATAAATATTATAACATATATTTGACACCACATAACAAGTTTTATTCCTATTTTACTTATGAATATATTTGAATGTCCTAATACCATTCTTTCAGGTACACTTTCATGATACACCCATTGGTTACACTTATTGTCATGATTGTGGTACCCAATTCTTTTCATAGGTACCCTAATGTTAATTTATGGTTGATTATGTATAATTATATACCTGGAAATAATATTCATGAAAATATTGTGATGGGTGCACTTATATAGTGCTCCAATGCTTTGGTTAAAGTTAAGACTAATGAGATGCGATGTGAAATGGGATTGGCGGTTAGCCTTGACCCCCACTAAAATGGGAATTAGAAATTGCAGTAAGCCTTTAACCACACTAAAATGGAAAATGGTATTGGCGGTTAGCCTTGACCCATAATAAAGATATGTTTTATGATTCTTCCACATTTTTATTTTTCCATGTTTATATGATCTCATGCTTATATGATATAATATCTCATGTTCCAAGATTTGGATATCATTATGTCATGCCTCCTAACTCGTGTTCTTAAGATGTATCCTAATTTTCACTCCCTTTCAAGTATTTTTAGCTCATCCAAATATTCATGTTTTCCCCAGGGTACCCTATGCAGATGTAAGGTCTCAGAAGAAGTTAAAAGCTCCTTATGGATATTAAATAACAAGGTGTTTTGTAGCCCCATGTTTCATGTTCTATGTACCTAGTATTCCAGGAAACTAGACTTAATGATCCATTCCTTGTACTCAAATGTATAATTATTATTAAAAACATGTAATTGTATATGTAAAATTCTAGTGTCACTACAATTGGTGTCATAAGATGGTCTAGTTATTTTTGGAGATTAGGAATAGATCATGTTAGTGAGAACCTTATAGATGAGACTAGCTATCAAGAAAATCCATCCTTATTTAGATATGAGTAGGTAAAGGTGCATCTAGAACAGATGTATGTAGTGGTAAAACATGAAAACACATCTTTTAGATAGACTCGAACGGGAACTGGTGAATGACAATAGGACTTGCTGCACTCTCGGTTATGATAGTCTCGGGGGATTTACTTGGGTAGATTCATGAGCTTAGTATACACGATTAGTATGGGGAAAATCCCATAAAAATATATTTTAAGAAATAGAGTGAGGCTAAACAAGATTAAAACAGAAGTAATCACAAGTTATGAAATAATTCTCCTCTAAATGTTTATCTGTTTATGTTCAAAAGATTCCTTTTTTGTGTTCAATAACTAAGTATGTAATCCCTTTAGTTATATGTTCTTTTTCTTAGATAATGTAGTGGAATATAATAACATGTTTCAACAATCAATGTGATAGAAAATTTATTGATTTCCAAATTGATATTCCTGATATGATGGGATTAGGTGCTCAAAACATCAAGACATTACTTGATTAGCTAGCTTGAGTTATGAAAAATAACTTCAATCATGAATAACTCCCTCCTTCTCCAAAGAAAGAGAAATTTTCTATAGAATCATATATGAGGAAAATTCCTCCCATGTTTAGAGTATCTTTTGATCCCATCCACATAGAACAATGGATTAAATTCAATGAAGAGATATTCTCCATCCTCCAATTCTTGGATGAAGAAGAAGTTGTACTAGTCGTCAATTTTTTTGATGGGGAAGCTGATTATTGGTGGACACTGATCTATAATACAAACATACAAGAGAGAATTTATTCCATGGATTGGGAGGAATTCAAGAGGATGTTTATCAAAAAATATTTTCCTCAAACCCTCCATCTCATGATAGAAAGAAAGATCCTCAGACTGAAGCATAATGATGATGAGTATATCGAGTCATATGAACCAAAATTTACAAGGCTTGCAAGGTACATCTCTGGCTTTATCATGAACTCCAATAGAACGGTTGATCGCTTCTTTAGTACACTAAATCCAAGACACAAAAAATGGCGATTTGAGACTTTGATAGTTATGAAGATATTGTTTGTTGTTTCCTCAAGTTTGAAATATATATTGGAGACTCTCAGTGGTCTCATGGGCCAAGTGAAAGGATGTAGAAAATGGAGAACAACATGGGTGGTTCGAAAATCAAATCCCATGATGGAAATAAGCCTAAATTTTCACCTTGAAAATGTTGTTGGAATAATAACCTTAGAAAATGTCGGAATGGAACCAAAAATTAAATAAAATGTTGAATTTTTGGTTATTTATGTAAAAACAACTAAAATGGGATATGAAGAAACCTACTAATATGGAATAAGAAAAGAAGGCTCAGATAAGCACTTAGCATGTAGTGTAGTGTTACAACATCAAGGACCATGGGCGTTATGCAAGCAATTTCCCTAAGTCGATGGTTATAGGAGGCAATCAGCGAAAACCTCCAAGGAAACAAGGAAGGTATTATTCTATCACTACTATTGAGGTGGAGCCAGAAAATGATGTGGTAATAGGTACGCAAGTTATTCATTAAAGGATAGATAATGTAATATTTGATTCTAGTTCTATGAATTATTTCATATCTTCCATGTTTAGAATAACTATTCAAACACCACCTCAAAATTTGGAAGATAAATTATCTGTGAGAATAGTGAATTGGGAAATTATTGTATCCATGGTTTATAACTCCTCCAAGGTTAATGTTTTTGGACATATCCTCCCATATAATCTCTTCATACAACCTTTAGTGGAGTTCGACGTTATCTTGGTAATTGATTGACTATCTTTATATGAAGCCATCATCAACTTTCGGGAAAGGGAGATCACTATTCACATCCCAAATCATTCTCTAATTCATTACAAGTGTAAAGAGGAAGTCAAATCATTTTTATAATCTTCATCTCATGTGTGGATATTGATGCTATTTTGAGAAAGCATATCTATTAAGAATGATTGACAAAGGGAGAGAATCACTCTTGGAGACATGCCCATCATGTAGAATTACAATAATGTATTCCCTAAAGATTTTCCTGGTATTCCTCCTAACCAAGATGCTGACATCTCAGTTGAACTTATCCATGAATATCTTCCTACCACAATGACACCATATAGAATGACCACCATAAAGCTGGAAGAGCAGAGGAAGTAGTTATAGGAGAAAATGGAGAAGGGTTTTATATTCCCAAATGCTACACTATGGGGTGAACCAGACCTCTTAATCAAGAAAATGGTTAGATAAATGTGACTCTGTATTGATTATTGTTGGATAAATAAAATCATGATTGAGAACAAGTATCCTCTTCCAAAAATAGATGACATCCTCGATCAGCTTCATGGGGCTATTTATTTCTCTAAGATGGACCATCAGACGGGATATCACCAATTAATGGTGTAGAAGGAAGATATTTCCAAGGATGCCTTTCAAACGAGGTATAGACACTATGATTTCATAGTTATGCCATTCAGACTCACTAATTATCTATAAATATTTATGGATTTAATGAATATATTATTGAGATATTACGTCAACAAATTATTTGTAGTCTTTTTTTATTATAGTATAATATACTCCAACAAAAATGAGGAACCTGAGGAGTATTTGAATATTGAGTTAATGACTTTTTGAAAGTAGTAGTTATAAACATTGTACAGTAAATACGTGTTCCATATGGAAGAATTATCATTATTGGGGAATGTTATCACTAAAAAAAGGATATTTGTAGACCCTTCCAAGACAAAAGAAATTGAAGCGTGGCCCATGCCATCTTATGTAACTGAGATACACAACATTGTTGGTGTATTTGGGTAATATAGATGATTTGTGAAGAACATTTATTGATTTCCAATCCCAATGACCAATCTGACCTAGAAGGGAGTAATGTTTGTTTGGACTAAGGAATATGAAGATTATATTAAGGAATTAAAAATGATGCTTATCATTGTCCCAGTACTCACACTCCCAACGAGTGGAGAAAGCTTTGTGCTGTACAATGATGATTCAATGAAAGGCTTAAGCTATGTGATAATTCAAAATGATAATGTGATATCCTATTCACCATGGGATATGAAAATCCATGATAAAACATATTCCACGCATGATATGGAGTTGGAAACTATCATCTTTGTGTTTAAGATATGGGGGCAATATCTCTATGGGGAGAAGTGTGAGATATATACTGACCATAGGACTCACAAATTTATATTCATACAGAAATAGATTAATAAAGACCAATGAATATGGATTGAGCTCATCAAGGATTATAACTGCTCAATCCATTACCATCCCTTTAAGGAAAATAATGTAGCGTATGGTCTAAGTATAAAGGATCCCACATCATTATCAATAATGAGAATTGAAAAGAATCTGATATTCTTAGATTTTCAAAGGACGTACATTGGAATATTTAAGGGAGGAAAATCATAAATACTTTCGCAAATTATTGCTCAACCAGCTCACTTGGAGAAAATAATGGATTCTCAAAGAAAGGATGTAGAAATTCTGAAAAGGATGGATTATATTATAAAAGGGAAATCCTTTGACATCTTGAGCGATGCGGAAGGAATTGTATGATTTGCATTATGATTTTGTGTACCATCCAATCCAATGATAAAGGAATCTTTTAATGATGCAAATAGATCGACCTTCTCTATCCACCTAGTTAGCACAAAGATGTATGGAGGTCTCTCAGAAATCTTATGGGGGGACAATATGAAAATGGAAATTGCTGAATATTCATCAATGTGGCCGGAATGTTAACAAATGAAGGATGAGAGGAAAAAGTCTAAGGGGATGATGCAAGAACTGCCTATACTAGCATGGAAGTGGGAGAACATTTCCATCTACATGGCCACTATACTTCAAAATAAATCCGAAGGAAATAATTCTATATGGGTTGCTGGGGATCGTCTTATAAAGACATCTAACATTATCGCAATTCGAGAGTACATATCATTGGATAAACTTACACATTTTTACCTCAAAGAAGTGGTAAGGTTGCATGGATTACCACTATCTATTGAATATGATAGTGACCCTAGATTGACCTCAATGTTCTGGAAAACTCTCCAACATGGTTTAAGCCCTGAACTGAACATCAGTATGTCATATCATCCCAAAACTGATTTCCAATCTTATAAAACTATTCAGAAACTAGAAGAATTGTTGAGAGAGTAGTCTATGGAATTCAGAGGGTGGTACAAACATATTCAACTAGTTGACTTCTCGAACAAATTTTTTTTTCTAATCGAGTATCTGAATGGAACCATATGAATAACTTTATGGTAAAAGGTGATGAACACCAGCGTGTTGGGATAACATTGTTGAACGTAAGAATCTAGGACCTAAAATGGTCAATTAAATGGTGGAAAAGGTGAAAACCATTCAATAGTATATCAAGGTATCCCATAGTTGATAGAGAAGTTCTGCAAACAAGCCTCAATAATAACATGAGTTCAATGTCGGAGACAGGTAATCTCTATACATGTCTCAATGGAAAATTGTCATGGGGTTTGGAAATAAAGGGAAGTTAATTCCTATGTACATCAATCCCTTCATGATTCTTGATCATGTAAAGGTTGTGGCCTATGGACATGAACATACACCCATCATATATAAATTAATTGATTTCTTTCATGTATCCCTCTTAAAAAAGTACATACCAGACCCTCCACCTGTACTTACTTCAGAGGAGGGACAATTGAAGGATGATCTTTCCTATGTGGAGTATCTAGTGATGATCTTGGATCATGGAGACAATGTACTACACAACAAGACTACTCATATGGTCATGTTACTATGAAAGCACCATAACTATGAAGAGGGAACATGGGAACTGGAGGAAGAAATGAAGGAAAATTAACTACACCTATTTATAAATTAGAATGTAAAATGAAATTTTGAGGGAAACTATTAATAAGGGTGAAAGAATGTAACGAACCGATGTTTTATAAATTCAAATTACCCTTTTAGAAATATTTCATATAATCACATGAAAACTCGACATAATGAACTTCTTAGTTCCATGATACATTTAAATACCATTTTCTTACTTCTATATTTAGAATTTTGAAAATTTAACATACATGATTTCGGTTTGTATGTTATTTGGAGTCTGATGAAAACTAATATTTGGTTAATAGTAAACTACAATTATTATTAGAAACATACCCTTATGAATAGGGATATATAATAATGAATAGTAACCATACTAATGATAGTATACAAAAATATTCAAGTGAATGTATGATGTACCTATATTTTAGAATGAGTAAATGAATGTTTTAAAACTCTGTTTTTACAAAAAATATTATGTGTTTAATTAAATATTAAAATAATAATATTTAGAATGTTATTTTTGAAAAATGGATTTCATTTTTGGATTATACACGTCGAGAAATTGTCAAGTTGAATTTTTGGGAATTTTATGATATAATTTAATTTTTTTATAGTAAAATAATTTAATTTAATGTATTAACACATAATAATTCAAATCTGTTATTCCTAAAATCATAAGTGATTTTTGAAACCAAAACTAGAACTCACATGATTTTATTACCTTTTTTGTCATCAAATCGTCACTATTTTTTGGTCTTGAGGGAAATTAATAAACTAATGATTATAAATTTATGAAAACCCTCCTCTCCTCCACTATAAACCCCCACCCTCACCCCCTCTTCTCTTAACTACTCTCAAGCCTTATTCCATGCCAATATTCTTCCCAAATCTCTTCCCATGCTCCTCCCCCACGTCCAAAGTCCCATAGTGTTTTAAAAAAAACCAAAGACTCCCCCATTAAGAAGTTATCAAAGGAGGTTTACTCAAGAGGTAAACACCTCTTTCCAATTCTTTCATTTAATTTATGTGATTTTATTTTTGTTTCTTTCCACACATCCCTTCACCCAAATGGTGTGATAACTCTAGTAACATAAATGTAATGTAATAATATTTTTCTAATGGGATGCTTCATAATCTACTCTCCATTCCCCGTCTTTTATTTGAATGAAATGAATGAATAGTTTGAGATGTGCTAATTTAGAACATTCAAGGACAACGATTTATCAATTTCTATTATCATCATTAATTATGTGCATGAAAACATTTATGTTTTGGTTGAAATCGATTATTATATATGTAATATATATTTTTTATGGTTCTATACTACTTTTGTCCTAATGGTATTATGTTATTAAGAAAAAAAATATTCATTGTAATAAAACCCACTGTTTAACAAAAATGGTTGTCACTAAGGATTTATACAATAATTCAAAATCACTATAAGTAACCAAATTAAATTTTGAACCCCGTAAAATACTGTTTTTTACTAATAAAATATAATTTTAATTCTGGATAACCTCCTTCATGTTAAATTTTTATCCAAATCGGAATATAAAAAATCCGGTCATTAAAACCATGTAAACAAATGACCCTGAACAATGAAATTGAACCTTATAACCTATAAAAATGTATTTCATGAAACAAAAAGTGTTATAATAAATAAATTTAATATATAAATGTTTATTTATTTCTTAATTAATTAACCTAATTATTTTATTCATGTCATTAATAACAAATGGATAACACCACTAGATTTAAGTTAAGGGATCCTCTCCATTTCTCTCTTAATCAAGATTGTCCTCTCTGCTTTTCCTTTTTATGTGTAATACCAAATGACGGGGTATGTTTTAGAACCTAAACATACTTATTTAATGATGTATAAGTGATGAGAAACCACTTTTACCTCTCGTAAATCCATATTTGGTCCACCTAACACCATAATAAAAAACCATAACAAATTCTACCTGAACCTTATTTAATCATTCGTGGTGCCTTTCCATTATTTATTTAAAAATGGATTTATATTAACTGATTATGTAAATATTTTAAATTTAATTTATATTTACAAATTTATTTTATTAATACCCTTTCATCAGTCTCTTTCTGAAATATTCATTTTTTAAAATATTCCCTCCTTAGAAAATTCCAGTGAGAAAACTTGTTTTAATAGAACTTCCCAAAACTTTACCCAATTTGAAGTTCAATCTATCCTCTATTTTAAGTCACCAATGAATTTTTAAAGTAATAATTTTTATTATTAAAAACATATTGATTAAAATTTTGTTTTATATAATTGATTTTCCTTTTTTCTATTTTAAAATCTCTACACTAATTTTCTAAAAACCGCACAAATATGTTTTAATTATAATGTTTCTCAAATAAATTTATTATATTTTATAACTTTTGTTTGATCCCATGTACCATGTAATATGCCAATTTTACCTAATTTATTTCAATTTATGTTATAATGCTTCTATTTCATGGAAAACTTCATGATACACCCATTAGTTATTACTATTATCATGATTATGGAAACCAATTCTTTTCATGCATACCCTTATGTTTATGGATGGTTGATTATGTATAATTATTTATGTGTCAAGAATATTCATGAAAATGTTTATTTTGGTGCACCCATATAGCGCTCCAATTCATTGGTTAATGTTATGTCTCTGGAGATGTGATGTGAAATGGGATTGTTGGTTAGCCTTGACCCGCACTAAAATGGGAATAAGGGTTTTTGGTTTTCCTATACCATTAATAAAATGCGAAATGGGATTGGAAGATAGCCTTTACCTGTACTAAGGATATGTTTTATGATTCTTCCACATTTATATGTTTCGATGTTTATATGATTCAATTCTTATATGTTATTATTTCACATGTTATATGCTTTGGATATCATTATGTCATGACTCCTAACATGTGTGCTTATGATGTATCCATATGTTCATTACCTTATAATTATTTTTATCTCATACCTTTTATTATGTGTTCCCCTGGGAACCCTATACAGATTTAAGGTCTTAAAATAAGTTAGAATCTCTTTATGGAGATAAAATAAAATTTTTTTTGCCCCGTGTTTTATGTTCTATATACTTAGTATTCAAGACACTAGAGTTACTGATCCCTTTCTTCTACTCTAATGTATAGTTATACTTAAAAAATGTAATGTTATAAGTAAAATATTATTGTCACTAACAATGTGATGTTATAAGTAAAATATTATTGTCACTACGGTTGGTATTAGAGGATGGTCTATTTATTTTTGGAGATAAGGAATAGAGAACCTTAGTGAAAACCTTAAGGATGAGACTAAGTATAAGAAAAAATGAAATTTTTTAGGGGGATTGAGTAAGTGGTTTAGGAAGAAAATAAAACCCTATCTGGATATGAGTAGGTAGAGGTGGCTCTTGCACAGATGTATCTAGAGGTAAAACTTGAAAACACTGCTTTGAGCTAGGCTCAAACAGGAACTGGTGAATGACAAAAGAACTTGCTACACTCTTGGTTTTGAAACATTTAGGTGATATGCTTTGGATGATTCATGAGCTTAGTATAAACACTTATTAAAGGACAAAAAAATCCCATAATAATATATGTTCTGAAATAGAGTGAGGATTACCTAGATTTAAACCTCTGGAATCTCAAGATAGGATATAACTCTCCTCTACAAGTTTATCATTTTATATTCAAAAGATTCCAAATTATGTTCAATAAATAAGTATTGAAGACTTATCATTATACGTTATTTTTAATAGATAATAGTGGGAAATAGAATATCACATTCCAACAATCAATGTGATAGGAATTGTGAAAATTTTCCTAATGACATGCCGGATATGATCGGTAAATTTTCAGCTGGTTCGAGTTATGAATAATAACATGAATTATGTGGAACTCCCTCCTCCTCCAAGGAAAGAGTAATTTTATATAGAATACATCATGAGGAAAAGGCCTCCCATGTTTAAAGTTTCTTATGATCCCTTCAACATGGAATATTGTATTAAATCTATTAAAATTATATTATCCATTCTCAAGTACATGGAAGATGAGAAATTTGTACATGTGGTCAATCGTTTTGATGGTGAAGCAGATCAGTGGTGGAAAATGATATAGAATACTAATTTCCAAGAAGAAATTTATTCCATGGATTGGGAAGAATTCAGGAGGATGTTTTTCAACAAATATTTTCCTCAAAAAAATGAAATTGATTATTTTATTATTGTATTCTTTATAATTGTTATTACTTCTTCAATTTAGGATTAATTCAATAAACTAGTCAATAAGATTCATTATAGTGAGAGAAAAAATGAATAAAATCCTTATATAGATATTTTTTAAATAAATTGAATCTGAAATTGATGACCATCACATCTACTAAAAAAATTTGGGACAAATATGATAATAATAATGAATGTTATTAGAACGTGTATAGAGAAATGTTTAACAATTTTATAATAATATTTATGACATAAAGTAGTACCGAATAAATGAATTTATATTTTTGTTGACTGAATCATTAATTTCATTGGATCCATTCATGTACATGATATTTAAATCATATAAATTTATAAATTTAATATAATCTTAATAAAATTTACAGTAATTAATAATTCAAATCTATTATCTCTTTAAGAGTAGAATTTTCTAGATCGCATAATTCAAGAAATTCATATCAGTTTTTTGGTCTATGAGATGCATGCATTGATGAAACTGATGATGATAAATTATTCTGAGGAGATATAAATTATGGACTAGTATAATATTGTTATACATTAATCTAAATATGAAGAGTAAGATTTAGGTGATGTCTAATATCCCTTATTTAATATAAATTCAAAATAGGATGAGTAATTATTAATGGTGATCTATAACTATCATTCTGAAATTATGAAATCATTCTATACATTACTACAAGGTATTTAATGAATATTGACATTTATATTAAACGTTATTTCAAAAAAATTGTAATACAAATTCACCATAAAAAAATAATAAAATGGAATATTTTATAAATGTAAATTTGAAAATAAAAAAAGTTTTTATCTGTTTAGTGTTATGATTTACAATGAATAAGGAGATATATACTACACCAGTCTACCCATAACCATCTAATATGTAAAATACCTTATAGAATGTATTTTATTAATGTAATCCAAATAACATTTTTCATTTAATTTTTTAGATAAATTTGAATTCCATTAAATTACTAACATTCCACTCCTTCATAATGTCAATTTATTCAAAAACATTTTTCTTACATACAAATATTTTATGTTCATGTTAACTCCCATAACATAAAAATTGAATTTATTAACATTTCTACCCATCCATAAACCTTGGTAAAATCATTGAAATCACGGGATGAGTAAAAATTACTCCATTAGAGATATAAAAAGGAAAATTAATGTACATTTGTTAACTAAAAATATACATAACAAATAATACCACTTTCAAAAAAATATTAAAACCAAATACTCATTTATACATCTATGAAGAAAATACTATCTATAGTATTCATAAATATTATTTATAAATTTATGAATAAAAAATAAAATCTTTTAGGGCTTCCTGGATAAACTGGAAAATACATTATTACCTTTCATTTAAAGACAAAATTTTCCCCATTATAAAGGTACTAATAATTTTATTTCAACACAATCAAATTTTCATAAATATTATAATAAAAACATCTACATTAAAAATAATTTTTTATTGAATAATTTATGGACATCATGAAATCATCTTCAAAAACACCCTTGCAAAAACATTCTAAATGGATTCACCTAACCATATAATTCTGACATATCTAAGTGTATCTTATCCATGGTAAGCTCTGTCACATTAAACAAATCAATGGATTATTGCATCTTTCTCACTCATCAGTCATATATATTTTATAGGAGAAATTGAATGAATAAACATATATAGTTTTATCATTACCTATAAATATAAGATGAATTTTATTATAACCAGTAAACAATAACAATTTAGGTTATCTGAAAAAAATATCAATTTATATAAAATATTATTTAAAAATAATAATAAAAGAGATTGAATAAAACTTTTTTTGGTAAATCATTAAAAATTGTATAGGAATCATGATAATATATAATATACAAAAATGTAAAACCCTGAAAAGCCACTAAAACACTTAAAACCTATTAAACCCCTATAAATTTTATTGAATGAAACAAACCTAAAAAATAATAAATTACTCATAAAACACAAAAAAACAACAAACCCCTAAACCCTAAAACCCCACAAAATCCCTTATAACCATAAAATCCAAAAAAATCATGAAAAAGTGCTAAAAATCCATAAATATATAAGAACCCTTAAAAAACCTGAATACATCTAAGAAAAGCATAAAAACTAAAAAAAATATTAAGATCGTTAAAAAATGTAAAAAAACATTAACAACTCTAAAAATCATAAAAAACCCTCAAAACCCCTAAAACCCTACAACCATACAAATACTAACAAGGACTTAAAAATCTCAAAAACTGTCGAACCCTTAAAATCTACAAAACCACATAAGAATATTTTAAGAACCAAAAAACAATTAAAACCCCTAAAAAATTTAAAAACAATATAAACTGTAAAAAAATCTTAAAATATCCCTAAAACCCAAATGAACACCAAAAAGCCCCTAAACAACCTTAGAAATCCTAAAAACACTCAGAACCCCAAAATAACCAAAATTCTGTAAACCCCATTAAACCCATAAAAATGTTATGAAACTCTAAGAAAACATTTAAACATTAAATATTGTTTTAAAATGAAAATTAAACATTAAATATTGTTTTAAAACATTATTATTATGAAATGCCTTTAAATACTTATATATTGTTTTAAAACAAAAATTAAATGCTATATCTATTATAGATGAACATTAATGCCTATATAAATATTAGGAAATATATTATTCTCTATATTTTTATTAAATCATACATATATTAAAATGATACACATTATAGTGAAGGAAATTAATTTTTTTTAACCTTCAAAGATGAATAGTATTTCTCACATAACACATGATAGTTTTATATTTTTTTCTTATGTTGGGTAATTCTTTTACTATCATGATTTTTAATAGGAGGAAATATACTTACCTGGATTCATCCTGTACTCTAAGTCTTATTTTTCTATTAGTTATGTTTCTTGAGAATTCATCCTCTTCTTCATCTCAAATTATAAATGATAAAACTTTCATTCCTAGATTAATAAAATTAACTATAAATGGATCATAAGATCAAAAAATAGTTATTTTTTCTATTTGTATCCATTGATGGAATCATAAACAAGATATGGTAATATTAGAAGATATCTGATATGAATAGACAATGAAATGACAAAATGATAAATTGAACTCCAAATCCTCTACATTAACAGAAAAAGTTATTATTTAAAAATTACTAAAATAAATAATCTCAAATTTCAGAAAAATCTACCATAACATGTTAAGAAGTAATAAAAATTTTATATTTGATCACATATTATTCATACGTCAACATAACATTTGTCTCTATAAAAAAATTACTCAAATTTTTAAATAAAAGTATATATTCTTTAAATATGTAATCTCTAATATATGATTATCTTATATGATAAAATCATATATTCCTCCATTAAAACAATTTATACACCAAATATATTTTAACCTTATTCAGTTAATATTAACAAAAAAATGAATTTAATCAATAATAACATTAATCAAATTTTCACCAAATTACATTTTAATCCCATGGTCTCTTATTAGAAAAAACATGTATTCTAAAATATAATAACCATTTTTCTGAATTTTCCATAATTAACTCAACAAAAAAATTATATTAAATATAATTTTTATCAATACATTTTAACTTATATCCAAAAAATTTAAAATAATTCATCATCAAATAACCTTTTACTAAGAACACCTACTAATCCAAAGGCTTATATAAATATAAATGTGACCCAAAATATCATTAATAATCCTCCCCTCATATTACCAATAATCAAAAACGGAATATATATTCTATTACTAAAATGAACAGCTATAGATTGTTTAAAACATTATGTCATCAAAAAAAAATTAAAATATTATCATTAGAATCATCCAGTCCTAAAGTTCTATATAGCCCTTACTATGATACCAATAATGAAATTATAATCACGTTCCAAGTTTTATACAGTTTATACAAATCATATTACTCCATGGGAGGAAGCACCTCTTGCATGGTACTCTTATCATGAACCCTTGTGGACACTATTTATACATAAATCCTTTCTGTTGAGAGTCGGGATTTTTATAATGTTCATAATATAGATTTCACAATTATTAGATTAACTCCTTTCCCATGATACGAAATGTAAATTTCCTCTTATGAATATAATAAGAATTGTATGATTAGTAGAATTAATTTAATTTTATAAATCCAAAATTACTTTTAATTTTTATAATTTTACAGAGTTATGAAATCCATCATATAAAAATATCTCACCACCACACAGTTTCCATTATTTCTACAAAATATGGTATTTTAAATTAAAATAATTAATTTTCCAATGAAACTACTATATTTGGAACTCATATCTTATAAAGATTCATACTTTTCCTTAATCACTATAAAAAATTTTGATAATAGGGGATGATAATTAGATTTCTAGGTAAGGGATATAAAAGATAAGAAATATAGTATTAAAATGGATAATCTAAAAAATACATAGAATGTTAAACCATTTCAAAAATAAAAAATTGATCTAAAATACTCATTTAAATATCCATTAAATCATCTTAATTTTTCAATAGGTTTCATATTCATTTTATAGAAATTATGTAAAATGACATAATCATGATGCATTATAAAAATTAAATAAAAAATATTGAGTACCATTTCTTGAATGAAATTACTTTAACCTTTTTTATGATCAGGAACATTCATTATAAAAATAATATCATTTTCATTAAATTTGAAATCAAAAAATTTCCATTCAAAATAGTATACAAATATACTAAATGTATCATTACAAATTTTATGTAATTTCTCCCTTACCTTAAACATTAAAATAGAATCACATAATAAATATCAAAACTTGTAGGTTAACCCTATCATATAAAAACATAGTCACTTCACACAAAGAATTGGGGATATATATCAGTTTCACAGATAATCAGAGCTACATCAGAATCACCCATAATTCATATAATATTTTAAATAACAGTAGAACTAATCAAATACATATATCTTGATCATTGGCTATAATAACCAAATATTCAATGGTATGCTTATATTTGAATAATACAATATCTTTTGTTGTACGAATCAACGATTTCTAGCACAACATGACTAATCAAACTAACCATTTAAAAATAAGTTATGAATAGTAATACCCACTTTTTGAAATTTTATAAATTTTATTTTTCAAATTTGACTTCATATTTGGATTTTTAATATAAAAATTATCATACGGTGAAGTTTTTGTATTTTTTTAAAAACATTCATTTTTTTGAATTGTGAAAAACACTGTGTTATGGTTTAAAACACGATTTGTATTTAAATAATAGTTTGAAAATTTAAATTTATTTTCATTCAAAAGAGATAAATAATACATATATTAATACAATGAAATTTATTGGATTTATTTTATAAAAATATTTGATATATAAAATTTTATTGAACTTTTTAACTTTTTTTACCAATCTTCTAGATACATTTGCAAATCTGCATAAAATGTAATTTTATCGCTTCAATGAATTTAATTTCAAAAATATTATAGAAATGGTTTTCTCCAGAATGTAAAATTTAGTTCAATATGATGAAATTTTTTTGGGTGAATAGTAACTTTTGAATTTTATTTACCATGGATAAAAGTAAATATTGTAATTAAAGGTAAGTATAATGATATAATTACCCCAAAATATATCATAATTCTACTTGATAAGTGTGTTTTTAACCAAGATCAACCTTGGAACAAAATATTATTCTTTTGATCAACTTGGATTAAATTATGACATTTATATATTTTATTTAAAGAATAGTTAAAACTGTTAAATTCAATGTTTAATAACTAAACCCTTTTTTATATTGGGTTACACATTTAATAACTTATACTATAAATATTCAATATAAATATATAAATATTTCCTAAATCGTGGTAGTTTATTTAATATTTTTGGATATTAAATAATTAAATTTATTTATGACACAATGTTGGTATAGTAATTACCTTATTAACAAAAGATTAAAATAATTGATTTTATAAATATTAAAATAAATGTAAATTGAAGCTTTTGATGACATAAAAGAATTTTCTAGTTGAACATGAAATGTTACGGTTTAATAAAAAATTTTATTTTGAAGTAATAACGTTTTCATAACTTTCACAAAACCTAAATACTAAAAAGTGTCAAAATTGACATAAATATGCTTTAAAAAAATACTATTTTATTAAATGATATAGTATTTCTAAAAATATATGATTCAAAGAAATAATTTTTATAATTTTATAAATTTCATTTAATAAACACTTTAGGTTATCTTACTATTGTATTGTATCTATATAATCCATGTAAGATAAAAATACAGGAAGACATGGTAAAATTTAAACTATTTAACTAAGAGTTAAATCAAAATGAAAAGGTTAATATGGTGACCTAAACTTTTCTAAAACCTATTGTTTGAGATAATTTCAACCCATCCCCAAATTATCCTTGAAATTAATTATATTATTATATTTTATAAAAAATGATTTTATAATAAATTATTATTTCAAGCTTTTCCTCTGGTTCCCCTCAGTTCTATTATAAAAGGGTACATCCCCTTCACTTCAATTCACACATCAAAAGCCTTTCAACTCAGCTAAACCATACTCAAATGTACTCTTAACTACCATTTCTTCATTATATTGTTCTTACATTGACCAGAAATCCAAATTAAGGAGCCATTTTTTCAAATCAAAAGGAAGCACCCGAAGAAGATGTAATTATTTCATCACCTCTTTCAATGTTCTTTTCTTATTCCATTTCATAGTTTATTAGTGTATCGATAATAAAATAATAAATCTAGAACCTTATACATAATGAGATTTTATAACAAATATCGTACAACCATATTCATTATTCTATGCGTCCTATGAATGACAATGTCAGAATACATGCGTACGTACGACTTACCATCTCCACGTCATGGTGTAGTTTTTTATTAAACACTTCATTAATTTGATAATTATAATAATGATTATAATTGATTTATATAATAATTTTTAAATGTTAATGATTATTTATACAATCCAGTAATATATGATTTCACCATCAATATGATGATATTGTCACTCATTCGTACGTATGACTTACCGTCTCCACGACACGATGAGACTTAGTTCCCCCATCAAAACCATTACAGAATAATTTTCAATTGATGATTAAATATAATATTTAAGAACTTAATATAATTCTATATATGAATCAAATACTTCCTTTCCAATAATAAATTGACTTACGTAATAAAAACTACGAAGGAAAATGAATCACTTAACACTCTAAATAATCATACTTCTGAGATATTATTAACAAAACAATATTATAGGATCTTATATGATATAATATTTATGTATGTGGTTATTCTATAATTTAAAAACAAAATTTATACCATTATACATGATTCTAATGTACCCTCAACTAACAAATAGTACAATGTAAGGGTTAATTTGACAATCTCTTTATTATCCGATGTCGTTTATACTTTAGTATCTATCGGGACCTCTTTACCATCCACACTCGTGTTTCATAAAAATTTATTTCAATTTGTTTGACTATTTCATAGATTGGGTTTTAAATTCATGTATACCATTTTTTGAAATTTTTTTAAATGTTTTTATCAAAATCTTTCTGTAGTTTTCCATACAAGGTTCTTTATGAACTTTTTGAAAAAATTAATGAAATAATGTTTTTAACAAATATGACTTTTGTAGCTACATTCTTCAATTATAATACCTTCTAATTCTCCCTTAAAATCTTATTATAATATTTTTAAAATAAATTTTTTCTATACATTTAAATGATTTGATGTAGAAAGAAATATTAGACTCATTTAGTATTTGGATTGATTTCATATATGTCAACATCCATTGTTGGATTTTGTTTCTTGTGTGAAGTTGAATTACTATGATATAATATTTCATTTTTAATTGAATGTTTTTTGATATTTTTGATTTTGTGTGTTCTATTCTTATACCATTCATGGTTTATGGTTAAATTATTAACATTTATTATGCTAGTTTTAATAAAAATGTTTATTTTAGGATTCAATTTTTTAATATGAGGAATGAATTAGACATTGTAAGTAATGGGTGGGGCCCACTATATCCCCTCGATGCATTGGTAGGTATCATGAGACAAACTAGTGTCTTGGATTAAGGCCTTGAAAATAATTTTATTTTTATTCTTTTCATGAGGCCTTGACTATGTGGTCACGATGTCCGACATTATTCATTCCATCATTTTGAAATTAGATATTGACATTACAGGTTATTATTCGACTAGTATAAAATCCTTTTGAATAAGAAAATTTAGTTATTTGATTTATCTTTTCCAGATGATGGTGATGATTTTGTTTAAAAGGATTTTGTTTTAGTCTTATACCTTGACTTAAATGTTTATTAGTATTTTTGATAGTTTCTACTATATTGTTATCCTTACTGAGCATCTGAGCTCACCCCTTTCTTATGTTTTATTTTTACCAGGATGTGAAGAGGTATATTATGATTGATCTGTAAGGATAGGTTAAGGGATATGAGTGTGTTCAAGGAGGCATAATGTTTTTTTCAAAATATAATGCAATGTGAAACTTATGTATGTATCTATTATTTCCATGTCTACTAAACAAACCATTCTTTTGGGACTTGATCTCTTGTGATCATGCCAATGTTATGTAACAATGCACCAAAACATGGTAACTATGGTCGGGGCGTTACAGTTGGTATCATATAATTTTATGTACAAATATTTGAACCTAGATTTAGAAAAACACTTATTATAGAATAATTTCCTAAGATATAATTTGAGGATTTGTATAAAATAACATCCATGAATTTCAGTAATGTGTATATTTTCTTTGTCTTCCATTTAATATTTCTCTATATGGTTACTACAAGTGGATGTTGTTCTAGAACCGATCTAACCAAGATTGAAAAATCAAACAAGGAGTTTTTGGCTTGACCTAGGGTATACTGTTACTTGACAATAGTCATTACTGTGCACATAGATTGACACTCCCATGGGGTAAGCTGAATATAATAAAAATTTTCATTAAAAACCATTAAGATGCATTTATGAGTAAATAATTCCCCAATGAGAACATTTTTATGATTATGGATTATATGCATAACCTTTTTAATTTATGTTATGTATTTTACAAGTTTGGAATTATGCATTACAATTCATAAACTAACCTAGTGTATGACATTATTTAGAAATGGTGCCTAGTGGAAGGAATGAAAATAGTATCAATGAACATAATCTATGTTGGGATTTCCCTCCTACTCAAAATAATTATAGTAGATCTCGTGATGCAACTGGTTCTGAATAGCTTATAACGATACTAGGAAAACTTACTCAGGTTATGAATAAAAAACTTACCCGTATAGAGCAGCCTAATCCAAAACACGGAGGATAAATGTTATACTTCTTCATGATCCAACAATCACCGACATTCAATGGGACTAAAAATCTATTTTTATATGATAAATGGATATGTTGCATAGAAAAAATATTTCATTCATTGGGGAGTAGAGAAAGGGAAAAAGTTGTCCTGGAATTTTATCGCCTCACAAAAGATTCTGATCAACAGTGGTCATTAATTAAAAACACAAAAGAGGATGAAGCAATATATAATATGGAATCGAGGGAGTTTAATGATATTTTATTTTAAAAATATGTTCCCCATGAAAATCGATCAGATATGGAATGACAATTTCTATGTATGAGGAAAATAGAGGATAAAACTGTCACAAAGTATGAGGATATCATTACAAGGTTTACAAGGAATTTAAAAGATTATATATGTAACCCAATAATTAATATTTATTAATTTTTTGATGGTTTAAAACCATTTCTCCTTAAAGAATTAATTACACAATAATTCTCACTATATGAAGATATACTCTCATGTGCTAACAAGACAAGAAAATTAATTCTCTAATTCTTATAAACTGAATGTGAAGTAAGAGAAGAAGATATCTGTTGAATAGATTGGAAAATAAAATAAGGGGAATAAGGTAAATATTGAATTTCCATACTATAGTAATTGTTAAATGATACATCTTTCTACATACATAAAGTTGATGGATGTTTGTTAAAAGTGTTATGAAAAAGACCACCTAGAACATGATTGAAAGGGGAAGAAAGAGGATGTCAATGTTCAATGAAACAATTATAATATAATGTGGAATTATGAAAATTAATTTCATAATCCTCAAATAAATATACCTAAAAGAGGCCAGGGTTCAAGGCCAGGATTATTTTATAACAAATTTTGTGGTTGAAGAATTGAATGACATGGTCGCAGGTACTTAAATAGTTTCCTAAAAATTAGCCAATGCTTTATTTGATTTTATATCATAACATTCATTAATATCTTCCATGTTTTCCAAGAAAATTAGACATTTCCAATTTGACTTAACAAGGGAGCGGTCATTCAAAACTCTTAAGGGATTTATCATCGATTTTTTTTTTAATCATTTAACATTATTGAATATAGAACTGCTTTATATGCATATCTTATTGGCATACCCATGATTTAATTTGATATAATCCTCAGTATGGATTTTATTTTCGACCATGATGAGTAAATTTATTTTAAGATGAAAGAGGATACAATTTTTTTATGATGATAATGAATTATTTATCTTTATGGTTGAAAAGTCACCACATGATTCATATCTAGATCCACCGCCAGTAGCTCTAAAAAATTCATTATTGGGGAGGAAGATAGTGAAATAACTATGGGTGATGAAAGGAATGTTTAAATAGGGGATTTACCTATTTTCCTTTAACTTGTTGATTTTTTTTCCATAGGAATAACCTAGACATCCTCTATAATGAGAAATTGAGTTTTCCATTGACCAAATTTCTATTTCACGGAAAATATAAAATACCCCATATAGAATAGCCAATGTGGAATTAGTGTAACTGATGAAAAAAATAGAGAAATTATGCAACAAAGAATTTATTCACCCTAGCGTTTCACCATGGGGAGCCCCTGCACTTTTTGTTAAGAAGAAAGAATTATATATGAGGTTGTGCAGTGGCTACAAGGAGATCATTGTTATTAAAATAATTAACATGGTTCCCTTATCGTACATTAATGATTTATATGATCAACTTCATGGAGCTAAATATTTTTCAAAGATTGAACTTTGATCTGTATATCATCAGTTTTTCATGAAGAAGGATGATGTTCCAAAGAAATCATTTTGAACTAGGTATGGGAATTACGATTTTACAGTAATTCCTTTTGGACTGACTAATGCACCCTTTGTTTTTGTGGATCTAATTAATAGATTTTACAAAGAATATCTTCATGACATTGTGGTGCTATTTATTGATGATATTTTTTATACTCTAATAGCTACAAAGATCATGAAAATCACTTCAGCACTATTCTAAAGACTCTTAGATGAAATAAATTATATGGGATGTTTAGAGAGTGTAAATTATAGCTTCATGATTTTTTTTCATGGCCATATTATCTCAAAGGATGGATTGTTTAATGATTATTCTAAGAAAATGGCTACCCTAGAATGGCCAGCACTGATGAGTATAATTGAGGTTTACTATTTTATTTGTTAAGAAAGTTATTATTGGAGTTTCATCCATAATTTTTCCCAATTTTCTTACCCATTAACCAGGATCATATGTAATGTGGTATAAACTTGTTTGGAAAAAAGAGTGATTTTTTTAGAAATTTATGAGAATATAATTCAATGCTTCTATCATGACACTATCATCGGGGAATGGTGGGTTTGTTATTTATAGTGATTCTTCAAATAAACGATTGTGACATTTTGCAGAATGAAAGCGTTTTTGACTATGCGTCATGACAGGAAAAAATTCATGAACAAAACTATCCCACTAATGATCTTGAGTTAGAAGCTATAATCATTACTCTTAATATATGGAGAGACGATATCTATGGTGAAAAATTTGAGATATATATTGATCACATTATTTTGAAGTATAATTTCTCACATAATGAACTCAAAATTTTGCAAAGGCAATGGCTCAAACTACGCAAGGATTATGATATCAAAAAACACTACAACCCAGGGATGAAAAGTGAGGTGGTAGAAGTTTTTAGTAGAAAGTATAATAGAGATATGAACAATATGATAGTTGAAAGGGATCATATGTTCATGTATCTATTAAATATGGATATGGGAATAATAGTGGGGTGTGAAACAATGATATATTTTCAAATGCTTTCCAAACCATATTTACTAGAAATTAATACATTTTCTCAGACTGGTGATGGGGAGATTCAAATGAAAATTAAAGCTGTGGATTATTGATATCGATTGACTTGGTATATTAAGATGGAATTTTAAAATTTGGGAGGTGATTTTCTATTCATAAAATCCGGATCTAAAAAGGTAAATGTTGCACGATGATCATAGATCAAATTTCTCTATACACCCTAGTATCACTAGGATGTATATATATATTTGAAGGAACATTTATAGTGGGACAAAATAAAGAGAGATATTTATGATTATGTGTCACGATGTAAGGTTTTTCAACAGGTGAAGGCTAGAATAAAACTTCCTAGAGGAGTCATGAAAAAAATTTCCATACTTGAGTGGAAATGAGATGATATTATGATGGAATTTGTCATTGGGCTACCAAATAATCCTAGAAAAAATGATGCAAAATGGGTCATTGTTTATCATCTTACCATGTCATCACATTTTCAAACTATAAGATGTGATTTACAACATAAATTTTTATCAATTATATATGTTAATAAAGTTATAAGAATTCATGGTGTACCGATCTTGATTATTTCTGATCATGATCCCTATTTTACATCATGATTCTAGAAAAGTATTTAGAATGACCTGGATACTGAACATTGTTTATGCACTGTAAACCACCATCAAACTGATCGAAAAATAGAATGGACTATTCAAACCATAGAATAAATGTTGAGATCATTCTCACATGACATTCAATGTATGGTGTATCAATAATTACCTTTGTTATAATTTTCCTATAAAAATAAGTTCCATTTAAGTATTCAGATGGCACCACATGAAGTTTTATATGGAAAGTGATGTCACACACCAACCTTTTGGGATGATGTTGGTGAAATAAAGCTCATATGCCAAAATATTTTTGAGGAAAAAATATAGAAGATGAAGATTATCTGAACCCACATCAAAGCATATCAAAGTAGGAAAAAGACCTATGCTGATAAATGAAGGATGAAATTGTAATATCAATTACAGGATCATGTTTTCTTGAAGGTAAATCCATGGAAGGGTGTGGTATGATTGGGTCATAATGGTAAATAAAGTCCCATCTACATCAAACCTTTTGAAATTCAGCAATGAATTGAAGTCTTAGCTTACCGTTTGGAAATGCCTCCATGTCTCTCAAATGTCCATGATGTGTATCCACGTATCGTTGTTGAGAAAATACATGCCTAACCTAATGCATGTACTCACTAATGAATAAATAGAACTGTAACTATTTTTGTCTTGTTATGAAGAGCCAATATGGATTCTTGATACTAGATAACAAGTGTTGTGAAACCGAACGACTCATCTGGTAAAATTTCTTTGGAGAAGGCATAAAATGGAATAGGTAACGTGGGAACATGGGGAACGTATGATGAAGAACCACTCGAAAATTTTTATGTAGTAATATTCTATATATTTCATGGAAGAAATTATTTGGAGGGAAGAACGTAACACCCAAAGATTCCACAGTACATTTCTCTTTGAATAATAAAATTGATTTCTATGTATGCAACTTCGAATTCTAGCACACCACGACCAATCAAACTAGCCATTTATAAAGTAGTTATGACTAGTAATACCCAGTTATTTAAATTTTTTAATATTTATTTTTAAAATTGGACTTCATTTTTGGATTTAGAATATCAAAAATATATTAGGGTGAAATTTTGGAATTTTTATAAAAACATTCATTTTATGATAAATAGTGAAAACAATGCTTTATTATTTATAAGATGACCTTTTGTATAATTTTTTCGAAAATTTAAATTTATTTTAATGTAAAAACTGATACATAATATATATATTAATCCTATTTAATTTATGGGAGTCATTTTATAATTATACATATATATATATATATATTTATTGAAATTTTTAATGTCTTTTACCCACCTTCTAGGAACATTTGAAAATTTTCATAAAAACTAAATTTACAACATTTTTGAAATGTATTTCAAAAATCCCACAGACGCGGTGGTCATCAGTATATAAAATATCCTTCAATAGAATTAAAATAACTATCAGTGAATCGAAACTTTTGAATTTTATTTACCCCAATTAAAAGTAAATTGAGTAATTAAAGGTAAAAATAATATTATAATTACCCTTAAAAATGTCCTAATCCTATTGGATTAGTGTTTTTAGACAAATATAAGACTTAGAAAAAAATATGTTTCTTTTGATCAACACAGATTACATTTTAATTAAAAAATAGTAAAAAGATTTAAATTCAACGTTTAATAACAATCCATTTTTTAATATAGGGTTACACATAAGCTAAATTAGACTATTTACTTAATTAGAAATCTAAAAATATTTCCTAAATCATGGTATTTTATTTATAGTTTTTTGAAATTAAATACTTAATTTTATTTATGACACAATGATGATACAGTAGTTACCTTATTAATGTGTGGTTAAAATAATTGATGTTACAAATATTCAAATAAATTTAAATTGAAACATTTGATGTTATTAACGAATTAAATAGTTTCTTATGACTTTTTAGGATTTATTAAATTTATTTTTTATAAGTAATAAATTTTTTATGACTTTTACAAAAACCAAATACTAAATATATTCCAAAATGACATAAATGATTTCTTAAAGAAATTCTATTTTATTAAATGATATAATATTCCTAAAAATCTATTATTCTCTCATATGAAATATATAATGTAATATATTTCATTAATTAACCACTAAAGGTTCTCTCAGAATTTTATATTAAATATATTAACAATATAATATAAAAATAAAAGTATACATGGTAAAAGTGAAACTATTTAACTATGAGTGAAATATAAAATATAAGGTTAATATGGTGACCTAAACTAGTATAAAACCTATTGGATGAGAAGATATCTACTCAAAACCACTTTATTAATAAATTATATCCATTTGGAGCAATTAGAAACCAAAAATGATTTTATAATAATTAAAATTTCATGCTCTTCCTAAGGAGCCGCTCACCTCTAATATAAATGGGAACATCCTGTTATCTCAAATTCACACCTCGTATTCCTTTTTGTCTCAACCAAATCCTACTAAAATATCCTCCCATTTACCATAAATTCAATATATTGGGCTTACATTGATCATATATTCATCATAAGGATCCCTTTTGTTCATATCAAAAGGAAGCACCTGAAGAGGAGGTATTTATTTCATCATCTCTTTCAGAGTTCTTTTCTACTTCTGCATCCTAATTTTTTTTGGTTTCCATATTGAAATAATAAATATAGTACCATATAAATATTTATATGTTATTATTAATATGAAAAAACCATATTCATTATTCTATCCATCCAATGAATGATAAAGTCAACATACGTGCGTACGAGCAGATTACCGTCTCCACTTCGTGGTATAGTTTTTTATTCAAAACATAATTATTTGGATGATTAAAATAATGAGTATAATTTATTGAGATAATAAATATAACATGTTTATTAGTCTTTATACAATCCAATAAAATTTTATTTCACCATTAAGAGAATGATATTATTGATCGTGAAAATGTACAACTTACTGTCTCCACGACGCGATGACATTTCCTTCCTCATCATAACCATTCAAGAATAATTTTCATTTGATGGTTAAAAATAATATTTAATAACTTAATATCAGTATGTATTTTAATAAAAAAACCATTTCCATAACAAAAATGACATATATAACAAAACAGATGATGGAAAATGAATCAGTTTACACCTGAAAAAATGGTACTACTGAAATATTATTAACAACGAAATATTATAGGATCATATATGATATCATATTTAGGTATTTAGTTCGTGTATACTATAATAATAGTTATTTAACCATTATATAGGTTGTTAACTTACCCCCTTCCATGTAAAAGTACACGGTATGTTTTAAGTTTACAATCTGTTTATTATGTGATGTTATTTATATGTAAGTATCTACTTATAAATCCTTATCATCCACATCCATGTTTCTCAAAATGTACTTAAAAACATTTCTACTATTTCCTAGACCAAGGTTTAAAGTTATTTATAACCTTTTATGACTTTTTATAAAAAAAAACTAGAGGTAATATTTCATTCAATTTCCAAACAAGGTTATTTATGACCTATTCGTCAAAATTAAGGAAAGAAAGTTTTATTAACTAATATGGTGGGTGGGCCTACTTTCTATTATTATATCACCATCAAATATTCCCTTACAACCTCATAAGAATATTTTTAAAATATATGTTTTATTTTCATTTAAATGATTGCATGAAGATAGTGATATTTTACTAAAATAGTTTTTGGATTTATTTCATATATGTTAACATACATTGTTGTATTTTACGCTTGTTAGAAGATGATTTATTAATATAAAAACATCAATATCATATTAAATGTTTTGTTATATGTTTGACTATGGATGTTATTTTTTACACCATTCCTAGTGAATGGTTAAAGTATTAATATTTTTTTTTCTAGTTTTAATACAAATGTTTATGTTATGTTTCAACCTTTTCATATAAGTAATGCATATAATGTAGTATGTGATGGGAGAGGCCGGCTATAGCCCCTCGATGCATTGTTAGGTCTCATGAGGAAAAATAATTTCTTGGAAGAAGACCTTGACAATATTTTTATTTGTAGTCTTGGCATGAGGCCTTCATTCTGTGGTTATGATGTCTAGAATTATGCATTCCATCAATACAAAATTACTTATTGATATTACATGTGATTATTCGACTAGTATAATATCTATATTAATAAGTAAATGGAAATATTTGATTTATCTTTTCCATATTATGCTGAAGATTATGTTTCAAAGGCTAGTGTTTTAGTCTTATATACTTCCTTAAGTGATTATACTTATTTACAGTAGTTTCTACTATATTGTTATCCTTACTGAGAATCTGAGTTCACACATTTCTTATGTTTTATTTTACCCAGAATGTGAAAAATTATTTTATGATTGAACTATAGGGATGGGATAAGAAATATGAGTGTTTCTAAAGGATAAACAAGGCTATTTTTTTCATTTTATAATGTAATGTAAAACTTATGTATGTATCTAGTATTTCCAAGGAAACAAAACATGTCGGTCTTTTCGGTCTTGATCTCTTGTGATCATGCCAATGTTATGTAATAATGTATAGAATCTAGGTAACTGGCGTCGGGGAATTACATTGACCATAAACAAAATTTTAATTGTCAGTCATTCTCATGATAGATAACACATTTAGTGATCTGTGAATAAATTTTTATGCCCAATGAATCAAATTTATAACTAAAAATCATCAAAGATAATAAATTGAATCATCATTACAAAAATATAATTACAATGAGCAAGAATTAGAAGTAATAATAATTATTATTTCACTAAAATATGTTCTATAATTATATTATTGAAATAAATTATTTATATTTTTTTATAAAAGTTTTAAAATATCATGTTAACAAACAATAGAAATATTCATTTTTCATAAATTTGTAATGAAATTGAAAAAAGAGATTGAATTTTTTTCTAGCCCTTAAGATTAAATAATATCATACTTTTAAAATTTAAATGACCCTTCACATGGTTCAAAAGGAGTTCGAAGTAAATATATAAATAATAATTTCATATTAATATTCCCCACCTGGAGTCCTAAATCATTTCATTCATACGTCTATCATTCTGAATAATAAATATATTCTCATTTCACTAATTCATAATGAATATTTATTAATTTTCATACATTATCATTGTATTATTAAATTTTTCACCACCAAATAATTAGATATGAAAATGGTTAATTTCATGTTGGATGTTTTGAAAAGTTTCAATCAATATGTAGATAATGTATTAAGTGTGTTGAATATTGTCAATGTTATAGTGCTTCCATCACATCCAAAATGAAAACCATATGTAAATTTTTATATATAAATATTAAAAACATTTATGATAACATCAATTGTTAATGAACATGAAAAAAAGAAATATTTCAATTTATTGATGTACCAGTATACATGTTCTCATTAGTGATATAACATAATTTTTACAAGATATAAAACAAATAAGTGAAATAATATTCTAATCTTCTACAATAATGAGTATTTTAAAAATATCATATATATTCAATTTTTCTATCATTATATGTAACCATGTTATGCAGTGATCATCCCACACATCAGCATCGATTATGCAAGATAGTTGATCATATTATATTTTCTGTTTCCCAACTCTACATTATTCTAAAAAGGTCGTGCACATTTGAAGTGTGGGGTGGAATCCATTGGGACATATAGTTGGAAAGAAACCTATTGATAATTTTTTTTGAAGTATTCCTCATGATAATGCTTTTATTTGTATTTTACTATAACAAAATTATTTAGTTTTTATTTCATGAATGATATAAGGGTTGATGGTAAATTTCAACCAATGCACCACTTTCCTAGTTATAGAGGCTCATTCTTGTTTTCTAGAAGACTTAGGATCAAATCTGGGTGTGGGTGAATTTATGGGCTACATTAGCAGATACTATATAAGGCCAGGTTTGGTACTATAATAGTTGAAAATATTCATCAGAATTGGTATTTCGTACCCCTAGTTTGGGATACAGGTCTCAAGAACATCAAGCCACCAATGGTATTTTTAGAATAGGGCCTTCGGACCATAGTGCCTTCGAAACACCAAGGGCCATCAGGACATAGATATTTCAGGCAACTAATAACCTTTGTTCCCTAATGATTTCAGGCTGTAGATACCAAGAAGAAGCATAGGTATACCAAAAAATAGAAGGCCTAGAAGAGGATTCAGTGAAATGTTTCTTCTAATAGAGTAGAGCTAACGGGATTGGATGAATGAGTGAGTAAGGAAATATCCATCGGAATAAGGAATCATGAATCACTACATGGGAAAATTCTAGATGATTGTCCATGATATTTAAGGATCTATGAACCATCATGATATAGATAATGGGGTTGGGAATTTTTAGGTGTGTTGGGTCATGGGCCTTCAATGGTCATGTCATTAACTATGTCCCTCTTGGAATTAGATTCATTTATGGTACTTATAAATTGGGCTAAGGGGTCATTTAAGGGTTTCCCCTAAACCCTTAGAAAGTAGGATAATACAGTAATTAATAAAAATATAAGGCCTTTGGGATTTCCTAGTGAGGGTCTATTTTAGTCTATAAGAAAAAGGACATTCTTAAATATACCTTGGAAATCTTTATGGATTAGGATGAAAACTATTCTAAATATCACTAATTGATATTAGTCCAACCAATTCGACCTATCAAAGATTAAAATACCATTTTTCATAGAGACTGTAGAAAACATAGGTGCACTAATAATATATTCTAGCAGAAAGTATGAAAGTCTATTGGTCCTAGCTCGACGAAATCAAATAAGGTCGTGTTTTTTATTACATCTCCCATAGTCAAGGGTAGTTATATATAATGGGATTAACAATTTTTTTTATCTTTAATTTATACATTGGATTACTGTGTATCAATTCAAGGATTCATTATGCAAAATAAACCCCTACAGTCAACCCCTAACCGTAAATAGATTGAATGGACATGAAGGTATTAAATGAATTTAGGGAAATAATAAATATGATTAACATGATAAATAAATGACTTAATCAAAGTAATAAATGTTTGAAATCATATATAATAAATTATATACTATAATTAATGATAAAATAAAGAATAATGAAACATTAATTATTGTCTCACGATAATCAAAATTTGAATACGAATGTTAGAATAGAAACAACAAATAATTGGGTCCTTGGTAACAATGGAATTATTAGAATGATAAAATCATTCTATAAAAACATGTTATAAGTAAAATGTTAAATAAATAATAATGAATGGGAAAAATAATTCAGGAACACAAATCCTTTTTTCACGTTAATGGTGGTTTGTTATATAAATCCAATGATTGGTTCTTAATTTGTAATTGATTGACAGCGTGAACATGGTTTATATAAATTATTCATCACTACATTCATGATATATAACTAGGAAGAATTTCATGTTTTCTCAAACATTAAATTATCTTATGATCTTAGATCTCCATATACTATGGATTTTCAGGTTTCTACTTTTTACATCAGGTATTGAGATCACATCATGCATCTTCATCTGGTTCACTAATCAAAGAACTCATGACATATAATTTGAATTCATAATGTGTACATTATTTACATTATACAAATGTAATTCACTTATTTTCATTCATATGGAAGGTTTTATGCTCGAGGAATAAAAGTCATGTACTACATATTCATGTTGTGTAATACTGAATTTTCTAAATATAAAGTATATTCGAATTTGATTCATGAATTCTTAATTTCAGCAGAGAAACATCAAAAACATGTTCATTATATTATAAAAAATGATTAAACCATAAATTAATATATCAATAATATATATATTGATTATTCTTATCTAAATCTACACACACTTGAACAATATTATGTCCTAAAGAATCAACTAAATTGGGATTGAAAATAAATCATTTTTTACACAAGAAACATGAATTAAAACCTGAAAAATAAAATTAAGAAAAATTGAGAAATAAAATTCCTCTAGAATCAATTTTGTAGAAAAAATCATTCATGCATCATAATAAATTTCAATATATGTATTATTTCTCCTTAATATTAAAACTTCATTTATATTCAACATAAGCTTTTAAGATTTACCTCATAATGAATGTTCACTCAACTATTATGCTAAAATGTAAATAGGGTTTTGTGAAAACGTGTAATATATGTTTGTAGTTATATGCATAAAATAGTTCTAACATCTTGACTCTATAAACAATGACACTATATTAATCAATAGGGCATGAACAATAAGGTTTAGATGAATCAACAGTTGCGTTTGGTTGGAAAAATTATAAAAATATGGAACAAAAAGGAGGGTAACTCTCAAATATAATATAAGATAATGAGGAATAAGGTAGGGAAAATAATCCTTCATAAATAATATTCTTTAATCTCCCAAAATCATAGGGTATGTCCCATGATTATTAATAAATGAAATTTAAAATACATCATTTTTATTTTCACTTTTTTGAATTCCAGGCCTATGATATATATCACATTCATCACCAAACCAGATTTGATCTATCATAAGATTCATAGGTCTAGTAAATGGTTATTTGTAGTTCCTAATACACAAGAAATATTATTATTATTATTATTATATTATGGTAAACAGGACAGATATATTAATATATCAATCGACCACTTCCCAAAAATCATTTGAAATAATCACAATACATCACCCCAGATGAAAACATCTCACATCTCATAGTTGTGAATTAATATCCCTATACATATTAAAATGAAAATCATGATCTTATATGAAGAGTATGGTTAGAAGGGATAAAATGGGATTCAAAAAATACTGAACAAAATAATGTTCATTCCAATATTCTATAATCTATAAGAAGAAAAAATTTATATATAGGTATCATAATAAAAGGATCAATAATGATTACCTCAACCATTCTAGGATTGTATTAATTTATTCACATAATTAATAAGATTAGAACATATGATTTGAAATGTTCACATTCCCCATGTATCACTCAAGAAATAAGATTAGAAATTAATTTTAAAAATCAAGTCTAGAATCCTAACGATTTTAGTAATAAAAATAAAGAAATCACAATGATATTATTAACTAGTAATAATTCAATGGATGGAAAATGTAATAATATTAAATTTGAATTAAAATAAAATATAGAAATCATGACCAAAATATATATATGAATAAAAATGGATTTCAACAATAGAAAACAAAACATTGTCTTTTATCTAATTAGGTTTATTTATATTTCATTATTAAACATGATTTATTTGAAAAATGACTCATATACTCAGGAAAATAAGAATAAATACATGTGTTATTATAAAAAATCTCATGAAATGATACACATAATTAAAGTGTTTTTGTATCATAACATTTATAGAAAGAGACATGGGAGAGATTACAAAAGATTAATAGATAAAAATTAAAAAGAAATTAGGATTGTCATATAGGGAATGGGGATCTCCATGTAATGAAAGACATGGAATGAGTACAATTTCTTGATGGTGGTGTGAAAATGTTTTTCATAAAAAAATTGTTAGAAAATAATACCTCAACTAGATAAACCATTAGTCAAAATGGGTTTATCTATATGTAAGGAGAAAAATGTTAAGGTCTACATGATCAATAATAATGGTGAACAAGTATGATAATTCCGTGATTTGAATTTAATTATATTTTAGATGATCAATGAATAGAAATTGAAATAAACCCAAAACAAAGGTTACTATGAACACTTAAAAAATATGAATAAATATATGTTTCCTTCATGTAAATAGATAAAAATGATGTTTTTATCAATGATATATGGAATAATGATCCTGTTGGTTTCACCTTTCAGGATACATGTCCTCTCCCACTTTCAGATACTAGTGGTGGTATCGTCTAGATTACGAGGGCACTTGGGGGATTATTCACCTCTGCAATGGGTCAACCAAAATGATCATGTGTTTGTAGTAAAATCCACACATGTAATGGAGGGGGAGTGGGCTATGTGCGTATATGATGTTGGAGTTCCTCATGATTGAACTATTTCTCAACATTTAATTTATACAACTCATGTTGGAGTCTATCTAATGGTCAAATAGACTCTTGAATTATCATGGATGATTAATTAGAGCTGTAAATGGATAAATTAATGCATATTAATATATTAAAATAATTAGTTATTTAATTAAAAAATTATGTCTAGTTTATATATATCAAAAATATTACCAAAAGGAATATAGAATATAATGATAAAAAATAGACTCACAGAATAGTGTACCATAGAAGATGGATATAATAAAATAACTAAATAGTATAGATAATATCATTGTTATCTACTTTTTTGGTCTCCTCCCAAATAGATGGTTCCTAAACACGCCATGCCCTGCCTTGGTTATCTATGGATGTTTGGGCTAGCGGATCGAATTCCATGGTGGGTGTCGTAGGGTTAGATCATGTATGGGGGCCTAACATCTAGACGCTTGGTAAATATGTGTCACCTCATTGGTATATGCAAGGATGGGTCCCTATCTCCATCATGCCTCTTCCACTATAAACTTCAGCTATGCGGTATGGTCTGTAAGCTCTAGTGGTAGGCGGAAAAGGGATAAAGAGGTTGTGTGGATTGTGGTAGTATTGGGTCTATGGATGGTGTATTTTGGGAATATTCAAGGTAAGTTGGTGGGTTAGGGTTGTGATGTCAGATGGATGGGTGAAGGGGAACCTGAAGTATATCAAAATCTGTCCGTAATTCTCCATAATACACTAGATAATAGAATAGATGTCAGGGGAATGGATGGGGGTAGGTCTAGTTGATTTAGGGGGTGTGAAGAGTTGGTAGGTGGTGGTTCGAACGTGAAATATGGTGAAGTGGGGGTTGGAGATACATTAAAAGGGGAAAGGGGTTAGGAGAGGGTGCATGGGATGTGCTAGGTTAAGATAGAGATGCGTTTGAAATACATGTAATGAGGGTCTCATTGGTACCAGCCCTCACGCATCATCAAAAGCCCTATCTTGTGGAGCTTTTGGATATCTGCCGACTCGAGCTTCCAAATTGAGGACAGATGTTGGGCGATGTAACATTACTTGTTTTAAATAAACGAAATATTAAATTTATTAGCACTATGACTATAAATTATAATTTTATTAATAAATATAAAATTGTATTTAAATTTTCAAATATTAATATCAAATAAATGAAGAACTTTTAGTTTTGAATCATAAGTTATAATATTTTTATTAAATTATTAATTTCATGATATAATATTTGAATTTAAATTAATATTCATAATAAAAAAATAATATATAAATGTGGTGTTATTTAAAATTATACATTAATAATGTATAACATGTCATTTTACCAAAATATTTTTATCAAAATATTTTGTTTTAATAACTAATTTATTTAAATGAATTATTATTTTAAAAATAATATTTAAATTCAAATAAATTAGTTCTAAGAAATTATTTTTGATAATTTTATATAATGAATATTATATATAATATTTATAAAGAATATAATAAATAAATAATGTCTTTTAGTTATTTGATTTAAAATATTAACCAATATTATATTATTATATAACTATAATTAAATTTATTCTAATTTGATTTATTAAAAAGGTATATAAATAATAATGATTGTTTATTTTATGAAATTATATAATTATCTTGTTATTATGATTAATAAATTTTTAAAAAATAAACAATCATATTAATTTTTTTTTATAAATTATGACTTTTGAAAATATGTTACGTATATAAAAACTGGAAATGATATATGTTAAAAATAGTGATATGAATAAAAAGTAGGAAATATAAAAACTCATATAATAGGGATGAAAATCAAATTGGAAGAGTGACATGTCATAGCCATAGATGATTGCATACAATTCATTATTGGGAGCCCATGAATGTTGAGCTAAGAATGGTTAGTCTTCATGTTCATAATTAGAGGATGAGCTATAGGAAGTGAGACTGATATGGTCGAAGATGTATTTAAAGGATTCCTGATTTATTATAGTTGAAGGATTATTCATCAAGAGTCATAGGTACATTAGAGTTTTGACCGCATTTTGGGCGTTCAACACCGATGTGAATCACCAGCCATATCGATATAATTCTGGGGTTTTAGTGTAGGGGAGTATAATATAGAGAACAGATATGATGGGAGGCATCCATTTATATTTAATTTATTACTCGATTTCATGTTTTTTGATATTTATTCATTGATTTATTATAAATTCCATCATATATTGTGCCCTGATATTCATATTTATGAGGTTAATTCAATGTATAAATAAACTATATTAACAATATAGGTTGTCTAATTATAGATAATTTTTCTTCTTAAAATAAATTTTTGGTGATGCTCCTCATATCTCCTAAAAATAACTTTTTTACAAAATATTATGGTTAATTCTTGTTTAAATTAAAAGTGATCTATTTATATTTGTCATATAATTTTGAGTGAATCTTATTATATTAATAATTTTAATTAGATTTAACAAAATAGATATTATCTTGTCTCCATATTATTATTCATTATATTTAATTTGTAATAATCATGAAACCTAAAATACATATATGTTGTTTTGTAATCAAATTTATCGGCCAACCACATATTTTCACCAAAAAATTGATATCTCTCTCATTTTAATCATATTTTGTATACATACCTAGATCTCAACTTTTTTGTCAAATATATTATATTTGGATGTGATGAAACTGTAAATATTTATTTATATTAGTTAATACTCTATATATAGAAGGATGGATATTTAATTCCTCTTATTCTTTCAAATTATGCACCCTTTGTGGTGAGGCAGAAGACTTGCATCAGTGGAAGTGGGATTTTTCCATGCCACTCGTTTTTGTGTGTGTTGTAATTGAAAAATGATCTTCTCCTAGAAACAACAATAGGTGTCTTCAACAAAAAAAAATTTTATGCGTACGTTTATTTTATTTTTTTATTCCAAATTATATTTTCATGTGACCAATATTACCATTATTAATTTTTAAATTATTATTTTTACAATATATTTGATCCAAGGTATTTTCATATTTTTATATTAAAATATTCACATTTATTATAAATATAAATTTCAAGGGGAAATATTTTTTTAAGCATTTTATTATCTAAAATAGAATTTATTTGTTTTATTTTACCTTCCATTATATAGATATCAAATCCATATATGTTTTACCTATTTTCAATTGTACCCTTGTAGGGGGTTTAAGATTTTGAAATTATAACCTCTGAATAGTATGGAATGATATTATTTTTAAAATTATTAATTTTTTCACGTTTTTTCTTGTTATTAAATATAATTATAATATGGAAATTATACTTCTATAAAAAATTTCTATTTTTGACTTATGTTGTATAATAAATCTTAATAGTTTTAACCTTAAGGGTATTTTACATTTTTCAAATCTCTTTGATTTTATTAATGATCCTATAATATAATAACATTTTCGATTTATGTGTATTTTCTATATAGAATAGGTTTTTAATTTTCAATGTTATCATTTTATGTTATCAATGCCTTTATACATTCATGAAAGTATTAATCTGTGTAAGATATGGCCATTATCTATAACGTTTGACATTTCATGCATACCAAAATTGTATTTTAATAACGTACTTATTTTTTATTCATATACATTGATTGTATTATTCTTTAATAATAAATTACTATTGAAATATACATTATTATTTTCAATAATGAAATTTTTATACTTTAGTATTAATTATTTCCCTATTAAATTACCTTGTATTTATTAAATGACCAAATTTGGTAATAAGTAGTTACCCCAATGTAGCCTAAATTTTCCAATTAATGTGTGTTAACAAATTGAAGTATATAAATTAATATGTAAATATTATTTCATGTTTTATTTAAAAAAATAAATTGTATGTGCACATATATGTAAAGAACGTTTAATAATGTTTTTTTTAAATATGACACTTGAACATTTTAAATAGGTTTGGTAATTAGGTAGTGAACGCATCCCTTAAGTAGGGGTAGGACCAAGATATGGTTTAATGTTTCAATTGACCACCATGTTCTATTTCCAAAATCAATCATAATTTTTTATAAAATATCAATGGATTATATTTAATGTGATTTTGGAGCATAAGTATTTTCAATGTGTTGTAATATTTTCAAACCATACATAAATTCAATGATTTTTTATAAAACAAATTTTAAAAGTATATATTTGAAGTTTCTTCAATGTAAAAAAATTATTTTTGAAAGGATATTTAAAAAAGGAGATTTAATAAAAAGTTGTTCATTGATTTTACAATCCCTTACTGGATAATTCTGTACTCATCCCACGCTTTGAAAATATAATTTGTAGGTATCTTATGAGTTCAAAAGAGAATGTATTTTGAGTTAGAACCCGTGAACATAATAATTTTATACACTGAAAAACTGTAATTAGTCTTCTAATTATCCGTAACCAAGATTGTAAAACCATCTAAATTGTATGAAATGTCCAATATTTTTTTAGTTTAGTTTATAAAACATTTACATAGTATTTTTACATACTGAATCTGGAAGAGTGGTTTCAAAGCTTCACATTTGATATCATCCCAATTTTCTACAAAACACTTGACATTAGATGTTTTGATATGGGGAAAACACGATTGAAAATATAGAAGTTTTTATATAATCATGTTCTCTTATAAATTATTGTGTTTCTTTATTCTAAAAATGGAAGTACATAATTTTATTGAGTTTGACAAATGAATAGTGAAGAGACTGTTCTTTTAAGGGGCGGGGAGAATATTACTTTATAATTTATAAATAAAAGAAATATATATTTTATTAGTACCCAGATTAAAAATAATATTCATATTATTAAAATTAAATGTTTAATAAATTATCTATTAAGAAAATAAATAAATGAAGACATTATAGTTTTCAATATTAAGTTATATGATTTTTATTGAATTATTCATTTCAATAAATAGAATGTGAATTTAAATTAATACTCAAAATAAATAACTAATATTATATATAATATAAATGTGGTATTATTTAAAATAATATTTGCATAATGGAAAACATATAATTTTAAAAAAAAATCCATTAAATATATTTTGATTTTAAAAATACATTATATAAAAGTAAAATGTTTTATTAAAAATATTTGGGTAATGTTTCATGTCATCAATTGTTGAAATATTATTTTATATAATACCACATTAATATAATAAATAATATTTTTTTGGAATACTAATTAAAATTCAAAATTTATTTGTTGAAAATAATAGTATAAAAAAATATTATATCCTACAATTAAAAACTAAAATGACTTCATTTATTTATTATGATAATTCACAATTTAAATAATGTTTTGGTTTTATTAATATTACTATTATTTTTTATCTATATAGTAAGAATATAAATAATTTTTTTATTAAAACACAGAAGTTAACATTCTCCCTCACCCCACATGAAAATAATTGTACAATCGAAATTCATTTTTCATACTAAAGTAAATTTTTAATTTCTATAAACAGAATAAATAAGCACATGATTTTCTGAGGTATGATAATCATCTAATGAAACTTATATCATGTCAATCATGTATTCCTCATTGACTAAATCTAGTATAAAAATTTATCTAGATCATTTATTTAATATCATATATCAATCCCTGAACCCATGAATCCAGATTCAGTACATTAAATTCCTGAGTATTTTTTAAAAATGAAACTAATATAAATAAAAACACTTAATACTATATAGGAATATTTCTAGTATAGGTTCCCTATAATTAAGAAACTCTTAAAAATTCATCAATGTATAAAAAATTTAACCTCCTTATCTTTAACACTAAATATGTTCATCTTGAAACTATTAATATGTTTGTGAAGTGAATTTTTTAAAGCATGTGATCAGAATCAAATTTCCTTCTAAGGGATTTTAAAATCAGTTAATGAAATTTCGTGAAATCATTATTTGTAATTATTTTTCGAAAATTACTACAGTACTTCTATTTAAAATACCATTGAAAAATAAATTAAATGATAAATTTTTAAAATATTCATTAAATTAATCACGATTTCAAAATATTTCAATAAATTAAAAATATTAAATAAAAAAAATTATTTAAAAACTATACAGTGATTTTTTAGAAAATATTACCAAAGCTTTATAAAACCAAACATGGTTATCATAAGAAACATTGAAGGTTTTTTTGGTCCGACAATCATTCTGAGGGATGAGTTCACTCCCAAATTCCCGACCATATTTACAATGTTCAGTTTTTTGATTTTTGAATGATTAATTTTCTAGTGGGAATTCTTTTTAAGGTGGGTAGAATGTAAAACCATGAGATTCTAATAGTTTTTTTAAATTAATTTAATCTTTTCTGTACTTTGTACATTACGCAACACTGAATGTATCTTGTGTTATATGAAATCAGTAAGTTATTATTGAGTTATATGATATAAAAAATTTATTTGGATATTCATGAAACACTTTATTTATCTTGTGTTATATGAAACACTATGTATGTATTGTGTAACACACAATACTGTGTTATTTTTATATCTTGTGTTAAATGCAATACCGAGTTTTACCAATAATAAGTATATTATTAAAATCAAATAATTTAATATAATAATATATAACATGCCCTTTAAAATAGTGGTTATTAATAGAATTAAATAACATGATGAAAATATATGGTTTATAAGATAAATTCATTGGTTACCAATTAATTAGAAACAAAAATATATACACATTGAAAATGAAAAAAAAATTATATTTACTCTCCCAAAGTCATTTTCTATTAATAAATTAATTTAAATAAAATTTTGGAATGATAATAATAAAATATATATGTTGTATATTCTATCATATTATTTATGTTCATCTAATATATTTTATTGGCATCAGATTATATAAAAGAATTATGCATAAAATAAATATTTTTCTAAAAATGTAATTTTACCTCAATTTAAAGGGGAAGCAATTTGAGATATAGTAGTTTACACATTTATAAATTTTGTATGGGCCTAAAAAATTTATTTGGATGTGTGATATAAAAAATATTTTAGGGTTGTACTTTTAGTATTTTCCATATAAGTTGCATGTTTTAATGATTATTGCATAATACTAAATTTTTTATTGGAAAAAAATTTATCATATAAATAAATTATAGTATTAAATTAAAATTTTATTGGTTTTAATGAATAATTATCATTTCATAGAATTTAGTTCATTTTAAAGAATTTTACATTGTATTTGGAAATAAAAACCTTTCAATATTTCCAAAGTTTTCACATTAAAAACTCATTTTCGAATTCTAAAAATGAGATAATTTTAAACATAATTTTATCCGATTATGTGTTTTGAATGTTGAAAAATGGATATCAATTTTTGAATCAGAAGAACAAAATTTATTAAATAAGTATCTTTTATTTTGTGACAAATATGAATTGAAACTTACGTACTTTTTATTACTATGGTTAAGCGTATATTCTGTAATTAAAGGTAAAAATAATATTACAAACATAATAAACCAACCATAAAACATGCCTAAATTTTATTAGTGGAGTATATTTAGATCCTTGTCACATATAATTTTAATTTAATTATTCAATGGATAGTTTTCCATGAAAATGACATCGATATTTTTAAAAATCAATGGGAGTGACAAAATATCACACTCTTTTAATAAGTATACTATTTTTAATATTGGGATAAATATAAGATATACTGGACTATATATATTATTTAAAAATATAAAAAATATCAACTAAATCATATATATATATTAAATTTAATTAAAGAAATAATTATATTAAAATATTTGAAAATGATGATGAAGTAAATATAAAATTATTGAAATAATCAATTAAATGATATAATAAAAATTATTTGAAATATAATTTGACTTAATTAATGTGATGAAAATATTTAATTGAATAAAATTTCTCATTAGGGGTGTCTTTCATGAATTCCATCAATTTTATCTCACTATATATATTTTATTAATGTCAATGTAATAAAATCTATCTCAATTGACAGAAATGATATTTATTAAAACAATATTTTGTTAAATTAATTGAAAATCATAAAAATCATAAATGAGAAAAAATAGGATAAATTATGGTAAAAAATATTATAAATGGATAATTTATCATCAATTTTACTATTTATATATCAAAATTTTATTCTCCTAATATTTAAAACATTGTTACCATAATTAAAATTAAAATAGGATAATTAAGGGTTAATAAAAATGATATTGTATAAAACTATATAAAAACCATCATCAAATTTATTTATTTATGTTTTTGAAAACATATATAATTTTATATTTAAATATATGAACATTCAGTTAAATTTTAATTTAGTTTTAATTTTATAGAAAATAATATTTTTGAGAGTTTACAAAAGTGCCCCTCACCACTCTTATATAAGGGATCCTCTTTTTCTATTTTATTTAGACCGCTAATTCCCATTTGAATACACAAAATCTTTCCAATAATCAACATATCATCATTAAGTTCATCATACAAGTGTTTATCATTGTATAAATTCAACAAAATGAGTTTTTTTTTCAAATCAAAACGAGATACCCAAAGAAGTTACAATCTTTATCTTTTAACATTTTTGGTTTTATTTATTCATGAAACCCCCAAAATTATTTTTACATATTAATTATATAATAACCTCATAATCAAAAAATAATTAGTTATCTTTTTTATATTATGTTTTCCTTCTACACTCACACACACATCCATCAAATGGGTAATGAACTTATTATTCGTGTTTATAATGAACTATCCCTTCACGAAACGATGTAGTTCATTTTTGTTCTACCACATCTCAAAGATAATAATTATAATGGAAAATATATTTTAATATTATATAAATGATTATTTCCAGTATTTATTCTAATGGAATTATTACATAATAGATACCTTCATACATAATATTTTGTGGAAATTTGATAACTTATTTCATGGACGTCTAGACTGTTGTGTCCTCAAAGAGATGTGATTCGATCCCAATACACATGGAATTTATTAATGATTGGTTTACTAAAATTAAACTATATATATTAAATTATTATTATAATGTCATATTATGAATATAATTAATTTACTTTTACTATTTCAATACGATAATGAAACATAAACAACATTCATTCGAACATACAATATAACCTCTCTGTAAACATTGTATTCCATTTCATATTTCTATTATATATAAATTTGTTTAAACAAATATATATTGAATATATATGAAATTTATATAATGTTTTAAATTATTTAAATATTTACATCATGATTTCTGTCAAATTACTAATAATAACATGTCAAAACAGATACGAAAAAAATGCGGATGTTTCTAAAATGAAACACTAACCTGGAATTATTAATAAAAGGTAATATGATTTCATATTTAAATAAAATATGGTATTAGAATATGAATATGACTTTTTGGTAGATGTATAATTAACATGTATTTAATATATAGGTGGTTTGAATGAGTACTAATAGAGTCAAGACTTACGGTAAGGGGATTTCTTGCCTCACTTTTTTTTCTGTGAGAGTCATCATATTTTCCTCAATCATTATTTTATATTATGTATATTATACCAATGAATGTAATAAATAAACTTATTCCTTAAATTTATAGGTATTTAAAAATCCAATTGATGATATATCATTTATGGGGTTCACATTTCAAAAGTTACCAAAATCGTAAGGGATTTTTGTATCACTTTTATTGGCATCTAACCATGCACACACCAACCCCTAGTGAGGAATCCATATAACATCACATCATAGATAAGTGATTTTAATCCTATGAAGAAAATAAATGCTCTAGGGGTCATGATTTATCATTGACATACTCATCACTATATCTACTTTATCCAAATCTGTCTGTATGGTTACGTATGTAGGTGATGTGATGAAATAATTGATTTTGATACCATTTCCGATAATGAAATATCAAAATTTGAGCGCCTAAGGTCATCCACCAAAGAAAAATGTGAAATGTGCCACGTCGAGACCTTCTTTTTTCATAAACTCTAGGTACATATCTTCGTATGTCTATTAGTAGATATCTTAATGTCAAATTCTTTTTTTTCAAATATCATTGTTCCAAATATTTTATCATCATATTTTTTTCATTAAATGAATTTGAATTGTTTTTAATTTATAGTATTGAATTTTAATATTTTTGTAAGTTACCCTATAAATTAATTCAATATGAAAAAACTCTAATATTTTTCATAATATATAATCATAGATAATAATCTTATTCAGGGTGTCCTACCAATTTGAACATCATATATTGTTTTGAGATATACATGATTCCATATAGATGAATTTAAAAGTAAATACACCACTCATTTTTAATAGATCATGAAAAAATAGTGGATGAATAGGGGAAGACTTATCTCATTAGATGTGTAGTGTAATTAACATCATTATGACCTCTATATCCATCATCATCCGGGGGTAGGGTATATCAATCATCCTCAGTTTTCATATATTCAATAGTATCATAACAATGATATATGGTTTGAAAATCCAATGAATTGGTGCTATACATGACGGTATTCACTAAATCAAAAATAATATTTTCAATACAAACTATGAATATTTGGATCCCTTAGGAAGAATTGATATGTTCCTTACCAGTAGCGAGATATGGTCTTCATAAAATTAATGTATTTTCACCAAATTATTCCTTATATAGGACAAAAAATCAGTGGGAAAGATGAATTTACCAACCAATACTATGATGCCCTAGAGAAGTCATTAGGAAGCATTATTGTGTAGTAATCCAGTTGATGATATAGCCTTGTCAGTTTCAATTCGTTGAGACAAAACTTTTTAAAATTTCACATAGTCATTATAATTTTACATTCACCAAGATCTAACAATGGTTTTTTAAATTTCATGACCCTATAGGATTGTAAATAGGGAAACATTAGAGGACCCACATTTTCGTCGGAAGATTCTACAGAAAAACTATAGATCATTATTCATTTAAATATATCACTCCTCATTCTCTCATTTTCCTTAATATTACAGAGTTATTATTTTTGAAATTTGGAATAAGTGGGAATCTTTGTGATGGCCTATACAAAGGGGTATTTTCTCCCCATTTTTCCTTGACTTATGATTTATAGAAATCGAATAAGGAATGCATATGGTTTTTGTACCACAAAAATATAATCAAATTTATTCTTCTCATATAAGGTATATTTTTTTGTTGATTCTAATTCTAGATTTAAAATTTGAAAAAATTTATTTGTTCTATCATCACTATAATTTATGATGATTATTTCTTATTTATCAGGTTCTTAAATAATATTTTCTTCACATTACCATGTACACTGATATTTTTATCATTATCAAACTCCTATGAAAAATAAAAATTGCCTTATCAATAATTTTTTCATAGTATTAAATAGAATGTACATAGTAATTGATCTGATAATGTATTATTGATTTGTCTTCTTTGATGCTCCTGGTTTCATTGGGTGGCCCTTTAGTTACTCAGTTTAGTTTCTTGGGTAGTCATCCTTGATATTATTTTTTCATGAAGGAGGTTAGTAGGATCTAAATATTGGATTTCAGTGGTGGTAAATTTATTTTAAACCTCAATGGATATTATTGTTATAGTTGTTATTGAGATGGTAGAAACTATAGTGATCTTAGTGAAAATATTTTTTTTGAAATGGTTTCATTTTTTTGAGGACCTAGTTTCAGTAGAGGGTACCCAAGTGGTCCATTGTTACAATGTATAATTGTCTTATCCATTAATAATTATAAAATTATTTGTGTTTTTTTGGATGTTGAGCATGACTTTCTAAATAGTTTGGTTGCTGGTATAATAATTGTTGTTGAAAATTATAATTTTTTATTGTAATTTATGTAATTAGAATCTTGTCTTTGAATTTCATCCTTTCCAACCCATCTATCCTAAAATGGGTGTAGGAATCCGTACAAGTCACATGATTGGATCTCAATAACTGGGGTAGTAGGTGGTAATGGTGGAGAAGGCAATAGGAATGACTCAATATTCTTTGTTATATCTTTTAATTAATACCCAATATGCATTTTCTTTTTCACTTGATTGATTTTGTGCTAAAGTGGTCTTCTATCACTCTTAAATATACTATAAATGTGGAAAATATTTTTTGAAATCACATTTCAAACTACTATAATCATCAATATTAGCTCTCCATCTCTATTGATATCAAAAATATTGTGTGTAACTGATTAGAGTCCATGATAAAAAAATTCCACTAAATCCACACATGATTTCCATGGTGTGGGAACCTATGGGTTATCCATTTGAAGTGATAATTGATAATTGATGTTGTAAAAAAATCAAAAAATAAATCAAAATGATGGAATATCATTAAAAAAATAAGTGATACATTTATCAGATTCTATTTTTCTCTATTATTTTAGACCACCCATGATTCGTTATTTAATTTTTGGTGTATCAATCACTATTATGATAATTAAATAAAAATAATAATATTAAACTGATATAATAAATAAATAGATAAAAATATGAATTAATAGTAAAAGAAACAATGAATAAATGAGTAAACTATTTTCAGCGTCTGACTCCTTTTTGGGGACAAATGGTTCATAGATATAAAAAGGCTTGAGAGGTTCATGAAGTATAACTAATTAACATCATGAACATGTTTTATGTGGATTTTCCATCAAGATATTGATGATTTTTTACAATAATTAATTTAATGTGTTTTAGATCCACCAAATTGTAGAATGAGTGGGGATATTATGTTTTCATAGATTGTATCATTATCTATATTTACGTTTTGAATGTTTCACATCATGTATTTAATTCATGACATGTATATTCATTCGGATAATACTTAAAATAATTCATGATGTATAATTTTGATTAATTTCATGTGCATGGTTCACATTAAAAAAATGGTATTGACACCATGTAACTTAGTGGAAAGGTGTCTGTGTCAAGGAATTCACATAATTACTGCTCATTCATGACTGGTAATTTCAATTTTTTTTTACAGTAACATATCATTTGATTAATTAATTAATAAATTAATAATAAATAAATAAAACCTATTGTATTAACTAATAATTAATGACTAAACATTAAATAATTCTATCAAAAAGATATTTATGAAGGTCGATTATCACGAAGAACTAGAAAAAAATCTCATATCATCATGGAGGTGATTTACCACAAATAATCGAGCGAGAAATTATCATTTTCCTATTAATAATTTTTAATGAGATGTGGACTATAATATTTTTAATTAACAATAATAATTTCATAAAAATATTTGAAATTATGAAATTGCATTTTGATGTCAATTATTGTGAGTTTGTCATGAAAAATGATACATAACCCTTTAGTGATTTGGTATTCGACACCTATAAAAAGGTAATGTTTTCATTTCCAATATGATGTATAAAAGAGAAAAAATGGGTGTTCCATAAATTTTCGTTCATTTAAATAATTATAACATAATAATTTCATTATGATACAACGGTTAAAATATATTTTACAGAGGCAAAGGAATATATAAACTTCAAATACACAAATTTGGACTTATTCCACCTCATTGGATATCTCCCATTATATTACAAATAAATCCTTCAAGAAAAGAACTTTGTTGAAGAATAATTCCTTAATGATGTGGGTAGGTTAGTTATAAGTTGATTATGGTAGGTAATGTGTAAGCATTGTTCATAAAAATTTGTGAATATGCAAGTATACGGGGATTCATTTTATATTGTAGGGGAGAGGTTCACATGTTAATACATAAAACATGTAAATGATATATATATATTTCTAAAGTTCATGTTTCTACAAATATATATATATATATATATATATATATATAATTATTATGTGTTAAAATAAACTGGTAAAAATAACTAAACAATATTGAATAATATTTAAAGACAATAATCTATATATTAACGCCCAACCTTGACTTTATTAACAATGATTTTGATAAAACCATATAGCATTATAACTATTTATAATGAAAATTTTTTAAATTTAAAATACTATGTAATTTTAACGTATTGATTTACTAAATAGAAAAAAATATTTGATATTAAAATTTAATAAGTAGAAAAATTATATTTTTACATTAATATGAACACCCCAAAAGAAGTAGTTTTTAGGAAAATTCCCTTATTAGCATTAGAATAATTTTATATCCAAATAAAGTATATTTATGGTTAAAATTGAATTAAATGAAATATATTATATCATGGTAAGATTATTTTTCATTCCACCCAATCCAATGATATGAAAAACTATTAAAAACAAAATAATATTAATTTAATGTAATAATATTTTTTTAGTAAAAATATTACATAAATATCCATAATTTTATATATAGTTCTAAATGAAAAAAATTAAATTTTAAATTGTTTTATAATTCATAATAAATATATTTTTTAAAATTTTTTTTGTAATCCTTCAAGTCATTATTATTTCATAATATTTTCATAAAACTGAGAGTAGATGGAAAATTGGTATTTTTAAAAATTTAGATAACGAATCTATCTTTTCAAAAAAATTCCATAAATTATACATAAGATATTTTTAATATTATTTTATAAAAAAATATCTACCTTTTAAAAAATAAATAATTATTAATTTATAATTTTAATGAAAATATAAAATATAGTGAAACCCGTTCATATAGGAAAAATACCCTTTTAAACATTTATTTGTTTTAATAATTATTTCACTTAATTCTAATTATTAAAAATTGTGAAATTATTTATTGTTAATTAAAATTTATATTTGAATAAGAAAAAAGTTTCATAAAATATTTCATAATGTGGTTACACTTATTCATACCCACCAGAAATTAAGTATACTATATTCCACATATTTAAATAATTATATATCTATAGTATATAATAGTTTGTAGAAGTTATATGTTTCATATTAAACACACAATAAAATATATCATTTATTTTAAGGGAATATAAAAAATTTATTTGGATATTTTTATTTAATAATTAGATGATGGTTTATTGGTTATTCATGAGAATGATTTATGTCGAACTATTAAAAGAAATTTATTTGGTTGATTTTTCTATATCATGGAAAATATTATAGTGTTTTAATATAGAATGGAAATATATATAAGGATGATTTTTATATTATTTAATGGTTAATTATTATATATTTGTAAACACGTAGTTGATATAACTTATTTTTATAAGTTTTTGGATGATCCAAATTATATATCAGAAGCATCCAAAATGGTTATTGATTTATAATTAATTATTGAAGAAAATTATTAGGTTATATATGAACATTTTAATTTTAAATAGGAATATAGAAATAAGATTGAGTCACATGGGAAATAATTGGTTACCAAGAAATGAATATTTCAAATATAAATGAAATCATGTTGACATTAGAAGAAGCTACTATATAAGGAATTCAAAGATGAAGAGCTAATGGAATGATCTAAAAGTATTATTATTAATATTTATCAGTTCATTAACAATAGTGGGTCTAATAACATAGTCAAAATATTTAATGTATTTCATGTGAATCGTTATATTTTTGGTGTAGTGATAAAATATTTTCTCTTATAAATTTCTCATTGGGTGGCTTCTTATGTCACACCATGATCAATTATAGATAAATATATATCTATCTAAAATAAGATTAAATATATTATTGAAAACTAATATTTATAGCATATACCTCAATTAATAAATCATTTTTTTGGATATAATTTTTTTAAAATTTTTTTCATAATGTTATTTATTATAGTAAAATAAGTGAAGTAAATAAGAGTAATTAAATTATATGAATAATTTAAAGAAGAAAAATGTTGCCACTAAAAGTTTGTTCCAAATACAACATAGTAGAAGAGGAAGACGTAATTTATTATGAATCTTTTTAAAAAATGAATTTTGGTATTCCCATTATAATATCAAATCCATCAAGAGTATAATAGATATATATAATGAATAAATTAGGGTTTATCATTCATAAAATTAATATTTTAAAAATAAATATTAGGATTAAATGGTTTCATAATAGTTGGTGAACATCATTCATGACTAGAAGAATGAATTTATTAGAAAATGAAAGTTTTGGAGTATATTAAATTTTTTTTGTTAGTTCGTTCAAGAAAACTGAACTATCAATTGGCTCTACAAGTCCTTTCATTAACCTATAGCAATTCTAGTGGGGCTAATTCACACGTACGATGGTTTTTGGGATGCTGAGTGAAGTGGTAGGATCATGATCAGAGTTTGAAACTAAACATAGAGAGTTTGTGTGCTCATGGGATAAATTGAGGTGGTGTTATTGTTTTTTGATTCATCTCGTTCGATCATTATTGAATTCACATCAATTTTGTGTGCTAGTAACTCACTCATGGATATGGTTTTGGAACTGCTTGAAGGGATTAATAATTATATGTATTATACTATTTATTTATCTATTATGTAATATTATTACTATATTATGGTCAATGATATTAAAAAAACTGTATTCCAATGAAAAATTATTTATTTCATCATATTATATATCCCTATTATTCAAGAGGATTGAAAACTAATTCACACTTGATTTGAGGGAAAGATCATGGTGAATATTCTTTTTTATAAAGATAATTGTGATAATTTTTTTTTGGTGTTTTCATTTATTGATTCTCTCCTAGATGATTAGTCATATGTTATTCAAGGGGATGCCCTTGGAAAACATTATTTTCCCCCCTCATGACTTCTTATTATTAGACGTTTTTTTATATTTTTTATTAAAATATTATTAATTTTTTTCAACTCTCAGTAAATTATTAATGTATAGATAACAAACCAAAAATTATATCATCAGTATAGATATAAATATATTCCTTGTTATGGTAAAAATGAGAGTATAATTTAACATCAAAGGGTTTTCCATATAAATCAACAAATAATGGGGAATTTATCATACATAAGGATTATGATCGATGTTATAAATTTTATATGGGTAGTCAAAATAGATTTCTTAATTAAATTGGAAAGAATATAGTGAGAAATTTCAATATATAAAATATGAAGAGGAAAATTAATATTAATGATGTAATTCTTTCTAATGTTTAATTCTCAACAAAACATCTCAAATATCAAAGATAATGGTATATAATCTTTTTTGATGGTGATCATTTTAGGATGTGTATCATTATGTTTATGAAAATAATAATAAATCTTTGGAGTTCATAAAAATTATTCAATGGAGATAAAAAATTAAAATATTATAGTTGATAAAAATTAGTATATTGGAAAATCAAACAAAAGATACTTCAATTGAATAGAAAAAAAATATAGATAAATATTGATTTAAAAATTAGTTCTCATCATTGATAAAATTTTAATTATATTTAGTTATATAGATATGAAATTTAATTATCAATAACTTTTTAAAAATTTCCTTATATGGAGATTTATTTGGGGTCATTTCATGAAATATATTGTCCAAGTACTAGTTTGTAATTAAAATTGTGAATTAATACAACCTTGTGAGAAATGATGACCATAAAAAATATTGCATGGATTAAATTTATTGAATAAAGAAATAATGGTGTTTTAAATTAAATGATATATTTTTAACAATTAATGTTATTATAGTAAATATGGATATGGGGAGTACAAAGATGTTGTCTAATGCTACATAAAAAAATTAAAGACCTAAAATAATTCAACAAGTGGATGGAAAAGATATTGTAAAAACTTTTTGTCAATGATAAAATGAAAATGTATATGATAATATAAATAAAATCATATTTAAAATGATATTACTAAGACATAGATAAATTTGATATATAATTAATAGGATTTAAATTCCATATTGATATCACTGATTTTGAGTCATAAACTGTATAAGATGTTGTTTCTATAGAGTGTCAATGATATTCACAATTATGTAATTGAAGAGTTTATGTTAATGAATTTAATTTTAGGGGAGATTGAGTAGTCCCAATAGATCACAATTGGTGAGGAGTGTCAATAACATTTCACTATTATGATCGTTATATCCCCAAAAAATGATTATGTTGAAAATAATGAATGACGGGTAAAACCTAATAATAGATGATATAAAATATAAAAATATGATATAAAAGATAATTTAAAGTCTAAAATACTAAAAAATAACCTATATAATGTTATTCAAAAGAAAAAAAAATAAATATTGCGGTTTTGATTAATAATATTTCAATTTTTGCGTGCAATGGTTATGCACAATTCAAAGGAATTAATTTAGAAGGGACATTCACACCAATGGAAAAATGTTAGTCAATTTAATTACATATAAAATTTTAATTTTATTTATATTTTAAAAGTCACTAAATATACGTGAATACCAAATTATTGGATGGATTACACAAAAAAGGTTTGTATGTTTAAGAAGGGATGGTTTTCTAAAATATAAATTATAAAAGGGAACATATCTCAATTAATGAAAGAGTTATGTGGATTGAAGATAGTAAAATTGAATTATAATGCTAAATTGGACTCTTACTTTTGGATGATGAAATTTTAGTAATATTTATATTTCATTACCAATATGTGAAATCATTGAGTTAAAATAATTTCAATGTATTATTTTATATCAAAGATATTATTTTAGTTAAAGAATGAAATAATTAATAAAGCTGTTTGGTAATTTAAAATTGTATGTATTCAAGATAATATTGATAAATAACCTTACTTATTGATTCATATTGAAATATAATCCAAATATTATTACACATTAATTTCAAAGGTAATATATATATCTTAATAGATAAATAACTATGTTATGAAGTATTCAACGATAATTTTGACTCAATTATTTATTGGAAAATATCAAAGAAAAATTAAACATGAAATTTAGGTGAATCTAAAGTTATATCTAATAATTAAAATATATTTTTTCATGATAAAAATAGAATATATATATATATTATATATTACTCAGTTGGTGTGGAAGATAAAAAATAACATGAAAGAAAATAATTTATCTATTTTGAAAAAATAATTCATTTATATATAAGGTTCAATGGAATTTAGTTTAATGTTTTTGTAAAAAATGATTGTGATTTAATAGAATAAATATATTTGGATTGGGATGGAGATATTTTTGGATGATAAAATATGTGTGGATGTTTTTTCTATTTTTCAGTTCAATGAATTCAATATATTACCTTGAAATAAGAGGCTAATACTCTTTGCATAGTGTAAGAGAAATATGTTTTTTCTACTAAGGATGTTAAAAAAATTATATAGTCAATGAAATGTTATGTGTATTAATTTGATGTGTTTAATGTTCCGATTGTAATTTTTATGATGAAAAATGATCTATAAATTTGATGATGAACCAGATACATTACCCAGGAATGAAAAATATTGAAATACTATAACATTTAATAAATGAAATTATTTTGTAATGAATTATCAAGATAGTGGTTATTATTACACACAAAAAAATCATTAATATGTGACAAATCATTTTCTAGTGGCGTGACCCACCCATGTTGGTGTTCAAATCACACCTACCGTAAGACCACCTCAAAACTCTTGGGTTGTCAACAAGAATCTAAAGTATAAATAACTTCGGGAGGCCTTTTCATACACAATTGTATGAACACACACTTCCAAATCCATTTAAAAGTGTATATGGAATGGAGAAAATATGAAACACTGTAACAAATTAAACTAAAATGTATGAACCACTAGACATTAAAAAAGTACGGAAGTGTAAAAAACATGTAATGGGGAAAAAATAAACACACAATAAAAAATTTGAGCCATCCTAAAAAATAATAGAATTGAAAAAATATAAAAGGGAGGCATACTTTTGAATCCTAAGGTATTACAACCATACACAGTCCACACACCTAGTATCCCAAATATATTCTCTAGTCATGATCAATATGTCGTTCATCTATATAAGACATGATACGTGTGGGAAAACCCATGTCGGGTTGAATATATACATATAAAATAAAATACCTTAAAGATGAATGGGACCATTAAGAGAAAAGATATGAATAGAGACAAAGTAGACAAACATGGTATAATTAATGAGTATAGATCAATCATCGAAATATTGAATGTAATCTCATCTAAGTAGAAGGGGCTAAACTGGGTGAGTAGATGAAATACTTATTGAGTTTTTTCCACCTATAAAAGGAGAGTGCATTCCTCTAACGATAGGAATATAGACAGAAAACCCCTATGTATACCATATGAGTCTTCATTTCTCTTATAAGGTGAGTAACCAAACCCCTGGGGTTCATAAAAAATAAGTATATATATATATGATCAGTAAATGAATCCCAATAAAAAGTGTAAGGGGATCCTTATCTCATATATCATCCCAAGACAGTGAGTACCCCAAGATGCAAAAAACCATCAATGATGCCCAATATCACTTGTTTCTTCCCTAAACACAGAAGTCTATCGATTTTGTTCAAAAAAAAATGTTATTCGCTTTTAGTAGCACTAAATCACTCGAATATATTGGCTCATGTCACACAAACATGTTTCGTTGGTTAAAATGCCCATCTTCCTTGTGTGTCCACATCTATATCAATCCACTATTCAGTCCAATTCAATATAGTCTAGTGGACATAAATTATTGTTAGAAGACCCATTCCCTACTACGACAAGAGTGTTCCACATTGATATTCAATGAAGAAACCATGCCTTACCCAGTAGAAGGGTAAAAATTCAATGGTAGAGGACACATTCTCAGCCCGGTTAGAGGATTCCAATCTGTAGTTAGAGGGAGCATTCCCATCCTAGCTGGAGGGTTCAAATATATACATATATTGTGGACCCTTGACCTATTCCAACATTAGGGTTCCACTATAGGTGGTCAAGGACCCATAAACATCCCAGTTGGAGGGTTCAAATATGAACGTCGTCAAGTACCGCTGCCCATCCCAGTGGGAAGGATCTACTTGGGAGCAAGTATATGACCCATTAAATGTCTGGCTAGAGGGTTCCACTATAGAATCCATCAAATACACATTCACAACCCAACAAGAGTGTTCCACTCAGGAATCTACTTTTTGGGACTCTTCCTTACCACTATTATCATCGAGATCTCTTAAGAAGGTGTTGAGCTTGGAACATTCCAAATCATATCTCTAAAGCTGTAAAGGGTGTAACCATCACATTATATGTGAGTAAACACTCATAATATGCTCTTTTTAGGGAAAATTTAGAGTTAAAATGAAGGATATATAGAGGTTTTTTATTTCAATACATGTTTTCAAGGATAAAATAGCATGTGAAGGGACCCACATGGTGTGTGGACCGACTTCACATCATGTCCTTGCCTCTGGTTAATAAAAATTCTCCTATCTATGTATTAGTATATGATTTCATGTATGCTACAAGGTGTTACTTTTCTTATCTAGAAAACGGTCATGTGATGCTCACATTATTAGTTTAATATACACTATGATTGTGTTCATTAGTACATTAAATTCACTAGGTCAAGTACCTCAACATGGATTCCGTTATGTGTGTCCCATCACATGGGTTTTATGACTTGGGAAATTTATACGTTGTGTGAGGGTGGGTTACACTCTATTCCCCCTTAAATTTCTCCAAACCATTATGTCATCACTAAAGGAAATGAACACCATGTCTTCTTCGTACTACATAGATTTTAGTTATGATTTTTAATGAATAATATGACTTGAACCTCACATAAGAATATGCTCAAACCATCATAGATATATCCTAAAAATGTAGTATAATCTTCAGTTCTAATAAGATGTCATGCTTGTGAGTCATTGTTCACAGAATTTAGGCTCTTGTAATGATTCGGTGAACCATTATTTTTTTCATATTCCACCATGCCTTCAATATGTGATTCATTAATATAATATAAGAAACTCTTTCAACCTCACCTCAAAACGCACTAAGATATGTTCTCAGTTAATGAAATTATTGTTGTTTCATTGATTAGTCGTGAATCCTTGGGTATGATAAAGATCGATAGATCCTGAAAAAGTCAATTTGGGACCATAATAGTCCAGTAGGGGAATATTGCATAAAATGTAGGCTTAAAATCACCATAAACCAATGTTTAAACATAATTGGGAGTGAATTCTGCTCCAGAAACCAAGAATATGGATTTTAGATTATAAAATAACAGAACAAATTGAGATTTCAGTAAGTAGGAGCATGAATAGTTAGGGAAAAAGGCAAAAATAAAATAACAACAAACATTATATTCAATAATTTAATTAATTTAATAATTTCACCCATTGACTAATATACCTCAGTTTTGGATTGAATATTGGTATATAACACCTCTACCAACAATTTTAGTGGAACTTATCCATTCGTTACATCCTGGTTTTCATTATCCTGGGGTTTCATCATAGTTAGTGATGATCCACGAGTGTAAGGATAAATGATCTCTCTCTGGTGAGTCAAGAAATTATGAGCTATCCAAGAAAATATTTTCCATGGATATAATTTTATAATGAATCATTTTATGTTTAAATGAATTAATTAATCAATTAATTGATCCACTTAAACATAATTCTAATGGGTGTGGCGTCCTAAAGTTCCACTCAATGTCATTTTATGTTTCTCCTAGTGTAAACAGAGCATTTATGTCCCATCCTTGGTCATAAATTTCTGATTAGATAAACCATTTAAGAGTCATATTGTTTTCTTTGAGGTGTCTAGAACATTAAAAACAAAATATATTTAATAATTTTTTAAAAAATATTTCAAGGATAACCAGAAATTGGAATTGTATGTGTTCTCAGTTCCAGTCTTTGGACATATATATATATATAGTTCAATATCCTAAAATGGAATAATAGAATCTCTACACCATTCCCTCCATCATGGTTTTCATCCTGAAATAAAAACTAGGAAAATAAATTGGAATAATGAGCCTAGACATGGCTCTCCTACTCCCATGAACAGTCATGAATGTTTTTGTGCTTCTATAGTACACGAACAAAATGGTTCATCCATCCACATAGGGAATTATCATGGCGATCCTTGATCACCCACAGGTGTTCCACAAAATTGAATCAATATTTTATGTACATCTTTCCTTAGTCATTGACTTGCATGTAATCAGGCACATATCTCATTAGTTGTGACTCATGGAAGACTTTGGGCACCTAATCCGTCTTTTGGGTTAAGGAGAGGTCGTAAGAAACCTCTCTAAACCTCTACAGAATATTAAATAGCCCAATAAACCACAAGGATAACATGTCTCCCATCCCAATTCAGTGCAATCCATTTCCTAGGGAAACACTCAATAAAATGTGGTCTCCTTACTCAAACACCAAGGGGCTACGATGGTAGTATACATAATATTTTTGTCAGCTATTGGCCATCCTCATTCACTCTCATATGACCTAGAATTTATCCATTGTCACTTTCACTATATCCGATCTCAAAAAATATGTGAAATGTCTCATATTTTGTTTGAATTATTTTAAATATTATATGGAATTATTTATAGACCAAGAATTTTGACGACATGCAATTATGAGGCTAAGAGTGCCTAGAATAAATGTCTGAATTAAATTTATATATTAAATATCATATATTGGTAGTTTTCCTGAATAAGTAGAAAAACAATTAAATTAGTGTCCAGATATGAAATCTGAGGGCACTATTGCATTCATAACAGCAAATTTAATATAGGTGGGTCATAACATCGATTGACGTGGGTCAGCTGAAAAAGATATTTTTTTATCATTTTAAAGGAAACCAAATAAATTAAAATTATATTTTGTTTTAACATTTCTATGATGTACTGATGCATTTTTGGTTTAAAATAACCAAGAGCCTAGTTTTAGGCACATAACCCTAGAAACATTTATTTGATGCTCTGGATCTTTGGATAGGATCCATCCTTGGAGGAACCCTGACGAGCTACAACGGGTGACAACACATAGATCGTTGCATGAAAATATTGATTATCGAATGATTAAATCTATCCCTCTTTGTCTAAGATCAAGTTATTAGTTGTTATTTTAATTATTTTCCCCATTCGTGGATTCAAACTATGAATGCAGATCAACCCACGAATAAGATAACCCACAGATCATTCGTTCTTGCAATAGGGTCCTTTAAAAGATTTATTTTGGGGAACTAATTTTTGTTTGGTTTAATTTAATTTAATTTTATCTATTAGATCCGTCTAACTATAGTGGATCAATTTCGTGAAGAATTATGGTGGCAGTTCATTCTTCACTTCATTATTTGGATTTATTCCCCCTTTTGACCCTATATTCTTTAAGTTCATCATAGGGTTAGGATTGACTGATCATTGCATGTCCATTTTGCAACATAATCATCCCAAATTGGGGATCCAATATCATAAAACCCCTTTATAGGTGTGATGATGATGGAATAAAATGAAACGATAAAGATCTGAAGAAATAATTATTTGATTGTTCTTCACACTAATGATCGAAACATGTTTTTGGAGCCGATTGGATGCCTAAAACTTACCAAATCAGTATTTCCAAAGTGGGGTGACCTAGAATATTTAGTTTAATGGTGATAAAATGGCTGGATCGATGGATCAATGATCGCCGAAGGTGCACAGTTGAAGAACTGTGATTCTTGATAATCATGACGAACACACCGTGCATCCCAATGAAAATGTCGTGTGGGACTATTTCAGCACTACGTAGGGTTCTGTGTGGTAGTAAGTGATGAAACGATGAGTGAAAACATTAAAAGTGTGAGTAATTACCTATTCGATGGTCTTTGTTTATCTCAGACGATACAAGAACACACGGTGGAGTACATGGCATGTACTCCACCACACTGCTAGACAAATCTGGTTACGTGGGATACCCCATGTACCGGTAAACATATTGGTAGAGATAGGTTGAATCAATGTACTGGAAGACTTCAAGCATACATTTATTGTCCCTCGAATTGTATTCCGTGGAATTTAGTTCTCTTACACCAAATGTATATCTCTTTCCACATGAAATTATCTTCGACACATGCCGTTGTACACCTAAAGTACCCGTGGTCATAGGACTTGGCGTGTGACCTTTCTACACACTGTGTACAGTTCTATACATATATTTATCTTCTTATTCACATTTCCTTATACAAGTTTCATTTGGGTTAGTTACCTTATGCTCATTCCTCTAATGATTAGGTAATGTTTCCATCCATATGAGTAAGATCCCTTCAATAGGACTTTCTGTATAGAGTCCAAATCCCTTCGAGAGGCCCATAAAGAGATTCTCTACCCATTCATGTCCCTATGTAGAGTCTGGTATTGATTTCACAAATCCCATAAGATGTCAATACTTTTCTCAGTATGTGAATCTATATGAGTCGTGGTATACGCCCAATCCCTAGAAGTGAAAATCATTCGTGAATCGTGATATTTCCTCATTCAGAAGTTAGTTATCCTAGAATGAGTGTATATATTCACTCTTCAAACGTATAATTATGTCTATATCTCTTGTGAAATTTCTGGAGGAATGTAATTCCTAGACAAACATCATGAGAGCTATCAGATTTGTGAATTGACTTCTGTTGGGAGAGATCATTGTGGAATCTTCTATTTGAATCATTAGTGTGGGAATGCAGTCATTATGACTTACATCTATTATATGGGTATGAGATTCGAGTATATATAGATATGTTCCTCTAATTATATGTTTTGTATACATATACTATATATAGTTGATGATTCCATTAATTTGTGTATTTTCATTGTGGTTTTTAAGTTCCTCTATTGAGTACTGTTATACTCACCCCTATACGAGCTTTTCCTGCATATGTCTTGGCTTGGGTAGACAAGTAGCCTTTTAACAGAGTCTATGAAGGATTAGTACGTGACCGAGATTTTTGGGATTCCCTATAGGCCAAGAAGGTTCAATGGCTATGAGGAGTATACTCAACAACTAATTCTCTCTAACACGTTGAACTTTTTAATTTGCAGACGCTTTCTTTTGGTTGAATTGTATCCTGGTCAAGTTTACTTTTGGAACATTAATTTTCATTATACTCTATTAGTTGGGTTTAGTTGTATTCATTCATTTTCTTCCTTAGAGTTTTTTTTAAATTATAGAATTTGTGTGTTTGGATATTGATGTGTGTGTACAGGTACATAAAAAATTCATCCCATATTAGTGATATGCGTACTCGGTGCTAGTATCATGTCCCTATTCTATTGGGGATGGGGATTTGGGTGTCACAAAATAGGACCCACTAGGATGTTCTTATTAGATAGGTATTAGAGGTTTTCGGTACTATAATAGGACCAAGAGTATATGATATTGGTTTGGGGAAATAATGTTAAGTATTTGGAGCTCATCTTTCAAGTCAGGGACTCCATTGTTGTGCGGGCATCCGACATATACATACACCAGGACTCTAATAACCATATTTTTTACCCAGTAAATGAGAACACTAGTTCTAGGGAAAAAAATATTGTTAAATGAATTGTATAAAAATGGTTTATGTTTTCGATTTCCTTTTGTATTTTCTATGCAGATATACTCTTTGACCATGGTACATCTTATTTCCTTATAGGATGCCTCTGTGATGCATAACCGCTAGGATTATGCAGCTCGATCATGAGTATGACCGCCTCAACGATGAGGATTAGATACAGTGACCAGTTCCCAGGCGTTAACTCCACGCGGTGTACCTTCTCTACAACCACTAGTAGAGAATAATGGGGTACATGTAGTACCGACATATGAGAAGGATTGGTTGAGCATGCTCCATGAATTTCATAGAAAGAGGCCCCATATTTTCTAAGGTGATCCCGACCCTTAGTCTACTGAGGAAAGGCATGAGGTATTGACCATAGTTTTATATCTTGTGAGAACACAAGCAGATCAGATGGTGATCCTAAGATTGAGCCTTTTGATGGTTCGGCAAAATGATGGTGGGGTTTGGCCATGAAAACATAGAATGTGGAGAATATTTCATGGACGGAGTTCGATCAAAGAATTAGGGAGTTCTCTCTGGTTACGATTATAAAAATGCATATCTATGAGATCTTTTAGCTCCAATAGGGATGTTTAACAGTGGTTGACTATTCATTGAGGTTTACCAACCTTGCTAAGTACTCGATGGATATGGCTAGAGATCAGTACTTCGAGTCTCAAGCCTTTCAGTGAGGTCCAATATAAAACATCCAATCTATTTTCATGACTCTATGATTTTCAACATATATAAGAGTGCTCATGTGGTCTTTGGTGACTTGGAGATTCTTCGCTGAGTAGAGAAATCCAATGGTATTCAGCTGTATGTAGACACGTGTAGATACCTCGGAAGTAAGGAGCTAATGTCAGGAACATGGATCAGATTGTGGTAGACATCATTCGAGGATCTCTGATAGGGAATTTGTGGTCCGATTCTCTCATGATAGATCTAGTCAGCCTAGGAAGATGCGATGTTACTCGCATTATGATAGGGTATATCTCTCTAGAAATTTCCCTACCTTCTAAGCTGATGATAGGGATGTGATGGACGGTCCACTAATACATAGGTAGAATGTGGAGAAGGCAGACCTCCAAAGTGGTGGACCTGGTAGATGTGTAGGGATAGCTACAGAAGTTGGAAGATGCTTTGACATACTTCCCCTACCACCCCCAGGAGGTCTGCACAAGGATTTGGGATTTGGGGGATAGGGGCAGGGCCTAATCCATGCAATCAATAAGTATGCCCCATAGACTCTAGGGATTATTTTAGGTACTATCAATTTAATTTTGAACAAATATTCCAAACATTTAGACATACGTTCCAGTCATTATTTCCTCACAAAATGTCTTCTGCAGAACCATATAATTCTCGTAGAGACATTGACTCAAACCATATGCTTACAGACACCTACAGGTGGAGAATCTGTAATAACACTTTTTTCGGACAGTATGATATTTCCATTGGAAGTGTAGGTTTTGGTTTCAAACTCATGGTGGAAGCATCAAGGCCTTACAATGTCATTCTTGTTATGGATTGGTTTCCTTCGATCCATTCCAAGATTTACTGATTTAGGTGAATATTTCGGTTAGTCTGCAGTGAGGGAATGAGGTTTTCCTCTATTTGTGGAATGGAAAACTAGGAAGAAGAAATATGGCTCATTCTTAATAGGGTGTAGTCGATCACTTATCAGTTGGCTAGCCTTACCCTTGGAGTAGCTGATGCAGTGAGATTTCAGTTCCAAACAGTAGTGGAAGAGTATGAGGGAATCATTCTAGAATATGTTCTTGGGTTACCTCCATTTTTTGAGATCAAATTTTTTATCGAATTACACCCTAGGATGAAACTTATATCCATGTCGGTGTATCATATAGCTCCTATATTTTTGGGAGTTGATGATATAGTTAGAGGATTTTCAAAGGAAAGGATTTGAATAACCTTTTTTTTCACAATGGGCAGACCTAGTTCTATTTTCCAAAGATGAAAATGGGAGTTTGAGATTGAACATGGAGTACTAGAGCGTGAATTAGGTAACAGTGAATTACAATTATCCACTCTTGAGGATTAATGACCTATTTGATTAGCTAAGAGGGGAGATGTGGTTCTCGAAGGCTTAACTTCGATTGATTTACAACTTGATACAAGTAAAAGAAGAGGATATATCGAAGAATGATTTCAGAGGATGATACGGTCACTATGAGTACATGGTTTCTTATTTTGGCTTGTAGATACCCCCATAGTCTTCATGGTATCAGATCTTCTAGCCATTCATAGACTTGTTCATAGTGGGTTTCATCAATGAAATCCTTATGTACTCAGTGATAGATGAATAGCACGTGAGACACCTGTATATGGTTCTATACAAACTTCAAGTGTACTATCATTATGGGAAGGTCTCTAAGTTATAGTTCTAAATTCAAGATATACACTTTTGGGGACATGTAATCTCAGTATACGGAGTAGTTTTGGAACAAGAGAAGGTCGATAGAGTGATTGCATGGGAGCTACGCCGAAGTGCGATAGAGGTATGAAGCATTCTTGTGTTGGCAGGATACTACCAAATATTTATGCCTGATTTTTTTCAGATATCATCACTGATGATAGCCTTGACCTAGACATGGTAGAATTTTGTATGGATGGAAACATTCCAGAAGGATTTTCTGTAGTTGATGAAGTGTTTGATGAATTCACCAATGTTGATATTTCCAGAGGAGGGTGTCGAGTACATAGTATTCTACGATGCATCAGGGACTGTGCTTGGTTGTGTCCTCATGTTGAGATGTTATGTGATTGAAAATGGTTCATGCCAGCTAAGGACATATGTTCAATACTACGTTACCTGCCATCTTGAGATGGCAGCACTAGTATTCGCGTTGAAGATGTGGTGTCATTTCCAAATGGGTGAACAGTTTATCATATACTCTATCCACAAGATCTTAATGTAAATCTTGTTATAGATGGATCTGAATCTAAGGAAGAGGTGATATCTATATTTCATCTTTGATTATGAATTCTATATCATCTATACACCTATGAAGGGGAAAATATATTAAGATGATCTCACTAAGAGATCAAGTTTGCAGCTGCTACACAAGGAGCCAAATATGATTCCCTCACAATAGGTATCCTTCATGAATGGAGATGATGCATATTATCTTTAGTTGATGGTTTCCACCCCCCACAATTACATAGATTCAGGGAGGCACATCTAAGGGATGTCTACTATGTGATTTTACATGGTTAGTTAGCCATAGAGCACTATTCTGATGGACATTCGAATGGTGGGGAGAACAATTTCTTTTTTAGAGGATGGACATTTTTTACAGTGGACCTATATAAGGAGGTTCTTGAAGGATATTCAAACATCCCCATTAGAGGTACATCCTCGAGTGGAGAAAATTTATGAAGACAATCGATGTTAGTTCTGGTGGAAAAGGATGAAGAATTTTGTATCATATTTTGTTTCTCGATGCCTTACGTGCTAGAAGGAGAAGGTTGGGCACCATGTTTTAGTAGGGTTATCTCACCCCAGGGATCTTCTAGAGTTAACGTGGGATGGAATATCGATAGAATTTTTGATGGGATTAACATAAATTTTTAGGGGACACAATTCTATATGGGTGATCATTGACTGACTTACCATGTAAGACCACTTCTTAGCTATTAGGTAGCAGAGTTTTGTAGAGAGCTTGAGACACCTCTAAATGCAATAGATAGTTCGGCTTCATGGATTCCCTTCGATGATAGTCTCAGATTGCAATGTTTGCTTCACATACTGGTTGGGGAAGGGATTCCAGAAGGAATTTTAGACTCAGCTATGCCTGAGCACCGCATTCCATCCCCATACAGATCATCAGATAGATAGAATCATTTAGTTTTTGTAGGATAAGTTTTGGTCTTGTATCTTGGAATTTAGTCATAGATTGGAGGAACACCTACCACTTGTGGATTTAGCGTACAACAACAGCTACAACTCCACCATAGGTATGTATCTATTTGAGGCTTTATATGGGTGACCCTTCTGATCACCACTTTTATTGATCGTCAACAAGGAGTCAACATTCATGGTTCTAGAGTTGGTGAGTGTTACTATCAAGAACATACGGATAATCCTGGAGAGGATGAAGAATTCACATAGTAGGAAGAAGACTTATAATGATAGACGATGAAGATATTTTGGAGTATGAAGATGCAGACAATGTCTTCTTTCAGGTCTCACTTTGATGAGGGTGGCATAGATTTGGTCAGGGCGAAATGTTGGATGTGTGGCTCATCAACCATTTTGATATACTATGTAGATTTGGTGAGGTGGATTACTCTCTATCTCTACTGTCACACATGAACCTGGTACAATATTTCATCCATGTGTCCAACCTGAGGTGGTACATGCATGACCCATCTGACGTCATTGACTGGGGAGAGTTAGAAATTGAGGATGGAGTGACCTTTGCGGAGTAACTAGTAGATATTTAGGATCAACAAGACAAGATCCATCATGTACAAGAGATTCCCATGGTTCTTCTCTGGTGACAATATGGGAAAATTTAAAAGAGAAAATGGAAATGGGAGGCTCATATTCATAAGCAGTACCAACATATGTTTGAGTATCCTTTTTTCGGATTTTAATGGAGGTAGATCCCTAAGGTGGGGATAATGTAATGTCTCATATTTTTATTTTATTATTTTAAATATTATATTGAATTATTTTGACACTAGGATTTGTGAAGACGTTCGATTCTAAGGCCCGGAGTACTCGGAATAATTTTTTGAAATAAATTATACATTTTAATATAATTCATGAGTGGTTTTCCTGAAAATGTGGAATATATTTTAATTGAGTTCCTCGGTTAGAAATATGATGGCTCTATTTCATTAAGTGTAACGACTTTATCATAGGAGATTCCCAACATCAGCCAGTGTGAGTGAGATGAAAATGTTAATTTTTGGACATTTTAGAGGAAATAAATTATTTTATTTTAACATTTCTATGAGCCATTTATGCATTTTGATGTTTTAAATAACTAAGGTCCCAGGTCTTGTCTCATTACTGTAGAATATTTCCTTGGATTAACTGGAGACTTGGAGAAGATCCATCCTTTGAGAAACCTCAATGAATGACAATGAGTGATTACACATGTATTGTTACATGATAAGATTGAATCATGACCTAAGATATCTCTCCCTATTTATCAATGATTATAGTATGGGTTTTTATTTCAATTATTTTATCAATTTTTGGATTCCATCAAATATGTGGATCATGCCACAAACATGTTGACTCTCATATCGTTTGTTCTTATCAGAGGGTCATTTATTGGGTTTATTTCGGGGACTTAATCTGTGTTTGGTTTGATTTAATTTTATTTCATCCATTTGATCTGCATGATGGGATTATATTAGCACTGTGACGAAAGAAGGTGGACACTCATTTCTCGATTCATTAATTGGATTTCTTCCCCCTTTTACCCCGTCTTCATCGTGTTCTTCGTGGGGTTTTGAGCGATGGATCATTTCATGTTTCCTTCACAATATAACTATCCCCAAATAAAGATATCACATTACGACCCCCAAGTGGGGGTGCAATGATGATGGAAGATGATAAATTGACATGAATCAGATGAAATCGTGATTTGGCCGTTCTTCACATGGTTGATCAAAACTCATTTTTGGAGCCTATGGGATGCCCAAAACATACAAAATCGACATTTCCATGGTAGGGGACATCAAATATTTAGTTTCCTGGAAGTCGGATAGCTGAATAAATGGTTGTAGGATTAATAGAGGCGCATGAAGGAAGAAACATGATTATAGAAATTAATTATGAACACCACGTGTATCCCACGAATATGGTGAGTGGGACCAATTCAGTGGAGGCTAGGGTTCCATGATATAAGAAGCAAGGAAACAATGTGTGACCACTGTCACCGGGCGTGTGGGTCCCTCGATGTGACTCAGTGAGTATCTTAAATGATACATGGACACAGGGTGGAGTAAACAACATGTACTCCGCCATGGAAACATATCAAGCTAGTTACGTGGGTTACCCTATGTACCGATACACTGGTTGAAAAAATGGTTTGAAGTCGTGTACCGTCACACAACCTGTGTACATGGAGGCCTCCCCAGCTTGTATGAAATGAGGTGTCACGCTCATACACACCATTTATGTCTCCTTCTGCATGAAATTCTCTTCAACACAAGTGGTAATACATGGGCAGTACCTAGGGTCATAGGACACCACATGTAACATTTCTATACACCATTTAATTTTTTGTGCACAGATTGATCTTCTTATCCGCTGTTACTTAGACATGTTTCATTTGGGATAGTTCCCCATTTCTTATTCCCATGATGTTCATGTATCATTTCCATCCACAGGAGTATAATCCCTTCATCATGACATCATTGATAGAGTCAGAATCCTTCCATGTGGCCAGGACAGATATCCTCTTCCCATCATTATCCCTATACAGAGTAGTTATCAACCTGATCAATCCTACAGGGAAGATGTATTCTTTGAATCATAAAGCACTAAAATATCCTAGTACATCTTACTAAGGGAATATTATACGACATTTCCCTTTCCTAGAGTATAGAATATCTTTATTTCATTCACCTACAGGTACTCCGACAAGCATCAATGCCTCATGTTCAGGTCTCGTTAAGTGAAGATGTAACTTATAATTTGTTGGTTTGAGTAAAACCCAAAGAACTCTCCCAAATGATTCTGCCTAAAAATCATCAGGGAAATGACTACCAGTTTTAGCTATAGATCATGGTTTTTATAGTTCATCTCATGGGATTTCAACTTCCTTGACTTGTATGTGATAACAACATTCTACTGTGTCAGCACACAATTGAGCCCACCTCTTGAAGGATTGAAATAAAATTTTATATCTATGAATTCCTCTAGTAGTATCAACATTTGATCACCCTTCTTCCTCTGCAGAAACTCATCAGTGACCCTATATCAATGCTCAGACTATATAAATGGATTCTCATTCGGCAATAGGGTGATCAATGGGGTTGTGATCATGTAGAGTTCTTCAAAAATCTATTGTACTACCACGCCATGCCAAGGAATCACCAAACCTATAAAACATTCATGTGTGATTCCCCAAATAGATAACCATTTAAATTTTCATGATCCAGGGATAAAACATGATCAGAAATGAAATCCATAAGAAAGTTAACGTCATGAATCTAGAAATGGAACTTTTGACGATTATCTTTAAGATGGTTCTCTCAATGAACATCAAGGACCATCCTCAAGAGCTCTGAATGTTATTACTATTTTGTGGTATAAATGTTTATTTAATAGATGAGTAAAATAACAATATATTCAAAATAAGGTTAGAAAATAGGTTTATGAAGTCCATAAACATGGTGGGTGCATTCATCACCTCAAAGATAATCACTAAGAAATCATTTTGTCTATAGCGATGTCAAAAAACAATCTGTGGAATATTATCCTCACAAACTGGTAACTAATTTTATTCGGACATAATATTGACCTTATAGAACCACCTCACACCACACAATTGGTCAAATGGGTCATAAATACATAAAATGGGGTAGTTTTTATTTTTTAGGTCTTCATTTATATGATGATATTCCATGAAATGTTGTAAAAACATATCCTCCCTTTTCACAAAACAAAAACTAGAACTACACAGGAGAAAAAATGGGTATGATGAAGATTTTCTCTCAAATTTCCTTCAACAACAACCATAGATCACATAATTCATATTCTACCATTTGATATTCTATAGAAGATATCAGAGCTGTCCATGAATTCAATTCAATAAAATAGTTCATCTTCCTCATCAGACGTAATCCTATGAAATCATTTGGGGAGATGTACATATAATCCTCCACAATTGAAGGAACCCAGAATTCTGCTAAACCTACTATTCTATGAGATATACATTATAACTAATGGTTGATAGGATGTAATCTACTTTTCACTAATACAACTTTCACTACAATTAGATCTCTCTCACCATAAAAGGAGAATCTCATCCCATCAGTATGTAAGCATTATACAAGTATATGGTGATAATTTATTTTGGATATGACCATAGAAATACAATACATTCCCAATATGAATTCATAGGTTTCTATCATGACAAAAATAATGTCCCATGGTAACCTCTATCTTCCAATTTATTTCTCCTACTGTTGATAGATGAAAGAAACAAAATAAGTGTTCCCTGTATAAAACATATGTTGAAGCCATTATTCTAGCATCTCAAATGTGATATCAATATCTTGAACAAGGTCTCAATAGTTAAATGAATAACTCAAACATGTGTTTACTGATATTTAAGAAACAATAGAAAACACACAGATCACACCTCGAATCATCTTGTGTGTTACGAGGTCACTATCCTTCAACATCTATAGTTGTCTGTGACCCCATCCACTAACTCCCTATGCCTAACATGGGATACGTAGTGGTGTTGGTGTAAAGGCCTCATAATGTTGTACACCACTCATATTTTCTACTCCTATGCTAGATCTACATTTCTAGGTATCACCCATTCCATTCCTTGGAGACCCCTGATCATAGAGCTGCCTTTGCGATGACAGTTCATCATATATCTTCATGTGATCCAATGCATGACTAGGGAGGTATACATGTTCCATGTGACCCCTATAATCATAATTAAATCACCATTCTCTAAGATAATACATGGTTCTAAAAAATACCTTTGGCTTCATGCTTTAGTCTAATTTTGGAATGATATAATACCCCAAAAACCTGGAGCCTGGTGCTGGCTATCTCTTATAGATTTTTCATCTATCTGATTCTCATTACCTTCTCCAGCTATCTAGATCCCTCTAACAAAATTATCTATATCATATTCCCCACTCCAGAACCCTAATGTAGGTGGGGATGCACAAGGGAACTACACTGTATTCTATCTCTGTTCAGAGTCCCTTCTCAGAATTATGTTTTCTAATGTACCCTCCCCAATTCATTTATAGGGAGTAATGTGTATGGTTGGCCAAACTTTCTAAAATCATAGACTCTATAATACATCTCTACTTCAGGTTTAGAAGGTCTATAATCTACACAGAGAGTATGCATGGGGGGTAGTACTCCTCATGAAATAGCAGCTCGAACACGTTCCATAAGAGTTTTGACTCATCAAGAATCTACGTAACAAAGTCCCACCAATGCTTAGATACTCCATAGAAAGGATGGTTGTAAGTCCCCCACATGATCCATAGGGGTCAATGTGAGCCAAATGATATAGATTATCTACTCCATCCACTACTCTACTGCATATGGATCTAGCTCACCACAGAACTTCAGTGGTCATTGATATTGGAACTCGTTGAGTGTGCTAAGCTAGTGCAAGTCCAAATATTTCTCTACTGGTGTGATATTGTACACAATTGGTGCAGGTGATGCTACCTTACCACATGATGGAAGGGGATCCCATGATGGACTCTAAACTAAGGACTATTCACTAATTAGATCATCATCATCAACCAGATCTAGTATCCTTGATAGATGTCATCATGGAGGAATCTGTAAATTTATTAAGCAGTATTGCAGTCACTTGAGAATATATATATATATATATATATGAGGTGATCATCCAATAATTACATTCAATGAGTAAATTATATATGATTCATGTACCATTTAACACTACAAAATATTTTTTAGTATGCCGAGTCGAAAAGAAAGTAGTTAGGATCTTGGTGGGTGGATACACCGGCTGCACCCACCAACAAAGGACACTTTAGATAGAGAGATACAGTAGATACAATTTTACACTATTGCCATAAAATAAATAAATTCCTATTATGGGGATACATCCCAAAAATGTTACAGGTTACAAAACATCTCTGATACCAATCTTTATTGACCTGACTAATGTCGGGACTCAATCTAGAACTACCCCAAACCCACATCTATAAGTCAGAGGTGGTGACATGCATTTAAGGATAAACTTACTCAGGGATACATTTTCAAAAGTACCTATATGGACACACATGAACAACTCAATGAAAAAGTGATGCAGGAATGATTAAAAGATAAAACACTACTATGACATAAAATTAACATTTATGAACCTCTTGATAGTAAAAATGTATGGTAGTATAAACTGAAAGTATAGGGAAAAATACATGATCAAATAGGATATGTCTACACTATAAGAATACTAAAATGAAATGCTAAAATATGGCCTTGCTACCAAATCCCATGCTACGACAACCTTATGCAGTCCAGGCACCCAATATCTGTATGGTCATTTGTATTCACGATCATCCTTTTCATTATCTACATAATACACAAAACATATTGAAAAATACCATGCATGGGTGAGTATATACATACCAAGTAGAACGCCATAAAATATGATGGGGTGGTAAGGGATTAGAAAAGAATTGTAAGATAGTAGATACCCAAGGTAAAATGAAAGAGTAATGCTCAACCCTATAAATAGTGAATGTATGCTCATCCAAGAACATGGTATAATCATGGTGAGCAGATGAACTACACATCGATCCCTCCCCAAAAACAGATGGAGAGTAGACTCATCCAACCACTAAAAGGCATGCACTATAATCATGTGGCATACCACATGTGCCTTCACCTCTTTTGGTAGTAGAGTTACCAAAACCATGAGTTGTCTATAGAAGAAGGATATATATATATATACATTGAAAAAGAAGGCAAACTAAAAGTTTAAGTGGATCTCTATCTCAAAAATCAACATAATAAGATGAGTATAGAGCTGTTCTAAAATTCAAAAAATTATTCCCATCATCCCATATGTATGCCCTGGACAAACAAGTATATGGAAATCATTCACTACACCTTGATATTGTCCGCATTGGTTGGTACTAACATGTCTGCATGGTTTTGATCATGTCACAAAACCTATATCAGTGGGAATTACATCCCTCTTCTTCATGATTCCATACATATGTGAGACCTCATATTTCCATTGTTCCAAATATTAGTGAGGCCACAAATTCTATGCAGTGGACCTATGAACAAGTATAATAATAGGGTTCCACTATAATAGTTGATGGAGGAACCATGCCCATCATAGCTGGAGAGTTGCACTCCGATGGTACAGAATCCATGCCCAACAAGGTTGGGGTCCCACTGTGATGGAAGAAGAACCATCACTATTGAAAATTGGGGTAGTTTTTATGGGTTATTTTCATCGGGATCCCATTGCAAATACCCATTTGAAATGGGATCCAGTCACAAATGACCGGTTGCAGAAAATGGCGTCGAGTAAAGAGTTTTTTGGGATGGTACATAGAAAAAGTAAATATGTGCAACATGATACAGAACCATCAAAAATAGATTCATTTTTGTTTATTAATACCTTATTGTGACTACCTGTCCCAATTAGTTTTTGCGATGGTTTTCATCAAAAATAGTCACAAATACTATTTGTGATGGCTCAATTGCAAAATCTTAAAATAGCAATGATAATAATAAAATATTATTAATATTAATGAAATATTAATATTAATAGTAGTAAATTAAATTAAATTACAAAATTGAAAATAATATTCATATAAAAATAAAAATAAAATAATAAAATATTGAAATTAATAAAATAAAGTTAATAATAATAAGTATATAATAAAAATAAAAATTAAGAATATAATAAAAATATTAAAAACATAATATTCAAAAAATAATAATTAATAAAATAATAAAAATAATGAAATTTTTATATAATGTAAAAAAAATAAGAAATTATATAAATATAAATATAATAATATTTGAAATAATATAAAATATTCAATATATAAATATCTAGGTTGTTAATATTAGAAACAAAATTCACAGTCAAATGTATTATAATACAAAATAAATAGATCATTGCGGGGGAGGGTCGTCTAGAGTAGATGGTGGCAGGAACTTCAACCCTAATCAATGATCCATATGTCATTTGTACTCCAACTACTCCTACTAATATTGCTGCCACCATCAAAGAATCTCCTCTTTCATATTTTTCTGCATCAATTTTTGTAGTTGTTGTCCTTGGAACTATTCATACTGTTGTTGCTGCCATTGACACATCTGATCCTACACCCTACATATAATATCATTGAACTCACTCTAATCTCATAACATATCTTGATATTGTGAAATAGATGATGATGAATCTCCACGAACTAATCTTGAGATAAATGTTGACATTTGCAATAGTTACATAATAATCCATAGGCGTTATTCAAGAGCCAATACCAAGAACCCAACAATTTTCAAAGGCATAATGGTTCACCTGCATCCATGTTGTCTCATGAAATCAATGGACACTAGTCGGAGCATTAGTCTTTACCTGACTCTCAGCCTATGTCTAAGACGTTGTGACCTTATAAGACTCCATCAATATCAATTTATAGGTAAAATATTTTAAATATTATATGTTGTTATATTTTACACTAAAATAAATAAAAATATACTGACATCAATATAATATTGACGAGGACATATAATATCTAAAATTTCCTGATTAGTAGACATCATTCTATAAATGACAAACTCTGAAATATTGGCCTTTTCAACTACCTATAGGAATATAAAATAAACAGTTTAAATTTAATTTTATATAAAATATTTAAAAAACAATAATTATCATATACTCATTATGCATACTGAATGTAAAAAACTAGATTGATGTGTCTCCTCCTATCTCTCTAGGTTTTCTCTACCTACTGATGATCTCCTCAGAAAGAAACACCCAACCAGTGTGACCATAATCCATTCCAAAACTAAGATGAAATTTAATCAGGTCGATGGATGTTAAAATAAACATCAAACTCTTTAACTCTTACTTTCTCTATTTCCCCCCTTCTCAAATTGTGTAAAAACTGACATCCACATTGGCACATAGACCCTTTACATGCCTTCTAGATAACCCCAAACATGTTCCAATAAATGGGATTCCATAATCCTTAAAAATAAAATAAAATATAATGTTATTAATTAGATTTTTTTCAAAATAAATATTATTTATTTGTGTACCAGACTATGATCAAACATTTGGTGTTGTACAGCAACTAGATTTTGATCCCATGATACCCATGATTCAAAAAATTAATTGTGTAGTATATCAATCCCCTATCCAATATCTATATGCAAAAATCTATGAAAAAAAGAATGAATAATAAAACAAATCATATATAAAAATTTATTGAAAACTAACTAAAATATACGGTTAAACATTACTCTACAAGCATTGATCAACGGAAATACATGGACATTGGTTGGGGATTAGGTCTGGAATCATAAACCATGAAATACCACACCCCCTCTATGTCCCAACAAACTACATTTATTTTGGGTGTCATATGACCCAACATCATGCTTGTCCATACGTAGCCCAGCATCATACAACAGACGATATAGATCCTCATCCATCTAAATCCTGAAATTAATGTTGTTAACAAATAATTTAAAACAACTAATATATGAAGTTATATATTTTATATGATTATAACCATAATTTAACTGTGTCAATGATCATCTTCATCCTAATAATTATATACGACGATGTCAATGTCTTCATATTCCTCCTCAGCACCATAAATATTCATACCACTTTTAGTTTCATCATCTTTTGTCATTTCAAATTCATTTGTAAGTTCATTAACATCATAATCAAATTCAATCCGTAATTGTGGGGTTCTATCATCGATATCCATGTCTATTCGTGAAAACAAAATATTTAGTGGAGTCTCTTGAAAAATTTGAAATTCCTTTTTCATTAATGGAACCACATTCACTTTGAGTAAACTGATTTTCCTGAGATTTAATTTTTATTGTTATCCACTAATCAATCAAATCTCATTAAGTGGCATAATATTTTGAATAATAAATTTTATGTTCTTAATGTGATAATCATAATGGTTCAATTACTCAAATTAGACTTTTATATGTAATATTAATGATAATATGGGTTAGGTGAACATGCAAGCCTCTCTTAGTATCCAACCATTGACAATTAAACATCATTATGTAATGTTTTCCTAGATAAAATAGTTCAATAATTTATTGTAGAATGGAATAAATGTGAACATCCATTTCTCAATGATGTGATCCTCTCAAGAAAACACCATTATTCATTATTTTTTTGATTCCCCATATCACGTGTATAAAATCCCAAACCATTCACTACAGATAACATTTTTTATGGTGGGGAAATCAACATAAAAATTATTTTTTTCAATTTTATTAGTATGTTATGATACATTAAAAAAATTTAAAAAAAATCAATATTACAGATAATATATATATTTTATATGTAAAAAGAAATTTATGATACCTTTTTTTGAAACCAATAGGAATTTTTTTCACAGATGTAATTCAAAAGTAGTTGTTGTAATTTGTGGAAGTCGTATCTTGATATGATTATCATATAACCTACAACTAAATTAATAATAATTTAATGTATCAAATATTATAGAATTATTGATAGGATCACTCACTATACAAATGGTTTCATTTCTTCACAGTTGTGTAGATCATATGTATAATATTTGTGATGTTCATCATCTGAAATCCATCATTCATTAACTTCACTAAATACATATTCATGTTGATTGAAAATTGATATTTATTTCCAATATCATCATCATAAATTACATTTATATAGTATATATGGTTTTATTTTGAGGGATATTCATGTTGAAAGTAATGAGAGTAGAAAAATGAAATTTCAACATGAAAATAATCTTCTCTAGTTGAACATTCTACCAATGATTAATTGTGTACTTTTTTCTTCAACTTCTCATTGCATCTCTCGTATGGGTACATCCACTAGAACTATACCAGACCTCCACATTTTTCATCATGTGGAATATGTATTAGAAAATGTTCCATTGAGTCAAACAAAGCCAGCAAGAAAAGTTTTTCTAGTTTAAAAAAATATTAATACAAGATCTTCTTGTAGAATTTTTAAGGCATCGTAGTCACGTTTCACCAAAGAAAAGGCTCAGAAAACAAATTTTATATGTCCATTAGCGCGTCCAATATCATTGAATTTGACATACCTCTTAATAAAATCTTAAGAATTATTTCCATTATAACATGACTATTATGACTTTTTAATCTCGTAATATGACCATTTCGGACACATCTTCACATATTGGTACCATAACCATCTGGAAGTCCCAAATCTACAATCCATTGACAAAATAATAATCTCTTCTCTTTATATATTTTGTAAGCATCTTTTTTCTTCATTAACTTCTATGATATGACATTTTCAAACTATTCATGTTATGGCCCCCTAAAAAATTGGGCCTGATCTAATCATGATTTTTCATTATCTTTGGAATTACCTATTGTATCCAAAACTATATGAAATAAATTATCAAAATAGTTCTTATCAATTTGTATAAAATCCAACATATGACGGACCAAAAAATTAGGTAAATATTACATATCCCAAAAAATGATTTGTTTTATCTAATTTTTTTCTTTCCCAAATCCATCAATTTTCTATTGGTTTATTATTGGTCCTAATGTGATAGGAGGAAATGTAGAGAAAATTGATTTTAACTCTATACTATATATCATTGTTGTAGGACTATCTCTTTAAAATGTGATTTTTTTGAATTGATATTTGTTCCTACAAAAATGATGAATAGTAGGAAGGAATCTGTGATGAAAGTTGAAAAATTGGGGTTTTCCATTAATAAATATAAACACATTGTTGTCTCTAATAAATTATGAACATGATTTTGGACCATGTGTACTCCATCAAGATAACATATCATATGCTTGGAAGCTTCTAATTTTCCCCATTAATGTATCTTTTAGCAAAAAATATGTTTCACAGCAATATCAAATATAATAACACCATTTATCCATAATGAATTTAACTCATGAATCAATGATTTCAAATAAACATGAATAATAATTTTCAAGTTTCCTATATTTAATAATGACAAAATTATATATGGTTCATTCATCAATATCCAAGGAGGTAAATTTTATTGAGTGATAAAAAATAGGTCAACATGAATACTGACTACCATACGAACCAAATGGAACGAAACCATTAGTAGAATGATGTAATCGCATATTTCAAGATTATAATGTAAATGACAGATGCACATGGTCAAAATGATTCCATAAATTACCATCTAATAGAATATTTAAGGTTTTAACTATTGGAATATTTATTTTGTTCCATGACATCAATGATGCTATGTTTTGAGATATAAATAATTATTGTAATCGTTGTGTAATTGTGAAATATCTCAATTATTTTAAATGAATCATTTTATAGTTTCCTAGTTGGGAATTTCTATAATTCAATTATTCACATGTGGTACAACTATGAAAAGAATCTTTTTCACCATAATATAACATTAAAACATTTTAACATGCTTGAATATTTTGATAACCAAGACCCATATTATGAACAATCCTTTTTCCCTTATATGAATTTGTGGGAAACACATTCCCTTTATGTAGAAGTTTTTTTACTAAATATTATATTTGATCAAAATAGCTATTTGAAATTCCATTAATTGATATAATAGCCATTAACATAATAATTGTTTCAAATTTTTATATCTTACAACCATGATATAAGGCATCCTTAGTGTAACGACCCGAAATTTTTTTAAATAAATTTTGTTTCCCAATTTTATGTGTTATTGTTATACTCAACAAAAACGTTTTATTTGATAAACATGATTATAATTAAAATGAGATCAGTGGGTTTTGACTATTATATAACCATCGGTCAATATGACCGCTGTGAACAAAATGTTTTGATATAAGTAATCTTGGTTAATTATTATAGAAAGAAGATTTGATGGCCTCACCTAGTAGTCTTGGACCGATCGAATCCCATCTAACAGAGCTTGGGAAGGAGGTAGCACCACTGGGCTTTGCTCTGGATCAAATCCAAGCCGAACTTCATCATGTGAAGCTGGAACGGAATCGCCTTCATGAGAAGTTCAAACTGATAGAAATAACTACTCGGGCAATGTTGACTGAGCCGCCCCAAGCTTCTATCACCCTAGCACACCTTACTCTTAGGTCCTATGCTGGTATTATAAGGGGTTATGTAACGAGACCGTAACTACCTTGTGTAATCCTTGTTTTAAATAAAAATTGGGATTTCTTCTTATGATGACGTTTATGAATTTTGAAATGACCGGATAAATATAGTATGCATATTTTTGATGAATTTTAGAAAAAGGATATTTTAAATATGTTTATGTAAACCCTAAATAATTAAAAATGTGTAATGATTTTCAAAAAATGGTCTTCTGCAATTATGTTCAGTACTAAATTTAGAGTCTAATAAGATCAACTTGATTTTTGATGAATAGTAAATTATGAATAGTGATTTTATGATTAGGATTAGTAATATGACCAAATGGATTAGTAATCTCACTTAAAGAAAGTTTTAAAATAATCTAGGCACCTTGATTAAGTAATGTGATTCAATAAAATAGTTAAATAACGGTTTCATTAATTATTATTCAAGTATTAGTTTTTTTGGGTGAATAGTGTTTTTTAATTAAAAATTTAATTAATAATAATTAGAAAATTATTTTTATAAAAATGACTTTATTTTTGAACTCAGAGCATCGATATTATGTTATGGTAATTTTTGGGGATTTTTCTGAAAAAAATGAATTTTCGATGAATAGTGTATTTATTTAAAAATAAAATTTAAAAATATTTAGAAAATTATTATTATAAAATGGAGATCATTTTTGAAATCATAGCATTGATATTTGGTTAAGGTGAAATTTTGGGATTATTCTGAGAAAGTTGAATTTTCGGTGAATAGTGAAAATATAGTTTTTAAGTTACGGGTGTTTAATGACATCATTAAATGATGTAATAAGTATATATTCAATATGTTCGAATTATGAATAGTAAGATAAGGTGTGAGGTGTACCAAGTGGCCAATACCATGGGCAAATACCATGGGCAAGCCCATGGTTTTGCCAAAACCACTAGTGAGGTGTCCCTTGGCCATTAATGCTTTGTCCCCTCACTTTCCCTATAAATACCCACCCTTTCCTCCTTTAGTTTTCACTCCCAACTCTCCCCCAACGATGTTCTGGTCTTCTTACCTTCCAAGGAGTCCTCCCAAGGTGCCCCCAAGCCCTCAAGATCCCAACCTTTGAGGTTTAAGAGTTACATTTTAAGGTAAGGGATCCGACCTCTCTCTTTCTTTTCAAGTAATCTCTTTTATGTCATTTCTTTTATACTCCATGTTCTTATGTTGGAGGATGTTCTTTTATATTCATCCTACTGCCTATTTCATGTTCATATGATGAGAGACCCCCCTTGCTCTCATCAATTCGTTTTAAGAATGTTTAAGTGGCGCCGTTAGGCTGCCGAATTTTTAAGGGATTCTTTCACCTTCCTCGTTTTCAAGTTCTATTTTCATTCAAGTCTTTCATGTTCCTTTTTATTATGTTGGGGTATGATCTCTAAATTATCATACTGATATTTTATGATCATATGATGAGAGACCCCATTTGATCGCTTCAATTCAGTATTTTGAAGTTTTAAGTGGCGCCGTTAGGCTGCCGAATTTTTAAGTGGTTCTTCTCCCTTCTCGTTTTGAAGTTCTACTTTCATGTCAATTATTTCAAGTGTCTTTTTGTTATATTGGGGTATGATCTCTATATATATCATACTGGACTCTTATTTTCATATGATGAGAGACCCCATTTGATCGCTTCAATTCAGTATTTTGAAGTTTTAAGTGGCGCCGTTAGGCTGCCGAATTTTTAAGTGGTTCTTCTCCCTTCTCGTTTTGATGTTCTACTTTCATGTCAATTATTTCAGGTTCCTTTTTGTTATATTGGGGTATGATCTCTATATATATCATACTGGACTCTTATGTTCATATTATGAGAGACCCCATTTGATCGCTTCAATTCAGTATTCTGAAGTTTTAAGTGGCGCCGTTAGGCTGCCGAAATTTTAAGTGGTTCTTCACCATTCTTGTTTTGAAGTTCTACTTTCATGTCAATTCTTTCAAGTTCATTTCTATTATGTTTGGGTATGATCTCTATATATATCATACTGTACTCTTATGTTCATATGATGAGACACCCTATTTGACCTTGTCAATTCAATTTTGTTGAAGTTTAAGTGACGCCGTTAGGCTGCCGAATTCTCACAAGAGAAATCTTTTTTTCTTCCTTTCATGTTCTTCATTTCATATGGTATTTTTTCAAATTTCATTACCATATTCTTAAATCTCTTATATGTTTTTCCCTCTACTGTTTGATGGGTCATTTATGAATGTTTTACCCATGTCCCCTCTCTTTCAATGTTTTCTAAAACCTTGTATCATAGCCGTTATGCTGCAGAATTTTCGTCTCAAAATGCCTCTCTCTCTTTTCTAAAAATTATTTTATGTTATAAAGTGAATACTCAAAGCTCTTATTTCTACAGGTGTATTCACATATATATCAAAATGTTCTATTTTAAATTCTGGGAATTACATACATGAAACCCTATTTCCCTTTCCGTGGGTTTAAAGTGACGTAAAGATCATGTCTTTAAAGCAGTTTTTAAAACGTTATGATTATGAAATGAAACCCATTTATTTTATGCTATATGGGTTATTTATGAAATGTTTGATGATGATATATGTGGCTCACATTATAATAAAGGCAAATTTAAGGGTGCGCCCTGATAGCGCTCCAATGCATTGGGTAATGATGTAACCACTAGAGATTACAATTTTCATGATACCTTGGTGAATAACCTTGGTAATTTTCAAATGACACCTTGGGGATGGACCTTGGTGATATGTTCATGATTGTATATGTTAAATGATGTAGCCACATATTCAAGTTATGAAAATGTTATTTTTATTATGAAATGCCTCATGATTTCTTTCTCATGCCTTAAAGTTCTTTTCATGTCCTTATTGAAGTATCTCAAGTTCACATGTAAAATGTGCATCTTGTTTCCCTTACTGGGCCTTTTGCCCACCCTTTCTTTTGATGTATGTACCCAGGTTATGAGATGCAGAAATGAACCTAGGATGAACATAAGGAGAAGCCTTTCAAGTGTTTAAGGAGAATGTTTTTTTTTTGTTTCATGTTTTAAGTTCCTGGTTTCCAAGACACTAAACCTTAAAGATCCTTGGTTTTGTAAAATGTAATGAATGTTTATGTGATAAAAAGGCGGGATTCTATAGTTGGTATCAAAGGATGGTTTAGTTATTTGTGGAAATTAGGATATGAAAACTCTAGGATGAACCCTATAGAAAAGTTTAATATAGGAAATCTTCCTGGTATTTTGGTGAGTATTGAGTAAGGGGTTGCCAAGCAAATACATCCCTGTCTGGATACGAGCAGGTAGAGGTGGCTCTGGCACAGATGTACATAGGGGTAAAACCCGAAAACACCGCTTTGAGCTAGACTCGAACGGGAACTGGGACACGACAACGGGCCTTGCTGCACTCTTGGTTACGACACTCCCGGGGGATATGCTTTGGTAAATTCATAAGCTTGCTATGAACCATTGTTAAAGGAACAACGATAAAATAAAATAAAGGTTCACATAAGAATATATGATCATTCATAACATAGATGGGAACCTAGGAGATCACAAGTTAGGGTATACCTATCATATACAAGTTATCCTTATATGCTTTCAGTTCCTTTTCATTATTATTAGCTAAGTACTTAAGCCCCTAATTATGCTTTCTCTTCTTAGTTAATGGTGGGAAATGGAAGAACATGTTCCGACAACCAATGTGATAGGAAATGCGACGATTTTCGTATTAATATGACAGGGATGATTAGGGGATTAAAATATGATTATTATTTTGGAAGACGTTCATTATTTTGGGAACCATATTTGATCGAGGTAAATAGATTACTACAATATTTTCATTGAGGAGTAAGGTTGACTTATATTTTGAAGAATCGAGGAAATTAAGGTGAACTTATAGTAATTTAGGTTACTTATGGGAATGACTAACCTATCTTGGGTAAAATATGTTTATGTTAGATATTTTTTTTATAAGATGTTAGGAGTGGTTGATGTCGTCTGTAGATGAAAAATGGAGTTGTTTTGGAAGACTATGTTATCAAATCCTTATTATATTTGGGTTTTGATCTAAGTTTGGTTTGTTTTGAGGAATTTTTAGGACCGTTATTTATGGAACGGTCTATGATGAACTTTGGGTAGTACCATGGAACTTTGATGATTTAAAAGTAGTTTCCATTCCTATGGGATTCTTTCTTTTTGAAGAGCTGTTTTACCTTAAACTTTCTATTTTTGGGATAATGTTTAAAGATAGAAGAAATAGATAGTTAATCTTTTGTAGATTATGTGATTCTATAGAAGATGATTCTTGTGCTTTTATGAGACCAAGTGTTTTTGAATTCTCATCATTTGGAGAAAAGATTAGTGTTGGTAGGGACTTGTTAAAGGATGAAACTCTACTTGAAGGTAGGTATATTTTCTTATGTTTTTTTCCTATGTAGTAAATGAAATCCTAAAAATTATGAAAATAAACGTAAAACAAAAATGTTGTTGGTTTACGTTTCCTACTAGGTAATCAAAGACCGTTTACACACATCATAAGTTTGGGATTTTCTCAGGTTAACTTTCTTCTAATCATGTTCTCTATCACTCTCCCTCAGAACTTGACCCTTTGTTTTTTCCTCCATGTCCATGTTTTCCTACATGGAACCCTAGTGTGGGTTAACTCGGGTGACCTTTGTACTTCCCTTTCCTTATTTTAAAGTAATAGTTTTACTGACTCCTTTTCCGATGTGGGACTTTCAATGAAATTTCAAAACCCAATTTTAAAATTGCGAGGACGCAATTTCTTAAGGGGGGAAGATTGTAACGACCCGAAATTTTTTTAAATAAATTTTGTTTCCCAATATTATTTGTTATTGTTATACTCAACAAAAACGTTTTATTTGATAAACATGATTATAATTAAAATGAGATCAGTGGGTTTTGACTATTATATAACCATCGGTCAATATGACCGCTGTGAACAAAATGTTTTGATATAAGTAATCTTGGTTAATTATTATAGAAAGAAGATTCGATGGCCTCACCTAGTAGTCTTGGACCGATCGAAGCCCATCTAATAGAGCTTGGGAAGGAGGTAGCACCACTGGGCTTTGCTCTGGATCAAATCCAAGCCGAACTTCATCATGTGAAGTTGGAACGGAATCGCCTTCGTGAGAAGTTCAAACTGATAGAAATTACTACTCGGGCAATGTTGACTGAGCCGCCCCAAGCTTCTATCACCCTAACACACCTTACTCTTAGGTCCTATGCTGGTATTATAAGGGGTTATGTAACGAGACCGTAACTACCTTGTGTAATCCTTGTTTTAAATAAAAATTGGGATTTCTTCTTATGATGAAGTTTATGAATTTTGAAATGACCGGATAAATATAGTATGCATATTTTTGAGGAATTTTAGAAAAAGGATATTTTAAATATGTTTATGTAAACCCTAAATAATTAAAAATGTGTAATGATTTTCAAAAAATGGTCTTCTGCAATTATGTTCAGTACTAAATTTAGAGTCTAATAAGATCAACTTGATTTTTGATGAATAGTAAATTATAAATAGTGATTTTATGATTAGGATTAGTAATATGACCAAATGGATTAGTAATCTCACTTAAAGAAAGTTTTAAAATAATCTAGGCACCTTGATTAAGTAATGTGATTCAATAAAATAGTTAAATAACAGTTTCATTAATTATTATTCAAGTATTAGTTTTTTTGGGTGAATACTGTTTTTTAATTAAAAATTTAATTAAAAATAATTAGAAAATTATTTTTATAAAAATGACTTTATTTTTGAACTCAGAGCATCGATATTATGTTATGGTAATTTTTGGGGATTTTTCTGAAAAAAATGATTTTTCGATGAATAGTGTATTTATTTAAAAATAAAATTTAAAAATATTTAGAAAATTATTTTTATAAAATGGTGTTCATTTTTGAAATCATAGCATTGATATTTGGTTAAGGTGAAATTTTGGTATTATTCTGAGAAAGTTGAATTTTCGGTGAATAGTGAAAATATAGTTTTTAAGTTACGGGTGTTTAATGACATCATTAAATGATGTATTAAGTATATATTCAATATGTTCGAATTATGAATAGTAAGATAAGTTGTTAGGTGTACCAAGTGGCCAATACCATGGGAAATACCATGGGCAAGCCCATGGTTTTGCCAAAACCACTAGTGAGGTGTCCCTTGGCCATTAATGCTTTGTCCCCTCACTTTCCCTATAAATACCCACCATTTCCTCCTTTAGTTTTCACTCTCAACTCTCCCCCAACGAAGTTCTGGTCTTATTACCTTCCAAGGAGTCCTCCCAAGGTGCCCCCAAGCCCTCAAGGTCCCAACCTTTGAGGTTTATGAGTTACATTTTAAGGTAAGGGATCCGACCTCTCTCTTTCTTTTCAAGTAATCTCTTTTATGTCATTTCTTTTATACTCCATGTTCTTATGTTGGAGGATGTTCTTTTATATTCATCCTACTGCCTATTTCATGTTCATATGATGAGAGACCCCCCTTGCTCTCATCAATTCGTTTTAAAAATGTTTAAGTGGCGCCGTTAGGCTGCCGAATTTTTAAGGGATTCTTTCACCTTCCTCGTTTTCAAGTTCTATTTTCATTCAAGTCTTTCATGTTCCTTTTTATTATGTTGGGGTATGATCTCTAAATTATCATACTGATCTTTTATGATCATATGATGAGATACCCCATTTGATCGCTTCAATTCAGTATTTTGAAGTTTTAAGTGGCGCCGTTAGGCTGCCGAATTTTTAAGTGGTTCTTCTCCTTTCTCGTTTTGAAGTTCTACTTTCATGTCAACTATTTCAAGTTCCTTTTTGTTATATTGGGGTATGATCTCTATATATATCATACTGGACTCTTATTTTCATATGATGAGAGACCCCATTTGATCGCTTCAATTCAGTATTTTGAAGTTTTAAGTGGCGCCGTTAGGCTGCCGAATTTTTAAGTGGTTCTTCTCCCTTCTCGTTTTGAAGTTCTACTTTCATGTCAATTATTTCAAGTTCCTTTTTGTTATATTGGGGTATGATCTCTATATATATCATACTGGACTCCTATGTTCATATGATGAGATACCCCATTTGATCGCTTCAATTCAGTATTCTGAAGTTTTAAGTGGCGTCGTTAGGCTGCCGAAATTTTAAGTGGTTCTTCACCATTCTCGTTTTGAAGTTCTACTTTCATGTCAATTCTTTAAAGTTCCTTTCTATTATGTTGGGGTATGATCTTTATATCTATCATACTGTACTCTTATGTTCATTTGATGAGATACCCTATTTGACCTTGTCAATTCAATTTTGTTGAAGTTTAAGTGACGCCGTTAGGCTGCCGAATTCTCACAAGAGAAATCTTTTTTTTTCTTCCTTTCATGTTCTTCATTTCATATGGTATATTTTCAAATTTCATTACCATATTCTTAAATCTCTTATATTTTTTTCCCTCTACTGTTTGATGGGTAATTTATGAATGTTTTACCCATGTCCCCTCTCTTCTCAATGTTTTCTAATACCTTGTATCATAGTCGTTATGCTGCAGAATTTTCGTCTCAAAATGCCTCTCTCTCTTTTCTAAAAATTATTTTATGTTATTAAGTGAATACTCAAAGCTCTTATTTCTACAGGGGTATTCACATATATATCAAAATGTTCCATTTTAAATTCTGGGAATTACATACATGAAACCCTCTTTCCCTTTCCGTGGGTTTAAAGTGACGTAAAGATCATGTCTTTAAAGCAGTTTTTGAAACGTTATGATTATGAAATGAAACCCATTTATTTTATGCTATATGGGTTATTTATGAAATGTTTGATGATGATATATGTGGCTCACATTATAATAAAGTAAAATTTAAGGGTGCGCCCTGATAGCGCTCCAATGCATTGGGTAATGATGTAACCACTAGAGATTACAATTTTCATGATACCTTGGTGAATAACCTTGGTAATTTTCAAATGACACATTGGGGATGGACCATGGTGATATGTTCATGATTGTCTATGTTAAATGATGTAGCCACATCTTCAAGTTATGAAAAATGTTATTTTTATTATGAAATGCCTCATGATTTCTTTCGCATGCCTTAAAGTTCTTTTCATGTCCTTATTGAAGTATCTCAAGTTCACATGTAAAATGTTCATCTTGTTTCCCTTACTGGGCCTTTTGCTCACCCTTTCTTTTGATGTATGTCCCCAGGTTATGAGATGCAGAAATGAACCTAGGATGAACATAAGGAGAAGCCTTTCAAGTGTTTAAGGAGAATGTTTTTTTGTTTCATGTTTTAAGTTCCTGGTTTCCAAGACACTAAACCTTAAAGATCCTCGGTTTTGTAAAATGTAATGAAAGTTTATGTGATAAAAAGGCGGGATGCTATACTTAGCGTACCTCAACAACTAATAAAAATGAGATGGATCCAACATAGTATTTAAATTAATAACATCTTGAGTTTGAGAATATTGAAAACATGGCCCTTCCATATACTGTACTATGTTTTGAAATCGTGGTAGATCTAGAGCCAAATTACCAGTATCTTCCCTGGAACTATGTTAACCATGATGATGCACAAAAGTCATAATATGGTTGATAAAAAATGTAATAAAAGACCTCCAATTTCATTAAATGTGTCAAACATTATCAGAAAACATTTTTTATAAGGAAACATAACTATATCTTCTGATAAAAATTCTGGTTTTGACGATGTAAATGACAAAAAAATTCAACACCCTCAATATATATAGGATTTAAATCAGAACTGGTTGGATTCTTTCACTACTTTATCCAGTCACGATCATCTTATAATTTTTGTTGTCAAATTTTATGTACCATATTTCTCTAAAAATATAATATAATTTGTTATTTTTTATAATTTGATATAATAAAACTCTATAAAAAGATAGGAAAATTAAATTACATTTTATATCAACCTATAATAATTTATATAATGTCCTATATATATAGTATTTTTTAATACTTTTATAATGATATACACTAACATATAATAATTTCAATTAATTATCACTAATTATTATTAATTATTAATAATATTTATTAAATTTTATTAATTATCGCGACCCAATTTATAATGGATTGGTGAGAACTCTTTTTCTCGTCAACTCATCTCCACTGTCTCTGATAAAAATCACTATGAAAAATATGCTCAGATGTATAGATATAAAATTATGTATGCATGAACATGGAGAACATCATGGTGAGGTCTCCATGCTCTTTATCTTCATGCATATAGAATTGGATATTCATATGTCTGAGAAGATTTTTCATTGTTTGTTTTGTAAGAGACAACAGAGATGAGTCATCGGGTAAAAGAGCCTCTTTTGTTGGATGGATAATCTCCTTGCAAAATTCTTTGATTGAAATATATATACAATATTTTCTCCGACGTACTCATATCAATATTCATATACACGAGAATGGAGATGAGGAATTCCTTACCACGCTTCTTTCAATTATTGTGCTTACAAAACTGAATATACTTCCATGAGGAAAATTTTTCATAGTGATTTTAGTGGGAGAAAATTTCAAATAGATAAGGCATCATTAAAAACAGAGCTGCTAATAAACTAGAAATTATGCCATTTTAATTCAATGTGTGCCAATTTATTAGAAATTTTTTATAATTATTTATAATTAATTCTTTTTATTACTGACTATTTATGATTATTACTAATTATTTGAATGTGATAATAATTATTAGAATTTGTCAATAATAATAATAATTGGTTACTAATTATTAGAATTTGTTACTATTTATTATATTCTGTTAGAATATATTTCTAATTATTACCAGTTTTTACAATTTATTACTAATAATCACAATTTTTACTATTTTTTTCAATTTAATATAATATTTTACTAATTATTACATATTATTACAATTTATTACAAATTGTTACAAATTATTAGAAATTCTTGCAATTTATTAAAAAAATTTACAATTTAATGCATATTATAACTAGTAATTGTAAATTATTACTATTTTTTGGATATTATTACAAATAATCTCTAATTATGACTATTTTTTACTAATTATTAAAATTTATTTTTAATTATTTGAACTTATTAATAATTATTCGAATTTATTACTAATTATCTGAAATTCTTACCAATTATTAATAATTATTATTAATTATTGAAATTTATTACTATTTACTAAATTTAATAACAATTATTAATATTTATTACCAATTTTTTAAATTTATTTTTAATTATTAAAATTTATTTATAACTATTGTAATTTAATTTATTATTAATTATTGCAATTTATTACAAATTATTGCAATTTATTACTAATTATTTCAATTTGATATCATTTAATGCAATTTATAATTAATTGTTTCAATTTATAACTAATTATTTGAATTTATTTATAATTATTCTAATTATTACAAATTATTTGTATTTATTAGGAAATATATGAATTTGTTAATAATTATTCAAAATTATTACTAGTTATTCATATTTATTACTAATTATTATAATTTATTACTAATTATTATAATTTATTAATAATTATTACTAACTATTAAATTTTTTTCTAACTATTGAAATTTATTACTATGTATTGTAACTTATTACTACATATTACAATATATTAAAACTATTTCAATTTATGACATTTTATTATAATTACATAAATTTATTACTAATTATTCATATATATTAATAATTTTTACAATTTATTATTAATTTATAAAATTTATTACTATTAATTGAAATTTAATACTAATTGTTCAAATTTATTACTAATTGTTCGAATTTTTATTAATTGATGCAATTTATTACTAATTGTTGCAATATATTACTATTTATTCAAGTTATTACTAATTATTTGAATTGGATACTAATAAATCAAATATATCACTAATTAATCTAATTTATAAAGAATTATTACTAGTTATTAGAATTTATTACTAATTATAGAAATTTGTTACAAACTATTGGAAATTATTAATAATTACTCCATTTTATTAGTAATTATTACAATTTATTATTAATTATTCTAATTTATTACTAATTATTGCAATTTATTATTAATTATTATAATTTATTACTAATTATTTAAATTTATTACTAATCATTTCCATTTATTACTAAGTGTTGAAATTTATTACTAATTGATGCCATTTATTACTAATTATTATAATTTATTACTAATTGTAGCAATTTATTAGTAATTGTTAAAAAAATTACGAATTGTTATAATTTATTACAAATTATTATTATTTAATACTAATTATTGTAATAAAATATTAATGGTTTCAATTTAAATCTAATTATTACAATTTAATACTAATTGTTACAAACTAATAATAATTATAACTAATTAAAATAATAAATGTTAATTAATACTAATTCATTCTAATCAAACATAATTATTTTGTAAAAATGAACATAATGAATGATAAGAAAACTGTCTAATTCTAATTTACTTTTAAAACAACTAATTAAAAATAAATACAATTAAAATAATAAAATAAGTAAAAAATAAAAAAATGGATAAATACTTTTAAACTAATCTTTTTAAAGGATATAAGATGAAAAAAGTACAGAAAATTATATCATTACACTAGGAAAAAATTCTATATAAAAGTTTTCTCTAGAGACAGAGATAAAAATGTACTGAATTGAATGGAATGAAGGAAAAACAGGGTGGGGTATATATAGTTAGATTAGTTGTGATGGAATTATTCATGATGCGAAAACCATCACAAATAGTAACATTTGTGACGAGACTCGCCGCTAATGCCATTTGATTAAAAAAAATTGTGATGGAGCCCATCGTAAAACACAACCTACCGACATTGAATTTGCGACAGTCTACTATTCCGCATCATGAACACCCTTTCTCATGTTTTTTTTATGCAACATGAACCAAAGATTTGTGGATGGGAACCATCTACCCATTTTAAAAGACTTATAATTAGTGACGAGCTTGTTCTCGAGTCGCAAATTTTTTTCCAAAGGGCTATTTGCGACGGTATACAAACCCTTCACAAATAGGCCATCTCAATAACCCATTTTTTTGTAGTGCATGCCCAACATTGCTAGAGGGTTCCAATCTAGATGCTTGTAGAGGACACATTCTTTATGCCGATAGGAGTGATCCACACTAGGAGGTTGAGGACCCATACCTAGCCTAACTGGGGGTTTCCACTACGAATATCATCGAGGACCCATGCCCAGCCCAATTAGAGGGTTCCACATGGGAGTTTGTTGAAGAATCATTCCTAGCTTGGCTGGAGGGTTTCACTCTAGAATTCATTAATGACTCATTCCCATCACAGCTAAAGGATTCCACATGAGACTCTACATCTAGTGATTCTGCCTAATCAATACCTTTATCAGGGTTGCTTTAGTAGTTTCTGATCCTTGAACATTTCACATCATATCTCAAAATCTTCATCTGAGTTAACTATCAAGATGTACATGAAATAGCGCTTTGGAAATTCTTTTCAAAATCTAAAACACGAGTTCAATCAAAGGATATACAGTCATTTAATGATATCTTATTACCTATCAAGGAGAAAAAAAATATTACGAGACCCACATGGATTGTGGAACTAATTAATAGCCTGGTCATGTCTCAAGTCCCACATGGGATCATGTCTGTGTAGATGTATACTTTATAAAGGTGGTATACATGGCATGTCATGGTTAATCAAGACAAGGGTAGTGTGTTATTCCCCGTGTTTGTGTACCATAATTTGTGTCTATTTTCCTTAGTACACGACATGCTATTGGATGTGTATTTCTCTATGGCTTCCCATCCATGGGACCATTAACACATGTCTTCCATCTGGGTAATGGTACACGACATGTGAGGGAGGGTGACACATCATTCCCCTCGTAAATTTCATCAAACCCAATAATCAACACATATGGAACAATAATATTTGTTTTCTTCATACTACACAACATGTTGTCGGGGAATCTCTAGAAAAATAAAATCTTATCCTCACATAAAAATCTAATCCAAATGTCATAGATACTTCTTGGAAAATAAATAAAATCCTTATATTTGGCTGTTTATAATTATTTCCAGCTGTTATTTTCTTGAAATTGGTTCTGATAAATATTCAGTGAACTGCCATTCATTAAGAATGTCACCACACATCTGATCCATGATTCCCTGATCTCAGATCACAAAAAAATTCCACCTCTCATCGGAACTATAATTCCTTAATCCCAGTTACCCAGATTCAGTTCTTACTTACAAAACATTGGAATGATTACAGAGAATGATGTCCCGAAAGACCGATTAGTTTAGCAGTCTTGAAAAATATATTACATACATGAACGTTACATTACACATTAGAAAATAAAAAACATCATAAATAATACATTGAAAACACCGTCAAAACCCTGGCTTGACCCTACCTATCAATAACATTTCACTTATTGAAATCCAAGGAAGATGAAACATAAGAATGGGGTGAGCTCAAACGCTCAGAACGGGTATGCAATATAGTGGAATATAATAGAAACAGTAGGCATTGTTAATAATTTATATCACATGAATTTACAAATAATAAACATGGACACATTATGGATTGAATATGAGATTAGTAAATAATTCTATAATAAAACATAGTCATGGTAATTCTACTAGTCGAATAACCACATGATCCCTGAAAAATGTATTTCAAATGAGGGAATGTATAATGCGGGACATTCTGAAAATATTTCCTCAAGGCCTCATCCAAGACATCTAAAAATGATTAAGTCCTTGACAAAAACCATATATCAAAATTGGGAAAGGCCTTGACCAATTCCATGTATAATTGTCTCATGATACCTACCGATGTACCGAGGTTCTATAACGAGCTCCACCCATCACATACTAAGTCCAATAGATTCCTCATATAAAAATTTTGAAACATAAAATAAACATTCGTATTAAAACCAGCATATGAAAATTCAATACATTCATCCTAAATAATTATTGTTATAAAAATAACACATCCACTGTCAAATATATCACAAAATTTTCAATATAATATGGATGATTTTTATCATAATATATCAACTTCAAAAAATTTTAAAATCCATCAAAATATTTTGATATATATGGCAATGACTTGTAAAACAATTTGAGAGAAATATCACTTTTTCATGAAAACATTTAAAAGTAAAAAAAATTAGAAATAAAGATATTTAAAGTGATTTTTAATCAAAGGGTCACATACCACTTATAATATTTTTAAAGGAATATAAATATTAAAAACATTAATGTCCAAATAAATTAATCCTTAAAACCCATTTAAATAAGATGGAAATAAATTTGGACTATTTTGATGAATACATATTTAAACCATTTAAAATGATGATCTAGTTAAAGAGTCACTTTTATAAAATGTTAAAATATTCAATTTTAAACTATTTTTTGAAACACGGATGTGGATGATAAATAACACCAAGAAGATACTCAGATGAAAACAAGTTTAGATAATGAAGAAATTGTAGAATTAACCATTACCATGTACTTATACATAGTAAAGGGTATGTTAGGGTTGTATATAATATCTAATTAATTGTTATTAAATTATAAAATAATCATATATATAAATATGATATCATATATGATATTCCAATATTGATTGGATAATAATATTTTAGTAGTATCATCATTTCTGGTGTTAACTGGTATGTTTTCCTTAATAATCTTTGATACGTGAGACATGATTATTATGGATATGATGTATTTTATTCACATCGAAAATTATATTATGTTCTTAAACATTATTTTAGTCATAAAATGGAAATTATTCTTGAATTATTACGATGGGGGATGAATGTCATAGTGTTCATGGAGACCGTAATCCGTACGCACGAATGAGCAATAATAACCTTATATTGACAGTGAAATGGTATTTAATTGGATGAAATATCATATATATAGAATCATTAACATGTAATAATTATTACTTTCATCCGTTATACTCATTATTAAACCCATCCTAAAAATGTAGTGTTTGAATAACAAATTACACCATAACGTGGAGACGGTAAGCCGTACGTACGCACATAAGGTGACATTGTCATTTATAGGATGGATAGAATAATGAATATAGTTTTACCTTATTTATAATAAAATCATTTTATGTAGGAGTTACTTTATGTATTATTTTGGTATAGAAACAACATATAAACATGAGGTGGAAGAAGAAAAGCACATGAAATTGGGTGGTGAAATTATTACCTCTTATTCTAGTGTTTCTATTAGAGATGAAGAAATGGTATCTTTAGGTTGTATTTTTTATCAAAATAAGGACTCTTGGTTGATGTGAGGGAATTTGGGAGTATATTTTGGCAGGGTTTGGTCGAACCAAATGGCGTTGGAGGTGTGATTTTGAGAGAAGGGGAAGTGCCCTTTTATAAGAGGGTCGATGGTCACTTTAGGAAAAGAATAAAATATTAATATATTATACAATAATATTAGGTTTATAATGGCTCCAAATAAATTTATTTCTAGGATTAGATGTTTATGGGTAGAAATACTCGCATCAAATAGGTTTTAGATATTTTTTGGATACCATTTTAACTCTATATTTAAGATATAACTCTTAGTAAAATTGTTTATTTTTTATCGTGTCTTATTGGATTATTAAAATATATGGTTAATAAACATAATGTAATGGCCCGGACCTACCTGGTCCATTACTTTGTGAAAATGTGGTGTTGGAGGTGTTCTGGGAGGTCAATGTGACTTATCCCCCAGCTGTTGCATACCGGTACCTCGGTCTACTGGTAGTTGCTGATTACCGGTAGCTCGGTCTACTGGTAGCTGCTGATTACCGGTAGCTCGGTCTACCGGTAGCCGCATCCTACCGGTAGCTGGGTTTACCGGTAGCCACGGCGTACTGATAGCTCGGTATACTGGTAGCTGCAGTCCAGCAGTAGCTCGGCTAACACTTTGCCAAATTTCTAGTTCTGTGAACAGTGTTTCTATCGGTGACGTTCTACCGGTGGACTTCTATCGGTGAGGTTCAGTGAACAGTGTTTCTATCGGTGAGGTTCAGTGAACAGTGTTTCTATCGGTGGACTTCTATAGGTGAGGTTCAGTGAACAATGTTTCTATCGGTGAGGTTCATAAACAGTGTTTCTATCGGTGAGGTTCTATCGGTGGACTTCTATCGGTGAGGTTCAATGAACAGTGTTTCTATCGGTGAGGTTCAGTGAACAATGTTTCTATCGGTGAGGTTCAGTGAACAGTGTTTCTATCGGTGAGGTTCTATCGGTGGACTTCTATCGGTGAGGTTTAGTGAACAGTGTTTCTATCGGTGAGGTTCAGTGAACAGTGTTTCTATCAGTGAGGTTCTATCGGTGGACTTCTATCGGTGAGGTTCAGTGAACAATGTTTCTATCGGTGAGGTTCAGTGAACAGTGTTTCTATCGGTGAGGTTCTATCAGTGGACTTCTATCGGTAGACTTGAACAGTGTTTTCTATCGGTGAGGTTCTATCGGTGTACTTCTATCGGTAGCCTTGAACAGTGTTTCTATCAGTGAGGTTCTATCGGTGGACTTCTATCGGTAGACTTGTACAGTGTTTCCAGAATTCTAAGAGCTACTGATTCCATACTTTTCCAAATTTCACGAATGAACAGTGTTTCCAGAATCCTAAGAGCTACTGATCACATACTTTGCCAAATTTCACGAATGAACAGTGTTTCCAGACTTCATGAGAGCTACTGATTCCATACTTTGCCAAATTTTGAGTATGTGAACAGTGTTTCCAGCTTCGCAAATTTGACGTTTTCATTGACGTAAAATACTTTTGAAACCTTACTTTTGAGGACTTTAAGGCCGATTCAAAGGCCATAAATCTTATATTAATTATTCCTAAGGCCGGGATGTTTTTACTTGGTCAAACCGCGTGGGTTAATGCGATTCGTTTTTAATGGAGAAAAAATCGGATCTTAAACCGTCGCCTCTCTAATTAATTTTTTTTAAAGGGAACGAGATATCATTCATCGTTGTTCTTCCTCCTAGTTCTCATCTACGAGACTCTAGAACCTTGCAATCATTCTCGTAGGAGTTTCATAATCAAACGTTACTCGAATCAGTTCCGCTCTGTTTGATGCAACCAAGTTGTGTCGATCGTTCTTCCATATAAGGTATGTTTTATCATCGTTCCTTCGGGGATCACCTTCTCTTGTTCTTCCTTCCATATTAGCATGTAATCTCCATGGTTCTAATGGGTTTTCTTGGGGTTGGTTGTTACTGTCATACCATGGAATCCTCCAGTGGATGCAGTTGTCGTGAGGAGAAGAGGACTGTGACCCGTTTTGTGGGTAAAGGACGTCAAGAACTCTTCGAGGTAGGGGATTCATGGCTTCTCTAATTGTGTATGTGCAATCGTAGAATTAGCATGATTTAGTCCTTTGGATCACAATGAAATTGAACTAATTAAATACTTGAAGCAGATTAAAAGAATTGGTTGATTGCATGTTGTTACTTTGTACCGTGATAACAGTTTGCCTCATGTTTTCCTAGATTGAGTGATATCTATGATTTTCTTTAATTTGTTGCTCGTTCATGATGGAAATCGATAAAGAACGTAAAGACGGAATTATTTGTTAAATAATTGGCTAATGATAAAGAGGCATGTTAATGAATCTGTTAATTCAAGATGGATTAATGAACTATTAGTTCGATAATTTCAAAAGGGTTCTGAGTTACCCGCTTGCTTGTAAGGCTGAATGTCTTGTGGTTTGGAGCTCTGAGTGCTCATCTTGTATGAAGGCTGAATGCCTTGTTAAAGGGCTGAGAGCCCATTTTGTGATCTTTGATTTCCTGCTGCTCCTGATTTGATGTGAGCCCGGATGGCTGTTGTGATATGTGGAGGCATGGGGACTTGTGGTTGTGGCAGCGGATGATGCCTAGTGTGGCGAGATGCATCGTTTTATGCATATGGGTGTTGGGGAGGACACCAAGGATGATGGTATGAGATGACTATGATGGTTTGATGTTGGTGGTTTGGTTTGGTTTTTTATCTGCTTTACCTTTCCCCACTGCTCAAGGAAGCTAGTTTTGCTTACCCTCTTTCCGAAGGAGGCGAAGACACGTGGGGTATGCCACGTGCTTTCCGTGTTTAGCCTCTCGATGAAGGATGGGTCTATGCTCTTTCTATAGGCGGCAAAGACTCGATGGGTAGTGTATCTACTCACCGTGTTGATCCCTTTGTGTTTAGTATGATAGGATTCTTTTCTAGAATGCCTTGGAATATGGGGAAGGTAATTCCATAATTAATGTTTGATTAAATGGTTATAATCCACGGGGATGGAGAAACTGGAATTTAATAGTGATGTGAGTCCTAAAAAGGGAGCAGTTTTTGAATGTGATGGAAATTTAGTTTAATGTGGTAAATTGTTCATGGTTAATTAATGTTTAAATAATTAATTAACGTACAATGGAACTGATAAAATGAAAATGGATTAATCTAATAAAACTCTTCAAATGGTTTTGTGCTTATAGGATACCTAGTCTTAGAAGTAGCAGCCTGGAGTCTGAGAGACGTTAGCTGCAGTTGTGCCTATGACTAGGTAATGCCCATAGTGTGGTTGTGAGTTATATATATTCTGTACTTTTTTGTTTCTATACGCTACTCCACCTTGTCGGTAAGGGCAACCGACACCCCGGGGATTTAGAGCCCTGGGGGTGTTTTTCCCAACATTCTGATGGGAGGTTGAATGGATGACTACCCCCTTTGGCCCCGCTCTCTTCTCTTGGTAGATCTTTGTGCTGGTAGGCACAGTGGTTAATTTTACCCATATATGTGTGTAGAGGGTTGTAATGGCTTGTGGTTATTTTACACACATATATTCTAGATATAGTATCCTATGGACTACTATAGGTGTAACATGTATAGGCTGTGATGGCTTGAGGATCCTTACACGGAGTATGGGCTGTAATGGCTTGAGGTATTATACCCGACGTATGATACACGTTATGCGAGCTGTGGTGGCTCCCAGAAACTACCTGGTTACCTTTGGTCGTGAGGACGGTGTGGTGCTTCACCCAGGTGTCTGCGGGCAAGCCTATGTGGTGCACGAGGTGCAGATTGTAGAGCTTAGCCCAGGTGTCTGCGGGCAAGCCTTTGGAGAGAGATGCACAGGACGTATGTTGTTGGGGAAAAGCGTAAAACCAGTGGGGAAGTAGTAGCGGGGTACCCTTGATATTCTATGCTATATGATATATTCTTGTATGTGTTACTTGGTGAGAGTAGCCATGGTGAGGTTGGGAACTTAGTATACCTGTTTAGGTAACGAGTTAGTTTCACTTGTTGTTCACTGGGCTTTAGCGTGCTTTCTTTACTTTTGCACGAGAGGCATGAGGAGGATCCTACTGAGTATACATTTATACTCACCCTATGTACATATAAACTGTTTTTCAGGTCACTTGGAGCAGGTTGGAGATCAAGCTGGTTACAACTAGCTTGCAGTTGGAGGAGAAGCTGTTCGGGCTTGTGGTCGCTGCCGTTTTACTTTCTTTTGGGTACTTTTAGTTTTCCCTTTCAGTTGTAGTACTTTTGCATGACATTTCATATATGTACTTGGGCTTTTTTTATATTTCAGTTATGAGTTGGAGTTGGTTGGAGTCTATTCTATCTCTCTCTCTTCTCCATGTGTTCTCTTAGAGTGTAATGCCTCCCATTTGTGTGTGTGTTATACCCTCGGTGCTACTCGCCAACCCGGGGCCTACTGGAGGCGGGACTCGGGGGTCATTATCTCCCTTCTCACATTGCCGGCCCATGAGGGGTACACATTGTGTGGAGGGGGTCGTGAGCGGGACTTGAACTTGAGGCAGCGTCGATGGAAAGAGATCTTGCAGGAATACGACTTCGAAATATCGTATAAACCAGGGAAGGGAAATGTTGTTGCTGATGCACTGAGCCGAAAGTCACGTAATGATGTTGTGCATGAATCTGGTGATTCTTGGAGAGTGATGGAAGAGCTATCATCTTTACATCTTGATATAGGAGAAGTTAGGGGAAGATGTTGTCTTTTCCAGATGACGGTGCAATCATCCGTGATGCAGAAGGTGGAAGAGTCTCAGTTGGGTGATCTAGAGGCGGAAGTTTGGAGAGACAGAGTTGTATGTAGTGAATCCCATGATGGTTGGTCGGAGGATGAACAACACCGAGTGTTGTATCATGGCAGGCTTTTTGTTCCCTTCGCGATTCGTGAGACCATTCTCCGAGAGTTCCATAGTTCACCCTTGGCGGTACATCCTGGTGTGACGAAGATGTATCGATCCTTGAGGAGTCAGTTTTTGTGGACTGGGCTGAAGCGTTCAGTTGCAGAATGTGTGTCTCGATGATTAGTCAGCCAGAAGGTGAAGGCCGAACACCGTGTTCCTGGTGGTCTTCTCCAGCACTTAGAGATTCCTCAGTGGAAGTGGGAGGACATCTCAATGGACTTTGTTACAGGTTTACCTTGAGCTCCGGGAGGACATGATGCTATATGGGTGGTAGTGGATCATTTAACTAAATCGGCCCACTTCATAGCAATCAAGGTGTCGAGCTCAGTGGAGGTTTTGTCGAGTCAGTATCTGGAGGAGGTGGTGAGGCTTCATGGAGTACCTAGGACAATCATTTCTGATTGAGATCCTCATTTTACCTCTAGGGTGTGGAGAGGTCTCCAACATGCTTTTGGATATCAACTATGCCCTAGCCCAGCTTTTCATCCTCAAACGGATGGTCAGACAGAGCGAACCATCAAGACTCTTGAAGACATGTTGCGCTCTTGTGTTCTTGATTTTGGTGGTTCATGGGTGATGCACTTACCCTTGGTAGAGTTCGCTTACAATAATATATCTCACTCTACCATCGGTATGGCGCCGTTTGAAGCCTTGTATGGCTGGCCATGCCGTTCTCCGTTGTGCTGGACTGGGGTCGGAGAGTCAGCAATTCTCGGACCAGAACTAGTGCAGAATATAACAAAGATGGTTCGGGTGATTCGTGAGAGGATGAAGACAGCACAGGATCGTCAGAAATCATATGCTGATCAAAGAAGGAGACCATTAGAGTTTAATGTTGGGGATCATGTGTTTCTAAAGGTGACTCCCCGTCGTGGGCAACGAAGGTTTGGCCGTGGAAGTAAGCTTTCTCCCCGGTTTGTTGGGCCTTTCGAGGTGTTAGCTCGTGTTGGATCTGTGGCGTATCAAGTAGCACTTCCCCCTCAGATGAGTCGGATACATGATGTTTTCCATGTATCATAGCTCCGGCGTTATCTTCATGATGAATCTCATGTTATCGATTGGGGAGAGATCAATATTGATGATGATGCAACCTTCGAGGAGCGACCTGTGGAGATCCAAGACCACAAGGAGAAGGTGTTGCGTGGGCATTCTATCCCCTTAGTTCGTGTCTTGTGGCGACACGGTGGCATGGATGAGAGTACCTGGTAACATGAGTCACAGATACGTGCTCAGTACCCAGAGTTGTTTAATGTTTAACTCTTTCCATGTAATGACGTTTCCTTTATGGTTAGACCTTTCATGTTTTATTTATATACCTTTGATGTGATGTTGTGTTTGAATTGTTTGGTTATGGATTATTTGATTCCATACTATCGGATGTCGTAGTTTTGTTCCAGCTTTTGAACAACTCATGGTGGTTTTCCCCTGAGAGGTATCTTATGGGGTGGTTGTTCAGACCCCACTTTTTTTCTGGGGTGGTTTTTAATTCTGGAGGATGAGAATGTTTTGAGAGGTATCTAATGTAATGGCCCGGACCTCCCTAGTCCATTACTTTGTGAAAATGTGGTGTTGGAGGTGTTCCAGGAGGTCAAGGTGACTTATCCCCCAGCTGCTGCCTACCGGTAGCTCGGTCTACCGGTAGCTGCTGATTACCGGTAGCTCGGTCTACCAGTAGCTGCTGATTACCGGTATCTCGGTCTACCGGTAGCCGCATCCTACCGGTAGCTGGGTTTACCGGTAGCCACGGCGTACTGATAGCTCGGTATACTGGTAGTTGTAGTCCAGTAGTAGCTCGGCTAACACTTTGCCAAATTTCTAGTTCTGTGAACAGTGTTTCTATCGGTGAGGTTCTATCGGTGGACTTCTATCAGTGAGGTTCAGTGAACAGTGTTTCTATCGGTGAGGTTCAGTGAACAGTGTTTCTATCGGTGAGGTTCAGTGAACAGTGTTTCTATCGGTGAGGTTCTATCGGTGGACTTCTATCGGTGAGGTTCAGTGAACAGTGTTTCTATCGGTGAGGTTCAGTGAACAGTGTTTCTATCGGTGAGGTTCTATCGGTGGACTTCTATCAGTAGACTTGAACAGTGTTTTCTATCAGTGAGGGTCTATCGGTGGACTTCTATCGGTAGACTTCAACTGTGTTTCTATCGGTGAGGTTCTATCGGTGGACTTATATCGGTAGACTTGTACAGTGTTTCCAGAATCCTAAGAGCTACTGATTCCATACTTTTCCAAATTTCACGAATGAACAGTGTTTCCAGAATCCTAAGAGCTACCGATCACATACTTTTCCAAATTTCACGAATGAACAGTGTTTCCAGACTTCATGAGAGCTACTGATTCCATACTTTGCCAAATTTTGAGTATGTGAACAGTGTTTCCAGCTTCGCAAATTTGACGTTTTCTTTGACGTAAAATACATTTGAAACCTTATTTTTAAGGACATTAAGGCCGATTCAAAGGCCATAAATCCTATATTAATTATTCCTAAGGCCGGGATGTTTTTACTTGGTCATACCGCGTGGGTTAATGTGATCCGTTTTTAATGGAGAATAAATCGGATCTTAAACCGTTGCCTCTCTAATTTTTTTTAAGGGAACGAGATATCATTCTTCGTTGTTCTTCCTCCTGGTTCTCATCTACGAGACGCTAGAACCTTGCAATCATTCCTGTAGGAGTTTCATAATCAAACGTTATTCGGATCAGTTCCGCTCTGTTTGATGCAACCAAGTTGTGTCGATCGTTCTTCCATATATGGTATGTTTTATCATCGATCCTTCGGGGATCACCTTCTCTTGTTCTTCCTTCCATATTAGCATGTAATCTCCATGGTTCTAATGGGTTTTCTTGGGGTTGGTTGGTAATGTCATACCGTGGCATCCTCCGGTGGATGCATTTGTCGTGAGGAGAAGAGGACTGTGACCCGTTGTGTGGGTAAAGGACGTCAAGAACTCTTCGAGGTAGGGGATTCATGGCTTCTCTAATTGTGTATGTGCAATTGTAGAATTAGCATGATTTAGTCCTTTGGATCACAATGAAATTGACCTAATTAAATACTTGAACCGGATTAAAAGAATTGGTTGATCGCATGTTGTTACTTTGTACCGTGATAACGGTTTGCCTCATGTTTTCCTAGATAGAGTGATATCTATGATTTTCTTTAATTTTTTGCTCGTTCATGATGGAAATCGATAAAGAACATAAAGCCGGAATTATTTGTTAAATAATTGGCTAAAGATAAAGAGGCATGTTAATGAATCTGTTAATTCAAGATGGATTAAAGAACTATTAGTTCGATAATTTCAAAAGGGTTCTGAGTTACCCGCTTACTTGTAAGGCTGAATGCCTTCTGGTTTGGAGCTCTGAGTGCTCATCTTGTATGAAGGCGGAATTCCTTGTTAAAGGGCCAAGAGCCCATTTTGTGATCTTTGACTTCCTTCTGCTCGTGATTTGATGTGAGCCTGGATGGCTGTTGTGATATGTGGAGGCATGGGGACTTGTGGTTGTGGCAGCGGATGACGCCTAGTGTGGCGAGATGCATCGATTTATGCATGTGGGTGTCGGGGAGGACACCAAGGATGATGGTATGAGATGACTGTGATGGTTTGATGTTGGTTGTTTGGTTTGGTTGTTTATCTACTTTACCTTTCCCCACTACTCGAGGCAGCTGGTTTTGCTTACCCTCTTTCCGAAGGAGGCGAAGACACGTGGGGTATGCCACGTGCTTTTCGTGTTTAGCCTCTCGATGGAGGATGGGTCTATGCTCTTGCTATAGGCGGCAAAGACTCGATGGGTAGTATATCTACTCACTGTGTTGAGCCCTTTGTGTTTAGTAGCATATGATGCTTTTCGAGAATGCCTGTGAATATGGGGAAGGTAATTCCATAATGAAAGTTTGTTTAAATGGTGATAATCCACGGGGATGGAGAAACTGTAATTTAATAGTGATGTGAATCCTAAAAAGGGAGAAGTTTTTTAATGTGATGCCAATTTAGTTTAATGAGGAAAATTGTTCATGGTTAATTAATGTTTAAAGAATTAATTAACGTACAGTGGAACTGATAAAATGAAAATGGAGTAATCTAATAAAGCTCTTCAAATGGTTGTGTGCTTATAGGATACCTAGTCTTAGAAGTAGCAGCCTGGAGTCTGAGAGACGTTAGCTGCAGTTGTGCCTATGACTAGGTAATTCCCATAGTGTGGTTGTGAGGTATATATATTCTATACTTTTGTGTTTCTATACGCTACTCCACCCTGTCGGTAAGGGCAACCGACACCCCGGGGATTCTAAGCCCTGGGGGGTGTCTTCCCCAACATTCTGATGGGAGGTTGAATGGCTGACTACCCCCTTTGGCTCCGCTCTCTTCTCTTGGTAGATCTTTGTGCTGGTAGGCACAGTGGTTAATTTTACCCATATATGTGTGTAGAGGGCTGTAATGTCTTGTGGTTATTTCACACACATATATTCTGGATATAGTATCCTATGGACTACTATAGGTGTAATGTGTATAGGTTGTGATGGCTTGAGGATCCTTACTCGGAGTATGGGCTGTAATGGCTTGAGGTATTATACCCGAAGTATGATACATGTTATGCGAGCTGTGGTGGCTCCCAGAAACTACCTGGTTACCTTTGGTTGTGAGGACGGTGTGGTGCTTTCGCCCAGGTGTCTGTGGGCAAGCCTATGTGGTGCATGAGGTGCAGATTGTAGAGCTTAGCCCAGGTGTCTGCGGGCAAGCCTTTGGAGAGAGATGCACAGGATGTATGTCGTTGGGGCAAAGTGGCAAACCAGTGGGGAAGTTGTAGCAGGGTACCCTTGATATTCTATGCTATATTCTATATTCTTGTATGTGTTACTTGGTGAGAGTAGCCATGGTGAGGTTGGGAACTTAGTATACCTGTTTAGGTAACGATTTAGTTTCACTTGTTGTTCACTGGGCTTTAGCATGCTTTCTTTAATTTTGCATGAGAGGCTTGAAGAGGATCCTACTGAGTATACTGTTATACTCACCCTATGTACATATAAACTGTTTTTCAGGTCACTTGGAGCAGGTTGGAGATCAAGCTGGTTACCACTAGCTTGCGGTTGGAGGAGATGCTGTTCGGGCTTGTGGTCGCTGCCGTTTTACTTTCTTTGGGGTACTTTTAGTTTTCCCTTTCAGTTGTAGTACTTTTGCATGACATTTTATATATGTACTTGGGTTTCTTTTATATTTCAGTTATGAGTTGGAGTTGGTTCGAGTCTATTCTATCTCTCTCTCTTCTCCATGTGTTCTCTTAGAGGGTAATGCCTCTCATTTGTGTGTGTATTATACCCTCGGTGCTAGTCGCCAACCCGGGGCCTACTGGAGGTGGGACTCGGGGGTCATTATCTCCCTTCTCACATTGCCGTCCCAGGAGGGGTACACTTTGTGGGGAGGGGGTCGTGACACATAATATAAAAATACAAGAGTACCTCAATTGGTTCATTAAGGATATATATATATATTATTTAATTCCTTATTTTGAACCATAGATTTTTAAGAATATTATTTCTATATATTATATAATATTTGTTTTAAAAATTAGTTTATTTCAATTTTGACACAATTTGTTATATTATTTTTCTTAATGTCATTAAAATATGATTACATAAAAGAAGATACATTGAATCAACCCTAACAAGTCAAATTCACCTATAAAATTCATGGATGTCATAAAAACATTGATATTATATTTATTTTAATATATATAATACCATTTATTTGATTCATTCATTAATAAGGTAATTTCGACATCATCATTGTGTCATAAATAAATATGATTTTGAATCTCTAAAAATAATAAATAAAAAACTATTATCTAGGAAATCATTTTATATTTTTAGTGAATATTTATAGTCTAATTTATCATATATATATCCCTATATTAAAATTGGTTTAGTTAATAAACATTGAATTTAACATTTTTAACCCTTCTTTATATAAAATAATAATATGTTTCCTCATCTAATTGATCTAGATGTAAGGATCATATTTTATTCATAAGGTTGTTTTCTATCTAATTACACTTATAAAATATAATTAAGACACATGTTAGGGTAGTTATAATATCATTTTTACCTCTAATTGCCTTATTTACATGTAAACGTGGTAAATAAAAGTCAACAGTTACTATTAACCAAAAGAATTCATCTTATTGAATCATATTTTACTTACAGATGTCAAATTTGTGTCTATAGATTTTTGAAATTCAACTGTCATAAGCGGTAAGATTAAGTTTTAAGCAAATTTGTTAACGCGCATAGAAGGTGGGGAAAAGAGGTTAAAAAATTCAATAAAATTTCATAAATCTATTTTTATTATTAAATGACTCTAATTAATTACATTGAACTAATATTTGTTTTCAATTTAAAATTTTTCGATTAAAATAAAAAGTTATTTAAATAAAAAGGTAATTTAAAAATATGCAGTGTTTTTCACTATTCAAAAGAAATTGAATGTTTTCATAAAAATACCAAAAAATCACCTTAAGTTAATTTTGATATTCATAATTCCAAAATAAAGTCTATTTTACGAAATTCAAGACATAGAAGTTGAATTTATTAATTTAAAATTAATTCCCATTGTCAAAACGAGAATTAGGTTTTTTTAAAAGTAAAAACTATCAAAAGATTTACATGTGTTTATGTAAAATTTCAATGTAAAATAACTTATAATTAACTAAAATGTATTAAATTATAAAAATATAATATAGTTATACTTAAAAACCATTCAAATGTATAATTTAACAATATAATATTTTTAATTACGATGTTGTTTTTAATTAAAATTTTGCATTTTTTACTATTCATAAAAATATGAAAGTTATCAGAAAAAACACAAAAATATTTTGCAAACATAAATTTAAGGTGCCAATTATAAATAAAAATTTTATTTTTTTCAAATTTAATATAAAATTGGTATATATTGTATTTCAAAAACATTCACCATTAGTAGGCAGAAAAATTAAATTTTTGAATAATACTTCTTTTATCTGAAAAATTGAATTTTTTTTATATTATGTATATGAAACACAGAATATCAATTTTATAATTATATAGGATATATAAAAAATTCAAAATTACATTAATACTATTCATAATTTCTTTTTGAATGACAATATTTGTAAGTTGTGGTGCACTCGAACTCGGTGTAGCGTGTCACACAACCTATTGAATTACATTAATGAGATAATGTATTATTAAATATTGGGGTGTAAGAATCTACCCTCCTCCAATAAATTGTTTCCTCACAAATTTAATGTGTTCTTTGATAAATAAATGGTTAAAAATAGAAAAATACTTGTGTGGAAAACCCACATCGGAAATTGGTTAAATAAATTTTTGTATTAATAAGAGGGAAAAGGGAAATGAATAAGTCACCACCATATTATGATCCTGATTAGGAATACATTAGTCTCAATTAGAGAAACATAATTTTAGGTAAAGGGTAAATATTTATAGGGAGTGGTTGAGGTCATCAATCACAATTAATTGTAAAATTGAGGGGCTCAAAGACATCAATCTATGATAATGTAAAACATCATCGGTTAAAAAAACATAAGGTATTAGGATAACCCATTTTTTGTTTTCAGATCCCTTCCCTAATATTTAAGAATTAATTTATTCATATAATAATAGGATATATATATATATATATATACATGACAAGTAGATTTTCATATTTCAACTAAATCATATCACAAACTCATCTTTCACTCCAATATATAATAGAATTCAAAAATATTTTATTTATACTAATCATATAGGGTTCCAAAAAAATAAATTTTAATTTATCTTTAAAACCATTTATAAAAAGTACATTATACAAATCAGGACATCACATAGTCTAGTGGTAGGTGATACACCCTTATTTCTCTTCGTTTGCGGGTTCGTGTCTCGCGGCCTTGCCGGAAGTGACAGGTTGTCACCTGACCTCTGGGATTCCCTTTTTATTATAATCCAAAAATAATCTCATGAAATGATCTAAAATTAACAAAAGTATACAATTTAAAACCTAATCAATTCTGACCTATAGAAATATCCAAAATATTTATGTCCAATCTCATATTCCAATATTTATAAGGAATGTAAAAAATTGAAGATCCTTTTTGCCACGTAGCAACTTGAGAATACCTTCATCATGTATTAATTTAAAACATGATAACATCCTGAATTACCATAAAACCTTATTTATTACATTAATGATCCCTTATTCTGTATAGAATGCTTGATATACTCTTCATATCAAATTTTTTTGTAAACTCTATTAATGATGGAATATACAAATCATTAATCAGTTTCATAGTAGTTAAGAATATCCAATATAATTTATCCAAATCAATAATATCTTATTCTAAAATCACTACCTCAGTATCAGAACCATATTATGGTTTATCTTTATCTCAACCATATATTTTACCAAAAACAAATTCCTCTTATTGAGTCTCTTTTCTTGGTTCCACACAATAGCATGTCCTTAATAAAATAGTACTACAATACAATTATTATATACTCTAAAATTAGTATTACATGTACATCATTAATACAATAATCAAATGAAACAATACATTAATAACAACATAAGAACTTAAATATGTCATATTCTTCTTCAGAAATATAATAACATTATTATTATCTAGTAGAAACATTTGGGTTATATCTTATGATTAGGACATTGATTCGTGTAGTGTCCAAACTCCTTGCAGATAAAGAATTGTACATTTGAAACCGTTTTCTTACCCTTTAATCACGTACTTGGTGTCCTTTTTATTCATACTTATAAAAAAATCTCATTCCCTTCAATCATTCACCAAGGTGATTCCTTCCACAATTATGACATATGGGAAAATCAATTTTCCCCTCTTCCCATTATCCAAAATTCTTTCTACTATCCTTTTCTATTCTAGATTCCCTTCAATTCCATAAGACACAGAAAATTCATTACATATCTTATTAAGACATGATACTATTTCTTCATATGATGATAATACATGGGAGACTATTTCCTTTCTAAATGCTGGATTAATACCATTAAATGTATGATAATTCTTAATATTTGGATCATTAATATTGTTGGAGTTCTCTTTTTGTCTACTAGGAACCTTTTATATATAATGGCACACACTAGGTTAGATTATGAATCACAATGCATTATTCCGAACTTGTAAAATACCTAACGTAAGTTGAATAGATTATCCATATAATCTATAATTAAAAAAAGTTTTCTCTAATGAATTATTTACACCTAAATCCTTAATAATGGCTTGTAATGAAAATTTGAATTATCCAAAACATATACCCCAGGAGTGTCGTAACAAAGAGTGAATCAGGGCCCATTGTCATGTACCTGGATACCCCAGCTCAAACTTGAAACTCCGTGTTGGAGTTTTCTCTCCAAGGGCCATCATTACCATAGCCTCCTCTACCTACTCATATCCAAAAAGGGATTCATTTCTAGGAAAATACACAATATCTATAAATTTACAAATTTCTATGATGTTATTCTATATTAATCCCCAATGTCAAAATAAGTTTAATGTTCTACAATCAGTGCTTTTATAAATCTAGTTTCCATGGAATGTACTAAACATCCTATGAGGCCGACTATAACACTAAAAACCCAGTTACCCCAAGTTGATTCTTTATTACATAACATTGGCATGATTATAAGGAATCATGTCCCGGTAGACAGATTAGTTTAGAATTATTGGAAAATAGATTACATACATCAACATTACATTACACATTATAAAATAAAACACACCATAATTGATTTTTGACAATGGCATTAATCCTCTGTTTAAACCCGACATATCAATCATAATACACTTCTTTGAATCATGAGAAAATGAAACATAAGAAAGTGGTGTTCTCAAAGTCATAGTAAGGGTAATAAATACAGAGGAAGATAACAAAAACATTAGGCATGGTGAATAATTTTACACACATTCCTTTAAAAATATAAAAAATGAACAATTTATGGAAGGAATATGGGATGAGTAAATAATACCATAATAAAACATAGTAATGGGTATTCTACTAGCCAAATTTCCACATTAACCAACAATAATAATTTCATAATGAGGGAATGTATAATGTGGGAAATTCTGAAACATTTTGTCAAGCCCACGACGAAGACTTATAAAAATAATTAAGGCCTCGACAAAAAACATATATCAAAAATGGGAAAGATCTTGGCCAATTATACATCTAATTGTCACATGAGACCTACTGATGCACAAAGGAGCTATAGCAGGATCCACCTATCACTTACTGAGTCCAATACATTTCTCATATTAAAAGGATTAAACATAAAAAAAATCATTCATATTAAAACTAGCATATGAAATTTCAATACTTTAACACCAAACCATGAATGGTTTAAGAATAACACATCCATATCCAAATATATCAGAAAACCTTATATAAAATATGGATTATTTGTATCATAATAAATCAACTTCAATCATGTTTAAAATCCATCAACATCTGTTGACATAGTTGAAAATGATTTGAAAAACTCTTTGAGATAAATATACCTCTTGCATGAAAACATATAAAAGTCATAGAATTTTGAAAGGAATAAATTTAGAGATATTTTTTAATCAATGTGTCTGATACCACTTTGAAAACATTTGAAATGAAATAAAATTTTAAAAACATTCATGTCCATATAAGTAAATCCTTTAAAACCAATTTGAAAATATGGACATTAATGAGAATGATTTGGAAGTATAAATATTTAATCTATTAAAAATGATAAAGTAGTTAAATATTACCTTCCCTAAATCAATAAAATATTCCTTTTGAAAATATTTTTATGAATCATGGATGTGGATGATAAAGAGTTCCTAGTAGATACTCACGTAAAAACAACAATGGATAATGATGAAATTATAGAATTAACCCATACATTGTACTTCTACTTGGTCGAGGGTATATTAAACAATTGTATAATAGTTAAATAATTGTTTTTAAATTATAAAATAATCATATACATAAATATGATATCATATATGATCTTCCAATATGGCATTGTTATTAATATTTTAGTAGTATCATCGTTTCAGGTGTTAACTAATATGTTTTCTGTTATATGATTTGTTACGTAAGCCATGATTTTTATTGATAGGATTTATTCAATTCATATCTAGAATGATATTTTGTTCTCAAAAATTATTTTTAATCACAAAATTAATATTATCCTTGAATTATTACGATGGGGAATGAATCACATTACGTTCATGGAGACGGTAATTTGTACGTAAGCATGAGTGAAAATATCATTGCATTGTTGGTGAAATAATATGTAATTGGATGGTATATAAAAAATAAAGAATAATTAACATGATATAATTATATTTTACATTATTTATACTCATTATTATACTCATCCAAATAATGATGTGTATGAATAACAAACTACACCACGATGTGGAGACGGTAAGCCGTACGTATGCACGTATGGTGACATTGTCATTTATAGGATGGATAGAATAACTAATATGGTTATAACAAATTAATAATAACATCATAGTATATAGGAGTTACTGGAGTTATTATTTTGTAATGTAAAAAACAATGAATTAGGAGGTGGAAAAAGAAAAGAACATGAAAGAACGTGGTGAAATTATTACCTCTTCCTCGGGTGTTTCCTTTGGAGTTGATCAAAATGGAACCATAATATGAATTAAGGATAAGATTATGGAATCTAGGTTGATTTTAGAGTAGTTTGGAGTATATTTCCATATGGTTTGACCGAGACAAATGGATTTTTAGGTGTCATTTTTAGAGAAGGGGAAGTGCCCTTTTATAAGAGGGGTAAAGGTCACAACAGGAAAAGATAAAAATATTAATTTATTATTCAATTTTATTTAGTTAAAAATGTCCCCAAATGAATTTATTTATATACGTAGGTGGTTATGGGTCTATATTATTTCAACCAACAGGTTTTATACAAGTTTAGGAAATAATTTCAACCTCTAATTTAATATTTAACTCTTAGTTAAATAGTCTATCTTTTACCGTGTAATCTTGTATTCCTACACTATATGGTTAATAAACTTACTATAAACATCTAAAATAACATAAAGTGGTTCATTAATGACATATATAATATAATTTAACCTATTTTACTGAGTATTATATTATTATGAATAATATATCTACCAATACTATAGTATTTGTTTTAAAAATTAATTTATGTCAATTTTGACACTATCTGGTATTTTGTTTTTGTGAAAGTCATTAAAACATGAATACATCAAAATATGATACTTTGAATAAAACATTACATGTCATATTTCCTTAACAAATCTTGGATGTCATAAAAAAATTGAAATTATATTTATTTTAATATTTATAACACATTTTATTTGATTCTTTCATTTATAATTTTATTACGGCATAATAATTTTGTCATTACTAAATTTAATTTTATAATCTCTAATAATTATAAATTAAATTAAATTATGTAATAAATCATTTTATATTTCTAATTAATGTTTATTGTTGAATTTATCTTATGTATATCTTAATATTAAGAAAGGTTTAGTTAGTAAACATTGAATTTAACACTTTTCACTCTTCTTTAAATAAAATAATTATAAATTTCCTAATCTAATCCATGTGTACCTAAAGGAAAATATTTTATTTACAAGATTTTTTTGGTCGAATTACGCTTATCTAATAGAATTAGGGATTGTGTTAGTGTAATTATAATATCATTTTTACCTTTAATTACCTTAATTATTTTTAATCCTGGTAAATTAAAGTCAAAAGATACTATTCAATAAAATTATTTTTATCTTATCGAATCAAATTTTACATATTTTTTTCAAAAATGTCTCTCTGATATTGGAAATTAATCTCACATAATTGGTAAAATTAAATTTTATGCATATTTGCTAACCTGCCTAGAAGGTGGGTAAAATATGTTATGAGTTTCAATAAAATTTTATACATCTAATTTTATTATAAAATGACACCAATGAATTATATTGAACAAATATAGGTATTATTTATCTATTTTGACTTTATATAAATTTAAAAAAAATAATTAATTATTTAATTAAAAATTAAATTTTAAACAAAAACACTGTGTTTTTCACAATTCATCAAAAAATTGAATGTTTTCAGAAAAATACCAAAAATTAACCATAATATAGTTTTGATATTCTTATTTCAAAAATGAAGTCTATTTTACAAAATTCAAAACATATAATATACATTTATTAACATGAAATTTATTCGCATTGTCAAAACCAGAAAGTGGGTTTTTAAAATAATAAAAACTATCAAAAGATTGACATGTGTTTCTGAAAAAGTTAAATGTAATATGACTTATAATGACAAAAATTGTATTAAATGATAATAATGTAATCAAATTATACTTCAAAACAATTATAACATATTATTTAACACTATAAATTATTTTGATTTAAAAAGTTGTTTTCAAATAAAATTTATCATCTTTAACTATTTATCAATATATTAAAGTTATCAGAAAAAGACCAAAAAGAAATCAAAACTATATTTTTAGGTCCCAAATATAAATCTGACGTTTATTTTTTCAAATTTAATATAAATTTTTCAGATATTTAATTTAAAAAAAAAATTCACCATTATTAGGTCGTAAAATTGCAATTTTGAATAATAATTCTATTATCTAAAAAATTGAATATTTACTTATATTATTTCTAAGAAACACAACATATGAATCTCAAAATTATATAGGATATTAATAAAATTCAAAATGATTTTAATACTACTCATAACCTCTTTTTGAATGGCTAGTTTTGTATGTTGTGGTGCATTCGAACTCAGTGTTGCCTGTATCACAAGATATTGAATTACTTTAATGAGAAAAACGTACTATGAAATATTGGGGTGTTGCTGGAATCCTCTTGTATTTGTGCTCACTGTCTCTAACAATTGTTGTTCCATTGATTCTTTATGACTTTTGGTGTTTTAATATGCTTAGTAACACTTGAAAATTATGAGCTCGGGTCGTGAGGATCTACCTAGCGTAGAATGAAAACTATAAAGAGAGAAAAGAACCATAAAAAATGTTTAAAAATAATATTCTATTAATTCATGATAGGAGACATAAAAAAGGTAAATTACATGAGAAAACACTAAAAAAATTGAGATTTTAGAACATGGGGGTATTTAGAGGATGCATCATATGAGTATATCTAAGGACGGCTAATGATCTACATAATAATTTAATCAAGGTTGTAAAAATACAATTGATGAGTCTTACCTTAGTTTTGGATCGATCTTTTATGAAGAATGTGTTAACCAAATGTTTGAGTGGAGCTACTGTGTTCATTGCATTATGATCTCCTTGATCTTGGAGTTTCGTTATCATTTGTGATGTTCAACTAGTGGAAGGTGGAAGGAGGTCTAATTAGTGATTCTCAAAATTATGAGGTACCCGAGGATATTTTTTCTCAACTGCTATTTTTTAATGTATCATTTTAGGTTAAAAGTAATTAGTTTATCCACCTAATCATGTCACCAATGAGAGGTCGGTTTTAATGTCATGTGCCAAATCATATTATGTCGCACATTGGCTAAAAACCACATTAGCAACTCAACTATTGTCTTGAACTTCTAATCTGATAAACTATTGAAGAGTAATCCCATTTTCATTGAGGTATCATGTTCTCATAGAATAAAATATATTTTATAGTTATATAAATATAATTATCATTGTACCGACTAGTAGAATCACACAAATCTCAAGGAAATACTATAGAAATATATATATATAATTTTTTCATTGTATTTTGAAGAAGAATATAAGTCTCTAAATATATTCTATTGGTTGAGAAAAAGTAATCAAATAATTGTGTTTAACAACAACCCACAACATATGGATGTTATGATTATCCCCTCACCCCATTAATTTTATTATTGTGTTTTTATGTTCATGTTTTTAATGGAAATATTATATTATTAAATGATCAAATATTGAGATGTTTTTCTAATTCAATATAAATTATGAAATCCTTGAAATTATTCAATAATGGAAATGTCAAATTTCATGAATGTAAATTCATAGTATAAATCCAATATCACGGTAACAAAATACACACATGTGATGTAATAATCTATATATGATGTATAAGTGATACAGTATGTGGAGTATATCATGAATGAATGAATTATGATTTTTGAACATCTATTATATTAAGGATCCTTTCATGCATAATTATATCTGAGGGTTAAGGTGATCATAGTAGTGTAAAATTATATCATGAATTATTTTTTTCTACACAATGCATTTCTCACTTGTTATTAGTTTTAGAGTTATGTATTTTTATTACTTCATTCATTTTTATTTAATATGGATTGAATAATTTTGTTTACAATAGTAAAAAAACCAAAGGAGGAGAATGTTTTTAATATAATCATTTGGGTGGAGAATCAGGGATCTTATGTTAATACTGTGTGAATAATTTGAGTAATGGCATTATTTTAAAGCATAATGGAAAGGTGTATTATTTTCAATATGTATTTTTATGGAAATTGAGGTTCGAGGATAACATAAATAATTTGTTCTATTTGGAAAATTGTGATTAAAAATTGACAATGGTTAAATATATTCTAACCAAATGATGATGAAACCATGCCATAATTTATTAAACAATGTAGTGGAATTATAAAAGTAAATGATACAAAAAATAACTATTTTGTTGGGAAATACATTCAATAATATTAAATATATAGGCCAAGTGATGATACACCACATCATGGTTTATGATGTGGGGTTGTATAAATAATTATCTAATCATGATTTCTATTAGAGGATTTGATCAGGGATACATAGGATAACATGGAAAACATGGCGTGGAATATCATTATATTTTGTAGGTAATAATGAGAGAGACTATAAAATTAATATATCTTTCTGGAAATTGGTAACAAATAATTAAATGGGTGTCTTTATTTAATATTTCATATATAAAAGGAAATAAGTTCTTTTATAAGACATTTAGCGGAAATTCTTTATTTTATGAATTATAGAGTAATAGATTTCTCTATAGTAACATTTTTTGATATAAACCACACTATCATGAATTGTGATATGAAAAATATATTTATGGATATAGAACACTACTTTTTCATAGTGAATGATCGATTAAATCCATAGAAAAACATATGAATTAGGGGATGAGTATTGGATGAGTTAATGGATATTGGGTGTTAATTTTAAGGAAATGGACATTGTGATAGGATATTTTCATAAATAATATATGACACTATGAACTTCGTGGAATTTTAATTGGTAACCACTGTCTGCATTCAATGAGAGGGAGTCCCTATAGGGCTATTCGGAGGGATATAAACCATGGAAGGTTACCTAATTTTGTGTTAGGAAATTGATGATAATGAAATTGGTAAAATGTAACACATGTCAAACTTATATGTAAAGAATAAAACCATTATTTGACACTTATTACAATTTATCTTCAATAAGGAACCTATTATGTTGTTCATATAGTGGTATCTACCCATTTATATCTCCCTCAACCCCTTCTATATAATGATTGAATCACTTCATCCAAGGCCATTTTGGTGGGTTTTATATCTCTATTGCTCGTTTTATGTACAAATTCATATATTTTATAATCATTGTCTTTATTATTTTATTTATTCATCATTATAAATCATAAATATCATATACAATATATAATTTTTTTTATTAGGAGTAATAATAAAAAGATAACAATCACCATAGAGAGGGATTTTATTTAATTGAGTTATGTAGTCCCCATGATTTATTATTTTTTATGGTAGTTTCTATGTGGGGTTTGATATTTGTTTTAAACTAATTAATTGTGAATAATAATATACTAATCTAAATTGATTTCATTATCATTCAAAGTATATGTCTATTTTATTATGTTTGTTGATGATCCACTAGGTTCTTTTTTTATTTTCATGGTTTTTTATTTGCTGTCACATAAAATAAATTCTCTTCTATCGTTGAAATTAGCACCCATGATATATTTCCTAGATTATATAATTATAAGATACTTATAAACATGATAATAATTGCTTCCAATTATTAGGAAATGTTCATTAATGTGAGAGTACATCAAGAGTCCTTCGTTTTAATAGAAATTTAGAGATACGTTATTTCCATCAGTAAATCTCATTGGTTTTTATGTTTCCATGTAATTAAATTATGTAAAGGGGATTATGTTTCTGATGAAAAAAATTCCATATGTTATAAACATAAATTGGATTTTATAAAAACATTATTTCTGATTGATTATAGAACCCCCTGTTTGAGTTATGTAGCCTTTGATATGACGTTTTATGGATTTAAAGTGTTTGGGATGTGTTAGGATGATTTTGAAGGGGTTTGGAATGATTTTGAATAAGTATGGAGGATTTTTTAAGGGTGCACGTTTTGAGCACTGTTGGGGGAAACCGTGTGAGTTCTCTGGGAAACTGTGCAGGGGGAGATAGAAGCATTCGCATGGCCTACACACGGTTTTCCAAACTGTGTGAGGAAATCGGGCGGACCCCTCTCTCGAGGATGTGTCTTCCACATGGTTAGAACACAATTTTCCAAACCGTGTGTCCACTTAAAAATTGGGTTTTTAAATTTCGGTTCACTCGGTCTTGCCTCGTTTTCTCTCCATGCTTCCTCCCACCCATGCCTCATTCAAGATTTTCTAATCTAAAATGATTGAGGGGATATCCCACACACTTTGGAAGAAAATAAAAGAGTTTACTAGGTTTTTTAAGGGAATTAATTCTTTTGAAATAGATCTAGAGTGGTTTCGGCGGTGCGTTAACCGAATTCGTTGTGCGGTTGTTCGTGGGTCGATTTCCCCAGAACCGTAAAGGTAGGTGGCTTTTCTATCGACTCCACTTGAATAAAACTTGTATCTGGGGTTATAACTCAATTTTTTTTCATGAAATTAATTGGGATATTGATGTGACAATCTTGATGGAAATCCATTTGGTGATGATCTAGAGGAATTTGGGGAAAATGAGTTATTGTTGCAAAAATGGGGTTTTATTGTGGGATTAAAAATTGATTAATTTAAAATAGTTAGTGGAAGATTATAAAAATGTTTTTTGAATGACGATTTTAAACAAATATATTGTTATTGGAGATGTGGTCGGGCATGTAATATTAGTTAAACAATGTTTTTATTAAATGGGAGATTTATTGAAGTGAATTGGAATGTGTTGTAAATGGTTGTGTGCTTATTGTGCGGATTTGGTGATTTCTTCTGGTTTGTATATTGAGTGTTATGGATTTTTTAAGTTGTGTGTAAGTGGGTGGGAAGTCCCACTATAAAAGTTGATGAATAGTGGTCGGAAGAACCATCATTATAGAAGTGGGCAGGAAGTATCAATATTAATGGTGATAGATATTTTTCGGAAGAACCATCGTTATGGAAAGTGGTCTGGAAGTACCACTAGTAGAGAATAAGGTGTACGGGATAAGTGGAAGTCCCACTGTAATGGTTGTTTTTTTGTCTGTTTCTTTTCAATGTGGAAATTATAGTTATAAATTTTAAATGATGAAATTTCATGTGGAATGTTATTCATCATTCCTTTGGTTGCTTGGTTTTGTTGTGGTTTATTGGTAATGGTGTGTTTGTATTATGGTAATGGTTTCACATGTGAGTTTTTTTATATAAACTATTTTATATAAATTTGATAACATTTTTTTCCTAGTGGCGTGTGTAGGGAAGTCAATTTGGGGAAAACATACTGAGTATTAGTACTCAGCCCTTGCTTTGGAACTTCGGTACCTTTTTAGATGTCATATTCCATGATAAAGGTAAAGGTAAATCATCTCATTGCTAGTTTCATTTTTTGATTTTTGGGTGATTTTTGGGTTCTTGGACAATGGAACTTGTTGTGGTTCTGCAGATAATGTGTTTGTTTATTTTGGGGTCTCTTGTTTAGTCTTCCCCATAGTTCTATGATTTAGGGTTTGGGTTGTATTGTAGAACAACTAGGCTATATTTTTCTAATGTATGGGTTTGGTTGTTTTGTTATCATGGATAATATAGTCTGTTGTTTTTGGAATGTTTGGTTGGTTGATTTTATCTTAAGGTAAAATCATACCCCCAATGATTCATGAATCCCTTGGCATTTATTGACAGTATTTGGCACCGTGGGAACATTGCTTGAGTCCAAGTAGCATTCCCCTACCCTCTCATGCCAAGGGGAAGGGGTAAGATGTTACATGTGGTATCATTTGGTTCAGTCCTTGGCTATCAATTGAGATCAGTTTCTCAATCTGTGGGTTTGATTATTGGTCGAGGTGTTAACATTCATTCTTGTACTTTTCCTTGAGTCGGGATGGTAGCATCATTTGGATTGTCAAATCATAGAATGTATAGAATAAAAGAACATTGAAAACCCTTTTATGCTGAAATTCATGTTACTAGGGAGTTGGGTACAAAATTCATTGGAGACACTTATATGCATTGAATATCTCATTGTTGTGGGTGTATCCAATGAGATGAGAAATGTATGTATGGTAGAAATGACACCCACTAGGATTCATATTTCATTGGGGTTTAATGATCTGTGATGTGATATTAAAGTGTGGATTTGAAAAATATGAGTTTGGTTTAAAAACAGATGTATTTGAAAAATGGAAACCTAAGGTATTTGGAAAATGGGTTGATTTTCCAAACATGGTTGATTTTCTTCAAAATAGTGCAACATGAGAAATGTGAATTTGTGGAATGTATGGTTGTGATAGAGTTTTTAATTTAAATAGAATTTTTGAATCAAATTTTTCTAAAATAGAATGACGTATGGTTGATTTTATATTGCTAGAAATGGCACTGGGTAGGCGTCAAAGAGACCAACTAGAGAAGGTAGGAGAAAATGAGTTTGCACCTGAGCCCCAAGTGAACCAGTAGTAAGTTAAGAGTATAGTGCAAGCATTATATGTAGTAGGATGTGAGAATAAAGTGGATAAAAGAAGGTAAGTTGATCATTATGTTCAGTTTAAAGGCAGAATCCACCCATCAATATGGGTGATTTAGTTTTAGAGTGGGTAAAAGCATGGCCGAATTGAATGAATGTGATCTTAGAATTATTTGGAACACCGACAGAGTTGAAATTGATGTTGTCCACATTTATGTTGGATGATATGGACCTTTAGTGGTGGGAGATGGTGGTCCAAGATATAATGGACAATGGTATTACATGGGATGGTTTTGAGGAATCGTCAAACAAATAATTCTACCCACATAAATTTAGAATTCCGCACACAACATATTTCATCCATTTGAAAGATGATAAAATCTCAGTAATGGAGTATGCAGCTATGTTTATGAACATAGTAATGTTTGAACCTGAGGTGGTGGGTAGTACATCGTTGAAAGCTCGTATCATCGAAGAGGGTTTGAGGAAGGACATTCGGTCCAAGATTTCAGTGTTGTGTATAGATGATTACATGGATATGGTGAATAGAGTATCGGTGGCTAAAAGGGTTCTCTTTGGGTCTGAGAGAAGAATAAATGTATTATTACCCATGTGTAATAGTGGTAAATTAAACATTGGGTTCATGAGAATGATGGAAAATAATTTCTAGGGTGAGATTATGACTCAGAATCCAACTACGAGATCAGTCAATCTTCCTCCGAAGCCTCAGAGTAAGCTAGGATGTTTTCAGTGCATTTCTGTGAGGCACATCATGTGGGATTGTACAGTACAACCTCAAGCATTTCATAATTATAAGAAGATGTGGCATATGAAATATTATTCCATAATTCTCCAAAGAATGGATTCCATGACACTCCTCTAGGGTCGGAGGGGTCTTATGACTCCACGGGACGAGGGTAGTGGCATACCCATCAGTAGCCAAGTAATGTGGGTCATGGTGATTCTTAGAATACCACGATGCCTCAGCAGGGCAATAAAAATCATATCCGGGAAAGAAAATAGTATTTTGGCACTGAGCATGTTGTGTTGTATGATCAATCGGGACCATACAAAGTGCAGGGTATGGTTCTTTTAAATTCCACGTTCATACAAGTGTTGTTTGATATGGGTTCAAATCATTGTTTTTCTGCTTCTCGCATAATTGACTTGTTGGGCTTAACGATATAAATGATTCCTATGATTCTAATAATTCAAAAAAATTTGGGTGTAAAAGAGTATCAAGCCATCCAATATAGATCATGTCATGTAATGATGGATGAGGATGAGTTGATGTGGGACTTATCAGTGGTTCTCCAAGATTGACTTGCGATCAGGGTATCATCTGCAGTAGGTTTGGAGAGTAGATATTCTAAAGACAACTTTCAGATATAGATATGTCCATTACGAGTATGTTGTTATTCCCTTTGGTTTAACGAATGCACCAATGGTTTTCGTGGAATTTTTGAATTGGATATTTCATCGACATCTGGATTCTATTGTGGGGTTATTTGTCAATGATATACTGGTGTATTCATTGACAATGGTAGATCATGAGCAGCACATGATGATCATATTAGGGATCTTGAAGGATCATCAGTTGTATTCCAAATTGTCAATTTTTTAATTTTCGATACATGAGGTATGTTTCCTTGGCCATGTTATTTCTGATCGGGGTGTTTTTATTAACCCCAAAAAGATAGAGGCATTTATCTCACAGAAACCTCCAATGAAAGATTTCATGATATGAAGCATCCATGATCTAGATGGGTATTATAGACATTTTTTTCGTGATTTATCATGATTGGATTCACAGATGACAGTTTGGACAAGGAATAATTATCCATTTCAATTGGATGAGCAGTGTCAGAATGTTTTGGTGAGATAAAGGGTCACCTTACATCAACAATAATCTTTTTTTCTCTAGAAATAGGGAAAGGGTACGTGGTGTATTATGATGCATCAGGATCAGGTTTGTGGTGTGTTTTCATGTGAGGGGATCATGTGGTTTCATATGGCTCACATTAGTTGAGGTTGTATGAGAAGAACTATCCAACACAAGATTTGGAGATGGCATAATTGGTTCATGATTTAAAATTGTGGGGTCATTATCTATTTGGTGATACATTTACAGTTTTTACTAACTATAAGAACTTCAAGAATATTTTCTCACAAATATATTTGATCAAGAGGAGAATGAGATGGATGGAATATCTCCAGAAACGTGATTTCAAATTAATATACACACCGGGTGAGGGAAATTTGGTGGCGGATGAATTATGTAAGAAATCATATGCTCAAGTGGTGAAGAAGGTATTGGATCAGTGGAAGTTAGTGCTGGTCATAGCCAACATGTTGTTATAATGTGAGGACTGGGGTGACAGAGCGGTCTTCTTCCTAGTTTAGTTGGTCCTTGACTAGGTTTGTATGGTTAAAGAGGACTATGCATTTGATTCTGAATGTGTGGTGATGAGGTATAAAATCAATGGTGGGGAGACCATTGAGAAGTGGGAACTGAATGGAAATTCAGTCGTTCCTTTTAGGTATTAGATTGTGGTACTAGAGGCTTTTCAAGAAGAACTACTCCGGGCTTATCATCATTCCAAATGGGTTTTCTATCCTGGAATTCAGAGAATGTATAATGCGTTGAAGGAGCTGTATTGGTGGTCTTGTATGAAAAGGGATGTGGTCGGGTTTTTCTAAAGATGCATGACATTCCAGAAAGTCAAGTAATAGTATCAATAGCCAGTAGACATGTTACAACATTTTCCTATTCTAGTGTGGATGTTGGAGTTGATTGAAATGGATTTTGGTGATGGGTCTCCCTAGAATGGCCAGGAATCACGATGCCATATATGTGATGGTGGATCGGCTCACAATGTCATCCCATTTCATCCTGATTTGAGAATATCATATGATATAAGATCAATCAAAATATATACCCAAGAGGTGGTTATGAAGAATGGTGTTATAGTTTTGATTATATCAGATAGAGATCTGAGGTTCACATCTCATTTTTCGAAATCGTTCCAGCAAGCCCCTGGGACACTGTTTACTTTGAGCATGGCATATCATCCTTAGATAGATGGGAAATCTGAGAGGATGATAAAAACCATGGAGGATATGTTTAGGGATTTTTTGATGGACTTTGATGGTTCATGGGAGGAAAACATACCATTGGTGGAGTTATCCTATAATAACAGTTATCAGGAATACATACATATGGCTCTGTTTCAGGCTTTATATGGGAGTATCTGTCATTCTCCACTATATTGGGTGGAAAGAGGTGACACATAGATGATCCGACCATACCATTTCCAAGAGATAATTGAGAAAATGTTTTTGATCAGGACGTGAATGGGGATTCCTCAATGTTTTCATAAATCTTATGTGGACCATCATCTACGACCATTCACATTTGTGGTGGGTGATCATGTTTTTTTTATAATCTATCCTTGGTTCGAACATCATCGGTTCAAGAACTAGGTTATGTTATCTCTGAGATATATTGGGCGTTTGGAGATACATGATAGGATTAGAGAGGAGAATTATTGTTTGGCATTTCTACCACAGTTTAGTCCAATGCACAATGATTTTCATGTTTCTCCATTGAAAAAGTATAAGTTGGATGGTGACCATGTGATTCGTTGGGATCATGTTGAGCAAGAACCAGATGCTTTCTTGGTGCACAAGCTAGTGAGGATTGTGGATAAGAAATATAAGGACTAGAGTGGTAAAATAATTCGTTTAGTTCATGTTTTGTGGCATCATGGTCAGATTCATGAGGAGACTTAGGAGCTGGAGAAATGGATAACTGAGCAATGGCCTAAGCTCTTTCAGAAAAAAAATTGATCTCTACTTCCTCAGGACGGAATGTCCAATGGTTGGGAGAATGTAGCACCCCAAATTTGATTTATATTTCCTTTGTTACAAATTTTTATGTGTTTAAACTGATTATGAGGAGTTGGGAAGATTATTGAAGAGTTTGGAATGGTTTTGATTAAGATTGGAGGATTTTGTAAGGGCTCACGGTTTGAGCGCGGTTGGGGGAACCCAAGTGGGTTCTCCATGAAACTATGTTGGGGGAGAAAATAGCCTTTCCACGACCTTCACATGGTTTTCCAAACCTTGTGAGGCAACCATGGAGACCCCTCTCCCGAGGCAGTGTCTTGTGCACGGTTATATCACGGTTTTCCAAACCGTGCAGGATAATTGTGCGACCAATTAAAGGTATTGTTTTAAATCAAGGTTCACTTGCGCTTGCCTAATTTTCTATACAAGCTTTCTCCACCCTAAGCCTCACTCGTGTTCTTCTTTTCTCAAAGGTTTTAGGGGCTCTCCCACAAATTTTAAAACCAATTGGAGGGGTTCTTTGGTTGATTGAAGGTAATTCCTTCTTAGGAAGGAGATCTAGAGTGGTTTCAGTGGTGCATTCACGGGATTTATGGTGCGGTTATTTGTGGGTGGAAATCACTAGACCCATAAAAGTATGTATCTTCTATCTCGACACCAAATTGTTAGAAATATGAGCTTGGGTTATGATTAAATTTTTTTACTTCAAATTAATCATGATGATGATGTTTTATTTTTCTTGGATAACCAGTTGGTGATGAAATTGGTGATTTTGGGGAAAATGGGTTATTGTTGAAAATGGGGGTTTTTTTGTGTGATTTTTAAATGTTTATTTTAAAATCATTAGTGGATGATTATATAAATTTTTTGTGAAAGTTGGTTTTCAATAATGTTGTTTTTATTTTAGGTGTGGTTGGGCATGGAATGTTAGTTAAATGTTGTTTTCATTAAATTAGTGATTTATTGAACTAAACTAGCATGTGTTGGAAATGGTTTTGTGCTTATTGTGCGGCTTTGGTGCTTTGTGCTTGTTGTTTGATTGTCTGTTATGGATTCTTTTGGTTGTGGGGAAGTGTGTAGGACGTCTCAATATAAAAGTTGAAGGATATTGGCTAGAAAAACCAACATAATGGATGTGGGAATGAAGTCTCACTATAAAAGGTGGTGGACAGTGGTCCGAATAACAACCATTATGGGTAGTGGGTATGATGTACTGCTAGTTGAAAATGGTGTGTAGGATATGGGTGGAATTCTCACTATAATGGTTGTTTTTGTGTGTGTTTCTTTTCAAGATAAAAATTGTGGTGCTGAGGTGTAAAGGATTAAATGACTTGTGGCATGTTTTTTTGGCTTTTCCTTGCTTTCTTGGTTTTGTTGAGGTTGATTGGTAAGGTTGTGTTAGGCTTATGGTAATGGTTTCACATGTGATTATTTTATATAAACTTCTTTATATAAATATGATAAATTTTTTATCCTAGTGGAATGCATATGGAAGTCATTTGGGGGATAATCTACTCAGTATTAGTAATCACCCCTTATTTGCCACTTCGATGATTTTGTAGATGTCGTATTACGATACACAAGTAAAGTTAATGTATCTCACTATTTTTTGCTTGTGGCGATACTTGGGAGATGTGTGGGTGTTTTCAGCATAATTCATGGCGTGGAGATGTGTATCGTGTCTTGGTTTATTTTGGGGTCTCTTATTTAGTCTTCCTCCTAGTACTCTGATTTTGTTTTTTGGTTATATTTTAGAATAACTTGGTTGTCTTTTGGTAATGTATGGGTTGGGTTGTTTTGTTTTCATGCATCATATAGATTTTTGTAAGTGGAATTTTCAGTTTTTTGATTTAATCATTAGGGAAAACCGTTCCCCAATGAATCTTGAATCCCATGGAATTTATTTCCATCCTTTTGCACCTTGTAAATTTCTCTTAAGGCCAAGTAGCATTCCCAAAGCCTCTCAATCGAATGGGATTAGGCGGGATGTTACATTGATAATAACATCTTGGAATATGGTTATCACAATTATGTATTTTTATTAGTGATATGGAAGACCATTCCCCTTATTATTTAAATGATGACATATGGAAAAGATTCCACATATGATTTTCATGAATTATTAAGTCTGGAAATATGCCCATTATTTTGGGATGGACTATGGCCCATGAAGGCATGTATATTTTTTTTATTCTTCTATAAATTTATGGTATTTATATTATGATGCTATGGAAACATATTTAAAAAATATTTCATAAATACATTTATGTGGAATATGATTATCTTTTCTATGATCTCTATTATGATGTGGCCCATGTCCAGGGACAATATTACCATATATGTTATATAAAAACTAATATGGGATGTTATGACCATACTTGTTTTGATACATGTGGTATGTTTTGTTATCAGTATAAAATTAGGTGACCATAGAAGATTATGATATTTCTAGGGATAATATTATAAATTATATAATTTTGTTAATTGGGATCTTATACTTATGGATTCGTGGTTATAACATTGACACACTCCCCATTTCGTAGAAATTATAATTGTATATGATGAATTACCCCTTATCATTCGAACTATTTTAGTAATTGGATGCACTACACTATTGAATTAATGTTATTATAGGTGTGGTATTCACTTCTAATTCACTTAGTTAGATGGTAACACATGATGAAATACCCTATTGCCTTTATATAGTTATTATCATGGAATGTGATTCACTTTTACCTATTATTGGTAGTATAAAGAACTATATTAGTATTTTTGGATTTTATTATGTGACATAATTCCAAAAATAAACCTCAAATTTCCATATTATTATATATTTCAATATATTTTTATAATTATTTTTTATCATCGGTTTAAATTTCATCGAAATCAAGAGGAAATGTCATTTTATCCACATAGTTTCTGAATGTTTTTGTTCACCATGCATCCCAACAATTCTAATATAACAGATTATTAAAAATTGAATTTTACCCTTTTGAAACTACTATATTTTTATATGTTGGACTCCATGATTCCTCACATTTAATCTCCATTTATCCCAAATATCATTTTCAATCGGATTTCCCTTATATTCATTCCTTCTAAAAAAATTAAAATTCATTGATTATGATTATAATTAATATAGAGATCCAAAAATCCTACATTAAATTCCTGAACATTTCATTTCCGAGAATTATTATAGAATCCAAGTTTTTCTATTTGATTGAATTTATCCTAGATGACTTCTTATTTTCTAGTAACTTACTGAGTTCATAAGTGTCATATTTCATTATTGTGGTGGATTAAATCCATGATTATTGAATGTAGTGGAATGATATATTCTAAATGAGACATAAAACGTCAAACATAATATTGTGATCAATTTATAATTTATATTCAATGATTTCATTTTTTGAAAGGATATACTAATGGTAACTAATAATTTAGTCCATATGTTATTTTAATTCTCTCTTCACTTTCCTTTTGTAGGAGTGGTTTTCTGTATATTTTGATTCCAAAATATAGGTTTTTATTGAACTATATGCACATACTATTTACATAAGTTCATATGTGTCACATTTCAAAGGAATTTTATTGTTTAATTATTATTTAGGTATTAAACCTAAATTAAAGAATTTAGATACATTGTAATGGTGGTATTAGAAAGCGATAGATTTTTTTCATTCATTTCAATGGTAAATTGAGATACTTTTTGAAATTAATATTATTTTTATGGGATTTTATAAGATCATTTTATAAATATATAGTAAATTAATTTTTATCGCATATAAATTGTATTTAATAGATTTAACAACACTGATGACGTGATACAATTTTTTTTTATTATTTATGTTTTACAGTATAGTTGATATTGAATATGTAAATATAAAATTCATTGTCAGGGAAATGTTTCAGAAATTATTATTCTTCATAAAATTTGTTATTTATATAATGGGTAATCATAAATGAAGGATTATTATATATTTTTCTATATACATGTATGTTATCAATATTTTATCTATTAATTTTAGCCCTCAATTTCATAAGAATCTATTGGTAGCTATTTGGTTGATATTGTTTTGAGTACTACACATGACCACAATCACAAATCTATATTGGAGCCTCATGCTATAAAAATAATCCACATATGGGATTTTGGATTTAGGTTATTCAAATAATATTAAAACATTGTGTTATGAAGTGAATCACATCATGAAATAGATAATGAAGATTCATTATTTGTGTATTCTTAGATTTTATCTATGGTATCTAGGTCATCCCCAGATGACCTTGTTTGTATTTCTCATATGATATTAAAATTTTAAATTATACATCTTTGTGATTAAATATCTTATTTCACATTATCATTATTTGGTTCTTTAGGTTTAACATATCCTTTCATTTCTCACAATTTATGTTTTCTAATTTTTTTTAATTTTTCTCTTACCCTGAAATTCGTATTACTAAGTTAGTTTTTATATCTTTCAATTGTATAGAATAAAATATTCTCATAAAAAGTCTTAATGGATAGTTTTTTCTTAAAAATTATAACTCCATGTTTTGTAGGGAATGGTTTCAAAAGGGTACAACAATTCACTTTTTGTAATAACATGTAAAAAAATTAATTTATAGATCCATTTCAACATAGAATAAAATTTATTTTCAATTAATAGATTTATATGAGGTGACGGGATGATACATATATTGATTTTTTTCTATGGACTAGTATTTTACATGTTTAGTATAGGTTTCATATTTATTGATGTAGTTGATATTTGGATTAATTTTAATGTATAATGATGGTGATACAATCAAGGGTTTTCCCTTAAAATGTTATCGTTAGAACATGTCCTGTTTTATTGTGGAATTTTGTGCTCTTGATATGTTATACCATGTTGGAAAATCTACTTGATTTTTTTGATCAATAGGTTTGATTTTTATTTATTAATTTGGTTAATTTTATTTTGATTAGATGGATATGATTTTTAGATTTCAATCAATTTCTTTATTATGTGTAATGTTTACATTTTTTCCATTTTTTGGTTCTATATAATTTTGGAAAATATATTTTGATATTCATGTTTCATTAAACTACATAATGGTTATATTAGACATCTAGCCGGATTAACCCTTTGGTATATTACATTATATGTGGGAAATATTATCATGGATATAATAGTGAGGTATGAGCAGTAGTATCTAGCCTAGAGTGATCTGTATTGTTCATCAATATATGTCATGAGTTTTCATGGGTACCAGGATCCTGAGTATACTATGTTGGTTTGGGAAAAATATTATTAAAAATATTATATTTTTTTATACTCCAATAAAACATTAGTTAGGATTTTCATATCTCAATGGGTATATGAAATTAACTCTATAAACCATAATATTCATATAGAAAAATGAGTATCTATGGGTCGTAGATATGTTTATGCCCTATATTAACCCTTTTGTCATATTTACACATTATGTTATTAATATTTACTAGAGAATTTCGGTTTTATAATGATGATTTATGAGTTATGTTTATGAAATAAGTATTCTAGAGTAGGATTGCAAAGAAAACCAAGGTCACATTGTTTATTATGCATAGTCTATAGAACTATGTATAGAATGTTCAAACTGATCTTGGAAATTTCTATTGGACTTATCTTTGTTATACACAGTATTCTAAACCAGTCGCCCAAATCACATGGGGTAATGTTATTTTTTCTTTTTTACATAACAGTTCATTATGATTAACAATTATTCATATTCATATATATTGTTGATTTAAGATTAATGAAATTTTTTTATAAAATATGTAATATTATTTTACGAAGTTATATTTAGATTTAGAAATGATGAATTTATTGTAATAATTGAAAATGGGTGATTATTTATCAGTTATAAACATATTTTGATATATTAAGGTTTGTTTTACATAAAAGTACATCTGAAATATGTGTTAAGAATATTTTTGGGGGTCTCAATAAAATTCCCTTGAGTTTACTTACAGAAAATAGATTATTTTTTATTTTCTCCATCATATTTAATGGTTTTGAGGAATCTTTAGTAAAATCATTAAAATATAATTTTTCAACCTTTTAGATGGAGGGGATGAAATGACGACATTAATGGAACTATTGGATGAATTATCATTTTAACATGGTTATAAAATATTTTGCATTATTAGGGAGTACTGGGTTTCATTTAATATTTTAATATTCCATAATTTATTTTTGTATTTGTGTCAAATTGATTAGAAATATATAGCCTATATGATTTTTTTATTCCTTAACATTTACTGTGGGTCACTACCGTGTGTTTATGGAATCTCCACATGGAGACAAATTTCATTATATATATGTAAACCCTCTAGATATTTAAAGAATTATTGTTACAATTGTTCCATCATTTTTATTTATTAGGTTCGTTATTCCGACTCCTCTCAATCGTCATAAATATTATGTTGAACTGTATTAATACTTAATTTTTTTGTCCTTTATTGTAATCCAAAATACCGTGATGATAAATAGTGTATATGGAATGTGGAAAATATAATTAACCTTCTTAAAATCAAATAGTGACTTAAAATTATATTTTTTTTATTTTTTTCATGGTTGACCATGTTGGATGTCCTGAATGTCCATTATTCTTGCGATGACATGAAATAAGTTTTCATTGGATTTTTTAAGGAATAAATAATTATATAACATATCCCAACTACTATGTAGGTGTCTTAGGTGATGGATTATTATGTATTTATGTATATTTGATGATAATTTTTTGAATATTCTTATTCTTTAATTGTATTGGAAGAATATTTACCTAAACAAAATTTGGATAGATATATTAATAATTAGAGTTTTTAAGGAGCTGTTTTATAGATATAAAGTAGTGAATATACCTCATTTTAACTATCCTCTTAAATATAGGTAGTAATGCCGGCCTTCAAATTTGAGTTTATAATAACATGGATACAAGAAGTTATTAAGGTTTCCTTTAATGTGTGTTAGTAAATTGATGATAATGCAATTGGTAAAATGTAACACATGTAAAACTTATATGTAAAGAAAAAAACCATTTTTTGACACTTATTACAATTTAACTTCAATAAGGAACCTATTATATTGTTCATATAGTGGTATGTACCCATTTATATCTCCCTCAGCCCATTCTCTATAATGATTGAATCACCTCATCCAATGCCATTTTGGTGGGTTTTATATTTCTATGGATCGTTGTATGTACAAATTCATCTACTTTATAATAATTATCATTATTATTTTAGTTATTCATCATTATAAATCACAAATATCATATCCAATATATAATTTTTTTATTAGGAATAAATAATAAAAAGATTACAATCACCATAGAGGGGGATTTAATTTTATTGAGTTATGTAGTCCCCATGATTTTTTATGTTTTATAGTAGTTTCTATGTGGGTTTTGATATATTTTTTAAACTAATTAATTGTCAATAATAATTTACTAATCTAACTTGATTTCATTATCATTCAAAAGATATGTCTATTTTATTAAGTTTGTTGATGATCCAGTAGGTTCTTTTTTTATTTTCATGGTTTTTGATTTGCTGTCACCTAAAATAAATTCTCTTCTAGAGTAGAAATTAGAACCCATGATATCTTTCCTAGATTATAAAATTATATGATAGTTATAAACATGATAATAATTTCATCTAATTAGTATGAAATGATCATTAATGAAATAGGATAACAAGAGTCCTTCGTTTTAATAGAAATTTAGAGATACCTTATTTCCTTCAGTACATATCTTTGGTTTTTATGTTACTATATAATTAAATTATGTAAAGGGGATTATGTGTGTGAGGAAAAAATACCCTATGTTATAAACATTAATTGGATTTCTTAAAAACATTATTTATGATTGATTATAGAACCCCCTTTTTGAGGAATATAGCCTTTGATATGACTTTTTATGAGTTTAAAGTGATTGGGATGTCTTAGGAAGAGGATTAAGGAGTTTGGAATGGTTTTGAATAAGTTTGGAGCATTTTATAAGGGTGCACAGTTTGAGCACTGTTCGGGGAAACCGCGCGAGTTCTCCGGGAAACTGTGCAGGGGGAGATAGAAGCCTTCGCACGGCCTACAGACGGTTTTCCAAACTGTGTGCAGAAATCGACCGGACCCCTTTCTCAAGGAAGTGTCTTGTACATGGTTATCACAAAATTTTCCAAACCGTGTGTCCACTTAAAGATTGGGTTTTTAAATATGGGTTCACTCGGTCTTGCCTTGTTTTCTCTCCATGCTTCCTCCCACCCGAGCCTCATTCGAGATTTTCTATTCTAAAAGGATTGAGGGGATATCCCACACATTTTGGAAGAAAATATAAGGGTTTACATGGTTTTTTAAGGGAATTAATTCTTTTGAAATAGAAATAGAGTGGTTTCAGCGGTGCATTCACCAAATTTGTGGTGCTGTTGTTCGTGGGTCGATTTCCCCAGAACCCTAAAGGTAGGTGGCTTTTCTATCGACTCCACTCGAATAGAACTAGTATCTTGGGTTATAATTAAAAAAATATTCATGAAATTAATTGTTATAATGATGTGACAATCTTGTTGGAAATCCATTTGGTGATGATCTAGGGGATTTTCGGGAAAATGAGTTATTGTTGCAAAAAGGGGGTTTTGTTGGGGGATTAAAAATGTTTATTTTAAAATAGTTAGTTGAAGATTATAAAAACGTTTTTTGAAAGATAGTTTTAAACAAATATATTGTTATTGGATATGTGGTTGGGCATGTAATATTAGTTAAACAGTGTTTTGATTAAATGGAAGATTTATTGAAGTGAATTGGAATGTGTTAGAAATGGTTGTGTGCTTATTATGCGGCTTTAGTTCTTTCTTCTGGTTTGTAGATTGAGTGTTATGGATTTTTTTGGTTGTGGGTAAGTGGGTGGGATGTCCCACTATAAAAGGTGATGAATAATGGTCGAAAGAACTAGCATTATAGAAGTGAGAGGGAAGTCTCAATCTAAATGGTTATGGATATTTTTCAGAAGAACCATCATTATGGGAAGGGTTCTGGAAGTACCGCTAGTTGAGAATGGGGTGTATGGGATAAGTGGAAGTCCCAATGTAATGGTTTTTTTGTTGTATGTTTCTTTTCAAGATGTAAATTGTAGTGATAAATTTTAAATGATGAAATTTCATGTGGCATGTTCGTCAGCTTTCCTTTGGGTTCTTGGGTTTGTTGAGGTTGATTGGTAATTGTGTGTTTGTATTATGGTAATGGTTTCACGTGTGATTATTTTATATAAACTATTTTATATAAATTTGATAACAGTTTTATTCTAGTGGTGTGTATAGGGAGGTCATTTTGGGGAAAACCTACTGAGTATTAGTACTCACCCTTTACTTTGGAACATGGGTACCTTTTTAGATGTCATATTCCATGACACAGGTAAAGTTAAAGCATCACATTGCTAGTTTCTTTTTCTGATGTTTGGGTGATGTGTGGGTTCTTGGACCATGGAACATGGTTTGGTTCTGTGGAGAATGTGTTGGTTTATTTTGGGGTCTCTAGTTTAGTCTTCCACATAGTTCTATGATTTTGGGTTTGGTTTGTATTGTAGAACAACTAGGTTGTCTTTTTCTAATGTATGTGTTTGGTTGTTTTGTTATCAAGGATCATATAGTCTGTTGTTATTGGAGTGTTTGGTTGGTTGATTATATATTAAGGTAAAATCATAACCCAATGATACATGAAGCCCTTGGAATTTATTGACAGTATTTGGCATCGTGGGAACATCGCATAAGTCTAAATAACATTCCCCCACCCACTCATGCCAAGGGGATGGGGCGAGATGTTAAATATGGTATCATTTGGACTAGTCCTTGTCTTTAAATTGAGTGAAGTTTCTCAATCATTGGTTTTTATTGTTGGTCAAGGTGTTAACATTCAATCTTGTCCTTCTCCTTGAGTCGGGATGGTAGCATCGTTCGGATTGTCGGAACATAGAATGTATAGAATCAAAGAACATTGTTAACCCTTTTATGCTGGAATTCATGTTACTAGGGAGTTGGGTACATAATTGTTTGGAGACACTTATAGGCATTAGATATCTGATTGTTGTGGGTGTAGCCAATGAGATGAGCATTGTTTGTATAGTAGAAATGACACCCACTAGGATTCAAATTTCATTGGGGTTTTACGATCTATGATGTGATATTAATGAGTGGATTTGAAAAATATGAATTGGGTTTAAAAACAGATGGATTTGAAAAATTGAAACCTAAGGTATTTGGAAAATGGGTTGATTTTCAAAACATGGTGTATTTTTTTTCAAAATAGTGCAACATGAGAAATGTGAATTTGTGGAATGTATGGTTGTGATAGTGTAGTTTAATTGAAGTAGAATATGTGAATCACGTTTTTCTAAAATAGAATGAATTGTGGTTGATTTTATATTGCTATAAATGGCACTGGGTAGGCGTCAATGAGACCAACTAAAGAAGGTAGGAGAAAATGAGTTTCCACCTGAGCCCCAAGTGAACCAGCAGTAGGTGAAGTGTATTGTGGAAGCTTTCTTTGTTGTAGGAAGTGTGAATAAAGTGGATAAACCAGCTCATTTGGATCATTACATTCAGTTTCAATGGTAGAATCCAACCATCGTTAGGGGTGATTTAGTGTTAGAGAGAGTATAATCATGGTTGAATTGAATGTCTAAGATCTTATAATTATTGGGAACACCGACGGAGTTGAAATTGATGTTGTCCACATATATGTTGGATGAAATGGACCTTTAGTGGTGGTAGATGGTGGTCCAAGATATAATGGACCATGGTATGACATGGGATGGATTTGAGGAATTGTTTAACAAATAATTCTACCCTCATAAATTCAGAATTCAGCACACAACATATTTCTTCTATTTTAAAGATGAGAAAATTTCAGCAATGGAGTATGCAGTTATGTTTATGAACATAGTGATGTTTTAACCTGAGGTGGTGGGTAGTAAATCATTGAAAGCTCGTATCATCGAAGCGGGTTTGAGGAAGGACGTTCGGTCCAAGATTGTAGTGCTGTGTATAGATGATTATATAGATATGTTGAATAGAGCCCCAGTGGACGAAAGGGTTCTTTTTGGGGCTGAGAGAAGAAGAAGTGTATTATTACCCATGTGGAATAGTGGGAAATTGAACGTTGGGTTCAGGAGAAAGAGGGAAACTAATTTATAGGGTTGGATTACGACTCAGAATCCAACTACGGGATCAGTGAATCTTCATCCAAATCCTTAGAGTAAGCTAGGATGTTTTCAATGTGTTTCTATGAGGAACATCAAGTGGGATTGTACAGTACAACCTCAAGCATGTCATAATTTTAAGAAGATGTGGCATCTAAAATATTATTCCAGAATACTCCATAGAATGGTGTTCATGACACTCCTCAGGGGTCGGAGGCGTCTCATGACTCAACAAGACGAGGGTAGCGGTATACCCATCAGTAGCTGAGTAAATTGGGCCATGGTGATTCTTGGAATACCACGATGCCTCAGCAGGGCAATAAACATCATAGACGGGAAAGAAAATAGTTTTTTGGAGCTGAGAATGTTGTGATGGATGATCAGTCAGGACCATACAAAGTGCAAGGTATGGTTTATTTAAATTCCACATTCATACAAGTGTTGTTTGATATGGGTTAATATCATTGTTTTTCTGCTTCTCGCATAATTTATTTGTTGGTATTAACGGTATAAATGATTTCTATGATTCTCAAATTTCAAAATCCTATTGATGTAAAAGAGTATCAAGCCTTCCAATATAGATCATGTCATGTAATGAAGAATGAGGATGAGTTGATGTGGGACTTATCAGTGGTTCTCCAAGATTGACTTGCGATCAGGGTATCAATAGAGGTAGGTTTGGATAGTGGATATTCTAAAGACAGCTTTCAGAAGTAGATATGTCCATTACGAGTTTGTGGTTATTACCTTTGGTTTAACGAATGCACTAATGGTGTTCATGGAATTTTTGAATCCGATATTTCATATATATATGGTTTCTTTTGTGGTGTTATTTTTCAATGATATTTTTGTGTATTCATTGACAATGGTATAGAATGAGAAGCACATAGTGATCATTTTGGGGATCTTGAGGGATCATCATTTGTATTCCAAATTGTCACATTGTTAATTTTGGATACATGAGGTCTGTTTCCTTGGCCATGTTATTTCTGACCGGGGTGTTTCTATTGACCCGAAAAAGATATAGTCAGATATCTCACAGAAACCACCAAAGAACGTTTTCAGTAAATGAAGCTTCCATGATCTAGCAGGGTATTATCGAAATTTTGTTCTTTATATCTCACGATTGGATTCACAGATGACATTTTGGAGAAGGAATAATGTTCCATTTCAATTGGATGAGCAGTTTAGGATTGGTTTGGTGAGATAAAGGGTCACCTAACATCAACAATAATATTGTTTTCACTAGAACCATGGAAAGGGTGTGTGGTGTATTATGATGCATTAGGATCCGGTTTGTGGTGTGTTCTCATGTGATGGGATCGTGTGGTTTCATATGGCTCACATTAGTTGAGGTTGTGTGAGAAGAACTATCCAACACATGATTTGGAGTTTGAATAAGTGGTTCATGCTTTTAAATTGTGGGGTCATTATCTCTTATGTGATACATTTATAGTTTTTTACAACTATAAGAACATCAAGAAAATATTCTCACAAATATATTTGATTAAGAGGGAAAAGGGATGTATGGAATATATCCTGAAATTTGATTTCGAATTATTATACACACCGACTGGGGGAAATTTGGTGGCAGATGAATTATGTAAGAAATCATATGCTCATCTGGTGAAGCAGGTGTTGGATCAGTGGAAGTTATTGCTGGTTATAGCCGACATGCTGTTAGAATGTGAGGACTGGGGTGAAAGAGCGGTCTTATTCCTATTTTAGTTGGTCCTTGACTAGGTTTGTATGGTTAAAGAGTCCTAGGCATTTGGTTCTGAATGTGTGGTGATGAGGTCGAAAATCAATGGTGGGGAGACCATTGAGAAGTGGGTAATGAATGGTAATTATGTCTTTCCTTTTAGGTATTAGATTGTGGTACTAGAGGATTTTTAAGAAGAACTACTCAGGGCTTATCATCATTCAAATTGGGTTTTCCATCCTCGAATTCAGAGAATGTATAATGCATTGAAGAAGCTGTATTGGTGGTCTGGTATGAAAAGGGATGTGGTCGGGTTTTTCTGAAGATGCATGACATTCCAGCAAGTAAAGGCAGAGTATCAATAGCCAGTAGACATGTTTCAATATTTTCCTATCCTAGTATGAAAGTGGGAGCTGATTGAAATGGTTTTTTCTGATGGGTCTCCCAAGAATTGGCAGGAAGCACGATGCCATATGATTTATGGTGGATCGGCTCACAATGTCTTCCCATTTCATCCTGATTCGTGAATATCATATGATATAAGATATATCAATATATATATATATCCATGATGTGGTTACAAAGAATGGTGTTATAGTTTTGATTATATCAGATAGAGATCTGAGGTTCACATCTCGTTTATGGAAATCGTTGCAGCAAGCCCCTGGGACACAGTTGACTTTGAGCATGGCATATCATCCATAGATAGATGGGAAATCTGAGAGGATGATAAAATCCATGGAGGATATGTTAAGGGATGTTTTTATGGACTTTGATGGTTCATGGGAGTAAAACATACCATTGGTGGAGTTATCCTATAATAACAGTTATCAGGCATCCATACATATGGCTCCGTTTGAGGCTTTATATGGGAGTATCTGTAATTCTCCACTATGTTGGGTGGAAACAGGTGACACATAGATGATCAAACAAAAAAATTTCAAATAGATAATTGAGAAAATGTATTTGATCAGGAAGATAATGGGGATTACTCAATGTTTTCATAAATCGTATGCGGACCATCATCTATGATCGTTCTCATTTGTGGTGGGTGATCATGTTTTTTTGATAATCTATCCTTGGTTAGAACATCATCGGTTCAAGAACTATGTTATGTTGTGTCTGAGATATATTGGGAATTTGGAGATACTTGAGATGATTAGAGAAGAGACTTTTTGTTTGGCATTTCCATCACGTGTTTAGTGCAATGCACAATGTGTTTCATGTTTCGCAGTTGAAAATGTATCAGTTGGATGGTGACCATGTTATTCGTTGGGATCATGTTAAGGAATAACCGGATGATTTCATGGTGCACGAGCTTGTGAGGATTGTGGATAAGAATTATAAGTTCTATAGTGGTAAAAGAATTCGTTTCATTCATGTTTTGTGGAATCATGGTAAGATTCAAGAGAAGACTCAAGAGCTAGAGAAATAGATGACTGAGCAATGGCCTGAGAACTTTCAGCAAAGCAAATGATCTATGATTCCTCAGGACATAATGTCCAATATTGGGGAGAATGTAGCACCACAAATTTGATTTATATTTCCTTTGTTATGCATTTTTATGTGTTTGAACTAATTCTGATGAGTTGGGAAGAGGATTGAATAGTTTGGAATGGTTTTGATTAAGTTTGGAGGATTTTGTAAGGGATCACAGTTTGAGCGCGGTTGGGGGAACCCATGTGGTATCTCCATTACACTATTCAGGGGGAGACAATAGACTTCCCACAGCCTGCACACAGTTTTCCAAACCATTCAAGGCAACCGTGTAGACCCCTGTCCCGAGGCAGTGTCTTGTGCATGGTTATATCATGGTTTTCCAAACTGTGCATGCAAACTGTGCGACCAATTAAAGATAGTGTTTTAAATCAAGGTTCACTTGCGCATGCCTAATTTTCTCTCCAGGCTTCCTCCACCCGAAGATTCACTCGTGTTCTTCAATTCTCAAATGTTTTAGGGGCTCTCCCAAAAATTTTGGAAGCAAATTTTAGGGGTTCTTTGGTTGTTTTAAGGTAATTCCTTCTGGGGAAGGAGATATAGAGTGGGTTCGGTGGAGCATTCATGAGATTTATGGTGTGGTTATGTGTGGGTGGATATCACTATAACTATAAAATTTTGTGTCTTCTCTCTTGACTCAAAATGGTTAGAACTATATGATTGGGTTATAATTAAATGTTTTTACTTAAAATAAATCTTGACGATGATTTTATAATTTTTTTGGATATCCAGTTGGTGATGAATTTGGTGATTTTGGGGAAAATTGGTTATTGTTGAAAATGGGGGTTTTGTTGTGTGATTTTTAAATATTGATTTTAAAATCATTAATGGACGATTATATAATTTTTTTGGGAAAGTTGGTTTTCAATAATGTTGTTTTTATTATAGGTTTGGTTGGTCATGGAATGTTAGTTAAATGTTATTTTCATTATATGAGTTATTTATTGAACTGAACTGGCATGTGTTGGAAATGGTTGTGTTCTTATTGTGCGTCTTTGGTGCTTTGTGCTTGTTGTTTGATTGACTGTTATTTCTTTTTTTGGTTGTGGGGAAGTGTGTAGGAAGTCTCACTATTAAAGTTGAAGGACATTGGTTAGAAAAACCACCATTATGGAAGTGGGAAGGAATTCTCACTATAAAAGGTTGTGGATAATAGTCCGAATAACCACCATTATGGGTAGTGGGAAGGAAGTACCACTAGTTGAAAATGGTGTGTTGGGGATGGGTGGAATTTTCACTGTAATGGTTGTTTTTGTGTGTGTTTCTTTTCAAGATGAAAATTGTTGTGCTAAGGGTTAAAGGATGAAATGACTTGTGGCATGTTGTTTGGGTTTCCCTTGGTTTCTTGGTTTTGTTGAGGTTGATTGGAAAGGTTGTGTTTGTATTATGGTAAAGGTTTCACATGTGATTATTTTATATAAACTTCTTTATATAAATCTGATAAAGGTTGTATCCCAGTGGCATGCATATGGATGTCATTTGGGGGAAAATCTACTCAGTATTAGTAATCACCCCCTTATTTTCCACTTGGATGATTTTCCAGATGTCGTATTCCACTACATAAGTAAAGTTAAAGTATCTCACTGTTAGTGGATTGTGGTGATACTGGGGAGATGTGTGGGTGTTTGCAGCACAATTCATGGTGTGGGACATGTATCGTGTCTTGGTTTATATTGAGGTCTCTTGTTTAGTCTTCCTCCTAGTACTCTGATTTTGGTTTTTGGTTGTAATGTAGACTAACATAGTTGTCTTTTGATAATGTATGGGTCGGGTTGTTTTGTTTTCATGCATCATATGGATTTTTTTCAGTGGAATTTTATGTTTTTTGATTTCATCATTAGGGAAAACTGTTCCCCAATGATTCTTGATGCCCATGGAATTTATTTGCATCCTTCGGCACCTTGGAAATTTTGCTTAAGGCCATGTATCATTCCCCCAGCCTCTCAATATAATGGGATTAGGCAGGATGTTACATTGATAATAACATCTTGGAATATGGTGATCAAAATTATGTATTTTTATTAGTGATATGGAAGAACATTCCCATTTTTATTTAAATAATGACATATGGAAAAGATTCCACATATGATTTTCATGAATTTTTATGTTGGGAATTATGCCCATTATTTTGGGATAGACTATGGCCTATAAAGGCATGTATATTTGTTTTTATTATTCTTATATAAATTGATGGCATTTATATTATGATGGTATGGAAACATATTTCAAAAATATTTCATCAATACATTTGTGTGGCATATGTTTATCTTTTCCATGATCTCTATTGTGATGTGGCCCATGTCCTGGGACAATATTCCCATATATGTTATATATAAACTAATATGGGATGTTATGACCATACTTGTTTTGATACATATGGTATGTTTTGTTATGACTATAAAATTATGTGACCATAGAAGTTTATTATATTTCTAGGGAAAATATTTTAAATTATATAATTTTATTCATTGGGGTCTTATACTTATGGATTCTTTGTTATGACAATGACACACACCCCATTTATTTGAAATTTTACTTGTATATGATGAATTTCCCATTATCCTTTGATCTATTTCAGTAATTTGATGCACTACACTATTGAATTAATGATATTATAGGTGTGGTAATCACTTCTAATTCACTTAGTGAGATGGTAACACATGATGAAATACCCTATTGCCTTTGTATAATTATTATCATGTAATTTGATTCCCTTTTAAATAATATTGGCAGTATAAAGAACATTTTTAGTATTTTTGGATTTTATTATGTGACATAACTCAAAAAATCATCCTCACATTTCTAAATTATTATATATTTCAATATATTTTTATAATTATTTTTTATCATCGGTTTCAATTTCAATGAAATCAAGAGGAAATGTCATTTTATCCACATAGTTCCTGAATGTTTTTGTTCACCATGCATCCAAACAATTATAATATAACAGGTTATTAAAAATTTTATTTTACCCTTTTGGAACTTCTATATTTTTATATGTTGGCCACCATGATTCCTCACTTTTAATCACCATTTATCCCAAATATCAATTTCAATTGTATTTCCCTTACATTTATTCCTTCCAAATAAATTACAATTCATTAATTATGATTATAATTAATATAAGGATCCTAAAATCCTACATTAACATCCGAAACATTTCATTTCCAAGAATTATTATAGAGTCCTAGGTTTTCAATTTAATTGAATGTATCCTAGATGTCTTCTTGTTTTCTAGTTACTTACTGACTTCATAAGGGTTATATTTCATTATTGTGGTGGATTAAATCCATGATTATTGAATGTAGTGGATTGATATATGCTAAATGATACATAAACCGTCAAAAATAATATTGTGACCAATTTATCATTTAAATTCAATGAATTGATTTTTTGAAAGGATATAATAATTGTAACTAATAATTTAGTCCATATGTTATTTTATTTCTCTCTTCACTTTCCTTTCGTAGGAATGGTTTTCTATATATTTTGATTCCCAAATATAAGTTTCTATTCAACTATATGAACATACTATTTACATAGGTTCATATGTGTCACCATTAAAAGGAATTTTATTGTTGAAATATTATTTAGGTATTAAACCAAAATTAAAGAATTTAGATTCATAGTATTGGTGGTATTAGATATCGATAGATTTTTTCATTCATTTCAATTGTAAATTGAGATACTTTTTGAAATTAATATTATTTTTATGGGATTTTATAAGATTATTTTATAAATATATTTTAATGTAATGTTAATCACTTATTAATTGTATTGTATAGATTTAACTGCACTGATGAGGTGATACAATTTTTATTTATTATTTATGTTTTACGGCATAGTTGATATTGAATATGTAAATATAAAATTCATTGTCAGGGACATGTTTCAGAAATTATTATTCTTCATAAAATTTGTTATTTATATAATGGGTAATTATAAATGTAATATTATTATAATTTTTTCTATATACACGTATATTATCATTATTTTGTCTATTAATTTTAGCGCTCAATTTCATAAGAATCAATTAGTAGCAATTTGGTTGATATTGTTTTGAGTACTACACATGACCACCATCAAAACCCAAGATTGGACCCCATGCTATAACAATAATACACATATGGGATTTTGGATCTAGGTTATTCAAATCATTTTAAAACATTGCGTTATGAAGTGAATCACATCAAATAAATTGATAATATAGATTCATTATTTGTGTATTCATAGATTTTATCTATGGTATCTAAGTCTTCCCTAGATGATCTTGTTTTTATTTCTCATATGATATTAAAATTATATATAATAAATCTTTGTGATTAAACATATTATTTTTTGTTATCATTATTTGGTTCTTAAGGTTTAACGTATCTTTTCATTTCTCACAATTTATGTTTTCTAATTGTTTTTAATCATTCTCTTTACCTGAAATTCGTATTACTATGTTAGTTTTTATATCTTTAAATTATATTGAATAATATAATCTCATAAAAAGTATTAATGGATAGTTTTTTCTTAAAAATTATAACTCTATGTTTTGAATGGAATGGTTTCAAATGGTTACAAAAATTCAATTTTTTTAATAACATGGAAAATATTTCATTTATAGATCAATTTCAACAAAGAGTAAAATTTATTTTCAATCAATAGATTTATATGAGGTGTAGGGATGATACATAAATTGAATTTTTTCTATGGACTAGTATTTTACATGTTTAGTATATGTTTCATATTGATTGATGTAGTTGATATTTAGATTAATTTTAATGTATAATGATGGTGATAAGAACAATGATTTTCTTTTAAAATGTTATCGGTAGAACATGTCCTGATTTATTATGGAATTTAGTGCTCCTGATATGTTATACCATGTTGGAAAATACACTTGATATTTTTGAACCATATGTTTGATTTTTATTTATTAATTTGGTTAAATGTTATTAGTATTAAATGGATATGATTGTTGGATTTCAATAAATTTCATTATTATGTGTGATGTTTTCATTTCTTCCAATTTTTGGTTCTATATAATTTTGGAAAATATATTTTGATATTCATGTTTCAATAAACTACATAATGGTTATATTAGACATCTAGTCGAATTATCCCATTGGTATATTACATTATATGTGGGAAATATTATCATGGATATAATAGTGAGGTATGAGCACTAATATCCAGCCAAGAGTGATCTGTATTATTCATTAGTCTATGTCATGAGTTGTCAGGGGTACCAGGATCCTCAGTATACTATGTTGGTTTTTGAAAAAATATTATTAAAACTCATATATTTTTTATACTCAAATAAAACATTAGTTAGGATTTTCATATCTCAATGGGTATATGAAATTAACTCTGTAGACCGTAATATTCATATATAAAAATTAGTATCTATGGGTGATAGATATGTTTATGACCTATATTAATCCTTTTTTCATATTTAAAAATTATGTTATTAATATTTACTAGAGAATTAAGTTTTTATAATGATGATTTATGTGTTATTTTTATGAAATAAGTATTCTAGACTAGGATTGCAAAGAAAAACAAGGTCACATTTTTTATTACGCACAGTCTATAGAACTATGTATAGAAAGTGAAAACTGATCATGGGAATTTCTATTGGACTTATCTTTGTTATACAAAGTATTCCAAACAAGCCACCCAAATATCAACGGGTATTAAATTTTTTTTTCATATTTATATAACAGTTCATTATGATTAAAAATTGTTCATATTCCTATATATTGTTGATTTATGATTAATGGATGTTTTTTTATAAAATATATTAATATTATTTTACCAAGTTATATTTAGATTTAGAAATGATGACTTTATTGTAATACATGAAAATGGGTGATTATTTTTCTGTTATAAACATATTTTGATATTTTAATGTAGGTCTTACATAAAAGAACATGTGAAATATGTTTTAAGAATATTTTTGGGGGACTCAATAAAATTCCCTTGAGTTTACTTACATAAAATAGATTATTTTTAATTTTCTAATTCATATTTAATAGTTTTGAGTAATATATAGTTTAATCATTAAAATATATTTTTTTAACCTTTTAGATAGAGGGGATTGAAAAATGACATTAATGGAATTGTTGGATTATATTATCTTTTTAACATGTTTTTTAAATATTGTGCATTATTAGGGTGTACTGGGATTCATTTAATATTTTAATATTGCATAATTTATTTTTGTATTTGTGTCAAATTGATTAGAAATATATAGCCTATATGATTTTTTGATTCGTTATCTTTTAGTGTGGGTCACTACCATATATTTATGGAATCTCCACATGGATCGAAAGTTCATTATATATATGTAAACCCTCTAGTTAATTAAGGAATTATTGTAACAATTGTTCCATAAGTTTTATCTATTAGGTTCGTTATTCCTACTCATCTCAATCAACATAAATAGTATGTTGAACTGTATTAATACTTAACTTTTTTTTGTCCTTGATTGGAATCCAAAATACCATGATGATAAATATTTTATTTGGAATGTGGAAAATATAATTAACCTTCTTAAAATCATAGAGTGACTTAAAATTTTATTTTTTTATTTTTTTCATGGGTGACCATGTTGGATGTCCTGGATGTCCATTATTCTTGAGATGACATGAAATATATTTTAATTGGAATTTTTGAAGGAATAATTAATTATATAACATATCCCAACTACTATGTAGGTGTCTTTGGTGATGGATTATTATGTATTTATTTAGATTTGATGATAATTTTTTGTATATTCTTCTAGTTTCATTGTATTGGATGAATATTTACCTAAACAAAATTTGGATAGATATATTAATAATTATAGTTATTATGGAGCTGTTTTATAGATATAAAGTAGTGAATATACCTCATTTTAACTATCCTCTAATATAGAGGTAGTAAAGTAGGCCTTCAAATTTTAGTTTATAATAACATGGATACAAGAAGTGATTATGGTTTCCGTTAATTTTAATGTTATTTAATATATTTAACATAGGGGAAAGATAAAAAAGATTTAATCATATTATATGAGTTGTGGAACTATGAATGAACAATGCATAACCTCAATGTATTCATATATGTTAAGGTCCCTTATATTCCATTCAGGTAGAAAAACATTTTATAAGAAACCTTCCTATATAGAATATTCTAAGACCTCATGTTTTATTATTTACCATAACTACAATATATTTCCATGTTAAATTCACAATAATATACTAGAACCATATATAAACCTATGAAAAATCGTTATATTCAATCATTTGAACCAGATACTAATATAATATCTACATGTGGTATATTATTTTATATTGTTACTTATCCTATATGTTTTTTCCTTTTATTAATTAATAATAGGTTATATTATTTCAAATTTCATTATCAAATGATTGAAACATGTTAGGATTAGTACCTTATAAATGTACATATAAATCACTAGTGATCCAACCTCAGAGTTATATGTAATGATTGTTTATTATGACCAGGGTTTTATAGGGACCAGATTAGTGTGGCCTTTATAAATCGTAATTCATATACAAAAACTTTTTAATAATATTTAGAATAATTCAATAATTATACGATAACAATTTAATTATTTTTATTTTAATTTTATACGGAGACCACAACAGTTGATATATTCTTTTGTAAAGTATTTCATTCATTCCATGTAAATGTATGAAGATATATTGGTGTGTTAGGTGTTAGTTTCCCCAAGTCAAACCTACCATGTAATAGGTTTCAAATTCCTCAATTGAAATACATATTTGACAACATAATATTGATTATTTTTTGTTACACATATATGTGTATGTATATTTCATATAGTACACATAAATTTTGAAAATATGATGATGTACCAAGATTTTTGTGACCTCTAATGTTCTTTGTTAAATATAATTAACAATTTATTGTATTACGCTCCCTGGACAGTTGAATACCCCCTATGCTAGTGGTTTTAATTGTGTTCATCATTCATAATTGGAATATAAATGGTGGTGTAAATACACATTCATTTTTCATTCATAAATTCCAATTGATAAATTATAGAATAATAATGTTATATAATTTTGTGATGTTTTATACCCTATCCTCGCTTTTACTTTTTAATATTTTTTATATATGATTTATTTATTTATTTCTTCATTATAGTCATATTTTATTCAAATTGGGTGGTAATGGGGGATGAATCAATGTGTCTTTGTTTTTTAATGGTTAGTATTGCCCTGAAACCCTTTTATATAATGCATGCATCCCATTGTATAAGATTTGAAAAGATTGGGCTATAGTTATGAAATTTTTTTTATCAAACCATTTGAATTCACCAAATTGTATTTAAATCCATCTACATTGTTTTTTCATGGTCTAGTAGACTCTACAGGTAAACCTTGTGGTTTTACCAAATTATTAAATATGACATTTTACTGTTTCATGTCTACACAATTTTATGAATTTTCCCTCATTTCCCCCAATTCAAATTATAGTAAACATAGGGAACATCACACATCATCTAAACCTAAATTTTATCCCCTCCTTATCTTTACAATAATAACTTTATATGATTCCAGAAATTTAACTGATATTTTTGAATTAATTTGTTATTTTATAATTATTTACTATTATTTTCATTCCAATGAATAGTCATTGAATCCTATGGATTTCTAAAAAACGTGTTTAATGTGGGAATGTTCTTCGTAGGGATCCTTATGGAAATATAAGGTACTCTCTTTCATTTTTGGGATTTATTAAGAGATAAATTATTGATATATATTAATTTACCTAGGATACCCATGGAAATATTAATTTCAAATAATAGTGATTTGTGTCTCTTTTATAGACATTTTTTTAATTACTCAAAATCTAAAAGATGGTTATATACTTATTCATTAATTTGGTTAATCAGTTTATATCTTATAATAAATATGGCTTAATTTATTCAGTATGTTTCAATCCCCAGATCTAGTTTTATAAATATTTGTCTACATAGTGATTACATAAATTCCTGAATTGATATTTATGATCATTTTGTATTTCAAATAATCAAACAGATTTACACTCAACCAATGTGTGAACTTGGATGTGTTGTGGATATTTTTATTATTTTTTACATTGATTTTATGATCATTTTTTATATTTCTTTGTTTTAGTTTTTATTGGATTTTGTAAAATTGTTTCATAAATAATGATCCAAAGGCATAGTTAAGAATTTTTAAATGGTTTTTATTAATGTAAATATTTAAATGAAGAGATAAAATCCATGTTTCATGTTGAATAGTTCATGTATTATTGTTATTTTTAGCATAATAGAAATATCTTTATTTGTGTCTATGATTCTCATATTTCAATACATAACTTAAATGGATAATTCTATGATGGTTGAATATATGTGAGATATTTTTATGATTCCAACTATTAATATCAATATATATCCACATTATATGATATATATTTATTATCCACCATTATTTAATGTCATGGGAAACCATTTGTAGGTATGGAAGTGATGCAAGTATCATTAATATACTACTCCACAGTAACAACTCTAGTTAGTGACCCCATCTATGGGAGATATTCCACATAGGGGAGTTTGACTCTCAGCCATTACATATTATTGGAAAATGGAGTGTTAAAAATTGAATTTTACTTTGTTCTAATTTGATAGATTTATTATATTGTTGTCAATGATTATCTCCATGGATTCTAGGTGTTCAAATTATGATTATTTTATTAATATTTGAATGATACATTATGAATGGATGTTTCAATAATGTGATGATCTGTATTACTTTCCACTATCTATATTTGGTTTCATATGTACTTCTTATTCATTAATATTATATCATTTTAAGGTTTATAAATTTTTGAAACCCTTATAATTGTCCTTAAAATCGGTAATTCAAAACCATGTTTTCTATAATTCTATTATATCTATTTATTTCTTTTGTTAAATATGAATAAATTAATGTCTTTTATTTAAATTTTTAATATCCACATTTAGAATTAATTTCTTTTAAAAGTGGGTAGCATGTAACGACCCAAAATTTTTTTAAATAAATTTTTTTTCCTAATTTTATGTGTTATTGTTATACTCAAAAAAAATGTTTCATTTGGTAACATGAGTATAATTAAAATGAGACTGTTGGGTTTTGAATGTTATTTGACCATTGGTCAATATGACCGCTGGAAACTAAACATTTTGACTATTGTCTCTAAATACAAGCAATCTTGGTTAATTAATATAGAAAGAAGATTCGATGGCCTCACCCAGTAGTCTTGGACCGATCGAAGCCCATCTAACAGAACTTGGGAAGGAGGGAGCACCACTAGGCTTTGCTCTGGACCAAACCCAAGATGAACTTCATCATATAAAGCTAGAACGGGATCGCCTTCGCGAGAAGATCAAACTGATAGAAATTACTACTCGTGCGATGTTGGCCAAGCCTCCCTCGGATTCTCTCACCATAGCACACCTTACACTTAGGTCCTATGCTGGTGTGATAAGGGGCTATGTAAGGAGACCGTAACTGTCTTGTGTAATCCTTTGTTTTAAATAAAATTTCGATTTCTTTTATGAATTTTCAAATTATCGGATAAATATAGAATGCAAATTTTTGATGAATTTTAGAAAAAGGATATTTTAAATATGTTTATGTAAACCCTAAATAATTAAAAATGTGTAATGATTTCCAAAAAATGGTCTTCTACAATTATGTTCAGTACTAAATTTAGAGTCTAATAAGATCAACTTGATTTTTGATGAATAGTAAATTATGAATAGTGATTTCATGATTAGGATTAATAATGTGTCCAAATGGATTAGTAATCTCACTTAAAGAAAGTATTAAAATAAGCTAGGCACTTTGATTAAGTAATGTGATTCAATAAAATGGTTAAATAACGGTTTCATACATTATTATTCAAGTATTAGTTTTTTTCGGATGAATAGTGTTTTTTAATTAAAAATTTAATTAAAAATAATTAGAAAATTATTTTTATAAAAATGACTTTATTTTTGAACTCAGAGCATCGATATTATGTTATGGTAATTTTTGGGGATTTTTCTGAAAAAAATGAATTTTCGGTGAATAGTGTATTTATTTAAAAATAAAATTAAAAATATTTAGAAAATTATTTTTATAAAATGGAGTTCATTTTTGAAATCAGAGCATTGATATTTGGTTAAGGTGAAATTTTGGGATTTTTCTGAGAAAGTTGAATTTTCAGTGAATAGTAAAAATACAGTTTTAGGATTTCGGTATGTTTAATGACATCATAACTGTGTCATGATGATGTCATGGGATCTTTTAAGGTTTGGCCGGCCAAGGGTGATGAATTATTGTTTTGGGGGCCCCATGTGGCCTAACTCAATGATAAATGCCAAGGGAGAGCACATGGGTTTGAGAAAAGCACATGTGAGGTGTCCCTTGGCCATTAATGCCTTGTCCCCTCACTTTCCCCATAAATACCAAGCCCTAATCTCATCCATTCGACTCCCCATTCATTCCCAACGAATTTCTGGTCTCATTACCTCCCAAGGAGTCCTCCCAAGGTGCCCCCAAGCCCTCAAGGTCCCAACCATTGAGGTTTAAGAGTTACATTTTAAGGTAAGGGATCCGACCTCTCTCCTTCTTTTCAAGTAATCTCTTTTATGTCATTTCTTTTATACTCCATGTTCTTATGATGGAGGATGTTATTTTATATTCATCATACTTACTATTTCTTGTTCATATGATGAGAGACCCTCCCTTTCTCTCATCAATTCGTTTTAAGAATGTTTAAGTGGCGCCGTTAGGCTGCCGAATTTTTAAGGGATTCTTTCACCTTCCTCGTTTTCAAGTTATATTTTCATTCAAGTATTTCATGTTCCTTTTTATTATTTTGGGGTATGATCTATAAATTATCATACTGATATTTTATGATCGTATGATGAGAGACCCCATTTGATCGCTTCAATTCAGTATTTTGATGTTTTAAGTGGCGTCGTTAGGATGCCGAATTTTTAAGTGGTTCTTCACCCTTCTCGTTTTGTAGTTCTACTTTCATGTCAATCCTTTCAAGTTCCTTTTTGTTATGTTGGGGTATGATCTCTATACCTATCATACTGTACTCTTATTTTCATATGATGAGATACCCCATTTTATCTCTTCAATTACGTATTTTGAAGTTTTAAGTGGCGCCGTTAGACTGCCGAATTTTTAAGTGGTTCTTCACCCTTCTCGTTTTTGAAGTTCTACATTCATGTCAATTCCTTCAAGTTCCTTTTTTTTATGTTGGGGTATGATCTCTATACCTATCATACTGTACTCTTATGTTCATATTATGAGAGACCCCATTTGATCTCTTCAATTCAGTATTTTGAAGTTTAAGTAACGCCGTTAGGCTGCCGAACTTTCATAAGAGAAATCAAACTTTTTTCTTCCTTCCATGTTTTTCATTTCAAATGGTATGTCCTTGAAATTGCACCACCATATCCATATATACTTTTTATTCTGTCCCTCTACTATTTTATGGGTCAATTATGATTGCTCGACCCATGTTCCCTCTCTTTTCAATGTTTTCTAAAACCTTGTAACATAGCCGTTATGCTGCAGAATATTCGTCTCAAAATGCCTCTCTTTTCTCAAAATTATTTTATGTTATAAATTGAATACTCAAAGCTCCTATTTCTACAGGGGTATTCACATATATATAAAAATTTTCTATTTTAAATTCTGGGATTTACATACATGATACCTGCTTTCCCTTTCCGTGGGTTTAAAGTAACGTAAAGATCATGTCTTTAAAGCAGTTTTTAAAACGTTATGATTATTAAATGAAACCCATTTATTTTATGATATATGGGTTATTTATGAAATGTTTGATGATGATATATGTGGCTCACATGATAAAAAAGGCAAATTTAAGGGTGCGCCCTGATAGCGCTCCAATGCATTTGGTAATGATGTAACCACTAGAGATTACAATTTTCACGATACCTTGGTGAATAACCTTGGTAATTTTAAAATGACATCTTGGGGATGGACCTTGGTGATATGTTCATGATTGTCTATGTTAAATGATGTAGCCACATCTTCAAGTTAAGAAAAAGTTTTATTTTTATTATGATATGCCTGATGATTTAATTTTCATGCCTTAAAGTTCTTTTCATGACATTATTGATGTATCTCAAGTTCATATGTAAAATGTTTCACTTGTTTCCCTTGCTGGGCCTTCTGCTCACCCTTCCTTTTGATGTATGTCCCCAGGTTATGAGATGCAGTAATGAGCCTAGGGTGAACATGAGGAGAATCCTTTCAAGTGTTTAAGAAGAATGTTTTTTTTTGTTTCATGTTTTATGTTCCTTGTTTCCAAGACACTAAACCTTAAAGATCCTCAGTTCCGTGTAATGAAATGAAAGTTATGTTATAAAAAGACGGGATGCTATAGTTGGTATCAAAGGATGGTTTAGTTATTTGTGGAAATTAGGATATGAAAACTCTAGGAGGAACCCTATAGAAAAGTTTAATATAGGAAATCTTCCTGGTATTTTGGTGAGTATTGAGTAAGGGGTTGCCAAGCAAATACATCCCTGTCTGGATACGAGCAGGTAGAGGTGGCTCTGGCACAGATGTACATAGGGGTAAAACCCGAAAACACCGCTTTGAGCTAGACTCGAACGGGAACTGGTACACGACAACGGGCCTTGCTGCACTCTTGGTTACGACACTCCCGGGGGATATGCTTTGGTTAATTCATAAGCTTGGTATGAACCATTGTTAAAGGAACAATGATAAAATAAAATAAAGGTTCACATAAGAATATATGATCATTCATAACCTATATGGGAACCTAGGAGATCACAAGTTAGGGCATACCTTTCATATACAAGATATTCTTATATGCTTTCAGTTCCTTTTCATGATTATTAGCTAAGTACTTAAGCCCCTAATTATGCTTTCGCTTCTTAGTTAATGGTGGGAAATGGAAGAACATGTTCCGACAACCAATGTGATAGGAAATGCGATGATTTTCGTATTAATATGACAGGGATGATTAGGGGATTAAAATATGATTATTATTTTGGAAGATGTTCATTATTTTGGGAACCATATTTGATCGAGGTAAATAGATTACTACGATATTTTCATTGAGGAGTAAGGTTGACTTATATTTTGAAGAATCGATGAATTTAAGGTGAACTTATAGTAATTTAGGTTACTTATGGGAATGACTATCCTATCTTGGGTAAAATATGTTTAGGTTAGCTACTTTTTTTAAAGATTTTAGGAGTGGTTGATGTTGTCTGGAAATGAACAATGAAGTTGTTTTGGAAGACTATGTTATCAAATCCTTCTTGTATTTGGGTTTCAATCTTAGATTGGTTTGTTTTGAAGAATTTTAAGGACCGTTATTTATGGAATGGTCTATGATGAACTTTGGGTAGTACCATGGAACTTTGATGATTTAAAAGTAGTTTCCATTCCAAGGGGATTCTTTCTTTTTGAAGAGTTGTTTTACCTTAACCTTTCTGTTTTTGGGATAATGTTTAAAGATAGAAGAAATAGATAGTTAATCTTTTGTAGATTATGTGATTCTATAGAAGATGATTCTTGTGCTTTTATGAGACCAAGTGTTTTTGAATTATCATCATTTGGAGAAAAGATTAGTGTTGGTAGGGACTTGTTAAAGGATGAAACTCTACTTGAAGGTATGTATATTTTCTTATGTTTTTGTTCTATGTAGTAAATGAAATCCTCAAAATTATGAAAAGAAACGTAAAACAAAAATGTTGTTGTTTTACGTTTCCTACTAGGTAATCAAACACCGTTTACACACATCATAAGTTTGGGATTTTCTCATGGTTAACTTTCTCCTAATCATGTTCTCTATCACTCTCCCTCAGAACTTGACCCTTTGTTTTTTCCACCATGTCCATGTTTTCCTACATGGAACCCTAGTGTGGGCTAACTCTGGTGACCTTTGTACTTCCCTTTCATTATTTTAAAGTAATAGTTTTACTGACTCCTTTTCCGATGTGGGACTTTCAATGAAATTTCAAAACCCAATTTTAAAATTGCGAGGACGCAATTTCTTAAGGGGGGAAGATTGTAACGACCCGAATTTTTTTTAAATAAATTTTGTTTCCTAATTTTATGTGTTATTGTTATACTCAACAAAAATGTTTCATTTGGTAACATGAGTATAATTAAAATGAGACTGTTGGGTTTTGACTGTTATTTGACCCTTGGTCAATATGACCGCTGGAAACTAAACATTTTGACTATTGTCTCTAAATACAAGCAATCTTGGTTAATTAATATAGAAAGAAGATTCGATGGCCTCACCCAGTAGTCTTGGACCGATCGAAGCCCATCTAACAGAACTTGGGAAGGAGGTAGCACCACTGGGCTTTTCTCTGGACCAAACCCAATATGAACTTCATCGTATAAAGCTAGAACGGGATCGCCTTCGCGAGAAGTTCAAACTGATAGAAATTACTACTCGTACGATGTTGGCCAAACCTCCCTCGGATTCTCTCACTTTAGAACACCTTACAATTAGGTCCTATGCTGGTGTGATAAGGGGCTATGTAAGGAGACCGTAACTGTCTTGTGTAATCCTTTGTTTTAAATAAAATTTCGATTTCTTTTATGAATTTTCAAATGATCGGATAAATATAGTATGCAAATTTTTGATGAATTTTAGAAAAAGGATATTTTAAATATGTTTATGTAAATCCTAAATAATTAAAAATGTGTAATGATTTTCAAAAAATGGTCTTCTACAATTATGTTCAGTACTAAATTTAGAGTCTAATAAGATCAACTTGATTTTTGATGAATAGTAAATTATGAATAGTGATTTCATGATTAGGATTAATAATGTGTCCAAATGGATTAGTAATCTCACTTAAAGAAAGTATTAAAATAAGCTAGGCACTTTGATTAAGTAATGTGATGCAATAAAATGGTTAAATAACGGTTTCATAAATTATTATTCAAGTATTAGTTTTTTTCGGATGAATAGTGTTTTTTAATTAAAAATTTAATTACAAATAATTAGTTAATTATTTTTATAAAAATGACTTTATTTTTGAACTCAGAGCATCGATATTATGTTATGGTAATTTTTGGGGATTTTTCTGAAAAAAATGAATTTTCGGTGAATAGTGTATTTATTTAAAAATAAAATAAAAATTATTTAGAAAATTATTTTTATAAAATGGAGTTCATTTTTGAAATAAGAGCATTGATATTTGGTTAAGGTGAAATTTTGGGATTTTTCTAAGAAAGTTGAATTTTCAGTGAATAGTAAAAATACAGTTTTAGGATTTCGGTATGTTTAATGACATCATAACTGTGTCATGATGATGTCATGGGATATTTTAAGGGTTGGCCGGCCAAGGGTGATGAATTATTGTTTTGGGGGCCCCATGTGGCCTAACTCCATGATAAATTCCAAGGGAGAGCACATGGGTTTGAGAAAAGCACATGTGAGGTGTCCCTTGGCCATTAATGCCTTGTCCCCTCACTTTCCCCATAAATACTAAGCCCTCCTCTAATCCATTCGACTCCCCACTCATTCCCAACGAATTTCGGGTCTCATTACCTCCAAAGGAGTCCTCCCAAGGTGCCCCCAAGCCCTCAAGGTCCCAACCTTTGAGGTTTAAGAGTTACATTTTAAGGTAAGGGATCCGACCTCTCTCCTTCTTTTCAAGTAATCTCTTTTATGTCATTTCTTTTATACTCCATGTTCTTATGTTGGAGGATGTTCTTTTATATTCATCATAATGCCTATTTCTTGTTCATATGATGAGAGACCCCCCCTTTCTCTCATCAATTCGTTTTAAGAATGTTTAAGTGGCGCTGTTAGGCTGCCGAATTTTTAAGGGATTCTTTCATCTTCCTCGTTTTCAAGTTATATTTTCATTCAAGTCTTTCATGTTCCTTTTTATTATGTTGGGGTATGATATCTAAATTATCATACTGATATTTTATGATCGTATGATGAGAGGCCCCATTTGATCGCTTCAATTCAGTATTTTGATGTTTTAAGTGGCGCCGTTAGGCTGCCGAATTTTTAAGTGGTTCTTCACCCTTCTCGTTTTGAAGTTCTACATTCATGTCAATTCCTTCAAGTTCCTTTTTGTTATGTTGGGGTATGATATCTATACCTATCATACTGGACTCTTATGTTCATATGATGAGAGACCCCATTTGATCCCTTCAATTCCGTATTTTGAAGTTTTAAGTGGCGCCGTTAGGCTGCCGAATTTTTAAGTGGTTCTTCACCCTTCTCATTTTTGAAATTCTACTTTCATGTCAATTCCTTAAAGTTACTTTTTGTTATGATGGGGTATGATCTCTATACCTATCATACTGGACTCTTATGTTCATATGATGAGAGACCCCATTTTATCTCTTCAATTCAGTATTTTGAAGTTTAAGTAACGTCGTTAGGCTGCCGAACTTTCATAAGAGAAATCAAACTTTTGTCTTCCTTCCATGTTTTTCATTTCAAATGGTATGTCCTTGAAATTGCACCACCATATCCATATATACTTCTTATTCTGTCCCTATACTATTTTATGGGTCAATTATGATTGCTCGACCCATGTTCCCTCTCTTTTCAAAGTTTTCTAAAACCTTGTAACATAGCCGTTATGCTGCAGAATTTTCGTCTCAAAATGCCTCTCTTTTCTCAAAATTATTTTATGTTATAAATTGAATACTCAAAGCTCCTATTTCTACAGGGGTATTCACATATATATAAAAATGTTCTATTTTATATTCTGGGATTTACATACATGATACCCGCTTTTCCTTTCCGTGGGTTTAAAGTAACGTAAAGATCATGTCTTTAAAGCAGTTTTTAAAACATTATGATTATGAAATGAAACCCATTTATTTTATGCTATATGGGTTATTTATGAAATTTTTGATGATGATATATGTGGATCACATGATAATAAAGGCAAATTTAAGGGTGCGCCCTGATAGCGCTCCAATGCATTGGGTAATGATGTAACCACTAGAGATTACAATTTTCCCGATACCTTGGTGAATAACCTTGGTAATTTTAAAATGACACCTTGGGGATGGACCTTGGTGATATGTTCATGATTGTCTATGTTAAATGATGTAGCCACATCTTCAAGTTATGAAAATGTTTTATTTTTATTATGATATGCCTGATGATTTGATTTTCATGCCTTAAAGTTCTTTTCATGACTTTATTGATGTATCTCAAGTTCATATGTAAAATGTTTCACATGTTTCCCTTGCTGGGCCTTCTGCTCACCTTTCCTTTTGATGTATGTCCCCAGGTTATGAGATGCAGTAATGAGCCTAGGGTGAACATGAGGAGAAGCCTTTCAAGTTTTTAAGAAGAATGTTTTTTTTTGTTTCATGTTTTATGTTCCTTGTTTCCAAGACACTAAACCTTAAAGATCCTCAGTTCCGTGTAATGAAATGTAAGTTATGTTATAAAAAGACGGGATTCTATATAGCAGGTTAGCATTTCAAAAAAAAAAAACATATAGTTGATGTTTTATATGAAACTATAATGAGATGGAAAAAACATTATTGTTCTATTATGGTGTGTGTGAAGGATACAGAAAAGAAATTATTATTTTTTCAAAATATTTTAGAGGTTTAGTAAACGTTCCACCTCATTGCAGCTAATGATCATTAGTTTTTTTTTCAAGAATGTTGATTTTTTCTTGTAAGGAATTATTATTCATTACATGTATTGATGGGTAGATACGAGTCTACATTATATTCAAATTAATTTTATTAGGTGAATTCTGTAATAACATAACATCTTCTCTAGTTATCCTTTTCTGGTTTTTTTACTTGTATTTACATTTTACTATTAATTATTTTTAAAATTTTTATATGTTCATATGGGGTTTAATTTTTGTTTATTAATTATTTATACATATTTAGACCTTTCTTGGTAATGCTTATTTATAAAATAGATTATTTAAAAAGTTTAACCACTTTAAATATAGAGAGGTTATAACATATTTCAAGCGGTAATTAATAATCTTTTTTATTGCACTATAAGAAAAAATCATTTCCATTTTCATACATTTATTCCCATGATTTTTTTTCATACTAAAGAGATTAAAAACTCTGATATGGTTATGTCATAGGAAATATCAGTTACCTATATCATTTCACTTCCCTACCCATGGGGGATTCACATGATATAGGTATGTTGATTATTATACCCCAATACCACCTCCAAAATGCTAGGGGCTTGAGACTACTGATGAGTAGTTATTTAAAACACATGATAGGCCTTATCCTAATAAAAACATACACATGTAAACATATCTATATTCCATTATAATACCAAATGTAATATAACTCATATGGTAGATGTATACATAGAATCAATACCACATAATAATATAACATGTAATATAGTAAAAGTGAATGTATCCAAATACAATCCCACCAAAAAATAAAATCACGCATTATGTAGACAATATGGTGTTACCTACCAAAACATTCATGGATCCATCAATGATCCTTATTTAATAAATAATAACCACCTTCCCCAAGAAAAACTATGACTTCAACGAATGGTCTTACTTTTTTAAAACACACATCATATGATTGAAGATAACATGAAGGGGTGTGTATAAACATACCTAGTTGGAATCCGTAGGAAAATAAGATCAGAAAAAGAAAGGCTCTGATGACGAATGGCAATATGCTAGAACTCGAAGCCAAAAGAAGAGAGAAAGGAATGAGCAAATGAAGAGGAAGGAAGATACTCAAGTGGACAGCTCTGATGAAGATGTAGAATCGCTCCTACAGCAAGCCAGGGAGATTGAGGAAATCTATCATGGAGGAAGAGGAAGAGGAAGAGGACGTAATAACACCAGCCTTTGGAACGAGATGAGAAATAAAGAACGAATCATTGGGGACAAGATGAGGAAAAAGCTTGGCGACCCTGAAAATGGGTGATAAGTTAATCTGTTTATATTCCGTTTTTTGTACCTCTTTTGGACTTTCTTTTTAATAATAATCTTGGGCTTTTGCCTTTTAAAAAAACATACCTAGTTGGACAGCCTTAAACCACCAATCATATTACAGTAAGATAATATATAGAGGTTACCACACCACCATGAAGGGGTGATAATAGATATCTGAGACATAATAATAATATTAATAATATAACAAAAATTTTCAGAGGTATATGTGAAGTTTGATTCATAGGTCGTGACCTCACTGCCTAGTATGATTTTACTCTTGTCTCAAGGGTGACCCTTATTTGGGAGAACTCACTCTTTTAGCTTATTAACACCGATGACGCTTATCTAGTAGATTATGCTCATTTATCCTCCCAAAGAATACTAGGTACATTATATAACATTGAATTTGATGACACAAATATATTGGATCTCACCCTGGGTATATGGTGTATACCTAACCCTATTCAATATTTCCCACTGGGTAAGGGATCTAATTCCCAATTTTCTTGGTCACATGATTTCTGACCCTTCCTATGGACGAAGTAATTGGAATGTGGATACAACCCCCCTAATGGAGAGATTCCTACTAATTTCTACCAGGGGTATTTTATAATGATCTATATAATATTCATAATTGAACCCTCATATTTGTGATTCAGGAAAACTTTACCCGATAAAATGGAACGAGGTAACACACCATCATAGTATCAATAAAATGGAACTAAAAGAATAAAATATCATAGCTCGTCAAAGAAGAACAATGTCACAAACATTCGCTCTGTATTGTACATGATGTTTCCATTTGGTATACTGTGTGTCTCTCCTAGTTTGAACTTCCCATACCATGTCATCCAAATCAAAATTTATTTTACCCAAATACATTTATTTTTATCTAATTTACAATACCTATTTATGTTGATCCAACAATCATTGCATTACATTTTCACCATCCTTTATACTATGCCACTATATCATGTACAATGGTGGTGCACATATAATATGGTTTTGGCTATGTGCTTCAAGAATTTAAATGTTTGTACTCTATATAACATTACATATAGTTTCCATGACAACACTCAACGTATGTCCTCTACCAAATATTGTGTACCATCCAATGTATATGGGGTATACCCCATCACACATGGTGTATGGGGACAAAAATCCTCATGGGTTTTATATTAAATACAAATTCTATGTTTTAAATCAATGGAATATACAGTTTGTAAGCCCACCACATGATATTTGGTGTAACATCCCCTTATTAGTGGTTACTCCATCTATACCCCAAGCAGGTCGAAAAAATGTCAATTAACATGTGGGCCCATAATAGTGTCATTATTATTTAAATGGAAAAATTAATCATAGACAGAATAAACATGGGACTAAAAGACTCGTATTCGTCACAATATACATTGTGTTTAGCAGTATTTGAATGATACTTCTACTTGTTCATGGGTACTCAAGAATGAAACTCATATTTCATTCTATTATGCATTCAATCATGCCATAATTCATTGATCATGAATGACCACCCTTAGTGGTTTTTCGAGAGTTAGATTTATATAATTCCTCACCATTAAATTGTTTAATGTCTCAATCCTACGGTCCATTTAGATTATCTTGTGGGAACACCAGTTTCTATTACACTACAAGAATACCATTTCCACAAGTGACTGGATGTTGTCCTCTATTTATATTATAATTTCGCATCACTTCTATTCATAAGAGATCTTCTAAACACAGATCTCAAATCAACTTTTACCAAATCCATTATCGGTTCCCCATCATATCTTCAACAACTGAATTGAAACTCCCAAATTCAAAATTCAGACACGTTATTGTGATTTTTTGTAACAAATAATGAAAATAAGGTCCATCCATCATGGTATCATAAAATCACTAGCCAACTAATTATTAATGATAAATGATAAGAAAGGAGGTATATGGGAACACAAAACAATGTGAACCTAAAAAAATGTCCTGTTTGTTTTTCCATAGTATTCAAAATCCATTTAATGGTGTATATTATCGAATCAAAAATATTTTCATCGATTTAAATATAGAATTTATTTATTATTGAATAGAAATAAACCATTATAAAATCCAATAATGAACAATAAATCTTTTAATATTAGGATAATTAAATTCACAATCATCAAAAATATTAAATTGGGTTTAAACTATAACAAATAAAAGGAAATGACCGAGGATTTAATAAATCATTTGAAATGTATTATTCAACATTATTTTCATTTGTGAGATCCAATATATCCCTAATTTAGGATCATATTCAAGATAATGGATCCTGGTTCATATGATCATCCACTAATGTGTTATCTTCTAGATGCCTAGAACTATTCTCTATATCCTCTCATTCATAGACGGGTTATTCATATAATCATTGGTTATTTATCATAATAGGTCATAAATAGATAATAATGATGTATATTCCAAATAATTAATAATTAATTAATTAATTTGTTTAATTTTTTGTATCAATTCACCCATATCAACTTTTAAAATAAATGTATGACATATGAAGTATTTAAATCACACCAATAGAAAAAAAAACTCATTATAGATTTAATGGATGTATTAGTTCTACCATATGAGATAGTGATTGGGTGATATTCCCTCATATCATGAAAACCATGATTTTGTGAAATAACGTATATAATATTATTATATTAATTCAAAATTTATATAGGACTCATAATTCCAAAGATAATTTTTATCTTACATTGAAATTATTCCATGAAATATATTACATTGTTATATATAAATTTCATAGTAATTTTGTTCTCCCCGTACTCTATTTTTTTTAAAAAGAGATAACATACATAGATATGTGGGGGTACTAATCTCTCATCAAGATCTCTCAATCCAATGGTCTCTTTATGTGGTTCTAATGTTGATGCAACAAGGGGAATCACATTCTCATCAATGGTCATATTTTTAGATATAAAAGAATTCCCACAATTGGTATCTCAACCATTGATTTCAAGATCACCCCTTACTCCTTCATAAATCATGCCATGAACATATCACATCAACTAACACATATGGAAAATATCATATTTGGAGTCAAATTCTGGTGGTAGGTCATTGTAGTATGTCACTAAAATAACCCTATATAGTATTTGGAAAAGTGGTTACATACAATCAAAAAAACTTACTACCCCACCAAAAACAATTTATCCCTCTTGGAGGGGTCGCCTCAGAGACACATGGCCTCTATAGTCGAACCACCCTAGATTTTTTTCTTCAATCCATATCAAACATTAGGTTTTATTGGGTATTCATTATTATTACCTATGTGAAATTCACCTTCACTTCCATTTATGGCAACAACTATGGGACCATACACATTGTCTCCCACTAGTTCTAACCTGTACAATGTTATCTTATAGGGCCTCTCATATAATGAATTGAATTTTTTTATATGGATATTGGATTTTTTACTATTTTTACATGAAAACTCCTTCATGGGTTGGTGTCCCACCCAACTACAGTGATAATTGACATCCCAAACCCAATGAACATACTCTAGATCCAAAGTGGATTGATTTACTAGAAAATCTTCCATGGGTAGAAATATTGTGAAAAATTCCAGTTGACTCCAAAATCCGTCACTACCCTCTATATATTTTTGAGATGAAGTTGTTATCATAATTTAATTTGATTAAAGAGGAATCTTCATTCTTTCAAACTGTATCATGCATGAAAAGGCATCCCAAAACCTCTAATGGACACAACTCTCAAATTTTCTGGAAGTGGTTGGATTATGTAGTCTATCTACAATCACCTGGATAAACATATTACTTCTCGCGAATAATTAAATCCCCATTATGAAATCTGTGAGGATACAATCACATTTAAACTTTTATATGGGAACTATGGTCTTCATCCAACTATAGATGATATATCAAGAGATAATACCAACAACATGATACTAAATTCATAGATATTTAACATGATTAAAAAGTGTTCATATATATCCTCAACAATACTAAATGTACTAGTAAGTTAAAACATGAAAATTTCTTAAAATATACCATCACAGTGTGTCTACTTTCAACGAACATCCCTGATCAAGGATTAGGTGATCCCCCACCATTAGAAAATTCATTAATATCCTGTCGTGTGTATATCTATTCATGTAAGATATCATAATTGATATCTCCATGTTGTGCCTCCAAGACAAGTTGAAGAAAATAAGGGGGGAAAAGATTTACTGGAGGAACATTGCATCTTCATACCTTTACAGTCAACTCTCAAGAGTATAATTTAACTATCAACAGAATTAACAACAGTTAACATAAAACCGTTCATTGAGAATATCCTTCCATATCTATACATATGGGCGTATACCAAGATATCACATACCCATATATCTTTAGATCTAATATAACATTTATGTCTGCGATAATGTTTCCCATGACATTGACCTCCTAAAACTAGAACTGAAAATTCATGAGATGAACCAAAATTCTGTACTCTCAGATCCTGTTGAGAAATATCATCAAATGTCTAGTATGGTCCTCCATTTACTCTATGTGCATGAGGATATCATTGATAATTTCAAAAACAAAATGATCCAAAAGGTTTGAAGGATCCTATTAATAAGTCTCACAAACACCATTGTAGAGTTTAACAGAATTAAATGTATCACAATGAACTCATAGAAACAATAAAGACTTTATAAATTCACATTTGGAATATCATTCTCTAGAATATAGATCTATTGAAAACTCATCCTGAGGTAAAAATAAAAAAAAATACTATGCCCCTTACCAATATTTTAAGAATCCATGAATCATTAGTAGGAGATACTCTATTAGATACTCACTCACTCCATGTGATTTTAATTCATAAATATCTTTAGGAACACATGCACCACCTTGGTGAATACCATTTTGTTGTCCAGGGGAATAGAATTGGTCTAACAATTCCCAACCTCTTCCAATCACCCATCAACATCTTCAGTTCTCATATTCATCTGAAATACTAGTAAAAATATTAGGCAATACATAATGAATTTCTATACTGATTAATAGTGTTTTTGAATGGTGTTATGCATGGAACATACATAGTGAATACATTCTTGTACTACTCAAAAAACAAAGAATTCTGAAAGATAAAAGTATCTCATACTATAATAAAAATACAATCATAATGATAATAAATTGGATGTATCCTCCTTCACATGAGATTATCCTACACTTCTTAGGATCCATTCTCACCCAAGAAGGCGTACTACATCCACAAACAAGGATACACTACAACCCTCATTGTTAAAAATAATTTTTGGAATATATAGTAGATAACCTGTCTATACTAAGTAAAATATCATAGAGGATCATGAAAATATAGAAAGATTGAATATAAGTTCTTATATATTCTACATATGTTAGCTCACATCGTTGGTACATGTTAGTGATCGTTGAATCTTCACTATTGGAGTTTCTAAAAACAAGGGTTGTGAAAAAGGGCTCCCATAAAATCAATTCTTAATGACTGTTCGATAATTTTATCAGAATTTATTGTGACTGGGAACCTAAAATAAATATATATATGAGACTAAAAAATACACACCTTGAACCAAAATTTAAGCATTTGGGTCCCAATATCCAAGAACCTAAAGCAATCCTTCCACTTATCGTCATGTTATCGACGCCTAGGGATCACTCTGAAACATTATCACATCGAAATGATCATAAATAAAAATGTAAAAGGAACTAATCCAACATACAACAATAAAATAAAATTTTGATGAAATTACTCATACACTCAATTTCACATAACATTATATGATAATATATTTCTGTAGGGGATGTTTCCCTCTTCATAGCTTTCCTGAAGCTAGATGATACATCATTATCACATTGATTTACTAACACGATGAATCACCAAATAGAACTCTTTACCATACTAATTCAATAAATAAGGTTCATATTAATGTATAACACTCAAACCATGAGATCTATACTATCATATACCGTTTTATGAAGTCTGTAGAGATCGCTACAAACCATTTTTTTTTCTATACCTCAAAAACTGATTATGAGCACTAAAAATTTGTTCATCATCCACCGATTAGATCTATATTCAAAATAACATGACATGATTAATAAAAAATAAAAAATGATCTTAGGTCATATGAAACTTAATGGGTGGATACACCTCTCATAATACATCCAAAGTAATAACTTATTGTGTAGGTTTATAAACTAATGCCTCATCATTCATCAAATATTAATCCTGATACAAATATCGAATCTGTTGTGATTATTTCTGCAGATGTGGCCAAAAATAGATAGCATGTACCATGTTATATAAAGAATATCTATTGGAAAGACTTCATAAGGATATGAAAATCAAAAACCAATATTATATGATTTATAAACCATGTTTTTTCATGCCACATGTGTCTATATGTACCATGTTGACAAGTATTTTTTCAGAGTCATTATATATGGATATGTTGGCACTATTACTAAAATCAAGGTTCATTTCATGGGATATAAAATAGATGAAAAGTAACACAATTTAAATAGTTCTAAAAATAAGACACTAATCATGAAAATATGATTAATCTTGTCCAAATGTTTATTCCCCATATCACATTCTATCATGAATGGTTGTACTGGGGACCTCCATTCAATTATTAGTTTTAGAATGACATTCAAACCCAACCTAAAATTGGCTATTGTATGACCACTATTATTATGTATGCATGTGACAAACATGGGAGGCCTTTTCCTAAAGTAACCATACAGATGAAAAAATCTCCAAGCATGAGTATAATGATGATTTAAAAAATCATATTATTATTTTTTTAATAACATCAATCCCATATAATATAATAACAAGTTCTATAGTAAAATTGAATTTGGATAAATATAATACCGACAATCTGCAATAGAACCCAACCTGATGAAAACAAGTATGAAGCTACCCAAAATCAACTCATCAATCTATATGAAGACATTCTAGAACAACTAAAATCTTCTTAATCCTTTTCCACCAGAAATTACAATGAAATGTGTATATTTTCGATAAGACACAACACATAAATGAATAACCCCTGTTAGATTGTGTATAAAAAACACTATATGACATCCTGTAATCACTATCCAAAAATTATCAAGAGAGTATAGAGAGGACATCTCATCACCAAATAGGTATGGAAATCAAAATAAGAAATATAACAATCGAATCAAAACAAATATTCTATAATTTAGACACTAATTCTAATGATTAGGTCATGACCATCTAACATACCTCATATTCTATATGAGGAAAAAAATTCAATTATAATCTAGGAGAACTCACTGCATGATCCTGCTATCACTCATGTTTCTCATCATAGATTTCATGATTTTCAATCCTCGTCATGAAGAATAAGTGCATTATATAACTCATAAGATCTTGAAAAAAATAGGGAATCTCACTCAACACATCATGGTTATGCTTGAACTTATCTAGAATAATTGGAAATAAGTGGGATCTAACACCAGGGTATGTTCGTCATGTGATTCCTGATTATACCTATGGAAGAATAAATAAGAATGAGTAAATAACCCCAAGGACCCAAAGATCTGTTCCTACACTATAATTCTTATAAGATATTGTCTAATTATCTGAAAAAAGATGTTCCATTGAACATTCATGGATTCAAACTAAGAAAACACACCACTGAAAACAAAATAATGGAAATCACACAAAAAAATTATCCAAGGGATTTCAATTGGGAAAATACCATAACTAGGATGAGGAGAAAAAGGGAACTGTCTTAATAATTCTCTAGTAAAAATCATCTTCCATGGGTTAGAGGTTGTGACTCTTTATGTATAGAACTGCATGTTTTCTTCAATCCCATATGGAATTTATTTTGATGAATAAATAGAATTTATACAATGTAATAATAAATGTAGTTCGTGATATGGACCACGATGTGTACCATGAACTCCATCCCATATACTCTGGATCATGCCCGGGAAATAGGGTTATGCTCATTTAAAATTTACATGTTTGAGAACTTCACAAATCAAAATGGGTGAAATATTTTTAAAAATGAATTTAAGGGACACTCATCATGTATTTTATTTCCATTCACAAATACCAAATAATTTTTATTGGTTGTTCCCGATTTCACATGGCATGTGGGTCCATATGGATTCTAGCTCACATACTCCCTTTATATTCTGATATATCCTACATGGTGGTCACACAGAATATAGGTCCACTAAATATTGTGTGGGCTCACATACCCTCCTAGGCATATACTTCCTTTATACATTGAGTTCTTTAAATTAGGGTCACACAACACGTAGTCCCACAAGACAACATGTGATATTTAACAGAACATGTAATTACTATACTTATCTCAGAGGGGATGACAAAACATGTGTTCATCATTATAAATGTTGTGTATATTGTTATCTCATAAAAACTCCATCATGTTTAAACATATTCCCATTCACCTTTTCCATTTTCATTGATCCTAATAACAATCATGGCTTAAATCCCATATCTATTTTTACCACCCTCACTGGATGATTAGAGCCCATATTCATACAATGATTCTCTTTTAATTAGATTTTGTTTTCATAATAATGATCCACATGGTCCAAATCATGGTAATACCATTTTATTCACCATTATCAGATCACCATCACTCTTTTTTTTCATAATCTATCCATCATTTTCCCCATAATTTCATCGTTATGATCTTCTAGATAGATCCACTAAATTCTCCATGAAAACCAAACATTTCATGCTCTATCATGGGATAAATTATATCACATCCATGATTTCTTTACATATCCCTGAAGTGCAATCTAATCATTTTACGGAAATATATTATTCCCAAAAATTAACACACAATGATCGGTCCTCTCATTTATTTTTGAATCCCCAAATAATAAATTCTAGAAAAAAAACACCTATAACTGGGGGATAATTTCAAATAAAATAAAATTACCATCAAAATATTTCTTTATTTGTATTTCCACTATTTTAAGAATAAAATCAATAACATTGGAAATTATTTAAGTATAATATTCCCAAATATATGAATATAAAAAATAGTTCGACAAACCAACTATTAATGATCTATGTATAAATAAAGAGGAATTAAATTCTTATTTTCCTTAAAAATTATAGTTCCACTAAAGACAAAAAAATACATTCTAGGTGTTTATAGTGAGATATAAAAAATATTTCTTCATAATATCTATTGGTGAGAAACAATAGATCTTTCAATGATGACGATCGTCATTATATCAAATCATTTTTCATGTAATCATCCTTATATACACTCATCATTCGATCAGTCCTCCAAGGATTCTTATCCTCTCATTACCTATAAGGTTATATGGTTAACCCTAGGGAATCGACCATAACAATTTTTAATTATTGGTAGATTATGTTTTTTCCATTCAATTAAAGATAAATTAAGTAATTTTTTTATTTCTCAATATATCCTTGGACACTATAGATAAATTTTTATTTAGTAAATAATTTTTATTATGCCTTAATAAAATGATATATTGATTTTATGTCATTCTATATTTTCAAATTTGAGACACTATTTTGGGTAGAATATATAAACACTAAAAACATTTCTATACATGATATATTATAATTTAATTTTTTTATATCAACATCAAGGCTCCATGTGTCCTAAAATCATATAATGACTCAGTCCATACTATGTAAAAATTCATTGATATACTCCAACGATTTTTACATAACAAGTATAGTTTTTATAGATTAGGGGTATCCTAAGATGGATCATGAAACATGACATTATATGATATATTTTATTAGATTTTATGTGGGACATGATTCTTACCTAATGTATAATTTTAGGATCAATCAGAAATTATTCTAACCCTACTATATTTCATTATATATTTTTAAAAAACCAATCTTACTGGTTGTAATAGGTATGTTCATTTCATCATATTGTGTGTTCTACAACAAAAGACATAATAATTATTTTTTATTATAGTTAATTAATTTTTCATTTAAAATATATATATATATAGTGTTTCTATATATACAATATTATATTATGAATTGTATTGGTGGTACCCTAGTGAAATTGTAACATCACAAGTAAATAAAGAAATAATATATTTTCAGTTTTTTATATTTTTTCAATAAAATAATAATTTTACTTTAAAGGGGTTTCTATGATACATGGAATACCCGATATGCAACAATGGGTTTCTTTGAAATGTTACATTGAACAAGAATAATATAATATTATTATTTTAAATGGTAGTTAAAGCCTAGTGGTTTTATTGGTGGGAATGAGCAGAACTATCAAAAATATGAGTATACATGTTTGTTAAATGTTTTTATATTTATCCAATAAAGGTTAGTGGCATAAAATGTGAATAAATCTAATTTTAACCTTAATTTAGTGTAAAAGATTGATTTATAGAATTTGCTGGTGAAACCTATTTAAATATAGTTTTGGTCACTTTTATATATTCTATTTGACCAAATAAATTTCTTTTTTATAATAGGGAGGTCAAAATTTACATCGGGTAAAAAATTTATTTTTCTGAAAAACATCAATTTTTGAGGAATTGTGAAACAACTAAGTAGTAGTTCAAAATTGAATTTTTCATTTAAATAAATTTTTATCTCTTCTGCGAATTGAATTTAAAAAATCCGAAATACATGGTTGTTTTTTGTATGTAAAATGTGGTCTAATATGATTAAAATAATTTTTGGTGAATAGTAACTTTTGACTTTTATTTACCACGGTTAAAGGTAAATTTGGTAATTCAAGGTAAAAATAATATTATAATAATAAAAAACTGACTTAAATATTTTCCAACCCTTATTGGATGAGTCATGGCCAACCATGGGAATTTTTGGGTCAATTTGTGGACCCCATGTATCCACATAATAGTGATAATGACACTTTATATTAATTAACAAAAAGTAAATCAAAAATGACATAAACAAATATCGTTTAGTAAATTAATATTTACATAGTGTTACTTAAGTTATATTTTCAAATATAAAAATAATTTTGAAAGATAAAAGGTTTTCCTACATCATGGTAATTTTTTATAATTTTTAGACGTCAAATAAATTAAATTATTTATGACATAATAATGATTCAGTGTTTAACTCATTAAAAATGATTTAAATATAAATGATTATAAAGATTAAAATAATATCCAAAACCTGTCCAATTATTATTGGATGATTTTATTTCGACAATTATTAATATTATCTTCATATTTAATTAGTTGTTGAACTTTGTAAACTGAAAATAATAATATAATAAAATAATATTTTCACACATTCTTAAAGAGCCCATCCTCCCCTGTTTGAAAATCCATCTTATCTAACCCATTACTCACACCTCTAAAGAATCGTGGATTGTTTAAACTCTACCCAAATAATCATTCAATATCCCTATATTCTACTTAGAATCCTAAGCACAGGAAGAAGGAACATTAAGAAATCCTTTTGGTTCAAATCAAAATAATTTAACCGATTTAAAGGTAAGGTCTTCTCTTAAGTTCATTTATTTTATTTTCCTTCTCTAAAAACCTAAACCCTTTATATTATTTTATTTTATAAAAATACTAGTATCCAAAAAATAAAAGTATTTTGTTTTGAGAAGTATTCTAACTACAAATACACACACCTCTATCTAATTCGTAATGAACAAACAATTGTTGTGGATAGAAAATTAAGGCATCGTGAAAAAATGATTGTTCAATTATCTCCCACCACCTATCATGGTAGCCATTAAGATAGAACTGTATTTATATATGATAAACATTATTTCTATTTTTTATTTATTCATTTGAATTTTTCATTTATAGAATACCTTTATGGTATTTATTATGGGTAAACAAAAAAAATTCCTGTATGGAGTTGCGGCCTTCGCCCCCTCAAAGTGATATGACTCATTAATTCCATATGTGGCGTGTATAAAGGATAGAGTTAATGATATTTTATATGATATTATACTGTAATTATAATATACCAATTTATCTTTATATATTAATTCCATTAAAATAATAAATAGAAATTAAAGTAGTGATTATGAGTACGTACGGATTACCGTCTACATGAACGTCGCATTTAATTTCTTACATCCAAATGTTATGTACAATTATAAATACTTGAATATACTGGATATATATGATATATATGATATCTAAATCAAGAATTTAATTCTAGATATAATGAAAATTTGACAACTTGAACAACTTGTAATCATAAGAATTCCATTTTTTACTCAAGTACAAAATACCTAAAAAACAACCATTATTAACATAAATGATTAAAAAATGTTTATAAAATGGTAATAAGTGATTTAAAAGAGTGATAAACATGAAAAATGTTCTTCAAAATTTATAAATTAACATTTGTTTATTATTCAAGCTATTAGTGAATGAATGGATCTTGTTAGACAAGAGGTAAGGGACTTAGTCTCAATCTATTCTCATTAAATCATATTTTGTTTTATTGTTGAAATTATTTTATAAAGTGTATAAAAACATTTGAATTTTCATTTCATTAAAAATAAATCATTTTCTACATGGAGTTTTACTAAATGAAAAATGTAATTATTCGTTTAATGTAATTTATGACAATGACATTTCTGCCTCCAAGAGTATTGTTTGATATTTGGCTTCCTTAACAGGACATAATGATTTTAAAAGGAAAATATATATCATACACTATTTTATGTATTTTTTTGAATATGGTTTTGATAATGGATTTTTTGTGTCAATATCTTTAAATGGTATATTTTGATTGAAATGTGGAAATGTTTTCTTTTATATATGTTTGTTTTATTTGTTATGAATATGTTATAGTTCTTGGAAATTGTTTACGTATATGGGTGGTTCAATGATAAACCTAAGGTGGGTGAGATCGAGATAGATCTATAATGCACTGGGTGATGTGAATTAGATAAGCGTGAATGTTTATACTAATTGATTTAGGTAATATACTGTGATGGGTATTCCAAATTTAACTATCTATGTAGTTGTGATAGAAAAAATGCATGATATGGATGCCATAAGTTACCTTTTTGATTTATGGTTCTGTGTGTTATTAATAAATCTTATGATTTCATGAGTTATTTTAAAGAGCTTATTTTATGTATGTAATGAGAACTAATATTTTTTTAATTGTTTTATAACACTTACTGAGCTTTCTATGGTCATCCCAATTTTTGAAATGTTTTTCACTGGACATAAATTTTGATAGGGTCAAGGATGGGATCAAGGAAAATTCATGCTTTCTAAAACATGGAACTAGTCGTGACACTTTTTTCAAGAGTTTTTATTTTGACAAATAATGGAACCTAACGGAAAATGCCTACTTTATAATTCTTGAGATGTAATTTAATATGTAAGTCCAAATTCTCTAGAAATCTAAACCTGAAAAGATCCTCAATGTGAATTATTCATTTAATTCAAGATTATGTAATGTTTTATGGTCGAGTCCTTATAGTTGTTATCAAATGTCGTTCTAGATAACATTTGTAGTTAGGGTATTGTGAAATTAATATCCATAAATTAATTTATGTTAATATGGAAATGATAGAATTTAAATATTACCATGTTGCTTTTCCTAAGATATCTTTTTGTTGAGAAGGGTTTTCTAAAGTGCAAACAGAGAAGCTATATTAGAACGAAATCAGGTGGAAGACAAACTTCCAAATCCATAACCATAGATGGTCGGAATTTGAACTGAATAGTGTGTTGTTGCGATGGCATAGTTGACCCTGGCTATAAATGGTGGTGGAATCCAAGCACGAGATCAGCTAGATCTGCCACAGAGGAACACATCAGTAGTGGATCATTTCATGAGCCAACATCCCCCATCCTATAAGGGATCATCTGACCCTATGCTAGAAAAAGGGTGGATTAATGCACTGGAGAATATGTGTTTTGTTCTGTAGTGTTTTAATTATCAAAATTTTTGTCATGCTATTTACCATTTTTAAGGTGAAGCTGATCAGTGGTGGTAGATGGTGAAAAATATCAGGGATCGTGAAGAGATTGATGCTCTTAATTGGGATGAATTCAAAGTTATTTTTATAGATAAATATTTTCCTAACGAGGTTCTACTTAGGATGGAAAAGAAATTCATGGAATTGATGTAGAAGGATGACTCATTTGATGCTTATGAAGAAAAATTATCTCAACTAGCAAGGTATACTCAAAATTTCATGTGAGATCTTGATAGTAAAATCAACAGTTTTAACTCAGGATTAAAGCCAATGTATCGAAGGAATTTATCTTCTCGTGAGTTCAAAAGTTATGAAAAACTTTTTCGATTTGCTGTAATGGTGGAAATGGAGTTTTCTGATGATCAGTAGTTCTTTGAGAAATAACAGAGTAAGAGGTTAAGGTGGTAGTTGAAAGGGAAGAAATATTCAAAAACATCTTATGGTAAGAAACATAAGATTACAGTTTGTGAAAATTGTGGTAAAAATAATTCTGGGGAATGTATTTTGATTTTTGGTAAGTACCACTGATTTGGTAAAATGGGACATAGAGCTCATAATTGCACCGAAAAAGATCAGGTTAATGATATTAAGAAATATTATTTACAATCAGTAAAAAGTTTTAAGTGCAATGAAATGGGTCATTATTCAAATGAGTGTCTAATGAAGAACTCAAATGATTGAAAGCATCCAGACTAGAAGAAGAACGTGGTGGTGAAATACTTTGCAACTACTTTAGTAGATGTTGGGCCATCAATTGAACTAGTATCAAGTACACTGTTTTTTTGATCTGATTATAGAAATGTGTTGTTCTATTTTGGTTCTACACATTCGTTCATTTTTTAGAATATTTCTAGTAAATTGGGAATTCCATCTCAACATTTGAATCTTGAACTTATGGTAAAAACACCAGGGGGAATGTTGGGAAAACAAAATTATAAGAAGCTTCTTCTCCCTGTGTGGAGAATGAATCTACCTGGAAACCATATTGTTTTGCCTCTAGAAGAGTTTGATGTTATTTTGGGTATGGATTGGATTTCTATTTATCATTATATGATTGAATATAGAGACAAAGAGGTTTCATTTTATAATGAATTTCATATTGTGATCAAGAAGAAGCCTTACTTTTGATAAATATTAGGATGATGAGAAACTAGTAAATTATGGAAATTATTGTTATTGTGCCCATTTTGTTGAAAATGAAGTAATTTTTCAGATTAATGATGTCCCAGTGTTAAATAAGTTCCCTGATGTTTTTCCCAATGAGTTTCTTTTTATTATACCTGATAGGGAAGTTGAATTTATTATTGACTATGTTCCTGATTCTAAGCCAATTTTAAAACCCCCTTATCGAATGGCTCAAATTAAACTTTTAGAGATAATGAATCCATTATAGATGATATTAGATAAATGTTTAATTAGACCTAGTACATCACCATGGGGTTCTCCATCCTTGTTTGTTAAAAAGAAATATGGTTCAATGATAATTTACATTTATTATAGAGAATTGAATAACATCACTGTTATGAACAATTATGCTTTTCCTCATATTGATAATTTGTTTGATCAGCTCCAGGGAGCCCAGTATTTTTCTAATATTGACTTGAGGTTAGGGTACCGTTAGTTTAAAGTAAAGGAAGTAAAAATTCTGAAGACTGCATTTTGTAGTAAATATGGTCATTATTAATTTGTAGTTATGCCTTTTGGTTTAACAAATTCACCTACTATATTCATAGAAATAATGAATTTTTTTGAGTTCTTGGATAAGTTTTTAGATATGTTGATTGATGATATTTTGTTTTGTTCTTAAATTAAAAAGGAGCAGGAAAGTCATTTAAGGGTTGTCTTGCAATCCTTAAAAGAAAATAAACTATTTGTGAAATTTAGCAAGTGTGAGTTGTTGTTTCAGAAAATTTCATTCCGTGGTAACAATTTTTTAAAAAATTTCATAATTGTTTATCCTGCTAAAACACAAGTTGTTGAAGAATGGAAAATACCCACAAATATAACCAATATCTATAGTTTTCTTGGGGTTTTAGGTTATTACTAGTGGTTTGTTGAAATGTTTTCACCGTTATCAAGTCCAATGACTAAGTTTACTCAAAAAGGTGTTATGTTCATCTGGACAAAAGACAATGATGAATTTTTTCAGGAATTGAAAAGATGATTATTGAATGCTCCCGTTTTGGCACGACCTTCTAGAAATGTTGAGTTTGTTATTTTTAGTGATGCATGAAAGGACTTGGTTGTGTCATTATGCATAATTATCAGTTAATTGGTTATACGTTACATTAGTTGGAACCCCATGAGTAAAATTACCCTACACATGATTTAGAATGAGCTAATGTAGTTTTTGATTTAAAATTTTGGTTGAATCATTTTGATGAGGTAAAATGTGAAATATATACTGACCACAAATGTTTGAAGTATATGTTCAATCATAAATAATTGAACATGAGATAGAGGAGGAGATGGTTGAAATTAATCAACAATTATGATTTCGTTATCCATTACCATCTAGGAAAAGATAATAGTGTGGTTGATGCTTTGATTCGAAAAAGTAATTCCTCGTTAACCATGCTACATTTGAAATGAGATACTTCGGTTTTTGATTTGATCAAATTTTGCATAGAAGTTGTTAGCGTAGGAGATTATTTTAATTTTTTTCTTCTATATGTGAGATAATCTATATCAGATAGAATTATGCAATCACAAAATAAAGATAGTGAGTTATGAAAAAAGGTAGATTTGGTTCAGTAGGGTATGATGTATGAATTTAACATTGATAGTGATTGTGTTTTGAGATTTTAAAAGAAATTATGTGTGACTTGTGATTCACAGTTGAAGAATGAGTTGTTATGTGAAGCTCATAGTTCCGTGTTTTCAGTTCATCCTGATAGTACAAAGATGTAAATAGATATTCGAGAGTAATAATGTTGGGGTGGAATGAAAATAGATCTTTCTTTTTTTTACTGTGAATAGTTTAACTTGTCCGCAGGTTAAGGTAGTGTGGTAATTACCGAAAGGGATGCTTCTGTCATTATCGGTGCTAGTGTGTAAATGTGAATATGTTTCTATGGATGTTGTTGTCATATTACAAAATACATCATGAGGTAATAATGAAAATTGGGTTATTGTTGATCGATTGACTAAATCTTATCATTTCTTTCTTATTCAAGATACATTGTCTCTAGATCAACTTTCTCAGTTGTATGTTAAAGAGATAGTCAGGTTGTGTGGTGTTCCCCTCTCTATTGTATCTGATCGTGATCATAGGTTTACTTATAATTTTTGTAATTTTCTTTTAGTGGATGTTGGGTACTGAATTAAATTTTAATAAAGCTTTTCATCTGCAATCAGAAGGGTATTCAGAATGAACATTTTAGACCATGAAAGATATGTTGCGTTATTTTTCACTGGATTACTAGGGAAGTTGGGACGAACAAGTTTCTTTGGTTGTATTTTTTTAATAAATACAGTTTTCATTCTAGTATATAGATGGATCTATTTGATGCATTATTTGGAAAGTGTTGTCCAACTCTAGCTTTTGGGGATGAAGTATGTGAAAGGAAACTAGTGGGACCATAATTGGTAGATGAGATGGAAAAAAAGTTCAGTTGATTCAGAAGAACATGACCACATCTCAGAGTAGGTGGAAATGTTTTGCGGATAACCGGAGGAAGGATCTTACTTTTGAAGTAGGTGATCATGTTGTTCATAATGATTCTCCAAGGAAATGTGTGATTCATTTTGTTAATAACAGAAATTTCAGTCTGAGGTTTTTTGAATCATATGAAATCATATAGAAAGTTGGATCAGTTGCATACATAGTGGCTTTACCTCCAATTATATCCCTAGTATACAATTTTTTTCATATTTCAATGTTGATAAAGTATATTCCTGATCTACCTCATGCTTTAAGTTCAAAGGTATTTCAATTGGAAGAGAATCTATCTTATGAGGAACAACTAGTAAAGATTCCTTGTAACACCCCAATCTTCTACAGTACACTTCTCTTGGAATAATGCGATAGCGTGTGTTGTATGCAACATCGAGTTCTAACACACCACAACTAATCAAAATAGCCGTTATGAATAGTAATAACTATTTTTTGAAATTATATTTAATTTATATTTCAAAATGTACTTCATTTTTTGATTCAGAATATCGAAATTGTCCTATGTTGAATTTTTGGTATTTTTCTGGGAACGTCGAATTTTTATGAATAGTGAAAAATACTTAAAAACAACTTTTTTAATCAAAATAATTTACAGTGATAAATTATATTATTTAGTGGTTTTAAAGTATAATTAGAATATATTTTTACCATTTTATCCAATGGTGTTCATTATAATTAATTTCACATTGAAATTCGACATAAACAAATGTCAATCTTTTGATATATATTGTTTCTTAAAAACACGCTATTTGTTGTGACAGCGAGAATTAATTATAAAATTAATTAATGAAACATTAATGTTTGGAATTTTGTAAAATAAACATCATTTTTGAATTCGGGATATCAATTATAGCTTAGGGTGAAATTTTGGCATTGTTCTGAAAAAAATCAATTTTTCATGAATAGTGAAACTACTAATTGGTAGTTAAAAAACTGTGTTTTTCATACAACTTAATTTTACCACTTCTGTGATTGGAATTTCGAAATTCAAGAGACACGGTTAATATCAAGGGGTAAAATTTGGTTCAATGATATGAAAATAATTTTTTTTAATATTAACTTTTTACTTTTATTTACCACGATTAAAAGTAAATATGGTAATTAATGGTAAAAATGATATTAATATTACCCTAACACATGTCCTAATTCTATTGGAAATGTGTATATAGACCTAAAACAACCCTTGGAATAAAATATTATCATTTAGGTCTACTTGGATTAGATTAAGGCATTTATTATTATTTAATTCAAAGATGAGTTAAAAGAGTTAAAATCAATGATTATTTACTAAAACATTTTTAATATAAAGTTATAAAAAAGATAAATTCTATCGTAAATATTCATTAGAAAGATAATATGATTTCCTACATAATTATATTTTATTTCTAATTTTTAAATATGAAATAATTTAATGAATTTATGACACAATAATGATGCAGTAATTACCATAATAGTGAAAAATTAAAATAATTGATATTATAAATTCCCAAATAAATATAATTTTAGACTTTTAAAAAATTACACTAATTTTATAGGATAATATGACATATTAGTATTGATTTAATTTACTTTTTTCGATGTAATCATTCATTTATGATTTTCACAAAAATCAATTTTCCAAATTGTGTCAAAATTGACATAAAAGGGTTTTTAAAACTAATATTATATTATTAATTGTTATTAATTTCCTAAAAATATACGGTTCAGCCAAGTGACTTATATCATAATAGGTGTAACATTAATCAACCACTTGGGGGACTCTTGGAGGTATATAGTACGTTTATTAACTATATAATATAAAAATACAAAATGACATGGTAAGGGTCAAACTAATTAACTAAGAGTTAAAACTAAAAGATAAGGTTAATATAATGACCCAAACCTATATAAATCCTATTGGATGAGTGATTTTAGACCCATACCCACCTTAACCTTTAAATAATCCTCTTTTGAGCCATTTGAATCCGAATATAAATTTATTATAAAATAATATTTCATGATTTTCCAAATGTGTCCCTCACCCCTCTTATAAAAGGGAACTCTCCCTTGTCATTAACTCACAACTTAAAAGCCTTTTCTCTCGCCCAAAATCTGCCCAAATAATCTCTCAACATCCCTCACTTAATCCTAGAGGCCATTAATTATTCATAAAGCCAACCTAAGATCCCTTTTTATCAAATCTAAAGGAAGAACCCGAAGAAGAGGTAATGGTTTCACCACCCTTTATCAAATTCATTTATTCTTCCACTTATCCCTTCTTTGTTATTACCATTATAAAATAATAACTCAAGTATCTTATATATACTGTGATGTTATTCTAAATATGGTATAACCATATTCAATATTCTATCAATCCTTTGAATAACATGTCACCATACGTGCATATGTACGGCTTACCGTCTCCACGTCGTGGTGTAATTGTTATTCCATAAATTATTATTTGGATGGTTATAATAATGATGTGTAACTAATATAAATAATAAATATAACATGATAATTATTATTTATATATGTTATACCATCCAATTATATATTATGATATTGTCGCTCGTGTGTACATACGGACTACCGTCTCCACGAACGTGATGAGATTAATTCTCCATCATATACATTCAAGTATAATTATCATTTGATGATTTAAAAATAATTTTTAAGGACATGATATCATTCTGGATATTAATAAGATAAATCATATCAATATCAAAAATGCCTTACATAACAAAATGTATCAATGAAAATAAGTAAGTTAACACCCCAAATAACGATAATACTAAGATATTATTAACAAAAAAATGTTAAAAATCATATATGATATCATATTCTTGTATAATTTAATAACAATTATTTCACTATTATACATGAGTTTATCCTACACTCAACCATGTAAAAGTACAAGGTAAGGGTTTATTTCACAATCACTTCATTATTCGAGGTTGTTTATACGTAATAATCTATTGGGATCTCTTTATCATCCACATCCATGTTTATTAAAAATGTATTTAAATTTTTTTTACTATATACGAGAATATGGGTTAAAGTCATTTATAACCTTGTTTGAATTTTTATAAGTGGTTCATATTGGAATCCTTTTGTCGTTTTCCAAACAAGGTGTTTTTTAACCTTTTCAACATAAATAAGGTGAGAAGGTTTTTTTAACTTATACAGCGAGTGTGGCTATTTTCGGCCGTTATAAAATCTTTGAAGCATCCCTTACAATCTTATAATAATATTTTCAAAGAAAATGTTTTATTTTAGAAATATATGACTCTTAAATGATTTCAAAATAAAAGAGATATTTCTCTAAAATGAATTATTATTTCATCTATGTCAACATCCTTTGATGGATTTTACGCTTATTTTAAGTTGATATATTATGAAACAAAACTTATATATTGTATTGAAGGTTTTGTGATATCTTTGACTGTGGATGTGTTATACCATTCATGTTTTATGGATTAAGTATTTAAATTTCGTATTCTAGTTTTAATATGAATGTTTATGTTATGTTTAAACCTTTTCATATGGGAATGAATTGGACATAATATGTGACGGGTGGAGCCCGCTCTAGCTCCTTGATGCATCAGAAGGTCTCATGAGACAAACTAGTGTCCTGGCATAAGGCCTTGACAAAATATTATTTGTATTCTTGGCATGGGGCCTTGGATATGGGGTTATGATAGTCTGGCATTATGCATTCCATCATTATAAAAGTGGTTAGTGATATTGAATGTGATTATTCGATTAGTAGAATATCCATGTGAATAAGTAAATGGCATTATTTAATTTTATTTTTTCCAAACTATGTTGAAGTTCAAGTTTAAAGGATTTTGTTTTAGTTATACATTTCCTTAAATGTTTATTCTTATAAATGAAATTTTTTGCTATATTGTTATCCTTACTGGGAATTTGAGCTTACCATTTTTCTATGTTTTATTTTTCCCAGGATGGGAAGAACTAAATTATGAATGACATGTAGGGATATTATGAGGGGATAATAGTTTGGAATATGGAGACAATATGTTTTAGTAGTAGTTTTTCACTTTATGATGTAATGTAAAAATTTATGAATATATCTAGTTTTTCCAAGGGTACTAAACTAATCAGTATTTCGATATTTGATCTTTCTTGTGATCATGCCAATGTTATGTAATAATGCACCGACTCTAGGTAACTGGGGTCGGGGCATTACAGTTGGTATTAGAGGATGTTTAGTACAAACCTTGGAAGCTACATTTAGATAAACTTTGATTAGAGCACATAGACCTAAGATGGAAATTGAGGGTTATTATAGAAGAACTTCCTAGAATTTTGGTATTGTAGAAATTTGTGAGTTTTCTAAGTAATAAATCCTAGTCTAGATACGAGAATGTAGATGCGCCTCTGGCACAGATGTACCTAGGGGTAAAACCAGAAAACCCCACTTTGAGCTAGACTCGAACGAGAACTGGTGAACGAAAACGGGCGTTGATGCACTCTTGGTTACAACACTCCCGGGGGATAAGCTTAGGATAACTCTCATTTTATTTACAAATCATTATGAAGGGATTATGATTATATACTTTCTCAAAGAAAAAAATTTTATGATTATGGATTATATCCATAAATAGTTCAATTTATGTTAATTGTTTTATAAGTATGGAATTATGTATTTTGAATCATTAACTGATCTAGTTTATTCCATTGTTTAGAAATGGAGCCTAGTGGAATAAATGGAAACTGTATCAAAGCACGCACTCTATGTAGGGATTTCCCTATTACTCAAGATAATTATAATGGAGTTGGTGATGCAACTGGTACCGATCAGCTAATCATCATACTGGGACAACTCACTCAGGTTATGAATAATAACCTTACCTGTATGGAGCACCCTGATCCGCAGTGTGGAGGATCAATGTTAGATCGATTCATGAGGCAACAACCACCAACATTCAATGGAAGTACAAATCAATTAGTAGCTGAGCGATGGATAAATTCCCTAGAAAAATATTTCAGGCTTTGGGGAGTAGTGAAAGGGGAAAAGTTATCATGGAAGTTTACCACCTCACTGGAGAAGTTGATCAATGGTGGTCATTGATTCAAAACACGAAGGAAGATGATGAAGTATCAAATATGGAATCGAGGGAGTTAAAGTTCTATTTTTAGAAAAATACTTTCCTCGTGACCATCGAGCAGATATGGAAAGTCAATTTATGAGTCAAAGACAAAAGGAGGATGAGATTGTTGAAAATTATGAGGCTATCTTTACAAGGTTAGCAAGGTATGCTGGAGATTATATACGTAACCCGAGATATAAGATTGATCATTTCCTTGATGGGTTAAAACCATTTCTCCGTCGAGCATTAGTCTCACAATCCTTCTCGCCGTACGAAGACATTGTCTCATGTGCTATCAAAACAGAAGAGGAATTATCTATGTCTTATGACTTTAAAGAAATAAAAGATAAGAAGAGATATGCTGATAAATTTGGGAATGGAAATAAGGGGAAGAGGGGAAATTTTGAATATTCATCCTATGGTAAATGTGGGAAGAAACACCCCGGTACTTTCTTGAAGGGAATGGGTGTCTGTTACAAGTGTGGTGAAAAGGGCCACCATGCTCATGAATGCAACGGGATGAAGGAAGACCCCAATGTTCAATGATAAAATTATAGGGACATGGGACATTATGCAAATGAATGTCCAAAGCATCAGGGGAACATACCTCAGAAAAGGTCAAGGGATCAAGGCCAAGTTTATGCTATCACTACTGGTGAGGTAGAAGCTCCGAAAGAAGTGCTCGCAGGTAATTTAATGGTTTCCTCAAATTTAGAAAATGCATTATTTGATTCTGGATCATCACATTGTTTCATATCTTCCCAGTTTTCTAAGAAAATTATATTTTTCCAATTTGATTTAACAAGGGAGTTTTTAGTTAAAAATCCTAAGGGAAGTATCATTGCAATAATTTTTTGTGAATCAGTCCCCATTAGAGCACATAAATGTTCTTTATCCGCTGATCTCATCGTCATACCTTTGATTGTGTTTGATATAATCCTCAGTATGGATTAGATTTCAGATTATGATGCGAAGATTTATTTTAAGAAGAAGGGGGTTAGAATTTTTGATGATGATGGTAAGGAACACCTTATCTTTAGAGAAGAATCATCACAACCTTATTATTATCTAGATCCACCCCCAGTAGCTCAAATAAATTCAATTATTGGGGAGGAAGAGAATGAAATTACTGTGTGTGGGGAAAGTAATGTTCAAATAGAGGATGCACTTGTTGTGAATGAATATGTAGATGTATTTCCGTAATATTTACCTGGACATCCTCCAGAACAGGATGTTGAGTTTTCCATTGATTTAATTCTTAGATCATGGCCTATATCGAAGACCCCTTATAGAATGGACACTGTAGAATTAGTTGAACTAAAGAAACAACTAGAGGAATTGTGTAATAAGGTATTTATTCGCCCTAGTGTTTCTCCATGGGGAGCCCCTGTTCATTTTGTTAAAAAGAAATATTGATCTATGAGGTTATGTATCGAATATAGGGAGATCAATTCCATAACAATAAAGAACAAGTATCCCCTACCTCGCATTGGTGATTTATTTGACCAACTACATGGAGATCAATAATTTTAAAATATTGACCATTGATCTAGATACCATCAGTTGTGTGTAAAGAAGGAAGACATTCTGAAGATAGCATTTCGAACCAGGTATGGGCATTACGAGTTTACTGTAATGCCTTTTGGATTGACTAATAAACCCTCTGTATTCATGGATCTGATGAATAGAGTTTTCATGGAATATCTCGATGAATTTGTGGTGGTATTTATTGATGATATCTTGGTATACAATAAATGATACAAAGATCATAAAATTCACTTGCGCATTATCCTGAAGACTCCGAGAAGACATGAATTATATGGGAATTTTAGCAAGTGTGAATTCTGGATTCATGAGATTTCTTTTCTTGGCCATATTATCTATAATGATGGAATCTCTGTTGATCCTTCTAAGACCAAGGCAATCCAAGAATGGCTAGTACCTACGGATATAACTGATGTATGCAGTTTTATTGGTTTGGAAGGTTATTATCGACATTTCGTCCAGAATATTGCCCAATCGACAAACCCATTAATGAATCTCACACGTAAAGGGGTTAAATTTGTTTTGAAAAAAGTGTGTGAAGAATTTTTTGAAGAACTGAATAGAATATTAGTCAATGATCATATATTGACTCTACCATCGGGAATGATGGGTTCGTTATTTATAGTGATGAATTGAAGAAAGGACTTGGATGTGTCCTTATGCAGAATGATATGGTTATTGCCTATGCATCACGATAGTTGAAAATTCATGAGAAAAACTATCCTACTCATGATCTTGAGTTATCAGCTGTGATCTTTTCTTTGATGATATGGAGGCACTACCTCTATGGTGAAAAATGTGAGATTTATACTGATCAAAAGAGTTTGAAGTATATTTTCTCACAAAAAGAACTCAACATGAGGCAAAGGAGATGGATTGAATTAATCAAGGATTATTATTGTACGGTACACTACCACTTGGGGAAAGAAAACAAGGTGGTAGATGGTTTGAGAAGAAAAGATCATGGAGTTTTGAACAATATGAAATTTTAAAGGGATCCAATTTTCATGGATCTAGTGAATATAGACATGGGAATAACCAGGGAAGGTGAAACATCAATGATTTTTCAAAATGATTGCCAAACCATCTTTACTATAAAGGATTAAGAGTTCTCATACCGATGATGACGAATTTCAAAAGAAGATTAAAGCTGTGAATGATAGGAGATTGAGAGACCTTGTGTATGAAGATGGAATTTTGGAATTTGGGAAGAGGCTTTGTGTTCCTGATATACCTGCTCTAAAAAGGGAATTTTTGGATGATGCTAATAGTTCCAATTTCTCTATACACTCTGGGAGCACAAAAATGTATAGATATTTGAAGGAACATTTTTGGTGGGACAACATGAAGAGGGAGATTTCTCATTTTGTGTCAAGATGTATAGTTTGTCAACAAGTGATAGCTGTAAGGCTACAGCCTGGAGGAGTCATGCAACCTCTTCCCATACCAGAGTGGAAATGATACAATATTACAATGGAATTTTTCATGGGACTACCAAAGACTCATAGAAGGAACGATGCAATATGGGGTATTGTTGATCGTCTTACCAAGTCAGCACATTTTATTTCTATAAGAGAAGATCTACCACTGTAATGTCTAGCAAGACTATATATTAATGAACTTGTGAGACTTCATGGAGTACCTCTATCGATTGTTTCAGATCGTGATCCCCATTTTACTTCAAGATTCTGGAAGAGTTTTCAGAAATCCCTGGATTCTGAACTTCATTTGAGCCCTGCCTACTACCCTCTGACAGATGGACAATCAGAACGAACTTTTCAAACCTTAGAAGACAAGTTGACATCCTGCTCACTTGACTTTCAGGTTATGTGGGATCAATATTTACCTCTTGTAGAATTTTCCTATAACAATAGCTTCCATTCGAGTATTCATATGGCATCACATGAAGCGTTATATTGAAAGAAATGTCGTACAACAACCTGTTGGGATGACTTTGGTGTAAGAAAACTTGTAGGCCCAAAACTGGTGGAGGAAACGATGGAAAAGGTGTTGGTAATCAAAAATCACATCAAAGAAGATCAAAGTAGGCAGAAGAGCTATGCCGATAATCGAAGGAAGGATTTGGAATTTCAAGTCGGTGATCATGTTTTCCTGATGCTATCTCCATGGAAGGGAGTCATACATTTCGGTAAGAAAGGTAAATTGAGTCCCAGGTACATCGGACCTTTCGAAATTCTAGAACGAATTGGGGGTGTTGCTTACCGATTGACAATTCCGCCAAGTCTCTCCAAAGATCACGATGTGTTCCACATATCTTTTTTGAGGATATAAATGCCTGACCCAATGCATGTACTCACCTATGAGGAATTAGATCTAGAACCCGATCTATCTTATTGCGAAGAGCCTATCAAGATTCTTGATACGAGAGAAAAGTGCTGAGAAATCGGACGACGTGTCTGGTAAAAGTCTTGTGGAGAAACCATAAGATGGAAGAGGCAACGTGGGACCCGAGGAACATATGATGAATAACCACCCAAGTAATTTCATGAAGTAGTATTCTAGAAATTTTGAGGACGAAATTATTTGAAGGATGGGAGAATGTAACACCCCAAGCTTCTACGGTACGCTTCTCTTGGAATAATGTGATAGCATGTGTTGTACACAACCTCGAGTTCTAACACACTAGAACCAATCAAACTAGCCATTATAAATAGTAATAACTATTTTTTGAAATTATATATATTTTATAATTCAAACTGGACTTCATTTTTGGATTCAGAATATTGAAATTATCCTCAGTTGAATTTTTGGTATTTTTCTGGGAACGTCCCATTTTTATGAATAGTGAAAAATACTTAAAAACAAATTTTTTAATCAAAATAATATATAGTGATAAATTATATTATTTAGTGGTTTTATTGTAAAAATAGAATATATTTTTACCATTTTATACAATGGTGTTCATTATAATTAATTTTCCTTTGAAATTGGACATAAACAATTGTCAATATTTTGATATATATTGTTTCTTAAAAACACGCTATTTGTTGTGACATCGTGAATTAATTATAAAATTAATTAATGAAACATTTATGTTTGGAATTTTGTAAAATAGGCATCATTTTATAATTTTGAATATCAATTATAGCTTAGGGTGAAATTTTGGCATTGTTCTGAAAAAATTCAATTTTTGATGAATAGTGAAACTACTAAGTGGTAGTTAAAAAAGTAAATTTTTAATAAAACATAATTTTACTACTTCTATGATTAGAATTTCGAAAATCCAAGATACACGGTTAATATCAAATAGTAAAATGTGGTTCAATCAGATGAAAATAATTTTTGGTGAATAGTAACTTTTTTACTTTTATTTACCACGATTAAAAGTAAATAGGGTAATTAATGGTAAAAATGATATTAATATTATCCTAACACATGTCCTAATTCTAATGGACAAGTGTATCTCGACCAAAAACAACCTTAGGAATAAAATATTATCATTTAGGTCCACTTGGATTAGATGAGGAGATTTATTATTATTTAATTCAAAGATGAGTTAAAAGAGTTAAAATCATTGTTTTTTTTCTAAAACATTTTTTAATATAGGGTTATACATAAGATAAATTCTACTGTAAATATTCATTAGAAAGATAAAATTATTTCCTACATAATTATGGTTTATTTATTATTTTTAGATATTAAATAATATAATTTATTTATGACACAATGATGATGCAGTAATTACCATAATAGTGAAAAATTAAAATAATTGATATTATAAATACCCATATAAATATAATTTGAGAATTTTAATGACTTAAAGTAATTTTATATAATAATATGACAAATTAGGATTGATTTAATTTTCTTTTTTCGATCAAATAATTCTGTTATGATTTTCACAAAAATCAATTTTCCAAATAGTGTAAAAATTGACATAAAAGAATTTTTAAAACAAATATTATATTATTAATTGATATTAAATTGATAAAAATCAAAGGATAGGCCATGAGACTTATATAATGATATCGGTATCATTAATGGACCACTTGGGGGTATCTTGGAGGTATATATTATGTTTATTAACTATATAATATAAAAATACAAATTGACATGGTAAGTGTCAAACTAATTAACTAAGAGTTAAAACTAAAAGATAAGGTTAATATAATGCCAAAAACCTGTCTAAATACAATTGGTTGAGTGGTTTTCGACCCATACCCACCTCAAACATTAAATTAACCACTTTGGAACCATTAGAAACCGAATATGAATTTATTATAAAATAATATTTCTTGATTTTTCAAAGGTGCCCCTCACCCCTCTTATAAAAGGGCACTCTCCCTCCTAATTAACTCACACCATAAAAGCCTTTTTTCCTGGCCAAACTCCGCCCAAATACTTTCTCAACATACCTCACTTCATCCTAGAGGCCTTACTTTTGTCAGAAATCCAACCTAAGAGCCCTTTTTATGAAATCAAAAGGAAGAACCCGAAGAAGAGGTAATGTTTTCACCACCCTTTTTCAAATTCATTTCTTCTTCCACATCTTCCTTATTTTTTATTACCATTATAAACTAATAACTCCAGTATATTATATATACTCAGATTTTATTATAAATATGGTACAACCATATTCAGTATTCTATCCATCCTTTGAAAAACATGTCACCAGACGTGAGTACGTACGGCTTACCGTCTCCACGTCGTAGTGTAATTGTTATTTAATAAATTATTATTTGGATGGTTATAATAATGGTGTGTAACTCATGTAAATAATAAATATAACATGATAATTATTCTTTATATATGTTATACCATCCAATTATAAATTATGATATTGTCGCTCGTGCGTACGTATAGACTACCGTCTCAACGAACGCGATGAGATTCATTCTCCATCGTATCCAGTCAAGTATAATTATTATTTGACGATTTAAAAATAATTTTTAAGGACTTGATATCATTATGGAAATGAGTAATATACATCCTATCCATAACAAACATGGCTTACGTAACAAAACGTATCAAAGAAAAAGTGTAAGTTAACACCCGAAACGACGACAATACTAAGATATTATTAACAAATCAATGCTAAAAGATCATATATGATATAATATTCTTATATAAGTTAATAAAAATTATTTCACCATTATATAAGAGGTTAACCTACCCACAACCAAGGAAAAATTCAAGGTAAGGGTTTATTTCGCAATCTCTTCATTATCTGAGGTTGTTTATACGTAATAATCTACTGGGATCTCTTTATCATCCACATCCATGTTTCTTAAAAATGTATTTCAAAACATCTTTACTATTTACAAGAATATGGGTTAATGTCATTTATACCCTTGTATGACTTTTTATAAGTGGTTTATAAAGGATTATTTCCGTTGTTTTCCAAACAAGGTGTTTTTTAACCATTTCGACAGAATTAAGGTAAGAATTTTTTTTAACTTATACGACGGGTGTGGCTATTTTCTGCCATTATAAAATCGTCGAATCATCCCTTACAGTCTTATAAGAATATTTTCAAATAGAATTTTTTATTTTAGAAATATATGACTATTAGATTATTTCAAAATAAAAGAGATATTTCTCTAAAATGAGTTTTTATTTCATCTATGTCAACATCCTTTGATGGATTTTACCCTTATTTGAAGTTGATTTATTATGAAAAAAACTTCTATATTGTATTTAAGGTTTTGTGATATTTTTGACTGTGGTTGTGTTATACCATTCATGTTTTATGGATGAAGTATTTTCATTTAGTATGCTAGTTTTAATACGAATGTTTATGTTATGTTTAAGCCTTTTCATATGGGAATGCATTGGACTTAATATGTGACGGTTGGAGCCCGCTATAGCTCCTCGATGCATCAGTAGGTCTCATGAGACAAACTAGTGTCTTGGCACAAGGCCTTGAGTAAATATTATTTGTAGTCATGGAACGAGGCCTTGGCTATGTGGTTATGATAGTCTGGAATTATTCATTCCATCATTATGAATGTGGTTATTGATATTGCATGTGATTATTCGATTAGTTTAATATCCATGTGAATAAGTAAATGGCATTATTTCATTTTATTTTTTCCATTCTATGTTTAATATCTAGTTTAAAAGGCTTTTGTTTTAGTTATAATTGCCTTAAATGTTTATTCTTATTTATGAATGTTTCCGTTATATTGTTATCCTTACTGGGCATTTGAACTCACCCCTTTTCTATGTTTTATTTTTCCAAGGATGTGAAGAAGTAAATTATGAATGACCTTCAGGGATATTATAAGGGGATAATTGTGTGGACTATGGATACAATATGTTGTTGTAGTAGTTTTTCAATTTATGATGTAATGTAAAACTTTATGAATATATCTAGTGTTTCCAAGGCTACTAAACTAATCGGTCTTTCGATATTTGATTTTTCTTGTGATCATGTCAATGTAATGTAATAATGCACCGACTCTAGGTAACTGGGGTCGGGGCGTTACATTCCTGACCAAAGAGAGAATGTACTGTGGAATAAGGTAATTCAATAGGTAAAGGTTTTGAGGAAAAACCATATGGCTGATGAGGCAATGTGTGAAATCTGAAAATTCTATGACGGATAAATACACCCACTTATTTGATAAGTGAATAAACTTGAAAGGATTCATTTTTTAGAAGTGGGAAGGATGTAACATCTTAGGTAAATAAAGAAATAAAACATTTTCATTTTAATGTATATTTTTCAAATTAAAAATTAATTTTACTTTAAAGGGGTTGCAATGTTCGATGGTGTACCTGATACACAACAACATGTTTCTTTGAAATCTTATGTTGCACAGTAATAATATAATGTCATTATTTTAAATAGTATCTAATTCCTAGCCGTTGTATTAGGGAGAATGAACAGAACTAACTAAAATATAATTATACATGTTTGTTAAATATTTTTACATTTATCCAATAAAAGTTAGAGGCTTAAAATGTGAATGAATCTAATTTAAAGCTTAAATTACATTAAAAACTTTATTTACCCTCATTCGACGGTGAACCATCATTAAATCTAGTTTTGATCACTTTTATATTTTTTATTTGAAAAAATAATATTCTTTTTTTTAGAGTCAGGACATCATAATTCACTTTGGGTAAAAATTTGGTATTTTTTTGATAAAATTCAATTTTTGATGAATAATCGAAGCACTAAGTAGTAGATAAAAACTGAATTGTTATTTTCAATGAAATCATATCGCTTTTGTGTTTTGAAATTTAAAAAACCAACATACATTGTTATTATTAGTGAGTAAAATGTTTTCCAATAAGATGAAAATAATTTTTTGAGAATGGAATCTTTTGACTTTTATTTACCATGATTAAATATAAATAGGGTAATTCAAGGTAAAATGAATATCATAATAATAAAAAATTACATTAACATTTATCCTAACCTTATTGGACGAGTCTTGGCCGACCATGTGCATCCTTAGGTATATTATGGGACCCCATGGATCCACTTTGGAGTGACAACGAGACATTATTTTTATTAAAATAAATTAAAGGAAAAAATGACATAATCAAATATCTTTTTGTAAATTAATTTTTACATAACTTTATTAAATATATATTTTTGGTGATAGATATTCTTTAGAAAAATAAAATTATTTCCCACATCATGGTATTTTTTTAATATTTTTTATACATCATGTAAATTAATTTTTTCATAAATCAATAATGAAGCAGTGTTTACGTCATTAATAAGTTATTTTAATAAATAAAATTATAAATATTAAAATAATATCCAAAACCATTCCAATTCTTATTGGATAATTTTATTTTGACCATGAATCTTTTTATATTTAACTTTAATTTGTTTTTGACCTTTAGAAAATGACGATCATTATATAATAAAATAATATTTTTACACTTTCTTAAAGATCCCCTCCCCCAACTTATAAAAATCCATCACCTATAACCCATTGCTCACACCCCTCAAGCCTCTTGGCTCATCCATACTCTTCCCAAATAAGATCCTATGATCCCGATCATCCACCTAGTAGCCTTAAATTGGGAAGATGGAACTTCAATGATCCATTTAGGGTCAAACTAAAGGGAGTTACCCGATTTAAAGGTAACATCTTATCTTAATGTTATTTTGTTTATTTTCCTTCTCTAAACACCTAAACTCTTTTAATTATTTTCTTTCATAAAAAATCAATATCCCCAATATAATAGGTTTTTGTTATGAGAAGTATTCAAACTACACATACACACACCTCCATCTAATGGGTAATGAACATATTATTTCTGGGAATGAAAAATTAACGCCTCATGAAATGATGATTGTACAATTATCTCATACAACCTCTCATAGTAGAAATTACGATAGGACTGTATTTATATATGATAAAAATTTTGTTTATTTTCTCTTTATTCTTGTATATTTTATATTTATATTTTACCTTTATGGTTTCCATTACTGGTAAATGGGATAATTTCATTTGAGGAAGTGCGGACTATTGTGCCCTCAAAGTGATATGACTCGTTAATGCCACAAGTGGGAAATATATATTATGAATTTAATGATATTATATATGATATTATACTGGAAATATAAAATAAATATGTATCATTATGTTTTAATTACACTAATATAAGAAATAGAAATGAAATTAGCGTTCATGCGCACGTACGACTTACCATCTCCAAGAAAGGTGAATTTCATTTCATACCTCCAAATGTTATGTACTATTACAAATACATGTTTATACTGCATATATATGATATATATGGTTTCTAAATCATGAATATAATTCGGGATATAATGTAATTTTTACCTAATGAACAACATGTAATTATAAGAAGTCCATTTTCTACTCAAGTACCAAATAGCAACAAAATGACAATTATAAACATAAATGATTTCATAATGTCTATAAAATTGTAATAAGTGATTTAAAAATAATTATAATTTTTAAAAAGTTTATTAATCAATTATAAATTAATATTAGTTTATTTTTCAAGAGATTAAAGAACGAACGGGTCAATTCGGACTCGAGGTAAGGGAATTCATCTCAATCTCCTTTCATTAAGGCATATTTTGTTTTATACAGAACTTTTTCTTACAGTGTATAAACCCATTTGAATTTTCATTTCAATAAAAATGAATTTTTTTCTATAATCCATTTTACTAAATTACAAATATAATTTTTCTTCTGATTCATGTAGTGACAATGACCTTTCTACCATTGTGAGTATTATTTGATCATTGGCATCCTTAACAAGCAGTAATGTTTTTAAAAGAAAAATAAATAATATATACTCTTTTATGTATTTTTTTATTGAAAATTATTTTGATAATGTATTTTTTATGTCAACGTATTTAAATGATACATTGTGATTGAACTATGGAAATTTCATCTTTCCCTTATGTTTGTTTTATGTGTTATGAATATGTTATGGTTCATGGGAATTGTTTATGTATATAGATGGTTTCGTGAAAAAACTATGGCTGGTGAGCCTGAGAAAGCTCTTCAATGCATTGGATAACATGAAAGAGGTAAACGTGAATGTTTCTCATAAGATATTTAGGGAATATACTACGATGTGTATTCCAAATGTAACTCCCTACGTAGTTGCGATGGCTACAATATTTGTATGATAGAGATTCCTCAAGTTGCCTTTATGATTTATGGTTCCTATGTGTTATTCATAAATATTCTAATTTCACGAGTTATGTTAAAGAGATTATGTTATGTTATTAATGACGAAATAATGTTTCTTTCATTGTTTTATATCCCTTACTGAGCTTTTTATGCTCATCCCATGTTTTGCAATTTTTTTCACCGGACATAAAGATTAATATGGTAAACGATAGGATCATGTAAATGTAATGTTTTCTAAAACATTGAACTTGACATGAATATTTTATTCATGAGTTCTTATTTTTTTGAAAAAAATAGAAACTGAGTATAAGTGCCAATTTTGTAATTTTTGAGATGTAATGTAATATTTATGGCCTAATTCTTTAAAACTGAAAACCTGAAAAGATCCTCAATGTAAATTATACATTTAAATCAATATTATGTAATGTTTTAAGACCGAGTACTTATAAAATTATAATACATTAATTAATAGGAAAAATTCTATAAACATAGAAGATATACATGTAATGGAGCTGGACAATCGGTTAGAAGTTCAGTTGGAGATTCATGGTAAATGATAGGATATGGTAACAAATGGTTGAAAGAGTATGTGTTGTAATTATTTACAATTTATTTTATTTTGAACCATTTTGTATGTGATAAACCAATAAAAAATTAATTTTACTTGTTTATTACTTGTATAACAGTACAGTTGGCACTCTATTTTATATTTTGTGGGGTATGTTTCCTTGGTGATGTCATTTATATATAATTTACATACCATAAACATAAATTTTATTTATTTATTATTATTACGGTTTCTATATGAACCTAGCCTTAATCATTACATAATCATGAGTTTTAATCATTAATTCATTCTCCTGCATTTAATGATAATATCACATTTTGAGTTATAGAGAATTATTATATAACTGTTAGATTACATATCCATATAAATACAAATTGAAAAATTAATATCCATATCCATTTTTTATATAATATGAAATATATTTAATAAAACATCATATATTTTGACAAAAAATATTCCTGAAATTAAATTCTAAATATTTTTATCATTTACCAAAACTTGAAATCTATGTATAACATTAAAAAAAGTAATGAGAATGAAATATATTTTAGGGTCATATAAAATAATAGGTTTTTAGGATATTAAAAAATATGTAAAGCCATGAAATGGTTACATATATATCAATTTTTATAGATAAAAATTCAATATATCATTTTCTATATGGAATCACACATAATTTTTTGTCAAGGAAATCATTTGAAATACATAACAAGAATATATAATTCATGTAGGTTACATGGGAGATAATCATTAATATTACTAATACAAATGGAATAAACAATATAGTTATCTTCCCTCCCCAATTACCCAATGCATTAAAGGGATATCATAGACCCACCCATCCTAGCATTATCAAAGAAACACATATCAATTGTTTATCATAGAACAAGTCGTCCTTATTTGATCATATGACCTCTCTTTCCTGGTTTATTATGGATTCACCATCATTGGTGTAAAATGGTAAAACAAATCATCATAATCAATTCCAAATAACCATATCATAATCATATATCACAAATTCTTACATTAGTTATTATAAAACCACTTAAAAATAAATCAAATCCCATAATAAATGATTTTATGTAAAAGATTACAGGTTTATTATAAAACTAAATGTCAATTTTAAAATTACATTTTCATTTAAAAAACAATTTTCACTACCAAAATATTTAGTTAATGTTAATAGATATTTATATTAATGGAATCACGAATTATTGTTTTTTAATAGATGATGTAAATATATTTTTCACTGTACACATTAGAATATAGAAATCCATTTGTGGTTTCTAAAGAAATACAACCATGTGGAAAAAAAGATCCATTTTGAAAATAATTAAAATAAATAAAAAAATATCACATAGAAAATATTGTGTCTATATACTTTCTTTTATAAAATAATTTTAAGAACGTGTATATTGAAATGAAATTGAGTTTCATGAAGAAAATTAAGAATATTTATTTTATTAGACCCACTTATCGATTTGGAAACATTTTAATCCTAATCCCCGAGAAATGAAACCATTAATATTTTTAAAATATAATGATAAAAGAAAATTTCATTATATAAAATGTATACGGGGCCATATATAACATTTATAAAATAATATAGGTGCATAAAATCTCAATATGCCTCAGTGAAAAGAAATTGAGACGATTTCCCTTTCCTCTAGTTTTGTCGTTGGGTTTAATCATTGTGTTAATTAAAAATAAATATATGTAATTTTATTGTTTCATAAGATCATTTGAAAATTATATTATTAATTTAACTTCACTCTTGGCCATGTTATATACAATTAATTTATCAATTATGTATACATCATATGTTTAGATGATATTTGTCTTAAATGACCAAAAATGACTTTGGTAGGTTGGTTGTGGTTGAAAATGTAATTTATCAACACCTACAAAATAATAAAAATAAAATTATTATCTATATATTCTGATATTTTACTTTTTGAAACCAATCATGAATAATGGTCATTAAAATGAACTATATTATGATCATGGAGACGTAATGTTGTATATACGTGTGAGTAACATTTCCATTTTTCAAAGATCATTATAGAAGAAGGTATGTTTTATTTAAACACTATAGAATAATAATTATATAAAAATATCACAATATACATATAAATATACTTATATATATCATCCATGTGATTTTTTGATGAAAAGAAAGTGTATCTTCCATTTTTAGAGGTCGTACTCCACACATACACACTCACAATATTATAATTTTCTAGTGTAAAAACTAAAATGACATATTATGATTTTAAATGGAAAAAAAGGCATTATTATAATATTTATTGAATTTATATCACATATATTTTGGAACTATATTCTTATTAGATTTCATAAATAGATTAAGTGGAAAACAAATCAAATTATTTCGTGAGGTAGTTTTCCACCCTACACACGAGTGGTATTATTTTATCTTCCACAAAACATAAGGTAACAACATATATTTGATATATTTAATAAATAATTATAAATATGTAACATATACCATATATATACATTAATTGAATGATTTTTTCAATCCCTTATATGTGATTATGGAAAAATAATGACATCGGTTCGCAAGGCGGTAGTCTACCGTATGCACAAATAATGATTTTATATTCAATTTGACGAAATATGATACCGATTTAGGTCATGAAATGAAAATAAAAACATCTTCATATGTGTATGATATTTTGGTAATTATATATTAATGACTAAATAATATGTGTATTTTCTGTATGAAGAAGTTAAATAGAAACATATACGTAATCATGATACCTCATCATAAGACTGTATCGTTAAGAAGTCACTAAAAGCCAATATTTTATGGATTTATGATCAAAATAAGTGATCATGTTCATGGTTATGGAATTTATGTAGGTAATGTCCAATACATAGGTCTTTTAATTTTATTTAGGTGATTAGAGGGGGTTAAGTTTTATAAGTAAAGTGAGTGGAACACCTGTAATTTTTTAAATGAAAATGGTCTTCCCATGTTTTTAACTTTAAAAAATTCTCAGAACTAGACCATTATAGAGAAATAAATATTATAAGGTCGATATATATTTTTATAATATATTTTGTACAAGTATTAAGGCCATTTTATCCCTAATTATTTAAGTTTAACTCCCTAGTAATCTTGTTTTCACTATAATAACATTAATTACTTTTCATTATTTTCATCATTCACAATGGTCAAAAATTATTTTGACCATAATAGATAATTCAATTATTAGTATTAAAAATATTCAATACATTTTATATTATTCAATTAATTGCATAAGAAATTTTTCATTTAAATTTAAACTTATATATGATATGAAAAAATGGGTTTTAAGCAGTTTATTTTTATGGAAAAAGATGATTTTATATTAAATCATTGACTAATAATAATCATTATATGACTATAAATTAATATTTATTTATATATAATATATAAATTTAATTTATAACATTCGACATTAAATATTATTATTTTTCAGTTATAATAGAAAAACATTATTAATATTAAAATACTTTGCAGAAAACCCCATTTTTAAAACATAAAAATATATGATTATAATAATATCACATATAATATTGATTAAAAATTAATTAATTGGTACAAATATATCTTATTAATTATCATGATACATGAAATTATATTCAAAACATAATTCTACATATAATAACTTAATTTGTTGATGTTAAATGACTTTTCTACGAAATTCCATTTTCACTCTTCACTAAAAAGACAATATTTTTCAAACAATACAAAAATTTCATCCTAAGATAATTATAAAATTATTATTTAAAGAGTAAAATTAATTTCATCTAATAAAAATAAAAAAAATAAAAATATGATTTTAAATAGAAACATTATACGAAAAGATTTTATGTACAACTATTTCTATTTTGATGTAAAAAATAACTAAAATTTCAATAATGAATATAAATATTTGAATAAACGTAAAATTTAATTGTTATATCATTACCTATGTATTTTAATTAATCCACCTTTTAAATATATAATCTTATAATATTATTTACTTATTAAAAAAGTGGGTATATTATTCCCTTAAAACATTTTCAGATTTTGAGGTTGCTTTGTCAAGCATACGGTTTTTACATAAAACCATAGCATTATAATTCACCTTATTAGAAAACCAATATCTATACATTTAAGTATAAAAATAGGTTTTATCTCATATAAATTCATTTATTTCAACTAATCTATATCAAGTCTAAAAGAAGAGATGAATCAGGAAAATAGTTCCTTAACACTAAGACATGAAAAGAGTTGAGTACCTGGGTGAAACTTGGGGGGAAAGTCACCTGGTTCGAAATTGATCTAACATTATCAAAGATTTCATACAAACAAATCAACAACGTAATTATATTTCATTTTTTACAAATTCAACTAGTAGTTTTCAAAGGAGATATATTATTTGAAACATGATCACCTATGTCGAAAGAATTATACTTCCCCCACTTATCCAAATATTATTTCTACCTACTCTGATCCATCCTCATATTTTGTTGAATAACATACACCTTTAAATACATTTCTTCTACAAACAATGTCCCCATAAAAATAAATTCTCATACATAATCCTTGAAAGATGGTGTTATACACCGCTTTCTATATAATTCCACCAAATGTTTTATATGTATGTAGGAATACTATATATTATTATTAGAAAACCCACCCAAAGAATGATGTTTATGACAAAACATAAATCTATCAATGAAAATTTAATTATTATAATAATTAAATATAGTATAAATTAAATAAAATATCATAGATAACATAATACAAACATTCATAATAATGAATGATTCAAATAAGAGGTATTTCTAGAAGTTATTGAACCTATAACAATAGTATAATAATTTGACCTTTGGAATAGTAATATGATCTTATGAATAATAAAATTCCAAATAGAATATTAAATGGAAAAATTAATTTATAATTAATATACATGCATCTTATAAATTAATATATGGAATTGTTAAACCATTGTATAAGTAAATAAATGTTTTGGAAATTATAAATTTGTTTTGTTATTTTTGTGATGATAAATTAGTTATAATTTTATAATTAATATAATGATATAAAATATAATTTATTTCAGAAAATATATTTATAAATTATTATTTTGTTTTATTATGATAATAATAAAATATAACGAGACCTTAATTTATTTTTCAATGTTTTATAAAATCAATTATAATTTAAAAGTAAATATTTTCTAAGTGAAGAATTTAAATAAAAATTAAATTTCCCATATTTAGAAAATTATTCTCATAAATTTTAATTATTTTAATTATTCTACATGTCAAAAACAAAATTTGGAGAATTTTTTGAATTTTTATAAGACATGATTTTTTTGGTCAATAATAAAATTTGATAATATAAGATAAAAGAAAAAAACATGAATTATTGGTTGAGAGATGTGGATGTAAGTTTTAAGCCCATATCTAGAAAAATAATTAATTATTTTTATATATTTAGGGATAATTTTCAAACTATTCATATTCGTTAGGTAAAATAAAAAACTAATGAATGAAATAATGAGAAACCACTACTCTCCTCTCTTATAAGCACCACAAATCAACACCCCTTCTCCTCACAATATTCAATCTTTTAGAAATATATAAATTATATCTAATACTCTCCCAAGACACCTCTTACACATTCAGGATCCCTTAGTATCATCAAATGGGGTGACCCATTACTGAAAAGATGTTATAAAGGAGAATAAGTTCAAAAGTTAATAGTCTACTATGTTTTTTTAATTTTATTTGAAATTATTTTTTTTGTTCTCTCATAACTTCTCTATATCCATGTGCCATGTAACTCTACTATCTTTCATATAATGTAGTTTTATTTTTTTATGTAATAACCAAAAATTATTTCACTTCCCCACCCCTTTTATTCTAAAAATGAAAACATTATCCATTATCTGTTAATTTATCACATTCAAGCGTAATAATTTTTAAATTTATATTACATACTTTAATAATTCCCATAAAAAAGTTTAGTTAAACATGATAATAATATATTTATTTAATCATATTTAATTTTTAATAAAACTTTTATTTTCATAATATTAATTAATAAAACAATACTAGTTTTTGATGATCGAAAAACTGCCTAAAATAATCTAAATGATAATAAGATACATATTATCTAATGATTCATCCTCCCCCCAAGATACCCAATGAATTACATAGACAATTTATATTATTTATGTTCATTAATAACATGTAACTTCAATTCATGAATACCATTCTCAATTTACATTATTTTCCACACTTGTATTCAAGTAAAATGATCATGAAAACCAAGGAAACCAATCCTCCAAAATAATGAAATAGAATCTCATAACATATCAAAAATTAAATAATATTACTTAATAAAATTATAATAAATAATATACAAGAATAAAAATTTATGAATGAATTAATTAATTATTTTAATATAATTTTCCTAGACATTAAGATCATGTTCCAAACTATTTTGGTCAAAAGGTAATGGATTATTTATGAATCACCATTTTCTATTCATGTTCTTCATTAGCATGCATTAACCCAATGTAATTATAATTTATTTATATGTACATATTCTAAATAATGTGTATATGTACCAAAATGAGTTATCTAGATCATATCCTCTTTCTTTGATATGTAAATTCATGTTTTAACAAGGTATCATTTTCAATTATTTTTGATAAGAGAACCTAATTAAATTGAACTTCCAGATTTAATGCCCACTCTCATGTGTTCTCTATAATTTGATATATGAAAAAATTATTTTTCTAAAATCACTCATTTTATCATGAAAAACTCTCTTGGTTCATTTCATGTTTTATTAAATCAATTATTCCTAGTAAATTTTAACGAACCATTAATATTTTCCTTTGACTACACTAAAATGATTTATTTCCTCAAGTTTCATAAACAATAATTTTACACATTTTTACAAAATTTTCAAATAAATTATCATTATCATTTAATATTTTCCGTTTTTCTATTTCAATTTATTCTTTAAATACATTCTTTCACGATCACCATTATAATATTCCATTGTATTATGCATTTTAACATTATTATTATGCCCAAGTCTTTCCATGGGAAACCCTTATGTTTATGTTTTATTACGTATTTATGATTATTCATATAGAAAAAAATATTTATGAACATGTTAAGATGATTTTTACTGGATATCACTCCGTCACATTTTGGTAAAATTTAGTCAAATGAGACGTTATGTTATGATAGGGAGTTAAAATGATACCATTATGGGACTTTTTTCCATGTGCAATGATCATGGTAGTTATCCATGACTCATGAATATGAAAATTTTGTATTATTTCCATATTCCATTTATTTAATTATTATATGTTCCATGATCTACATATTATTATTCCTTATGTTTAATCATGATTCATTCATTTTTATGTAATCATGTTATTCTTTCTTAACCCATGTGAATTGAATTATTCTTATATTTATTCCCTTTCTGTGATTTTTAGATCATCCATTTTTTTCTGATTTTTCCCAGGTTATCCTATATAAATTTAAGGGTTAAAAGGAATTGAAGTGTTCATTTTTTAGTTTAAATTAAATATTTTTTATTTTGGGTTCTTAGTTTTAATTTTTATGTACCAAATCATAAAATGACACTATATTTATATTATTTGGGTTTAATTTTATGTTTAATTATTCTTATATCTTGTAATAATATTTATAAAATGATAGGGTCTCTATAGTTGGTATCAGAGGATGGTCTAGTTTTTTTGGAGACTAAGACTATATCACATTAGTAATAACCCTCTGAATATTTCTACAACCATGGATATCATATAATTGATCATAAGGAATCACAATTTATTATATTATTTTTATTTAAAAGCTTATCATTTTATGTTCTATATTTATATTCATAAAATTATTATTAGATATGTATTCAATCCCCCTTATTATAAATTCATTTTCTTAGATAATGGCTTGAAATATAATAACTCATTACAATAATCAATGTGATATGAAATGGCATTATTTATTTAATTACATGAAAAATATGATGTGAATGGGTGATCAAATATTCTTGATATTACTTTCCCAACTTTTTCATTTTTGAATAATAATTTGAATCATGTTTAAAACCATCCTTCTCCAGTGAAAGAGTATTTGTCATTAAAATAATTCATAATACAAATACCACCCATGTTTAGTGAATCTTATGATAACTCCTCCCATAAATTGGGTTAACACCATTGATAATATTTTCATGGTCCCCTAGTTAATAGAATAAGATAATGTGGTGCTATTGATCAATCCTTTTGATAAGAAATCGAATCAGTGGTGGATATTAATCATAAACATGAATTACATAGTGGAAATTTATTCCATTTATATAGAATATTTAAATAAAATATTTTTCAATAAATATTTTCCCCAGAACCTCCACCTTAATATAGAAAAGGAGTTACATGTACTAAAGCAAAAGGAAGACAGGTATATTAGAGTGTATGAGGAAAATTTCTCAATGAATAAACGATATATCTTTGGATTTCGTAAGAACAATAAAAACAATTTGGGTAACATATTTAGTAGAATAATGATTTTTCTATGAAATGAGTTGGAAATTAAAGACTTTAAATGTTGTGAGGAGATTATTCATTGTTCCATAATGGTTGAAATAGTGATTGTATACTCTCAGTAGTCTCATGGTCCCATCAACAAAATGATGAAAACAGAGTTTAATATGGTTGATAAATATATATATCCCATGATGGAATTAATACCCACCATCTAATGTGTCAAAATAAAGTGATGAATCATCTTGTAAACTACACAAAAAGAACCAATAGATAATTAAAATTTTGAAGAGAGGTGCACATGGCAGTGAAAATATAAATGCATATGATGAATCCAACAAATGAAAAAAATAATGGATGGTTTATATCAACACTCATCATATATTGATGTTTTTAAACATCAATGAACATGGAAATTATTTAGGAAATTTCCATAAGACATGGTTTGTTAGAGGCATTCAACAACAACATCTTACAATGAAGAAAGGAAGGGAAAATTCTATCTCAACTAATGAGGTGGATCCCAAAAATTATGTGGTCATATGTTCGTTGGTTATTTACTCATGAATGGAGAACACAATATTTTATTCTCATTTTATTAATTATTTTGTTTTTTTATGTTTAGTAGAACTATTGAAAAAACACCCCAAAATACAGACGTTATGTTATATGTGAGAACATCAAATGGGGAAATTATTTCATTCCAATATTATAACTCATAAATTAATTTTTCTGGAGTGAACCTCCCAATAAATATTCTCATACTTACATGGGTGGACATTGATTCTATATTGGGAATTGATAGTCTATCATTATTCAAAGAAACAATCAATTTTTTAGAAAGTGAGATCAATATTCACATCCTGAAGCATCCTCAAATTGTGTAAAAGTTTAAGGAGAAAGATGAATCTCTACTAAAATCAACATCTCAATTTTGGATATTTCAAAATTATTATGAATAATATTTATCTCATATTAATAAGTAATATTAGAGGATCATTCTCAAAGACATTATCATAATGAGGGAATACACTAATTTATTTCCTATATATTTTTTTGGCCTCCCTCATAACTAAGCAGTTGAGTTCTTAATTGATCTTATTACTTGATCTTTTACTATATCATAGACACCATAGTAAATTCCCACTTTTGAGTAAGAAGAACTAAAGTGTAAGTAACAATAGAATCTTGAAAAATGTTTTATACACCCAAGTGATTCACTATGTAATGAGCTAGTCCTCTTCATCATGGAGAAGGATGTATCAATGCACCACTACATTAAATATCATGATCCCAATAAAATCAAAATAAATAACTAGTATTCCCTTATATAGATAGTTGAATTACTCAAAAAAATATCTAGGGAATGTTATATTTCTACGGTGGAACGTGAGTTGAGATATCCCCAAATGATGGTGATGAATGATGATATTCCTAAAAATTCCTTCCGAACAAGACACAGACACCTATGAGTTCATAGTGATGCCCTTCTGAATCACTAATTCTCCATCAATTTTCATGGATATAATGAATAGATTATTCCGATATTATCTCAACAATTTTGTTTTAGTATTTATAGATGATTATTTTTATTTACTCCAACAGAAAAGAGGAACAGGAAGAGCATTTCAGTAATATGATGAAGGAATTTTGAAGGTATAAATATTGTGATGTGTTAATAAATGAGGTTGTGGATGAAGGAAGTATCATTCATGGGGAATGATGTCACTAGCAATTGAATACTGGTGGACCCTTGCAGATAATGGAAATTGAAGAATTTCCCTGACCAACATCTGTAATAGATATTATTCATTTTATTATTCTATATTTGTATTAAGGAGTACTTTTGAAGAACATATGATGGTTTTAAACCCCAATATCCAAGCTAACCTGAAAGGGATTAAAACTTTTCTAGATAAGGGAATGTGAATAAATATTTAAGGAGTTAAAAAATACGATTATCACAATAACAATACTCACACTACCAACAAGTGTGAAACTATTTATAGTCTAAAACGATCCTTCAATGATTGTATTATAATTTTTACTAATGAAAATTGATTAAGTTACAGATTATGCTCCAATGAAGTTGAAAATCATGAGAAAAATTATCCTATGCATGATCTGGAGTTGGTGGTTTTGATCATTCCATTGAAAATATGGTAGAATTTTCTCTATGAGGAGAAGTGAGAGATATATACTGATTAAAATTTCCTCAAATATATATTAACATTGAATGATATTAATATGATCCATCTAATATAGTTATATATCATAATAAAATATGAATGGTAATGCAACTACCATGATACTAAAGAAAACCTTGTGTCTGATTCTCTAATTAAAAATGAATGCGCATCATTATCAACAATTAGAATTGATAAGGATATAATATTCTAATACATTAAAAGGATTGAAATGGGAATTGTTAGGGGTGGAACTTCATCTATACTTTCTTAAATTATTACCCAAACATCTCGTATATATAAAATAAATGATTATCCAAAATCATGAGGAAATTAAAAAGAACGTGGAATCCATTATAATGGGGGGATCCTCAAATTTATAGATTGATGGGGATTGAATATTAATGTTGGGGTTGTGGCTATGTGTACCATATGATCCAGACATAATGAAAAAAAATTCTGTGATGACCATATCTCAGAATTCCCAATTCACCCAGGAATCATAAGAATCTATCAAGATCATTGAGGGAACAATTGTTGGGACAATAAAACTATGAAGATCACTAAATATAAATCAAATTTCTTGATATATCAACAAGTGAAAGAATGAAAAAATATATATAAGGGTTTTATGAATACCCCTCTCATACCAACGTGGAATGATAATCCATTACCATGGACTTTGAAGTTTTTCACCAATTATTCAAGTATCATTTAGAAGGGGAGGGGTGAATCAGAAATAACATTTTCATTTTTATTTTCATACTTTCGAAAAAATATTCACCTCATGTTAAATATTTATATCCATAATGGTGAAAAATAAAACACAAATCTATAAGAACAGAAGAATTTATGAGGTTTAATACTTGACAGGAGTTGCAACGTCATTGGTATTGTTTGGAAACAATCTAATACCACACAATCCACTAGAAAAAAATCCTTTGATGTGGAATACAATGAGTAGGATGATAACATACACTCATTTATCACTTTAAAAAAATCCAATAGTTAATGTACTTATTTTAGGTCAAAATATTGTAATATAATATTATGTAGCTTCATATTCCACTTCCAAAAATTTGATCTTTCTAAACAATTCTTCTCTATCCTACCTAAATGATGGTAATAACTTCCAAGAATTTGTAATGATACATAGTCCGATACCGCAATCGTATATCCGAATTTGTAATGATACATAGTCCGATACCGCAATCGTATATCCATGTTCACATAGACATTAGATGATAATAATTGAAATATATATTCACTTAAACAAGGTATTATAAACTATTTTTCATAATTCTCCCTCGCAAATCTCCCTTTCTAAAGCTCACAACTATCGAGAAGTAAACTACCTTAGAGGAACCAACTACCTTTGCGATGCTCACATAGTCAATGTTAAATATCTCAAAACTATAAATATAAAATTAGATAAAATTATTGGCATTACTTAGGAAATTTTAATTCTATTAATGAAGCTCATTGTCGCATATAAGTCATGCTTTTATGAGCCTTTCTACTTTCATGAAATCAAAGTGATTTCGAGTTTTTTCTGATTTTTCTCACTTGATATAAAGTGGGGGTCACCTTATATTTATAAGATCCCAAATTCATGATCATACAAAACATCTAGAATAATTTTTTTTATCACTCTAGAATATCATTATTGTGCTTCTCTTTTTAAGATTCTCCTTGTATATATGATCTTGATTCGGAGCTCCCTGTCAAAACATCATGTTCTCACGATGCTCCATTTCTCATAAAAATGAAGGTCACTATCAACATCTTAATGAATTCATGAAACACCCTTCATGAAGCCCATATTTAAAATACTCGTGAATCTGTACATTTTCATGATATATTCATGGTAATCCATATATCATTAGCTCACAATACTCTAAATTTTGGACGACACAAATTTGGCAAACACTGGGAAGCACTACCACCTAAAAATATACTTCGAAAAAACCAATCATGTTAATTCATGGTCATCCAATAACATATTTCATTATAATAAAATCAACAAACTCTTGTAATCACCTATTATTTTCCTTACTTTCATAAGGAATACATCACATGTTCTATAGAAAACATATAACATTTGTGAAATACATTCTAGAAAAGCATCGAAAAAAGTACCAATGAATGTATTTTCACATTACTATATTCTAGAAATAACATTCCATCAAAAATTAATGGACATTATTAAGAATTGTGAAACTGATGTATTGACTATGATTATCAATTTGATCATTCGCATGTACAAAGGGATGTGATTTCCTTTCTTATCAAACTTCCTTGTCAAAAAAATACAATAGCTAAAAATCATACTCTTCTTTATCAGTTTTGGAATAATATTTTTTTCACCAAACATAAAAATAAATCTAATAGAAACAATGATATTTGGGTTGTTTTGGATCATATAATAATGACATATAACATTATCATAGTTTGAGAGGATTTCTCTCTGGTTCATCATTAATGGAAATATATTAGAGAAGTGGTAAGGTTGCATGGAGTACCACTATCATTGTATCTGATCGATATCGTAGATTCACATAAATGTTCTGAAAAATAATCCAACATAATCTAAACATTGAATTAAACATTAGTAAGTCTTATAATCCTCAAAATTATGTCCTATTTAAAACAGAATATTTATACACTGGATGAAATGTTCAGTGGATGTTCTATGGACATCAGTGGGGCATGGGACCGCCAAACACCTCTAGAATAATTTTCTTACAATAATATTTTCCACCAAATCATCTAAATGTATCCTTATAAATCCCCTTATAAGAATATATATTGATAACTAGAATGATAGTGTGATGTCTGATAACAGATCTTGCATGGTCTGGAAATTTTCAATGAAATGGTGAGAAATGTGAAATCAATTCAGCACCACATTAAGGAATCCCATTGATGAAATAAGATCTAGGAAGACAATCATTGAAAAGACCTAAACTTTATTGTTGGAGACTTGGTATTCCTCTACATATATCCATGGAATAGATTTGTGAGATTTTGGATGAAAGGAAAAAATGTCCCAAGTACATATCCCCTTATAGATTATTGATCGTGTCAGAGTTGTGTCCAATCCTCTAGAACATCCACTTACCATGGATCAAGTATATGATGTATTCCCCATGTTCCTCTTGGGGTAATAACATACTGGATCCCTCGCGTTCTCTAAATTTAGGGGTTGTGTAGTCAGAAAATGATCTCACATACATGGAGAAGTCAGTGAAGATCTGGATCGTTGAGATAAAGTTCACTGAAACAAGCCTCCAGGTCAATGTACTATGGTGGAACCATAATTATGATGACAAAAAATGGTAATGATAGGAAATTATAAAGGACACGTACCCTCATATGTTTTTCACAATGTTATTAAAATGATATTTTGAGGGATAAATTTCATAAGGGGGAAAAATGTAACAATAGAAGATTTCTATCAATGGAAATTCCATTCCTATAATCATTAAATATACTATAAATCACAAAAAATCACATTTATAACACATTAAAACATTATAAATGAAAAATGAATTTGTTAAGATGAATTTAGATTAGTTTAAGAATGTATACCAATGGCATAGTAACTTGAACATTGAAATAGTAATATGATCCTTATGAATATTAAACATGAAAATATACTAGTTAATAAAAACATAATTTATAAGAAAAATTTATTCACATACAAATGAAAATATATCTTATTTATACTATTGTATAAGTAAATAAATGTTTTGAAAATGATAAAGTATATTTTGGTAATTTTTTGCAACATAAATTTTTATTTACTCTTAATTGATTAATATAATGTCTTAAATGAATATTTATTATCATAAAATATATTAAAAAATTAATATTTTTTTTCCTAATGATTATATGATAATTTATGAGATCTTAATTGATTTTTCAAAGTGTTCTACAATCAATTAATATTTTAAAATTAATATTTTTGAATTAAATGATTGTTTTAATTAAAAATTTTATTTCTCAATTTTATAATATTATTTTCATACAATAGAGACTATTTTTAAATTATTCATGTCAAAAATGGTCGGGGTACATTTATATTATTTTGTAATATACATTAATTTTTTTGAATAGTAAAATATGCTAATTTATAATAAAATGTAAATACATGAATTATTGTGTCAATAATTATTTATGGATGATTTAAGCCCATATAATAAAATATAATTCATTATTTTATGAAAATTAATATTAATTATAAATCTATTCATATTATCGAGGCAAAATAATAATCTAATGAATAATTAACGAGAAAACACCCCTCTACTCTACTAAAAATACTACCCCTCGCCACCCCTTCTCCTTAGGCCATTAAATCATTGAGCATGGTCCCAATCATACCTAATAAACTAAAAATAATCCCACCCCAAGTCTAGGATCCATTGGTCTCAATATAAGACCAAACCCCTTTCTCTTAAGAGGTTCTCAATGAGAAGAAGTTCAAGAGTTAAAACACTCTTCCATTCTCTTTTAATTTATTTTATATTATTATTCTCTCATCACCTATCCTTATAAAAGGTAAATTATAAATATAGTATGTTTTTTATTTCATTATTTTATTTTTTAATGTAATAAACCATCATCATTTCTTTTCTAATCCCTTTTATTCTTAAAAAAATCATCCATGATGTATTAATTTGCCACATTTAAGAATGATATATCTTAAATTTCTATTAACTCATTGAAGACTTTTCATGACCCAATTTTTATTGTTAAAAATTATTATATTATATTTGTTATAATTTTTTAATTTTCTTGATCTATTTTATATACGATATATTATTGAATAAAACATAACTAGTTTGTAATGATCGAAAAACTGCCAAACTAATCTAAATGATTATCACTAGAATATTATCTATTGCTTCATACAAAAACCAAATTAAAAAATAAAACATACATAAATTTAATATTATAGAGGTTAATTAATAACATGTAACATCAATTTTTGACAACCTTTCTCATTTTACAATATTTTTTTTACATGTATACAAGTAAATTGCTCATGAAAACTAGAGAAACTGGTGCTTCTGAAGGATGAAATTGAATATCATAACTAGTCAAAATAGACATAAATGAACCTAAGAAAATTATTAGAAATTAAATTACTGTATAAAATGTTATTAATTAAGTAATTAATGTATTTAATCAGATTATATTTGACATTAATATCAACTGAAGAATTGTTTCCGACAAAAGCTATGGGATTTATTATGAACCTCCATTTTTTCCTTCAAGTTACAAATAATCCATCTTTAAGATAAATTTATTCATATTTATATTTATGTACATATTTTACATCATGTTTTTCTGTTCAAAAATAATTTATCCCTAAAATAAATTTTCTTTTGCGGAAATAACTGTTTTAAAGAGGACCCATTCTCAATTCCTTCTGATAAGAAATCCAAATTCGAGGGAAGATCCCAATTTCATACCCATTTTTATGTTATCTCCATAATATGGTATAATAGACCCTAATTTATTTAAATATTCAATCAATTTATCATGAAACACATTTGTGGTCCATGTAATGGTCCAGACCTCCTCGTTCCATTACATTGTCAAAATACAGTGTTTGGGTTATTCTAGAAGGCAATGATAGCTTATTTTATGAGTCTGCAAAAATTCCAATTTATGCCTTGGTAGGTCACCTCGGTGACTCAATGTTAGTAAGTTGTGTTGCTGACTCATCATTAGTAGGTTTCATCTATAAGATGTATTTGTATCTTGCGTTGGTTGTTCATCATCGGTGGATCAATGTTGGTAGGTCAGGAATCAGTGGCTCAACATCTGTAGGTCAGCTGTTGTTAGGATGGTTTCTAGTGGCTCAAAATTAGTAGGTCTGGTGTTGGTAGATCAAGAATCGGTGGCTCAGCATTAGTATGTTCGGTTTGAATAGGTTGGGTGTTAGTGGGTCAGGCGTTGGTAGACCAGGCATCAGTATGTCTAGTATCAGTGGGTCAGATTTTTCACTTGTTGTAGGTGAGTGGAATTAGTGAGTCTCTTTGGAGCAGTCACTTTCGGAGACTCTCATCAGTAACTCACCCATCAGTGAGTCATTTCCAGCTTTTTATATATATTTTTTCAATTTCACCACCCATACAATTTATTTGATTTAAATCACGATTAAAACAATTTTTGAGCATTTTGAAAGAATTTTTAAACAATAGATGTTATATAATTAATATAATAATGCACCTAGGACATTGAAATGGTCAAATCCCAATAATTTTACCACAATCTGACATTAATTTCACTTGAAATAGTTTCCCCCTTCCATTGATATATGATATGGATCTTCTAAGTTAATATTTTATCAAACCTATATGTCTCCATATTTCTCTTGGTGCGATCAAAGAATTTCCTCCCCATATAGTCATCTGTTGTGTTTTGAGCCTCAGATTCAGTTTTCCTTGGAGTCTCCTCCTTCATGCATGAGCATTTTTTTTGGTTCAAGATGGAGTTACTGATAATCATTTTTTAGATATGAATTTATTTATCTCTCAACTAATTCTGTATCATGTGGGTTAGGTAAACTCGTGTATCATTGAGAATATGGTCAAATCCCAATAAGAATTAAGGGATTTATGAACATGAACAGACCTATCAGGAAAATAAGTTAGGCTAACTTTGTAATAAATGTCGAGAAAAAAGTTGATGATGATGTTTGTTTTATTTAACCTGTAATCTTTGATCCACATTATGAATTGTTTTTTCCCTATTCCATTTGAAAATCATAGTCGTTGGTGGTCTCCATTTGTGCGCTGAACTCATGAATTCTTGTTTCTAATATTCTTTTGGACAAATATGAACATGAAAAACATGATTAATCATCTATATATGCTTAATTAAATTGATGACATGGGATCAAACTTGTTCTTTGATAACCCATCATTTATCAAAGTGGAATGTCTGAACTAATGTGTTAAATCTAAATAAAATTTTCTTTGCTTTGTTTGATTATGTCCTATTTGTGGAAATTTTATTTTTTGTGCTTCATATGGGTTGTTTATTGGTGTTTTAGAGAGAATAGCGGTGTGCGAAGATGGTTTGATGGTGAAATGTTATCTTAGTTATAGATATTGATTGATTCTAGAGTGGATGAACTTGTTGAACAGTGGGTCTGCATCTGTGTTGTGTTATGGTTATGAGGCAAGGTTTTTTTGTGAAGTGGGACTACAACCTGGTTGAGTTTTGTGGTTTTTTCAGGATGTTATTTTCATTTAGAAGGGATACTAACTATTGTTTGGGAGGGGTGATTTTTAATAATTATGTTCTTACCTTTCATGGTAATTTTTTCTAGGATTTCCATAGATTAGTATATTATGAATGGTATCTAGTGTGGATTCTTTTACCATATTCCTTCTTTCTCAATTTAGATTTGGAAGTGGTTGGTATGGTCACCTTTACCTTATAACATTTGAATTGTATGGTAGTTTCCCAAGTAGGGATGGAATAAATAATTTCTTCTTGATTAAATAAGGAATGGTAATTACTTAATTCAATATTTGGGGGTTATGAATTAATTCTATTGTTGGTTGTGGTACAAATTAGAGTTGATGGTAAGTGATGTTTTGTTTGTGATGGTTGAATATTTGGAAAACCCAAAGGTTGGGTTGAGTTCATGATACAAATATTTATATACTTGTAGTTCCGTGTGGCTTATGTGCGCACCCCATCCTAGTTGAGAATTATGTTCCAAAGACCCCTATTTCATGGGTGAGGGTCTTTCTCCAAACATCACAATGAGAGTATGGATGAATGGTTATTATTAATTTTATGATCCCACTAATAAACATAAGTAGGCATAGAGTCTCAAGGTAGTTTGTGGTGTAGTCATGAGTCCCAGGTTTCTGTGGGCATGGTGTGATTCCCAGGAGTCGTCGGGATGAGATTTTTTGTGCTTTCCCAGTTACCCTCGATAATAGGTTGTGGTTTTGAAGCATTAGTTTTTGTTGGTGGTATGTGGTTGTTTCCAATGAGTTTGCAGGTGGGATGTAGTTTGTGGACCCTGTGTCTGTGGGCTGTTTATGGAATTAAGGCTTGTGGAAGAGTGTGGTGGCATTAAGAATTTATCTATTATTGATGAGTTGTTAACCATTAGGAAGTGGTTGAGGGTGCCCTATCATAAATGGGCTGACTACATTACTTACATGACTTGAATTATTTGGTGAGCATTCCATGGTGTGGTTTGGGGTGGATATTATACATGTTTAGGTGATTTTGATTTTCTAATGTTATTATCATATGCGGATTAGTATGCTTCCCTATATTTAGTATGTCTTACTTTGTATTTTCCTACTGTGTATAATTGTATGCACACCCAATTTATATAAAAATGTATTTAGGTTTCCATGGAGAATACATGGAGTGATATAGAACATACTAGATTGGGGATTAGGATAGTTGCGGTGTTTCTTCATAGATTTGTTATTTGGGTATTTAATTTTATGTTTTACATTTTATTTCAGCATTTTTTTCTTTCAATGTGCATGTGGGATGGATTTTTGGTTTTTTTATATAAATTTCAGGGAGGTTTTTTTTTGAGTTTTATACATTTTATCTCTTGATTATGGTTTCGTAAAAATTTTAATGCATCGTATTTTTGTGATATTTTTATACCCTTGGTTCTTATAACCACCCTATGGGAAAATAGAGGTGGGACTCATGAGTCATTATCTCCTTTCATCATGAATAAAGAAGTTCAATACACTTTTTCATCCCTTTACGAAATATTGATGAAGGAAGGATGTGGCAGAATGGTATCAGTGTTGATAGTTGATATACAAGATGGTGATTTGAGTTAGGAAAAGTGAGGATTGAATGGGATTTTAGTTAAATAGTGTTATGTGATTTTGGTGTGTGACATAGGCGAGATAATACTGGATTGGACATGAGATTTTAGAGCCCATCGTGATCTGATGCAAGGACTCTGAACTTACTGAACAACTATGTGAGGGTACACCATTATTGGGGATGAGACCCTGGGAATGTTACATGCATGATGATGACTGGTGTTATTATTTTTTTGGATTTTCCTGGAATTTAAATAAACAATGTATTAAAATTAAACCTAAATAAATTTCATACTACTCGGCCCTTAGAGTTACTTATTTAATTTTATGGCTATAGAAGATGTTCATCATCTACATGTGGTATGACTAGTAGATTCTCAACAGGCTAACCTGGTCCACCATTAGAGGGTTAACATAGTAGGGGAGGATGATCAGTGGTAGAAGACTCTCTGTGCTTTCCAGTAGCAGAATCTAGGAAAGTAAGAAGGTAATGTTTTAGATTCAATGATTCAGAGCTGGTTTGAGGAGGTGGTAATCACATTTATCTTGATTCGGGCTCAGCTGGAGTATTGGATTCTTCTAGTAGTGATCCATATCTGGTTTGTTGTGCATCAGTGGTAGACGCTCTGCCTAGGGGTGAGGAAAGAGACCAATGTTTTGTGGGTTTATATTTGAAAAGCGTTTTGATTGGAAATATTTTCTTCAACCATGAAGGCCAGGAATAGGAAAGAGTTTCTCTCGTTCAAACAGAGGAGTATGTCAGTATAGAATATCTGGATCATGTTCAGGGATCTAATTGTATTTTATCATAATCTATCTTTGGATGAGAAGTTTTAGGCTAGATTCTTAGAAAAGGGACTCAGTCCTTCTTTATAGAACACAGTTACTTCCATTACCATTCTGACAAACCTGACGTCCAAAATATGGTTGCATGGATTGATATGATGTAATCATGTTGATTTATACTATGATATGGGATCCAAAATGGTTCTATAAAGGTAATGTCCTCTGGAAGCATGTCTCATGTGTCTGGTCCTTCAAGGTTTCCACCAATAGGGAGTCAACCTCGACAGTTTATATTTTGACCTTCAGGTCCTCATGATTTTCCAATAATATTTGGACTGAGGTATTTTTATTATAGAGAGAATATAATCCTTCAGATTCATTGCACAGTTTTTTCTAAGTATAGTGGAGATGCTAAATTTCAGTGTCTTCTCTATTAGCAGTTGATGGACATGTTATTTTAGCTATAGGGATATCAGGATCCTTCTCCGGTGATGGGAGATTGAGTATGTGGTTGATTACCTGAGGTTGCTCCTCAGGTACATCGACCAATATTTGGTAGTACATGTGGTTGATAGTAGTGGATAATAAGGACTGTGTATGGTTAGTTGAATGCCTCAGAGGCTTTAGTTCTCTTTGTACCAAATGTCGTATGAGGTATGATCAGCTTCTTTAGTGATCATGTTTTCTCCTTCTTTAATTCCTAATATTTTCCCTCCTTTTTTCACCTGGTATAACCCATGAATTGGGACTATAAATATATAGTCTTTACATGAACTTGGTGATGATTACACAACCCATATCTCAAACTAACATTCTTGATGTTTCCTAGGGATATAGACTGATGTCGGGTCCTGATCATTCCCATGGGGATCTTTTCCTGTTATAGAAGAAACTGTATTATTTAATACATATCATAAACTATTTATAATATATTCATGATGTTATCAACTTCTTCTTTAGAATATTCGCGTTTTCATACATGGATAGATAAAATGCGGCTTTCGTTGGCAGACATAGTTGATTAATGGGATGTCGTCATGTAGAACCTATTATTTCATTTTTGGATGAGATGTCAATAGAATAAATGGATACTGAGATAAAAGAGGATCAAAACATTTTTGTGGAATTCTTGTATATATTCCCGAAAAATATTGTGACTCTACCCCTTGATGTAATGTTGACTTCGAAATAGACTTGCAGCCTGATGCTTCTCTTATTTTGAGGGATCCTTTTCAGATGAAACCTCTTAAGATACTGTAGATTAATATTTAGATTAATGAATTGATGGATAAGAGATTTATCTGGCCTAATGCCTCTCTATGGGGTTCCAAAATCATCGTTGCAAAGAAGGATTTTGGTGGTATGATGCTTTGTGTAGACTACCAGAGGTTGAAACATGTTTGGGTAAAGAAGTTTTACCATATCCTGAGGATAGATGATATTTTAAACTAGATTGTGGGAGAACATAAGATTTATATTATTGATCTATCGTTTGGGGATCACCATTTTAGGGTGAAGCAGGGTAAAACCTCAGAGACTTCTTTCTCGTGGAGGTATGGGCACTTTGAGTTTTTGGTTATGTCATTCAGTGTTACAAACACTCCAGCCACTTTCATGGGACTTATGAACTATATATTTTGTGAGTTCCTAGACTATTTTATTATTGTATTCATCTATGAAAGTTTGATCGACTCAATGTCAGAAGAGGAGCAAAACCAGCATCTCAGGACTATCCTATAGGTCCTCTAACAGTACCAGCTCTAGAGAAAGTTATCTAAGCCATTTTTTCAGACATCGTAGGTCTACTTTTGCGGACATGTGGTATCTCAGTAGGGAATATCAGTAGACCCATCAAAGGTATAGGTTGTTGTTTCTTGTGAATCACCGAATAATGTAGTATAGGTTCAAACCTTTCATGTTTTGGAAGGCTATCACTTAGATTTTTACCAGATTTCTCTCAAGTAGAAGCTTTGATTCTAGTTTTGAACCAAAACATCCAAGAATTTTTGTGGAGTGAGAAGTTTCAAAAGGTTTATTCTATATGATGGGTAATTTTGTTAGTGCTTTAGTGCTTCAGCACATTGAGGTTGGGGTAATGTTTGAGGTGTTTTCCAAGTGCCAAGTATAGGCTTAGGGTGTGTGAGGATGCAGAAATTGGGAGTTGATTACTTTTGGGTCTATATAGATACATCCCACTATACATAACTATTCCTCACTTGATCTAGATATAACTGTGGTCAGGTTATAGCAGATGTTTTGGAATCATTACTTCATTTAATAACACTATGTGGTCTTTACAGATCACAAGAACATGATGTATTTCATTTCCCAAAGAGATTTGATCTTGCAGAAGCAAAGGTGGATGGAGGTTCTTAAATACTATGATTTTGAGATCTCATACACCTTTGGAAAGGGGAATATTTTGTCGGATGAGATGAATAGGAATTAATAGATGTATGTAGTTTTGGAATCTACCGATGCTTGGAGGGCGATGAAGCAGTTGTATTCCTTGAACATACATGCAGAATGGATTGTGGTAGAGGATTTCTATTTCAGATGACAGTGTGTTAATCATTTAGGAAATAGGAGTAAAATCATTAGTGTGGAGACTCGAAGGATGACATGATTCGTGATCTCATTTAATAGGGTGCTGCTCTAGAGGGAAAGTCGTAGGATGGTCAGAATCATATATTTTTATGTTACAATCTCTTTGTTTCAATAAATATGCATGATGGAGTTATCCATGAGTTCATATATCATACCTATTGGTACACCTAGGAGTTTAAATGTAGTATTGTGGCTTGGGAGAATAGTTATAGTGGCATGTGATGAAGTGGTTGGTGGTGGTGTTTTTTGAAAAGTGAATATTATTCAAACAGTTGAAGGTTGAGAAATGTGTTCCCAGTAGTTTTTTGCAGCACCTAGATGTTCATGACTAGAATAGGGATGGAATATCTATGGATTTAGTCATACGATTTCCTAGGGATCTGGGAGGATGCGATGAAATCTGGGTATTAGTGGATCGATTGACCAAATTGGCTCACATCATAGCGATTAAGGAGTCACACACAGTGGATGACTTCGAATGAAGGGATGTGGATTATGTGGTGTGCCTACATGGAGTTCTGACATCCACTATCTCCGATTGAGATACATGTTTTTCCTCACCAGTATAGAAAGGAATGAAAAATTCTTTTGGTTATCAGTTTCACCTCAGAACTGCTTTACACCCTATAATAGATGGGCTTACAGAATGGAAAATCAATACGTTGGAGGACATGTTGCAGGAATGAATATTGAATTTTGGTGGATCTTGGGTGATACTCCTACCCTTGGTAGAGTTTTCTTTCAAAAATACCTATCATTATTCTATTATCATGGAATCATTAAGATTCTTGTACAGGAGACCGTGACGTTTACCTTTGTGCTGGATTGAATTTGAGGAGGTGCCTATTCTTGGTCCAGACATGGTGTGGCATATGACCGAGAAGGTGTATCTTTTCTATGATAGGATGAAGGAAAAACAAGACTATAAGAAGACATATTTCGATCATAAGAGGAGTCCCTCAGATTTCATGGTTTGAGAACACCTGTTCTTAAAGGATTCCCCTCACAGTGGGTAGTGGTGGTTTGGATATGGGAGAAAGCATTCTCCCAGGTTCGTCAAACCCTTCTAGGTGTGGGGGCTAGTTGGAGAGGTCGCTTTATAGTTGGTGTTTACACTATTTTTGGTGAGGATCCTAAACATATATCACGTCTCCCGTCATTTTTAGAATCTTTATGATGACTCCAATGTCATTAAATGAAGATAGTAAGATATCGAGGATGAAAAAACATTCATGGCGTAGCTAGTGGAGGTCCAATATCATTGGGAGAGTGTGCATTGTGGATTTACCATTAATTGTTTCAAGTGTTTTGGATGAATGGTATCCTTGAATATAGAACTTGGTAAAGGGATACATATATTTGTTCATAGTACATGGAGTTTTTTTTAGTTTTTCTATTGTGTTTTTATTCGTGATGTAGTAATTTTTACCTATTTCGTATAAGATGATTTATTTACTTTTTCTATAGTGTATGATATTGTCCTATCAAGTGTAAATTTAGATACCATATTCCTAATCAAGATGGAATAATTTATATTTGATTAAACCCAAGTGAATGAGTCAGTGCTTCCTATAGTATTTAATATCATGAAATGGATTACAAAATTCCTTAAATCTTGTTTTTTGATATTTTCTACTTGTGTGTGAAATCATGTGAATGTTTGTGTTGGAAAATGTGTGAGTATGTGTTATTGGATGATGATGTTTCACTCTAGAATTAGGTCAAAACATGCTGGTTTATCAATGATATGTATTTTATATGGTGGTTGTTCAATCCCCACATTATTCTCGTATTGGTTTTGAATTCTCCATGGATTAAATAGTTTTAATGTTATATGATGTAATGGATCAGATCTCCCTTGTCTATTACAATGTCCAATTCTAGGGTATAGGGTGTTCTATGTGGAAAAAATAGTTTATTTCTATAGTTTTTCAAAATTAAACTTCTTCCATCAGTAGGTTATGTCAGTGACATAGCATTAGTAGGTCTTATCGGGGACTCAGAATCAATAGGTCGCATTAGTAGGTGGTATCGGTTGATTATAACAGTAGCTCATCATCGATTGATCAACTCTATTAGTTCAGGTGTTGATAGGTGAGGCGTTAGTGGATAAACATTGGTATGTTGGACATCGGTAGATCGAGCATCGACGACTCAACATAGATAAGTCAGGCATCGGTATGTCAGTCATCGATGGCTCATTGTTGGTAGGTAGAGCGTCGGTAGGTCGGTCGTCGATAGGTCAAGTATTGATATGTCAGGTGTCGATGGCTCACATCTGTGAGTTAGTTGTTGATGGGTCATGTTGTTCATTCACTCTCAGTGGGTCGCATCGGTGACTCACAATTGGTGTGTTTCTGTTGGCGATTCGTGTCAGTGACTCACCGAAATGTGATTTATTTCCATCCTTTTCTCTTTTTCCCAGGTTCTCCCCTATTCCCTTTTATTTGAAAATAAATGTGTTTAAAACATTTTTGAGAATTTTTAAAGGTGTTTCAATTGGTATTAATAAAATATTTTATATCATAATGCTCCAAGATCTTTTAAATAGTCATAAAATGTAATCATGACTACAATCTGACTATAATGGCCAATGAAAATGTTTCCCTTATATTGATTTGGGGTCTTACTCTAGTAAGCTGAAATCATATCATCCCCTTGTGTTTCCATTTTTCTCTTACTATGCCCAAAGTCTTTCATCCTCGTGGATTCATGTGTTATGCTATGTATTTTAGATTTAGTTTCCCTTAGAGTCTCCTTCTACTTCCACAACCCTCGGTTTTGGTGTAAGGAGGAGTTGCTAATCATATAATTTTCAAGGTAGTAATTCTTTTGTATCTCTTTTAATTGTGTATCATGAGGGGTTGCAAAACTCGTACATGTTTGAGAATACCTAAAAATACATATCTTAATTAAGGGTTTTATTAAGATGAATTAACCTATTATGATAATGGAGCTGGATACCTTAGTAATAAATGAGGGGAAAGAAAGATAATGATTATATATGTTTTATTTTATCTATTCGATTTGATCCACGATGTGAATTGTGTTGTTCGTATGCCTTATGAAAATCAAGGCCATTTGTGGCCTCTGTTTTCAAACCAGACTAATGAATTGGTTTGGTTAATATTATATTTAACAACTATGAACATGAAAAAATTAATTAATAATGTGTATCATGTTAATTAAATGGATTCCCATGGATCATACTTCTTCTGTGGTAACTCTTGATTTATCGAAGTGAAACTGATGAAACATTATGTTAAATCTGAATACACATTTTCTTGGTGGGTGTGGCTATGTGCTGTGTGTGGGTATTTTGCATCTTACACAATGTATGGGTTGTTTGGTGTTGTTATTTATGGAATGTTGGTGTGCAAAAATGGTTTTAGGGTGAGATGTTTTCTCAGGTTGAGAGATGGATTGATTTTGTAATTGATGAACTTTTTAAAAAGTGGGTATGCATCTGAGTTTTAGTTTGGTTATTGTAAATAGTATATTTGTACAGTGGGACTATAATATGGCTACGTTTGGTATCTTTTTCACGATGTGGTGTTTTTTGATGTATAGATTTCGAGGGTGGTTTGGGAGGGATAATTTTGAATAATGATGGTGCTACCTGATGTCATAATATCTTCTTGAGTTTCAAGAGATCAATATATTACGAAATTGGTGTTAGGGTGGATTATTTTAGCCTAGTCTATCTTTCACTGTTTGGAATAGAATGTTGTTGGTATGGTTACATCGACTTAATAACGTGTATAGTGTTTGGTACTTTCCCAACTATGGATGGAATGAATAATTTGGTCTTGATTAAATAAATTATCAAAATTGGTTAAATAAATTGGATGGGGTTATGAATTTTGTTTTTGGCTGGTTTTGGATTTGCATTCGAGTTTGTTGGTAGTGTATTTTTGCGGGGGATGGTTGGTTATTTAGAAAACTCATAGGTTGAGATAATATTTTGATATAAGTATTTATATACTTTTAGTTCTGTTTGATTTCTATGTGCACCCCACCGTAGTTGAGAACATTGTTCTAAACTCGCCCATTTCATGGGGGATGGTATTTTTCCTAACATCCATATGAGAGGTTGGATGGATGATTATATATCTACATTACTCACACTTCAAGACATTGTTATCATGAGACTCCTCAGGCAGGTTGTGCTGCGGTCTTAAGGCCCTGGTGTCTGCGGGTGAGGTGTCATTCCCAGGTGTCTATGGGAAGAGTTGTTTCTTTCATTCTCAAGTGTCTTCAGGATCAGGTTGTGGTTTTTAAGACTACGTGTATGTAGGTGGGAATTGGTTTTTCCTTAGGTGATTGTGGGTTTAGTGTGGTATGTGGCCCAGGTGTGTACGGGTAGGTTTCACTAGTGGGGATTGTGGAATAGTGTTGTAGCATTAGGATGTTCTCCATTAGGGATGCGTAGTTTACCGGTGGGAAGTGGTGTGGGGTTCCCTATAATTGATTTGATTACTACATTACATTACATGAATTTCATTATTTGTTGATTGTGCCTTGGCGAGGTTAGGGTTGATATTATGCGTGGATAGGTGCTATTGAGTTTCTACTATTTTTTCACAAGGTTATTATTATGATTCTCCCATTTGTGCATGAGTGACTTCAGATTCTCTTATTGAGAATAATTATATTCTCACCAAAAAAATTTAAAACTATTTTTAGGTTTCTAGGGAGATACCCAGACTATTCTAGACCCTAGAAGCTCAAGCACCAAGATAATTGCTTTGTCACTTATTGGATTTGTTCTTTTGGTATCTATATTCTAGTTTTTCATTGTATTTCTAGCAGTTATAATTTAATCATGCATGTGGGATGAACATTGGAATAATTTATTTATATTTACTGGAGTTGTTTTGAGTATGATATATTCTATCTCACTATCTATGATAATATAAAAAGGGTAATTCCTCCCAGGTTTGTGAGATTTGTCTAACCTTTTTTTCAGTCACCACACTAAATCCTGCTAAAGGGGGGACTCATGGTCATTATATATTATTCATCATGAATATGGAATCCCATAACAATTTTACATCCCTTCCCATCCTCATGATGAAGTTGGTTCGTGATGGTTCAGTTTTGGTCATATAAAAATAATTATTCGTTCTCTGTTTGAGAAAATCATGAATATTTTCTTTAAACCATACTAAAATTTTGTATTTCTGAAATATTTTTACAAACTAGTTTTTACATGTAATAACTTAATTTTGACATCACTTATCATTATATAGGCCTATTTTAATCTATTAATATCTATGTATTATATAAATACTTTTTTTCATGGACATCATTATGATATTCCGCTATATTATTCCTTTTGACATGATTATGATGCCCAATTCATTCCATCGGTTACCATTATTTTTATGTTTTCTTCCTTATGTATGATTCATTATATGGCCCATATATCCATGGATATTTAATTATCTATGTCACTAGATAGAGATCCTATTAATTGTGTAATGTTTAGTCACATGAGAGATCATGTTTAGATAGGGAGTTAACCTGATTCCATTATGGGACATTGATTATGACATGTAGTGGTCGTAGAAGTTGGTCATGACTCATGTTTAGGTAATGTTTGATATTATTAAAACATTACTAATATTCCATGATTACATTCTTCCATTCTCTAAATATTATTCTCTCTTATTTTTATTCATGTATCTTTATTTTTTATGGCATCATGTTATTCCTTCTATCCCATTTCTTTACTTTATTCATATTTTTATTCCTATAGGGGGATTTTTTCTTATCCCATGGTTCTTGTATTATTTAGCTTATCCTATGAATATGTAAGGGATCAATTAAATTTATGAGATCATTTAAATTTTATATAAAATATTTTTTATTTTGGTTTTTTTGAGTTTTCTATACATATTCCTATGAAAAACTAGAATTTAAAATCCTTGGGTTTTATATGATGTTTAATTATAAAAAAACCATTTAATAATACATTTAAAAAGATATATTAACGATAATTTTTTTTTTGAAAATCCCTTATTATCCAATTAAAATTAACTAAACATATCATATATAGTCATAATAATCCACTCATAGTTACTAATATTTTTTTGGTGAAAATCTATAAAAACATTTAATTTAGTAACCAACGAGTTCTGATGACCATTTTGAAAATAAGAAGTTATTCTGGAGTCATGGTCTTATAAAATGGAGAATGGAACTCCGTTAATCATGAATAACTCCATTAGATTGATTCATGAAATTTGATCTAATGATTTAATATCTCAAATGGGATGAAAATATTCATATTTTGTTAATCGATTAATAAAAAACCTAGTTATATTGTTACCTTGATGTGAATTTGGGAATAACACCATGAGATTAATTGATATATTTTCCCATTTTCACTGTGACACTTGAAAAGTTTGAATAATTCTTATTGGTAATATTTATATGCATTACACTACTGAAAAGTAAAAATATTTCTGATAAATCAAAAAAAAATCTATTTTCATTCCATTTAATTGGTAATAATACTAATGGTCTCCATTCATATTAGTGCTACCTAGATGTATGGAAAATAGAGAACTATGTGCTTTACATAAAAACCCATTCTTCTATAAGTAATCATAAGGTACATATTACATTCTTAAAAATCATAAAACACATTCTTAATCAATATTTAATTAAAGTAACATACCCTTATTAGTGGATCTAATATTTTTTGGAAAAATAGTGATCCAAATTTTGAGAGTTCATAATATTTTATGACAAAAGTGACCACACTAAATCCTAGATAAAAATAGAGGATTTCCCAACATCCATTACATTTAGGAAAAAATCATCTTATCCCAAACAAGATATCTTGTTCAAAATGAAACATTCTTAACGTAGAATTATATATCTTACTCAATGAGCTGGGCACCTTGTTCTCTTATCCAAGATTGTAATAAATTATGCAATAATAATCCTTGATCAGGTCCATCCATCTTAATTGTCTAATTTTTAATTAATTTTAGAGTTGATATATAAATCAGCCTTTCGCGGTCAGTATATACTTCTCACATTATCCATATAAATGCTGCATCTAAATTTTTAATGTAAAAAACCACAATCACTAATTCTTGATCATGTGTAGGATAACTGAACTCAATAATTTTAAACTAGTATGAGTCATATTTAATTAAAATATCATTCATTATTAGGATAAAACCAACTCATATAAGTGAATCATCCCTCTAAATTTATAAATCAATATTTGTTTGATGGAATGAAAAACATGGATCATTTGAAAATATTCATTTTTGTTCCTAAAAATAATCATCATATTTTTTTTGTCCATATGAAACTCCATTTTAAGTTAACTTATTCAATTGTCTACACAACCAAAAAATTATTTCAACAAGCCACTTGTAACATACTACAAAACCAATAAAAATTTAAATATGTAAGATATTGTTTGGTATTAGATACTATAAAATAGATTTACATTTTGAACGGTCAATGGTAATCACATCATTAGAAAAAATGTGTCTATGGGAAGAACATTTATGCAACCAAAAATAAAAATAATTTAATTTTTCTATACATTTTATTTTCATTTATGGTTTTAAAAACAATAATAAGGTATCTTTAATTAACAAAATGAATTTTAGAATACACAAAAATATTATTTATACACACAACCACATAAATATCCATCATATCCTCAAAACCCCACGTCAAAATGCCCATTAATATAGTATGTTAATTTTATTACCAAACAGTAATAACCACAAACTCATTATTTTCATATTTAGTCTATTATAAAATTATCATTATATACAAATCCAATACATTTGATAGATGGTTCCCTAAACTAACATCAATCAATGAAAATACTAGACACCCTGGAGTTGATCAAATAAATAATCGTTATGAGTAAAAGGAAACATGTTATTAATAGTGATGTTAATAAAATATGTATAATCAATGAATATTCACATTGAACTGTATTAGTATTTAATATACAAAATAAGTGAACAATATAGTGAATTTATATGGTGAATGAAACCTTTATCTAAAAGAGAATATAATTTCCTTTTCAATTGTAAATGATTAACATAATCCATTTGGTTTGGGGTTTTATAAATTGTCTTAACCTTAGGAACTAAGTTAATAGGAAACATTAACTCATGATCAGGAAATATACCAACAAAATCACGAGGAAATATATCCTTCTTATTAATTCAGAATAGGGATAGTACTAAATTTAATATTTTATTCCTTTCCAAAAATATGATCTATGGAAATTTCACTATCAACAATAATCAATTTCTCACCTTCTTGGTATTTTATCAAAAGTATGAAATCATTTAACATATATTTATTATCTCATCAATCTATCTTATCGTAATGAAGTGAAATCCAGCCAATACCAATAGTCATATCAATCTATTATGTGGATACATTGGTATTATTTGTAGGAATGACCATCCTAGTAAGGAAAATTGGAAGATTACTATAAATAATTATTGATTCAATATTTCCACTATAAATTTTGACCAAAAGTTATATATATTTTTCATGTAGTTATATTAACATTTTAAAATAAAATCAATAAAAAATGAATGAATGTGAAGACACAAAATAAAAATGATCATTGGAAAAATTTCTTTAAAAATGTACCATACCTTTTAAAACATCAATTTACGGCCCAACATCAACTGTAATGTTAGAAAAATATTTTTTCACACCTTTCCTCTTTCTGTGTTGATGATTTACACCCTTAATGAGAAAATATTTTAATTCATAAAATATTTCTCCAAATCATTACAACTAATTTATTTTAACTTCTAATTTTCATTATTTATCTACTTATTTTCTGTTTAGTCCCGAGTGATAAGTCTAAACATACCACATTGATGGAACTTATAAGAATTAATCAAAAATTATATAAGATTATTTTTTCTATAAATCGAACAATATGGGAACATGGGTTTCTTACCTCTATAATTATTTGAAGGATTATTTTTTTAATTAAATACATATGGATATATTATTACTCTTTTCGTCTTAGAGAACATAAGGGTCGTAAAACTCCATCTTCACATTCTAATCACAACGAACAGAATTTACATAGCATTTAAATATACATAAGAAAATATATCTTTGTAAACATTGTATTAACCTATAATGAAATGTATTAATTTTACTATGAATTTAAAAATAAAATTTTATATTGTTCATAACATTTCAATTAAAGTTTTCATCATATATTAACACATAATCATAATCCTTTTCCATAATTCAATGAGTTTTTCCCATTCAGAGTCAAACCACATTACTGAAATAATTATAATTTAAATGATCCTTAAATGTTTCCCATTCCATTGATACATGTTCATAATTAAATTTTATATTCTTAACCAAATAATAGAATAAATTAAATTATCCTTCAAAAAATGAATGGGAAGAGTTTCCATTGGTGATTTTAAAAACATAGCGACTTCAAATATCTTCCAAAGAGAATTGATCTATCAATCAGTGACCACTAGGATTAATGATCCACTAAATTATAGAAGATTTTTTCTCACATAGATATAAAATATAAAATTTTATTCATGGTAGATCAGGTTTTACTCTACCACAGATACGAACACCGTTTATACAATGTATTAACCAATACATCCATACAGAAAACTACTTTATTCTAATACAAAACATATATAGATACTTATTTAGATGGATACTAGATTCATGGTTCCTTCTAACTATAGATTCTCTATTTCCTCTACAAAAAACTTTCTAAATATAAATAGTTTTGAGGAATCAACAATTTAATGTTCATATAATAAATCATTTAAACATACTCATAAATTAAAATCATTTAAGGGTATGAAATTATCAATATTAAAAACATTAATGTTAATTAATATAACCACTATTATAAAAAAATAAGGAACCTACATTAAAAAATAAATAATCTTGAGTAATAGTGAATAATTTATTCCTTTTCATTTTAAGATATTTTTTGATATATATTATTATATAATTATGTCATAACTTTTACCTTACGAAACTATATGTATACAAAGTGGAAACATCCAATATGTATCTATTTCACAATATTAAAAAACTTTTTAAATAACACATTATTAATTTTTTTGAATAATCATAATGACATTCAACATAACCTATTCCTTTACCTTACCAATTAATAATCCCTGTTAAATTTTTTTATAACATCAGATGTTCACAAAGATCTTTAGAGAAATAAATAAGAAGAAGTATATTAGTCTAGTGAAAACAGGAAAACCAGTTAGATGTTTAGATTTATCTTACTTTTTTCAATAAAATTAAATAAATAATTTCCCAACAAAACTAAACAAACTTTTTAACCAAAGAAATATTTTCAAACACATAGAATGAATTAATAAATATTCTAGGAAAAATAAGATATCATCATTTACATCACTATTACAAAATGAAAAACAGGCATGGTCCACATCCATCTGTTGGGTACCCAAAAAATTGGTGTTATATCTTGGACCCGACCATACATGGTTTTTCACGGAACCACTCTGACATGTTTTATCATGGAATAACCCATCTATGGAAAATAACTTAACAATTGTTCATTGATTTATAATATAACCTCCAATCATTTTTTTATAATGAAACCACATATCATTATATGAAATTAACAAGTATAATAACATAATCATAAAAAAAATAAATCATGTGTTTTCATGATAAAGAAATTTTAAAACTATTCTAATACCATTTGAAAAAAAACATATATATATAAAAATACCCTTTTTTACAACCAATTCTCAATCCCCATAATTTTGTTTTATGTTAAAACCCCATTTTATATACAAATTAATCTAATAAAGGGGATGTAGAGGTTTCATTAAAGAATACATGAATGTTTTTAAGAAAATATAAACAACAAATAATTTTTAAACGATTAAGAATAGTCATTATCATCATTCATTTGAAAATAATATATTCATTTTATCATTTTCAAATAAATCCAAACATTTTTTTACAAGGGATCCTTTTTAAAAAAAATAGATAGAATGAAAAAAAAATCATTTATAAAAATATTATTTCAATATAATTTCATTTCTAAAATTACTTTTATAATGTGGACATATAATAGAATGAATATTTTAATGAAAACATAAAAATGGTTTTTTTTCAAAATTCCCTTATAAATTTATTAACATTTTGAATCATAATCCCATTGAAATAATATCAATAAAAAACATTATATATCATTAGAATATGCACATTCATGGTATAAATTTTCAATTTAGTTTTATATAAATCTTTTAAAATAATATAGCCGAATAAAATCAAAATATGAATCAACAAAATGTATGAAGATTAATTCCACTACCTCATGTTCGATTCCTCACATTCATTCTCTGCTTAATTAGATAACACACTTATGTAAATTAATTAATTTCATATAAAAATTTCTCAAATTTATTATTCATTGTATTACACTTACTTTAATGTTATATATACTTACTTAATAAAAATATTTTACCATATATGCTTTCATGATATTTGGATCAAAAGTTCAAAAATGACATTGATTGGTTGACTATGGTCAAACAACCATTTTTTAATATATCATGAATAGTAATCATTAATTTTTTTTATTTTTATATATGAAATGTACTTCTAAAATCCATACATGAAACTTGTTTCTGAAAAATGTACCATCTTATGATCATATTGATTGTAGGTCTTATGTACGTATCGGTATCTTTCCCATTTTTTACTCATCATATTTGAAAAAATGGTATAGATTACACTATCTTTCAATAATGACCATAATATCATAAATAAAATATAATTTAATAATATATATATATATATATATATGTTTTTTAGTGATGAAAAAATAGTTATATTATTTTGTAGATTTCATAGTCCACACGTACAGACGAACAACACGATCAATTTTTTGATGTAAGAAAAAATGTTTAATTATCATTTAATATTGATAAATATTACATGAATATCTTATATGTTTTATTCATATTAGAAATATTAATTTAAAAATTCTATATTATCTTCCATGTTGAGCGATAGTGAAAAATGAATCACATCGCTTCTCGAGGTGGAAGTTCTATATACAAATGACCAACTTTATCATATCCATAATTGAATAGAACTTAAGAAATAATTGGTTTTATATAAAAAATTTCATATTTGTTAAAATAACCCAAAAATACTTTAAATAGTTCAATATATAATTCCATGAGAGTATTTGATGGAAAAATGAGATTGGATCGCTTGGAGGTAGTTCGTGGTACACATGAATAATGATTTCGTGCCCCAGTTGATGGAAGAGGAGATAGATATAGGTTGTTAAATAAATATATTAAAATATATGTATATATAGGATAATGGTTTTATAATATATTCATAAATAAATATAATTTTAATGATGAGGATGATGAACTAAAATTATAACGAATGGTTAAGTATGATACCACCTATTTTGAAAATCTCTTTAAGTATGAAAGAAAGCATTATTATGATAGATTTATAAACAAAAAAAATGAATTTTTTCAAATGGGAGTAAATTTGATAATGAATTTAGGATTTTATTTGATGAAAAAAAGGATTTTATGCTATTAATATGAGACGATAGGTTTTGGACATTTATATGTTAGTTGATTAGAGTACTTAAAATTTATAAATGAAATAATGTGTATCCATATTTTATATATTCCAAAAGTCTACAAAATGGTCCATTATTAAGACTTTGAAATTGAAAAATGATAAATATTTACATAAATTATATTTTAAGCACTTTTTATGGTCATTTTATCAATCAACAATTTTTACCCCTAAGAAAATATGCTTTCACCTTAACAACGGTAATGAAATTTTACAGTTTTGGCTATTTAGTATAGTAAAAAATTAATATTAAATTAATATATAATATAAATTATGTGGATTTAAATATGGAATTAATTTATCCACATTCATTTCACATATGTTTATGGTATTTACTTAAAATTAATCCCATATACGTGATGAAATTGTGGGTTTTGAAGAATATAATTTATCAAGAATGAGATAATTTTATATTAACTCTATGAGTAATAATATTTATTTTAGCAGTAGAAATCAATATTTTCAAATATTAAATATACAAATTTAATTTAAATCATTCCTTATTATGGGTTATAATAATTAACTAAAATGAACAAAAATTATTCCCATTGAAATAGTTTTCTAAAAAACCATTTTAAACATAAAATAAACGTATACTAAAATATAATAAAAATGTTGATTAGAAAGTTATTAATTAAATTAAATTTAAAATAATTAATATGTAATTGTATATTATATTCTAATAAAATTACTTTCAAATTATATAATTTTTTGAAAAAAATTACTTTTTACCTAAATTTGTAATTTTCAGTCTTCACATAAATATCAGAATTTTCAGAGAAACCCCGCAATTTTAGACTAAGATAATTTTTTTATTCTTATTTGAAAAATAAAATTATTTATTAATCAGAATTTAAAAATTAAATAATTATTTTTTTAGTTAAAACCATTTTAGAGATAGTTTCTTAAAATAATGTCATTTTTATGTAAAAATTGCGTAACATTTTTATATTGAAAGTTATTATATTAATAACCAAGAATTTGATTTATTCTTTAATTACATGGTTTTTTATACTTTATTTATTTATTTATCTTTATCTATTTGAGATTTTATATTCTTCCCTAAAATCCTAATATCTCAAACCATTTTTTATAGTATCTATATTTTATGGATGTGTGATTGTGGTCATGTGAGGGAAACATATTAGTAATTGTTTAGGAGTTTAGTATAATTTACAGACTAGATATTAGACGTCATCCATTTATTGGACATCCTATATATAGTTACACTCTATTTTCCTTGTAATGTAATTTTTCTTAATTTACTTATAAAATTATTATTTCTTACGTCTAAGGAATGTCATGTTAAATTAAAGTTATATTGTTTTAGTCTAATCTCATAATGGAATGATGGTATTTATGAGTTATATTTATTACATAAGATTAATTTTTTTTAATAATATCATATGAATGATGTTCTGATTACGATTATATGTTTGGTCTATTAAAATTAAATTAATATGTAAGAGAGAATTATTTATAAATTTTTTGTGATATTTTAAATAGTAATATTTGAATACACTTTAAAATATAATTTTTTGATAATTTTTTTTTGAATTATATATGAAACCAAAAAATATCCTTGAATGTGAGTTAGTTAAAATATGTGTTCATGATTTATTTGTGATCCTATACTTTTATGTTATTTGAATATAACTCAAAAAATTTATAACGATCCAAAGAGTTATAAATAAAATTCCCCTTATGATTTTACTAAATTTATTATAATGTAATATGGATATAGTAAAAAACAAGGAATTACTTGGTTTTATTATATCATATTGAGTTTAAATTAATATTATGAACTTTTACCATTGAAAATATAGCTATTGAACAATGATCACATGATTAGTATAAATATATGGTTTTAATTAATCCAGGTGACATATAGAAAGGATGTGATAGTCTCAGCCAGTAGGATGGGACCCTATGAATCCCATTTATTGTAGCTTCCAAGGATGATAACATAACTTGTATTTTTCCTTGACCAATCCTATTAATAGATCTAACAACATAATAATGAGAAAAAAAATTCATTTATGGGATAATTTCAAGCTTATCGAGATCACAGCTAGAAACATGTATACCGAACCACCCCATGAAAGTCACAATGTCAAAAACCTTACCCTAAAAGATAATCCTTGTATATTAAAGATACATGTATAAATACCCTATAAATATGATTATGTACATTCATTAGTATAATATAATGAATATATATTCATCATATTATTTTTACTTTAAAATTTATTTTCATTTTGATATAATAAAATAAAAATTATATATTTTGTGTAAATTGCAAATTTAATTATTGAATTAATATTCAATATTTATTAGATTTTTTAAAAAAATATTATTTTCATAAAATAGTATTATTAAATATTTTTTATTAAATATAAATCATTATATTATTTTTATGAAGTGAAATGTAATTTTTATTGGGTACAAACACAGTAATTGTCAAAAACCTATAATTTCTAAATTAATGTAGATTATTATTTTAAAAGTAATCATTCAGATATTTATAAATAATTTTGATAAAATGGATATTATTTTTGGAATAATTACTTAAAAATCATACCATGTGGAATTTTTCATAATTTTCTCAAATAGTGGAATTTTTGATTAAAAATAAAATACGGTATAGAAATAAGGTTTGTATTATGACATCACAATGACTCATAAGTTATGTAATAAATTATATAAAAGGTATAAACAACCAAATATATGTTTTCCAATTAAAATAATATGATTTTATAATTATTTGGTTTATTTTTTTAAAATGTATTATAATTCCTCCAAATATTATAATATATTTTTAAGGTTTTAAAATAAGATTATTAACAACATGACTCACATAAACATAATAACAGGAATTGATTTATTAAGAGAACACCATGGTATTATAAAATCATTAAAACAAATCCCATTTTTCAGAAACATGGGGAAATAACCATGGTATGGTTTGTGGTTTTCATTATTTTATTATATAGAGCCCAAATCCTTAGGTTGAAAAATATTATAGAAATATCCACTTTTTAAATCTATAAACCCACCTAAGATCAAAATTAACATCACTCAAATTTCCTTGAATACTTTCTAACTCGCCCCTCTACACTATAGAGTCCTCCCAATGTTCCCCCATCACTCTAGAATCCCCTCACAATCATTTAGAGTCACACACTCAAGTAAGAGATCCACTCATTTTTCTCTTTATTAATGTTTCATTATTACCCTAGGCTTTATATTTCTAATTCCTAAAGAAAAGATATGTAATTACATGTCCCTAATAAATCGCATTTATTTTCCAAATGATGGTATCACCGTTTTCTTATATAACCCCAATTTTATTAATTTTTATGTAATGTTATAATGCTTCTATCATTTCACTGTGATTTTCAATGCCAGAAAAATATTTTAGTGAATACCATACCAATTTATTTTCAAGGGTGTTCAACATTATAGGCTAATACATATTTGAATATGGACTTATATATATTTATTCAACACTCCTTGTATGTTTAATAAAATCTTATGATGAATGAATCCATGTTTTGGGATCTATGTGGAACACCTAAGCTAGAGAATGTAATGAATGTGATGGGTGAGACAGAAATTATATAGCTCTGCAATGCATTAGAAATTTTTAGACTCGTTATACATAATGATTTTATAGGGAGTTATCCGGAATCCTTTGTGGTACTTTTTCCATCCGGATTTCATGTAATTCAGCCTTGGAAAATGTTTATGATGTAGTTTTTAAGGTGTTTCCACATTTCACATTTCATGATTAAAAATTTATATCATGTCTTATTATACATGTTATTTTTAATCCCCATTTATATGACTATTTTAAATCACGTTTTACCTTATTTAATGATTATTCCTTTACTAGGATTTATAGCTCATCCCTTTCATCTGTATGTACCTAGGTTATCACTTTAATTTTTAAATTCATTAAAATTTTATATTCACGATAAGGATGTTTTCAATAAAGATGATGTATTTTCTATTTTTTTGTTATGTAATGTAGTTAATTCACAAAGAAAATATAATTATCAATATTTTGATTTTTATCATGTGTAATTTTATGTAATAAATCATGTATTAATGTGAAATTAAGGGAACAATTTTTACAGATGCAATTCTTTTTACTTATTATATTAAATTATGATATCAGGAAATGGGACACAAATGTGTTATATATCATGAATTTTTAATAATATTTAAATGTCCCTATAGATATTTCTAGTGGAATAATAAGACAAAATATAAGAGAATTTCCATTTTATGGGTTAGATAGATCCCTATATTTAACAAGTACGTTGTATTTATTAATAAATCCATCTGTTTTTTGTTCTTATTATTCAGTCTATATAAATGAGGCTCCGTGATCTATGAAATACATGTGATATTTTAAAAGGGAGTTTAATATAGACAATAACATAATTTTTACTAGAATGATTTGAACACTTGTGGTAGAGTTCTATATAAATCTTTTATAGTCATTTACAAATTAGATCGAGAAGGTCTCAAATATGAGGATATTTCTTACGACATATATTATCCATAGAGAAGTAAAGATTTTGTGGGATTTAATAGTGGAATTTTATTACTATAAAGGTGTAACATCCCAGCTCAAGTGTCATACACCAGTTCTTGAGCAGCTCGGTCACATGGCCTCAAGCGTGCCTCCTTGTACCCTAGAATATACAGACTAGAAGTGGGGTTTATAAGAGTCATTCCATGGGATACTAGACCCTATCTTATCAATGTAAACACTAGAAGAAATAACTACAATATAAAATGAATATATAACTACAGGAAATATAAATATCGCATGATAACCTATACATTAAATACAATATCCAAATAAATAAAAAAACATTTCATTCAAATGTATGTGTCAACTGTGTAAAATCAAAAATTATAATTAAGACACTGATGACTACCATGCGGGTCCCAAACCACATATCGGTCCCTCATCCATGCTTCATCCCCCAATAATCAATCAATAAAGGGAATTTTACCTTAACATATCCTTAAACAATAATTTCTATTTTGGTTCCGATCTAGAAACCCATGTGGGGAGTGAATACAATTTAGTAGGCCACAAACAATGATGTCAAAAAAACATCTAGTCAATAATATTGTATGTAGTTATATAAATAAACATAATGCATAAATAAATAGTTGTCACATTATACAGTTAATATTTATTTAACAACATAAACTATAAGGATCCAAATGATATCCATACATCATTGTCAGTTTTGTCTCATGTTGGAGCCTGAAGTGTTTCTAGGAAATATCATATCTTAATAACTACTTTAGATCTTGTCAGAGACCAAAGTATTCAATTTTCATATCATATATCAATACATACATCATCTCTTGTCAGAGCTTGAATTATTCTCTTGTGAGAACATATAATAGAGGGCCTCTCTTACCATTCTTTAATTTTTTTTTCCAAATCGTCGTTATTACCAATGGTAAATTCACAACTAATATGACCATGTTAATATTCATACTTCTAATTATAAATAACATGTTATAATTCCTTTACTCACAAGTACAATGAACATGTTACCATTTATACATCTCAAATGAGTGGGCATGATCCCATTCATTTACTCACAAGTACAATCACCATGTTACTATTTATACTTCTCAATTTATAATGACAATGTTTCCATTCTTCTGAAGATAATGAATTCATTAATTTTGATATTTATACTTGATTTCATTAAAAATTAAAAAAATTAGGTTATCACATAAATAAAATTTATTTTTTCCCAAAATAATTAAGTTAAAAAAATACATTAATTATTTCATAAATAATTTATATCATGTCAATAAAACCCACTTAATATAATTAATTCATCAATTAATTATCTCTATGAAATATCCCTAATAAATCATAATTAATTGTACCATTAATTATATCAAATCATATATCTAAATATCTGTTAATTAGTCCCCTAATGTTATCTATATAAAAAGTATATAAATCCCATAATTAATTCCCCAATTAATTATCTAAATGGACAACCCCTAAAACTCATAATAAATTCCAAAATTAATATTAAAATCAATGAAAAAATAAAATTAACCAGTAGTTCATTATAACTAAATCAATATAAGAATTTTAATTGATAAATAATTATATATATATATATATAAACATACATACAATTATCAATATCCTAACTATTTGAATTGAATATTAAACCACATAACTCAAAGTTTTTGAAGAATAATCACCATATAGAAATCCCAAATGTGTATGGGGTAGAATGATGTAAATCTAGGATCTGAATCTAAAAACCATAAATCAATATTAATGAAAATCATGATCATGAAAATTTATAACTATATATAGAATGATAGATCTAGATCTCACCAAATGTATACAGATCTGTCCAATATAGTGAATTACATCATTGAATGAAAGAGGAATGAATGAGGTAAGAATGGTGGAAGAATGGGAGGAAAATTCACTAACCAAGAGTTTGGATTCTTTTAATATGGGCATTGATTAATGATGTACAATAGTCAAGATGTCTTTAAATTCATCTATAGAGCTTAAAAAATGTATAGGACGACTTTGGCCTTAATGGGGGTCGAAATAGGTGAATATGTGGCTTTAAATAAATTTTAAATTAATTTTTGTCTTATTTAATGCGTGTGCATAGTTTGATGGGTAGGGGCACGTGGTATGCCTTAACCATGAGCCAACAATGTGAATGTTATTTTATTGGTTCATGGTAACTCTTATTGTTTGAGATGTTTGAAGAACCTAGTGCCAACCATACATTTAACCACTATCCATGGTGGGACCATTTGTTGGGCTGGGGCCCACAGTTTTCCCTAAGCATGCGCCAACTATGAAAAAACTTTTTTCTTTCATTTTTTATCCAAAATAACCTCAAAATACCCTATTTTTAACCCAAATGGAAAATACTAACATAAGAAAAAAAGATTAACTAAAAACATGTCTAAGCTAATCATCAAAAAAGGTTTGGATCGTATGGTCTCCCCTCCATACAATTTATCCTCCTTGATCATCACTTTATTAAGTAATTAAAATTATTATTAAAAACAATTGGTATAATGAGACCATAAAGAATTTAAACTCAATCTTCTAAAAAATCCCAAAAAAATTAACCTAATAATTTTTTTATATTCTGATTTTAATAGTTATTTGGTTATTATTCATTAAAATTTTTGAAATTTTTATGATTAAATTATAATAATCACATAGAAGAAGAAATAATAAATGTATTTTATGAAAATGTAGCTTGAAAAATAAAATTACATTACTAAAAATTAAGTTCATTTTTCCAAAGAATTAATCCTTATACTTTTAATTAAGACATCTATATATATTTCATAATGTTGTTAATCTTATTCATACTCAATATATCAATGACTTTGTAATTATAGTCATATTTAATTAATTTTATTTCAGGAATAATTTATGCTCAATTTTGTTTGTTTTGTACACTTTCAAGTAGTGTTCTCTTTAAAATTCATGGGTTGTTACACTATCCTCCCCCTATTAAAATATTTTTAAATTAAAAATCTGAACTATTTCCCAATAATAAAATGCCTTTTCATTTCCATAGAGATTTTTTGAATGTTCATGTAATAGAAATATATAATAAGAATTACTTATTAATGTTGGAATGGTAAATAAATATGACATCTTGAATTTAAAAAATATTTGTTTCAAAAAATGATTAAATTTGTGATATGTAAAAATACATACATGGAAAATAAATAAAATCTCACATACTAATAGGGGTGATTTAGAACATGACATGAATATTGTTAAGGGATAGTAAACCAAGAACAATATGATGGGTCAAATGAACATCAATTCATCATAAATGTGGGTAAAATTAATTAATTTTTTTTAAATAGAATTTTTCTATTATTGAAGGATTATTTTACACTAATGATATTTGACATGATAAAATTAACATATTTAGTTTATTTCTATTTCCTGATTATAATTTCACCATTTGGTTTTTCTATTATAAATTTCCACTTCATCTCTTACTCTAATAAAAGAGTATTTAAAATTATTTTTTCATGATTGTTGTAATAAAATTACCTTTTAATGGATCATACTATTTATAAATGAATGACATGTTATTTATTATATTTCTTATTTCCATAAAAACAAAAATGGTTATCCAAAGATCTAAAATATGGATTATTAAAATAAATTAATCACCAAAACATTGACAATAACAACCAATGTTCTAATTAATCTATTCCAATTATTTTCTATTGTATACACTCGAAATATTTCTGTCCTTGATTAAATCCAAAAAATTATATTCATTTCATCTCATCTCCTTCCATGATCAACATCAAAATTATCGTGAAATAAATTTAATTTCAAATAATTTTTCAAAAAAATATTAATATAACATGATAATATATTCTCCAAAATACACTAAACCTTTAGTTATCATGAATTCCTATAAAAGAAAATTCAATGTTTATTAATTAAATTATCTGCTACCATTTACAAGAATATTTTTATTGGTTTCACCCTTCAACGGTAGATGACTTTGGATCGATTCAAAATAATAATAAATTCATCATTTGTTAAATTTTTATGGAATATATGTTGAGAGGAAAAATCAATTCTCATAATCACATCATATTTCACTAAAGGATAATATTTTGATAGTTATTATTCATCAAAACATCTACATTTAATCCCTAACTCAAGAGTATATTCTATTTTCTCCTAAACTATCATGATTCACTTTTACATTTCTAATGGCATAATAATTGTCTTAATCCATTTACATTTGAGGATTTTTTGGCTTGTAATCCTTATTAGCCCTTATATTAAGGCATTGATTCTCATAATTACCAAACTCCTTGAATATATAATATTTATTTGTGGATGGTGTAATATTTCATCTCTCTATCTATTAAATTTTTTTATGGAACTCTAAATATAACTTCCAAATTATTTTCCTCGATGTCCAATATCCCCACAAGTGACACATTGACATCATTCATTTAGTCACTCAATTGAGTACCCCTCACTACATTTTTTCCAATAGGTTGTAGGAAATATTTCTTTATTCAATGCGACAAACCATTATTGATTCTATGAATTCTTATCTTCCTTTTTCTATCAGCATAACTGTGTGGGTTTCTAGCTTCTATTAATATATAAAGTTCATATCAATTTATTTTTTGGGCACCCAAAGTCCCTTATTTATAATACATTTTGACGAATTAATTTAATTACTCAAATTAATTAATAAATCATTCTATCTAGAGCAATGATAAAACCAAAATCATACCTCCCAACTATTTTAAAATATTTTTCATAGGATCCTATGGTTTCATGAACCTTTTATTTCAAAACTATAATTCCTCTCCATATTTTATTTTAAAAGAGTTCATGTAATATACTTATTGTGTAAAACCATATTAAACTAATTTATTTTAATAGATTTTACTTCATCTTCTTACAACTAGATCATCATAGCATTGGATACATGATTAGCTAATCCATTAATGGGATAAACATATATTTTTTCTTTATCAAGGTTTTATTATTGAAGAAAGGAACATATCTTTTCTGTCACATTGATTAGTTATTAAATAATAGGTAAGAAGAGCCATATAATAGTGTTCTTTGTTTTCATATTAAACATTCAATGAAATGTTACTCCATAAATGGAGTATACAAATGTCAAAATTAACCAAATTGTTTCTAAAATATTTAATGAGATGAGTGATCACTGTAAAAAGATATTTAATCAATGATATTAATAATTTTTCTTTCTCATGAATGTATTCATTACATTGTCCATTAGATTTTATATTCACTTGAATCAAGTGGGATATATCCAATCAATTAAACAAAAATATTTTTGTAATCATCAATCTATAGAAAATAGAGTGAAGAGCCATTTATTCATAAAGATAATTTATATGATTCCCTAAATTATTACACCTATGTCATTTATGGTGATCATCTATTCATATGCATCATAATGGTTGATAAGAATATTTAAATTAATCCATCAATATGCAACTAGAGTATCAAACTATTTATATAGTAAGGGGAAATCTATCATGCACGAGAATAATGCTTGATATATAATCGATCTTCTCTTTTCATCGTATTTACCCAACGATTCTTATATATGATGACCACGTCAGTTTTTTACTATCTATAAAAGTAATTATTGTTGTGTAAATCACATAATATCTCATTTACAAAATTTTTTTCATGTTATTCTATTCTTAAACATATCATCATGGTTTTTACCAATGTTCTCTAATCCAAATCTGTAGATATTAAATTTTTTCCACTAATTAAAATTAAATCAGACTAATGAAGAAATTCAAATATATTAAATAATTTTAAATGAGTACACACTATATTATATAAATTCACTCCCATGTATATAAATATTTAATTTTCTTTTGATAATTGATATAAAATATATTTTTATTTCTCTTGGGATGTCTACCATCTCCCAAAATTATGTTTATACTATAACGTTTCTTAAACTTAACATATATAAACACATTATTTATCACAAGGGTTATCAGAAATGATTCATAAGGGTAAAAATGAGATATATAAATAATTAGATTAATTTATCGTTATAAGGGAATGATAATATATTCAATTTCATGTTCATAGTATACAATATTCATACCAAAAAACAAAGATAATAGTTATAGATATAGATTTATAATATTGATCAATAAGGGTATTAATAAAGTAATCGACATAAAAATTTCATCATATAGACATGTGGAATCATTATAAAAAGATTTTATAAAATATTAAATATAGAGAAAAGTAATCATATAATATATACATTACATTTTGGATGGTTATATGGCGTACAGGTATCCAGTGTCTTCTCCATCGACATGACGAAGAACCATGGGGATTCAAGTTCTCATGGAATTTCCACACTACCTTGGTGTCACACTTATTCTCCCTTCTGATGTAGATGCCTAGATATCCATATCTTTGTTCGGTAATGGTCACTCGTTACACAATGTCGTTGTTGTTCGTACTTCCAAAGATGAAAAGACGATGTTTATTCTAACATCACATATGGCCTCAACATCCGTTTTTTATGCTAAATCTGAAAAATCATGACCTCTGACCTCGACATCTGGCCTCATGTTCTAGTTTTTTGGCCAGATATGAAGAATCGAGAACAATGGTCTCAATATCTGTTGATGGAAATCTATTTTTGGGACGAAAGGGAACAACAATGACTAAATCACCTTCATCGGAAGTGTCGAAGAGGGATACAAGAATGAATCATGCTTTATTACACAAGGATGACTCATGCGGTCCATATGTTTAGGGGAAGATAAATTTTATAGGTAAAAATTATAGTGGAGCTAGGTCCTGAACTATTCTTTAGGATTCATATCTAATTAGAATACTTGTCAAGGTCTCATCATCCCACATTAAATCCAACCATATAGATTTCACTAAGATAATGGAAATTGGAAACAAATCTCTGAATGAATGCATTATCTTAAAGAAAGGTGAAGAAACCTGAATGATTGGTGATATGGATAGATGTATCTCAACTTTATGAGGTTTATCTAATTGAAAATTTGTCTCTATGGGGTGTGGTATTTTTTATTGTTTTTTTAATTAGATTAGTCGATGCTTCGAGCATGGGGCATTGGTTACCTATAGATGAAAGTTGGATGGATTCATTTGCATGACTAATTATTAGACTTCAATGTCTCACATGCTCGAATTTCATTTTTTCATGTTTGGGTTGGAATTCAGGGACTTAATTTGGTATTATGGAAGATGAAGATACTACATCGAATTGGAAAGACAATTGGGAATCATATCTGCCTCGACAAGGAGACATGGGATGTTTGATTTGGATATTATTCTAGGATAATGGTTGATATTGATCTCAACTGAACCCTGATTTTCAAGGTAACCCATTATAATCATTCTGATAATATCCATATTAATGTGGAGTATTAAAAAATCATCTTATTTTAACTAAATTTTTTGATATCAGGCACCCCATGGAGCTATGTCATAAGAAACTCTATTCATAGGGATGTAGGATGAAAAGTCACCATGCCAAACTTTTTCTAAATAAGTCACTGTTAAATGATGCAGACCTTCCAAAATATATTGTTCATGATAGAGATGCCCTTGATGATCCATGTAATTATGTGATGGATATATTGATTACTGATCCTGATAATCCTAAGGGTGTGCGGCTGATGGTCATGGATAATGACCACCCAAGAGATAAAACTAATGTCAATGTCTTCACTTTTGGAAAAAATCCTAAATCGTGATATGCCATCTTATTGAAAGTGGTGAATATCATCGATGATGATATTCATAACAATGGATAAATGATATCTTACTGTAAGCTCAACCCCAAAATAAAGGCATTTACAATGAAATCATGATTGAAAATGACAATGATAAATAAAAACAACAAGTGGTTGATCATCATTGTCACGGCCCGTCCTCGGGGCCCGTGCCATGACTACCCCAAGCCCGCCTCCCATAGGCCAGGGGCTGGTGACTAGCACCAAGGCGTAAATCCCAAAAAAAAGGGAAGGCATTGCCTTTGAAAAGTAAACAAGCACCACAGAGTAAGAAAGCGGAAAAATAAACACTACGTAATAACGGTAGAAGCTGTGCTGAAAGTAAAAGGGGCTGGAAATACAAGCCCAACTGTAAAGTACAACTGAAAGGAAAAACAGTAACTAAAAGGGAAAACTGCAGCGTCGAGCCGTCCTCTGGAAGTCCCACCTGAAGGGTGGGTACAGATAGCCTCCACTACTCCTCGGGTCCACCTGACCGCTCCGAGTACGTCCCGACCAGTGGTCCACCTCTAGGTACCGTCCTGCTCTGCACGCCTCCACCACGATCAGTGATGTCTGTCGTCTGCAACCAACACAACGTAGTGCAGGCAAAGCCCATGCAGGGGTGAGTATAAGCTACTCAGTAGGGACCTCGAGACCCCAAAGGTCTCCCAAAATCCACAATGGAAAGATACAATCACAAAGTAACATCTGACACAGCTTAGATATATGCCCATACATATAACTAAGTCATCAATTCCCGTTCGGCTCCAACATCTGATCCCAAGCACAACCTAGTCCACAAAGGAAAGCAACGTATACCCACACAAGATAGCACAACGCAATCCACAAAGGAGAGTAAACAGTAAATCCACACAGGATGGCTCAAGACAATCCAAAAAGCAGAGTAACACAAGATTTAGCTCACATAGATATACTTCTTTGTATAACGATAAAGATGATCACTGAACCATCTAAGTCGTCGGACCCACGAAGGATCGATAGGCACTAACCCCGCAGTGACCCACACTGGATCAGACCCACACAGGATCGGGCCCACGCAGGACCTGTAGGCGCTGGCTCAGACAGAACCGCTGAGCACTGACCCACACGGGATCGGACCCACAGAGTATCGGTAGCACTGATCCATGTAGGATAGCTGAGTGCAGTAGTCGTCGTAGTCCACTGAGGATCTCTGCCCAGTCGTCGCCGCAGTCCACTGAGGATCTCTGCACGGTCGTCGTCGGAGTCCACGGAGGATCTCCGTACAGTCATCGTCGCGGTCCACTGAGGATCTCTGCATGGTCGTCGTTGGAGTCCACGGAGGATCTCTGCACAGTCATCGCCGCGTTCCACTGAGGATCTCTGCACGGTCGTCATCGGAGTCCACGGAGGATCTCTGCACAGTCATCGCTGTCGAAGAAGCAGTCGCAGCCAGCACTAGGGTTCCCGCACATAGCGATCTCGTTCGGGAGGGTCCGCTCCACGAGCCGAGAGTCTGATACATCAACTGACACAATGTCCGTAGTTGATGTATCCAAATGTTCCGTATCGTCAACAGGAACTCAACGTCACAGACGGCGCGTCAATCGGACGCACGGTCTGAGAGTTATTGGCTTTTTCGTCCTAGGGGCCTGGTTGGTTTTTTGAGGCAAAACCAATCCGACCCTACTCCACCTACGTCCAAACCTCGTGCGGAGTATTCCAAAAGATACGTCTCACTTAGAGGAATTAAATGAAGCTGACGGCACGTCAATCGGACATTCGTGGCTCAAGATATGAGCGTTTCCGCTCCGAAGGCCCGGTTGGTTTCGTGTGCGAACCAACACGGCCGAACTCAAGGTATTCCGAAACCTTGAATGTGATATAAAGAAATGACCGTCTCGATCCAAGGATTGGGTTGCCGCTGACGGAGAGTCATTTGGAGGCCCGTAGCTCATGTTACAGGCGTTTGAACGAAGACCGTCCAAAGACGGGGGGTACGGGCCCAGGCCGACCCGGCCCGCCCCCCCTGGGTCGGCCGAACCCAGTCCGAACCGGTCCGACCCGGTCGGACCGGTCTGGCTCGGCCAGCCCGGCCCGGTCCGGCCGAGCGGCCGACTGGCCGAGTGGCCGAAGCGAGGGGAGCCGCTGCCCCGCGTGACACCCCCGCGACATCCGCGGGGTGTCGGCCAGACAACCCGGACGCGGCTGAAGCCTTGTCCCGGGTGACGCAGGGGGTGTCGCCGCCCCCGCGTGACACCCGCGAGACATCTGCAGGACACCTGCGGGATACCCGCGGGACACCCGCGGGGTGTGTCCCTGGCGCCGGATGCGACTTCAGACTCGTCCCGCGAGCGCCGTCGCCGCGGCCGGTGCCGCGGCGGTCTCGTCCGGCGGCGTGCCGGGCGCCGCCGCCTCCGGGCGCATGCGCCGCCGTGCCGGCATCCCGTGCCGCCGCCAGCTTCCCTGGGCCGCCGGAGTCGCTCCGGTGGCCCGATTTTCTTCCAGTCTGCGCCATTGCTCCTCCCGGGACTCATTCTTCACTGTGGGATCGTCAAACATCCGTTGCGGCATGTTCTGTCGCCGTTCGTCAAATCCGCACAAAACGAAGAACGGCGGAGGGTCGTCGGGCCGTGTTCATTTGGCCCGCACCCTCCGCGTTAGAGATAAACAAACGAGAGAATTTTTATTCCACACAGGAAAAAACAATTTTAATAAGTTTAAAATTGTTCACAATCTGGTTCTTTAATTTTTTTTAAAGAAACATTGATGGGAATATAAAAAGAAAAGGGGGTAATTCCCAAAATAAATCCCTACCTCGCTGGTCGTCGCACGTGAGTGTTCCTTGCGGAATTTCTCGTCGTGGAAGGTGGAGATCGTCGCGTCGTCGCGGAACATGGTGTTGAGTCGGCGAACTCAAGCAGCCGGTCGAAGATCCGTCGCGGAGGAAGAGACGCCGCAGAAGAACGTTGTCGGCATTGCGGATAACGGCGTCGCGTCGTCGATTTCCAGGTTCGGCGTTCTTCGCGTTTTTCGCGTTCTTTGCGTTCTTCGCGTTCTCCGTGAAGGTGGAAGAATATACAAGGATTCTGTCTCAACTAGTAATCCCCCGGAAGATTTTGGTTGGTCTTATTTTATTATTATGCCAACACACGAATACGGGTAAGAAACGACCCATCAATTCGTTGAATTAATTCAACGAAAGAAACAACTCATTTAATTTACAAAAAAATAAACCGCCCAATTAAATGGTCTATTAAGAAAACAGGAAAACGCGTTAGTTGACTTTCATAAAGACGGGTTTTCACGGGTGCGTTACTTAGCGGAAGAAACAGTGGGGCTCGTGCGGGCCCCACCTCACAAATATCCTACCAAGAGGGTAGGATATTTGTGGATAGCATCTTATCCGGTTCAACTTAGTTCAAGCCGCCTTTAAGTGGCTTAAAGTGGCTTAAGTTAAATAAAATAAAGTTGCAAAATTATTTTATTTCTTTACCTTAAGCCCAAAAATTTAAAACTACACCCGAGCAAATGCATCTCCGGAAGAGGCGTTTCTAAGCGAATACCGGCGCTGTGATTTCATCAATGCCCTCAGAATTCGATTCTGGGCACCGGTTCAAAAGTTAGAAAAACATGCTCGTTCGTTCACTGAACGTACCCGAGCCAAACTTCAGAAAATGATTCTGGGCACACTGGGCTTTGGAATCAGTTGCCGTCAGAGACTGCGCTCTTGTAAAATTCCAAAGAAAATTAAGAAAAAAAAATTTCCTTGAAATTTACGGGTCTTTACATTACTCCCACCTCAGGGCTTTACGTCCCTGTTAAGATACATCAAAAACAAGGGAAAAAAATGTGGGTACTGTGCACGCATATGAGCCTCCCGCTCCCATGTGCTCTCCTCGAGGTTCCCATGCCGCCATCTGATGCGCACAAGAGGAATCGATCGCCCACGTAGGAACCGCTCATGTCGATCCACTATCTCCACTGGGACCTCCGCAAAAGTCGCCCCATCATCCACATCTACCTCCCCATAGTCAATGATGTGCGTCGGGTCATGCACGTATCTCCTTAGCTGGGATACGTGGAAGACGTCGTGCACCCGGTGCAACTGAGGTGGCAGAGCCAAGCGATAAACCACCTCACCAATCCTTCTGAGTACCTGGAAAGGCCCGATGAAGCATGGAGACAACATTCCACCTCGGCCAAATCTCCGCAAACCACGTCGAGGTCAGACACGCAAGAAGACGTGGTCGCCATCCTCGAACTCTAGTGGCCTCCGCCTCCTGTCAGCATATGACTTCTGCCGGCTCTGTGCTGTCCTCATCTGCTCCTGGATGGCCTGATCCTTCTCTGTCGTGGCCCGGACCATCTCTATTCCCACAAGTGCTGACTCCCCAGGGTCTGTCCAGCACAAAGGAGATCTTCAAGGCCTGTCGTACAACACCTCGTAGGGTGCCATCCCGATGGTGGAGTGGTTGCTGTTGTTGTACGCGAACTCCACCAAGGGTAGGTGGTCCTCCAAGCTACGACCAAAGTCGAGGACACATGCACGGAGCATGTCCTCGAGAGTTAGAATGTTCCTCTCCGTCTGACCATCCGTCTGAGGGTGAAAGGCGGTGCTCAGACGTAGCCGCGTCCCGAACGCCTCCTGCAACCCCTTCCAAAGCCGGGAAGTAAAGCGAGCGTCCCGATCGGAGACGATAGTCGATGGCACACCGTGAAGCCGCACAATCTCCTGAACATAGAGACTTCCCAAGATCTCCACTGAGCCCTGCTCTCGGATGGGTAAGAAGTGTGCGGACTTGGTGAGTCGGTCAACAATCACCCAAACGGAGTCGTGACCTCTGGAAGTGCGTGGAAATCTAGTCATGAAGTCCATAGATATGCCGTCCCACTTCCACTTTGGGACCTCCAAGGGATATACCAAGCTTGTTGGTACCTGATGCTCTGCCTTCACCTGCTAGCAGGGGAGGCACTGCGAAACGAACTCTGCCACAACCTTCTTCATGCCCGGACACCAGTGTTGACATCTGAGATCCTGGTCCATCTTCGCCACTCCAGGATGTACCGCCAAAGGAGATGTGTGGAACTCTCCCAGCACCTCCTCTCGTAAAGCGACTGGTACCAAGGTACGTCCTCTGAAAAGGACATCGTTCTCTGATCCAAGGGAGAAACCATCAGGTGCCTGTCCCGAGGATATCTGTGCACGCCGTGTCTCACAGTCAGCGTCCCCACGCTGTGCCTCTCTGACCCGCTGTAGAAGTGGAGGAGAGACTGTGAAAGACTGAAGGAAGGCTGCTCCGTCTCTATCCACGAAGGATATCTGCAAGGCGGCTAGCTGCTCTGTCGCCTCCTCAAGTAGTTGGATGCTCGTCCTCCTGCTGAGGGCATCGGCTAACATGTTCCCTGTCCCAGAAGTATAGACTATCACAAAGTCATAGTCTTGGAGGAACTCGAGCCATCGCCGCTTTCTCAGGTTTAGGTCCTTCTGAGAGAAGATGTACCTGATACTCTGGTGGTCAGAAAAGACTGTAAAGCGCTCGCCCATCAGATAGTGCCGACATGTCTTCAGGGCGAAGACCACTGCTGCCAACTCCATGTCATGGGTAGCGTAGTTCTGCTCATGCAGACTCAACTGACGTGATTCTTAGGCAATCACAGCCCGCTCCTGCATCAGGACACACCCGAGTCCGGTCCCTGATGCATCGTAGTAGACTACGTATCCAACTCCCTCCTCAGGAAACCTCAAGATAGGTGCGCTGGTCAACCTCTGCCTCAGCTCCTGGAAGCTCTGCTGACATCTGTCTGACCACACGAAGGGTTTCCCCTTCTTCGTCAACGCTGAGAGTGGGGTCGTAACTCTGGAGAAGTCCGGCACAAATCTCCGATAGTATCCGGTAAGGCCCAAGAAACTCCGCACCTTTGTCACGCTTTAGGGTGGCTCCCAAGGTAGCACTGCCTCGATCTTCGCGGGATCCACTGCAACACCCGCCTCAGAAATGACGTGCCCCAAGAAGTGGACCTCACGTAACCAGGACTGACACTTAGAGAGATTTTCATAAAGCTGGTGCTATCAAAGTGTGTCTAGTACAACACGCAAGTGGTTGGTGTGTTCCTCCTCGGTGGTTGAGTACACCAAGATGTCTTCGATGAAGACTACGACAAATCGATCGAGGTATGGATGGAAGATCCTGTTAATGAGACTCATGAACACTGCTGGAGCGTTGGTCACGCCGAAAGGCATAACCAAGAACTCATAGTGGCCATACCGACACCTGAAGGCGGTCTTCTGCACATCCTCGTCTCGAACTCTGAGCTGATGATAGCCTGACCTGAGGTCTATCTTCGAGAACCACCGTGCTCCCTTGAGCTGATCGAAGAGGTCATTAATCCTGGGTAGCGTATACTTTTTCCTCACTGTCACCTGGTTCAGGCGACGATAATCGACACACAGTCGCAAGCTCCCATCCTCCTTCTTGGCGAACAAAATCGGGGAAGCCCAGGGTGAAACACTGGGTCGGATGAACCCCTTGCCCTGCAAGTCCTCCAACTGTACCCACAGCTCTCGATGCTTTGCGGGGGCCATCTGATATGCTGGAGTGGATATCAGGGCTGTCCCGGGGTACAGGTCAATATAAATGTCTACCTCTCTGCGAGGAGGTAGCCATGGAACGTCGTCGGGAAAGACGTCCGCGTACTGATCCACCACTTCAGGAAAACTGGGACTCTTCACGTCAACTGCTCCCAGGATGAGGCTAGCCAACTGATGAGTGATGGGCTGACCTCTCCTCTGCATGAGTCCATCCTGTGCTGCTAAGGCTCCCTTCTCACCGGTGATGGTGAACCTGCTCCCGTCGGTGCGCACACATCGCACCTTGCGCCTAATACAGTCAATCTGAGCATGGACCGTAGATAACCAATCCATGCCCAAGATGACGTCGTAAGGCCTCGACGCCGCTACAAGAAGATCACAGACGAAGCTCTCACCTCCTAGAGTAAGGTCACACTGCTGGCACCAGTGCGTAATCGTCGAGTCTGCTCCCGTAGGAGTCTCTAGCCGTAAGGATCGAGCCAACGGCTCTGTCGGAATCTCCGAGCTCCGAACAAGGGCAGTGGCTATGAATGAGTGACTCGCTCCTGTGGCTATCAGAACTGCAACAAGGGTGGAATATACAGAGATCGTACCTCGAATCATCTCTGGCACGCCGTGGTCGTAGGCCTCCGCGGCCTGGAGCTGAGCCTGTCTCTGCCCGCCAGCTCCCTGTGGTCGGGGCGGGCCTCCCGGTGGTGGTGGTGGCAGATCCTCAAAGCGTCGCCCACCACCTGCTGCTCGGCCAGCTCCTCTGCCTCGTCTGCCTCCTCACTGCGGACCGCCACGGTCGACCCTCTACCTCTGCCTGGGTGGCCCCTCCACCGTCTACTGCCCCTCGGTACGGTGGGTCGGGCAGTCACGAGTCATGTGGCCCCGCCCGCCGCACTTGTAGAACTGACTGCCTCTCGGAAGACTGGCTCCGGGCCGGGTGCCCTGCACTTTTGAGCCAGTGTCCCGAGGTCGTCTGCCGGAAGGTATGGTCCGCCGGAACCCTTAGTCATCCGTCGGCTACCTGCTGCCGAAGACTCCGCTATCTGCCTCCCTGCGGTAGGTCTCGCTATGGACTCATCCAGAAGCTCTCGATCAGGAGGGCTCGCTCCAAAACACCTACCTGGGTCGGGATGCTGAGGGAGATCAGCGATGCCCTGATCTCGTGTCTCAATCCCTGCTCGAAGGTACGGGCCCGAAAGAAGGGGTCCCGTACCATGTCCATCGAGTAGCGAGAAAGATCGGTGAATCTCGCCACGTACTGAGCGACTGTCAAGCTTCCCTGCCGCAGTTGAAGAAGCTCCTGAATGCGCACCGCACGGAGGGTGGCCGGGACGAACTCTGAGCGGAAGAGGTCCTCGAAGTCCATCCAGATGAGGGTGGACTCATCGTGTACCTGGAGCATCAGGATCCACCATCGCCCTGCTGCTGCGTGCATTAGGCTCACCGCGAGGATCACCATGAGGTCTGCTGGTGTCCTCAATAGCCTGAAAACTCGGACGACCGCCTCCAGCAAGTCCTCGGCTGCCTGGGGGTCCGACTCCCCACGGAACCTGGGTGGTCGCTGGCGCTGGAACTCGTGCAGAACTCCGAGGCGTCGTGCGTCGTCAGCTACCAGTGCTGGAAGCATCGGGGGATCGGCGGGTAAAGGTACCGCTGGTGCCTCTGCTGTCAACGAGCCCTGTACCGAGGCCTCATCGCTCGGCGGGCTGTCGTCGCACTCTACTCTAGGACCCCTAGATGGCTGCTGTCTTTGGGCCATCCTGAAAAGGAAACAAGTGCGCCACGGTCAGAACAGTATACCTGGTGAGCTGACACAAGTAATCACAAAGAAAACTTGAAACACACATGCAATCAATGTTTTCGTTCATTAAGTCGGAAATCAGAAGTCAGGGTCCTGGTGTATGGATACGTCGGCTGCCGCACCAACACTGGACTCACTGGACTGATAACCACACTCAATACGCTAAACACTATTTCTTCACATAGAAGAATGATCAGATTCTGTGGTAGAACTGACCACCTCTGATACAAATTTGTCACGAACCGTCCTCACGGCCCATGCCATGAGTACCCCAAGCCCGCCTCCCATAGGCCATGGGCTGGCGACTAGCACCAAGGCATAAATCCCAAAAAAAAAAGGGAAGGCATTGCCTTTCAAAATTAAACAAGAACCACAGAGTAAGCAAGTGAAAAAGTAAACACTATGTAAAAATGGTACAAGTTGTGCTGAAAGTAAAAGGGGCCGGAAATACATGCCCAACTGTAAAGTACAAATGAAAGGAAAAACAACAACTGAAAGGGAAAACTGCAGCGTCGAGCTGTCTTCTGGAATTCCCACCTAAAGGGTGGGTACATATAGCCTCCACTTCTCCTCGGGTCCACCTGACCGCTCCGAGTACGTCCTGCCCATTGGTCCACCTCCAGGTACCGTCCTGCTCCGCACGCCTCCACCACGATCAGCGTTGTCCGTCGTCTGCAACCAACACAATGTAGTCTGGGAAAAGCCCGTGCAGGGGTGAGTATAAGCTACTCAGTAGGGACCCCGAGACCTAGAAGGTCTCCCGAAATCCACAAAAGATAATCCACAAAGGAAAGATACAATCATGAAGTAACATCTGACACGACTTCGGTATATGCCCATACATATACCTAAGTCATCAATTCTCATTCGGCTCAAACGTCCGAGCCCAAGAAAAACCCAGTCCACACTGGAAAGCAACGTATACCCACACAAGATAGCACAACGCAATCCACAATGGAGAGTAAGCAGTAAATCCACACAGGATGGATCAACACAATCCACAAAGCAGAGTAACACAAGATTCAGCTCACACAGGTATACTTCTTCGGATGACGATAAAGATGATCACTGAACCATCTAAGTCGCCGGACCCACGAAGGATCGATAGGTACTAACCCCGCAGTGACCCACATAGGATCATACCCACACAGGATCGGGACCACGCAGGACCTGTAGGCGCTGGTTCACACAGAACCGCTGAGCGCTGACCCACACAGGATCGGACCCACACAGGATCGGTAGCACTGATCCACGTAGAATCGCTGAGTGAAGTAGTCGTCCTAGTCCACTTAGGATCTCTGCACTGTCGTCTCCGCAGTCCATAGAGGATCTCTGCACGGTCGTCGTTGGAGTCCACGGAGGATCTCTGTACAGTCATCACCGCGGTCCACTGAGGATCTCTACACGATCGTCGTCGGAGTCCACAGAGGATCTCTGCACATTCATCACTGCGGTCCACTGAGGATCTCTACACAGTCGTCATCAGAGTCCACGGAGGATCTCTGCACAGTCATCGCTGTCGAAGAAGCAGTCGCAGCCAGCACAAGGGTTCCCGCACACAGCGAGCTCGTTCGGGAGGGTCCGCTCCACGAGTCGAGAGGCTGATACATCAACTGACACAATGTCCGAAGTTGATGTATCCAAAAGTTCCGTATCGTCAACAGGAACTCAACGTCGTAGATGGCGTGTCAATCGGACGCCCGGTCTGAGAGTTATGGCTTTTTCATCCTAGGGGCCCGGTTGGTTTTTAAGGCAAAACCAACCCGACCGTACTCCACCTGCGTCCAAACCTCAGGCGGAGTATTCCAAAAGATCCGTCTCACTTAGAGGAATTCAACGAAGCTGACGACGCGTCAATCGGACGTCTGTGGCTCAAGATATGAGTGTTTCCGCTCCGAAGGCCCGGTTGGTTTCGTGTACGAACCAACCCGGACGAACTCAAGGTATTCTGAAACCTTGAGTGCGATATACTGAAACGACCGTCCCGATCCCAGGATCGCGTTTTCACTGACGGAGAGTCGTTTGGAGGCCCATAGCTCAAGTTACGGGCGTTTGAATGAAGACTGTCTGAAGACGGGGGGTACGGGCCCGGGCCGACCCGGCCCGACCCCCCCTGGGTCGGCCGAACCCGGTCCGACCCGGTTGGACCGGTCTGGCTCGACCAGCCCGGCCCGGCTCGGCCGAGCGGCCGACTGACCGAGTGGCCGACACGGGGGGAGCCGCCGCCCCGCGTGACGCCCCTGCGGCATCCGCGGGGTGTCGGCCAGACAACCCAGAGGCGGCTGAAACCGCGTCCCGGGTGACGCGGGGGGTGACGCCGCCCCCGCGTGACACCCGCGAGACATCCACGGGACACCCGCGGGGTGTGTCCCTGGCGCCGGACGCAGATTCAGCCGCGTCCCGCGCGCAACGCCGCCGCGGCCGGTGCCTTGGAGGTCTCGTCCGGCGGCGTGCCGGGCACTGCCGCTTCCGGGTGCCGGCGCTGCCGTGCCGGCGACCCGCGCCGCCGCCGGCTTCCGCGGGCCTCCGGAGTCGCTTCAGTGGCCCGATTTTCTTCCCGTCTGCGCCATTGCTCCACCCGGGACTCGTTCTTCACTGTGGGATTGTCAAACATCCGTTGAGGCATGTACCTTCGTCGCCCGTCAAATCCGCACAAAACGAAGAATGGCGGAGGGTCGTCGGGTCGTGTTCGTTTGGTCCGCACCCTCCGCGTTAGAGATAAACAAATGGGAGAATTTTTATTCCACACAGGAAACAACAATTTTAATAAGTTTAAAATTGTTCACAATCCGGTTCTTTAATTTTTTTTAAAGAAACATTGACAGGAATATAAAATGAAAAGGGGGTAATTTCCAAAATAAATCCCTACCTCGCTGGTCGTCGCGCGTGAGCGTTCTTCGCGGAATTGCTCGTCGCGGAATGTGGAGATCGTCGCGTCGTCGCAGAACACGGCGTTAAGTCGGCGAACTCAAGAAGCCGATCGAATATCCGTTGTGGAGGAAGAGACGCCGCAGAAGAACGTTGTCGGCGTTGCGGATCACGGCGTCGCGTCGTCGATTTCCGGGTTCAGCGTTCTTCGCATTCTTCGCGTTCTTCGCGAAGGAGGAAGAAGATACAAGGATTCTGTCTCAACGAGTAATCCCCCAGAAGATTTTGGTTGGTCTTATTTTATTATTATGCCAACACATGAAAACGGGTAAGAAACGACTCATCAATTCGTTGAATTAATTCTACGAAAGAAACAGCTCATTTAATTTACAAAAAAAACCGCCCAATTAAATGGTCTGTTAAGAAAACAAGAAAACACGTCAGTTGACTTTCATAAAGATGGGTTTTCGCAGTTGCGTTACTTAGCCGAAAAACGGTGGGGCTCGTGCGGGCCCCACCTCACAAATATCCTACCAAGAGGGTAGGATATTTCTGGATAGCATCATATCTTGTTCAACTCAGTTCAAGCTGCCTTTAAGTGGCTTCATGTGGCTTCCTAGTGGCTTAAGAGAAATAAAATAAAGTTGTCGCAAAATTATTTTATTTTTAACCTTAAGCCCAAAAATTTAAAACTACACCCGAGAAAACGCAACTCCGGAAGAGGCGTTTCTAAGCGAATACCGGCGCTGCGATTTCATCGGTGCCCTCAGAATTCGATTCCGGGCACCGGTTCAAAAGTTAGAAAAACCTGCTCGTCCGTTCACTGAACGTACCCAAGCCAAACTTCAAAAAATGATTCCGGGCACACCGGGCCTCGGAATCAGGTGCCTTCAGAGACTGCGCTCTTGTAAAATTCCAAAGAAAATAAAGAAAAAAAAATTCTTTGACATTTACGGGTCATTACAATCATCTTCATTATGATGTAATGGAAACTACAGGTAACCGTACGAGTAATAAAATTCTAATATGTTGATTCCCCATACAGTCCTAAAAACTGTACTGCATCATAAAAACCAATAATTGTCAATGAGGGATTCCAACATGTTTTCTACAAGAAGTAAAGGTCTTCAGGTGACCACCAAGTTGTGGTTTAGTAGAAAACAGGAGAGACTAAACATCAAAAGATTCTTCCTTGTATCCCTGGAGGTTGTAGGGATGAGGGAAACCACTCCCAATAAAACCACAAAGAAGTTGGTAGATAGATCTGAATATGACATCACTGATGAATAGAATATTTGAGAGGATGAAATCTCTTCCTCCAATTGGAAGAAGATCTAGATGTTTGGGGTACGAACGCAAAAGATTTATTTCTGAATGGAATGAAATACAAGCTGTGAAAAGACAGAAAAGTTTAATATTAATGAAAAAAATTAGGTTTTTAGATTTTATTCTCTGGGAAGATTTCTTCTTTTCCCACTCCTTATCTAGATATGATGTTTTTCTTTCTTATTTCCAATAAAAACATTCCCTGCATCCAACCATTGAAAAAAATTATATTTTTGTATATTATATTGAGAAAACAATGAATATCATCATACATAATAATCAATATTTAAAAAAATATATTCACATTAATTTCCATAAATTATTCTTTTGGCATATATATAATGCATGTATACACAAGAAAAACTGTGGGAACAAAGGTATTTAAAATAATGTCTAAAAATTACTTGTGAGCATAGATAGAAATAAATCAAACTCACACATCAAAATATAGAAAAATGTTCCAAAACACATCCAGGATTATTATCATCATCTAATGAGATTTCAATATCAAATTACCTGATTCATTTGAAGGATTTAATGGAACTCACTAACACAAAATCATAATTTATTCATATGAATTTCACATTTTAAAAATACACTATTTATATCATCATAGAGTTACCCATGAAAAATATAACAATTTCATTATTCATTTATTATTATAATTTTAAAAAAAACTAGATAACTAATAAAAATGGTTATATGGGGTAATAAGGTAATAATAAAAACTAATATCAATGTATTTCTTCATAATATAATTGTTTATTTAAAATATATTAGTGGAATTTATTGAGAAAATAGCTTTATCACATTCAAATTGCATATTTAAAATCAAAATAAAAGATCCAATATAAAGAAAAAAATTTCATTAAAATAAACATATCAAATTTTTTAAGGGTAATTTTATGTATTGAGTGGCCAATTGTTGGGAAAATATGTTCATGTCCGATAAGTAAAAATTAAAAATCTCATTGATACTTTTAAAAAAAATCATAAAGTATTCCATTTAGAAAATTACAAGATGACTCATTTTAAAAAAGTTATGAAAATCCATCCCTATGTATAAATGAAATAAAAAATTCATTGGATAATAATAAATTAATATTCAATTACAATTTTAAGTATCATCGAAATAGAACAAAATTTATTTTTGATCCAAAAAAGTAATAAATTCGTATTTCTTAAAAAATATTTTTTTGGTCTCCTAATTATATAGTAGAATAAATGAATGGAAAAAATGTAATATATATAAATAACTATATTATAATAAACACAATGAGTTTATTGATAGAAATATAATTATTTTTCATTATCATAATCTCTAAAATTAAAAATATAACTAAACAATGAGAGAAAAAAAACCATTACAGCTTTGGTATCATTTTTATATTAATCCCCATGAAATTATTACATAAAATGAATCATTTAATATAATTCTAATTATTGTATTCATGAAATAACATTAAACTTATCATTATATGCAACTCATAAAGAATGATAGACTCAAAACCGAATATATCTCCGAAAGAAGTCAATACGAGTTGACAAACCCTTACCAATAGTTCCACAATCATTAATGCTGCTTTAAAATATGGAATTATAAATTTAAATTTATTATAATTATATAACTAGATCCTTTATATAATTATCATATCATATATGATCAACTTATAACATTTAAAACACCATTTCTTAATAAATCCATATTCAATTCATCATTTTTTGGGTGTGAAATGTTTTTTTTTTCAAGAGATTTTTTTTTGGTAGATCTACTCCTCATAAATTAATCACATAAAAAAATAAAATTATGTTAAAATTTTTAAAACACATATATATTCATCATATATATATAAAAATATTTATTTTCATCCATAAATTAAATATGTGTAAAATGAAATTTCACTATTCATTATGATGTTAAGCCATTAGTAAGATGAATTTTCTTTTTTACTTTCAAAAAATGGGAAGAAAGAAAATATAATATTAATTAAACATTATTTAATATTAATTAAATCATAAATATCAAATATGTTATTAAATATATCCTTATTACAATATAAATAAATCTAAAATGAAAAAGAATCACAACACTTCATGGATGTGGTATTACACACGTACACATGAGAAGCGTTATCATTTTCCCACCGATTGGAAGGAAATAAGGTATATAAGATATTATAATTATACAATAAAAATTATTTCTAAAATATAGAATATAAAAATTAACCCTATTATAATTATCATCTATGGATGATGGTTTAGAAATTGAACTGTATAATTACCTGGACATAATAATCCTCACAAATGTATCTGTGATACATTCATATATCATTTGATGGAAAATAGGTTGATTAATGGGGGATACATAATAATAATTAAATTTCAGAATAACTATGACCCGTAATTTATTGTTTTAGAATTAATACCTAGGATTAATATGAGGTATAATAATAAAAAAATTAAAAGAGGTCAGGTTAGAAAAATACTACTTCTATTGTAAGCCTTATAAGGATCCCTTCATAAGGACCCATGTAATAGATCATTTATAAGATAATAAACACTAAATCAATTATAGGGAAGAGAAGAATAAAATTTTATTATGGATTTGTTGAGATATATGGCTCAATGTGTTGTAATTAATATAAATGAGGATTCCCTTTTCGTAAGTGAGTAGAGAAGAACTCTTTGAATTTCATAATGATAAAAATAAAATAAAGTCATTTTCAATCCAGAATATTCATAATGTATAAATATTTAATGATAAGGTTGGATGTGGTTAAAATATCAAGAACCAATAAATATTGGATATGTTTCCGTGGTATATTAAACAATATTGTTCTGTTAAACACCTAAGTTAATATATTTTAACATTAACTATTTTAACAACATTGAAACATATAATGAGGTATAATTTAGCATATAATGTGAAAATTGGAACCTAAATGGACAAGGTATTAAATTTAAAACAATATATTATTCTACATTTTCCCATTAAGGCTTTTTAGGATTTTTTAAAATAATGTATTAATATATCACATTGATAAAATATCAATAATGTTATTTTGACAATATTAATTTAATTGGATATTATTGAAAACATCACATATATGGAATTTGATTATAGTAATTTAAAATATACATATTGTATTATATTATTATAAAACATTTTTGTAACTCTCTTATTCGCCCAAAATGAGTTATTTTTAATATTATTATAATAATTTAATTTATTTTTCATTAAAATAAATAAATGATATATCAAAATGTGTAAAAAATTATGATTATTATTAAATAACATAAAATTAAAAATAAATGAATGTGATAAATAAAAGTAATTTATATTTAATATAACAATATATAACCAGACATAACCTATATAACTCATATAATAAAATAATTTTGATATTAAATTCCAGAGAGTATAATTTTGAATTAATTAATTTCTAAAATTAACATCAAGGACATATTGAAATAAATATTGCACCAAGTGACCATATAATATATCCTGGGATGAAAATGGTTAAAATAAACCAATAAAATAGGATAAATTCTATTGTTCGGATGATTTAGAGTCCTTATATCAATGATTTAGGTCAGTTACACACATTTTACACTTATTAATGTGAAAATATTTATTACGATCACTATTACTAAAGGAAAAAATACAAGTGAAATATTTAACAAGATAAATCATCCAAATTCCAAATATGTTATGATTTATTAAATACTCCATTTCCCTATTTGGAATATAATTATTTATGAAAAATGGGAATTTACACTGAATGTCATTTATTGTAAAAAATATCTTTTAAAATATAATAAAACTTTTATGCCAAATTCATCCTCAAGATTGATTTCATTGGACATAATTTGATAATTTTTAATTCAAAAAACTATTTTCACTTTGAAATCATTTTAAATAAAAATATTACATTGTAAATTATTAAAAAAAATACTTTTTTCAAATAAAATTTGAATCTTTTATTATTCCATAAAATTTAAATCCTCTCATAAAAAACTATAATTACAAAATATTAATACTATTATTCATAATATTACCTCCTAAGAAGAAATACAAACCATTTCTGAAGAAAAAATATTTTAAGGAATAAAATATCATTACTAAAAATTGTGTTCTTATTTCATAAGTAATTATAAAAAAATTTAAATTTCATTTTTCGTCAAAATAAATATCAATATAACATTATCCATATACATAACCACAAATTAAATGGATTTGTAAAAATGGTGGTATTTTAATAATAATTATATGTTTTTGAGTAATTTTTTAGTGTATATTATATAGGATATCAAATATAACATCGTTTTAAAATTTTCAGGTATCACACTATGTCAATATACTAGGTACACATCCATGTACTGAGTTCCCAATGATACATGATTGGGTACTCTGTATCCATTGTGATATAATTTTAAAATTTATAAGAAAATTCATAATATTAGATAAATTTTCAAATGAATGATTAACCATTTCTTAATTTTCTGAAATCATTAAGAACTTTATTACCCTACTCTATCTCAATATTATATTTCCCAAATTCTTGGGTAAATCAATACAATGTTTGAATATATGGTTATCTATCAGTAAGGATAACCATTATCTTACATCAAATTTATGTTTTTGTCATTATTTCTTAAATATCAAAAAAATATCCTCAATTTTAAGAATTATGGATGTTTTCTTACAAACATATGCTCATGGTTGAGCTCTGAAAAATTATTTTATGTGTCAGTTTATATTAATCTATGGTTGTGGTGACAAATATTAAATATTATTTCAATCAATTTTCATGCAATTTATTATATATGGGTAATGTTAATTAGATACCCATATCCCTAGAAAAGTCCATTTTCATTTCCATATAACAGTAATAATTTATATTGTTTGTTATGTCTATATATTCAACTTCATAGGTTTTATTTTCATTTCATAGTCAATGATGGTGATGCACCTATGTTAATGAATTTTAGAGATTTAACTTGGAAATCTAATTGTGGATCCATAAGTTATATTATAAAATAATAGAAATGATTGCATTCCCACTGGACTATATTAATATAAATATGTTAGTTAATGTGATATGATATTATCACTACGACAAAACAGGCTTTTATCAGCACCAAAAAGGCATTTATCAGTGCTAAAAAGCACTATTAATCGAGATTCTACTAAAGGGGTTTCAATTTATCAGCACTAAAAATAAATCTGATAAAGGAACCCCTTTATGAATGATCAGAAAAGTGCTGATAGAGGCACCCCTTTGACATTTCTATTCAAATTAATGATTAAGTTCCCATTTATCAGTGCTTCAAGTAGCTCGAATAAAGGTTTCCATATCTGGGCATGCTGTTTACATAACAAAAAACCCAGAATCCTGCAAATAAAAAAATAGCTGACCAAAATAATCACACTAGGAAAAATAACTCCATAAACCATCAAAAAACAACTAACCAATAACCACTCATAGTATATATATATATATATAAAAGAACCTCATAAACGATGAAAATGATGAAAAAATAATAAACACAATAGTATGGCAAACAATGATCTATACATTTAATTACAATCATGAATAAAAAAATATTCATGAATTTTATATACCAATAACACACAGTTATATAAATTTTGAACAATGTTTTATAAAATTAAATTTACAAATATATAACAAACTGTGAGAAATACTCATTTTATCTCTATTGACATTTGTGGTCCCCTGAAAAAAAAGTCCTATGATAGCAATAGTTTCCAAAAAAATCATTCCAACTTGAGAAAAAGGTTCCACATATATAATGAAAAAAAATTCTGTTTGTAGAACTATAAAGGAATATATTAAACATTAATATGTAGAATATATTAAAAAAATATAAATTTTTAATAAAAGTGACACATTTGGTGTCACACCGGTGAAACTGTGCATCATATTGAGTTTGGGTTGATTCCTACATGTCAAAAATGATTACTGGATTGCTTTCTTAATGTATCAAAACAATCAGATAGCATTTCCACACTTTTCGGTACTTTTTCATGTTTTTAATTAAAATGTAATTTCCAACTGCAAACAAGCTATTGGAGTCATATAGTTTCATTGTTCCTCATTTTGACATGATAATGCTTCGTACACATCAAAAAAATAATACAAATCTCTATCCTTAATTTGTAAGATAGTCAGAGAGAATTTTCATGGTTTTTAATGGGTCACACATTTTGAGTTAAAATGTCATTGTTAAACTGATGGATGACAATTTTAGTCATACCAGTCACACCATTCAACATATTGATATCTAATTGATTCCTACATGCCACAACTGACTCATGGATCATTTTCCTAAAATATAAAAATAATCTAAATGTGTTTTCATGGTTTTTAGTATGTCACTTTTGTTCTGTTCATTGAATTAATGATAATTTTAAATAACAAGACACATTTGGATTCATTCCTTTGAAACTATGTGGAAGATTAAGGTGTGGTTGTTTACTAAATGTCATAAATTATTGATAGATCATTTTACTAATTTATCCAAAAAACCGGAATGTATTTCATTAGTTTTCAGTATATGAGTTGTGTTTTTTTACTAAAATTTCAATTCAAATTGAAAACATGCAATTTGAGTCATACTGGTCGCGTCCTGCATCAGTTTGACATGTTACCACTTAATATACATAGCATAGGACTTACGAATCACGTTCCTTAATTTGGAAGTCAATTGGATCATGTTTTCATAGTTTTCAGTTAGTGACACTTTTTGAGTTAAAATTTCAATTTTTAACTGATACAGGACACTTTTCGACACACCAGTCACACTATTCGTTGGATTAAGGTGGGTTCAAATCCTACACATCACAACATACTCATGGATATTTTTAATAAAATTTCAAAGCAATAAAAATTCGTTTTATTAGTTTTAAGTATGTCAATGGTAATTTTTTACTTGAATTAATGTTAATTTTAAATAACAAGTCACATTTCGGGTCATACTAGTGACATCATGCATCAAATTGAGGTGAGATTGATTCCTACATGTCAAAAATGACTGATGGATCATTGTACTAAAGTATCAAAACAATGACAATGTATTTCCTCATTTATCAGTATGTTTGTTTTGTTTTTTACTAAAATTTCATTTCAAACTGAAAACATTCAATTTGAGTCATTCTTGTCACATCGTGCATTGGTTTGAAATGAGAATGCTTCATACATGTCAAAAATGAATTATAAATCTTTGTCCATTATTTATAATATAATCAATGTTTGTTATCTTGGTTTTTAGTGATTGACATGTTTTGAGATAAAATGTCAATTTTCAACTCATAGAGGACTCATTTAGTCACACTGGTCACACCGTTAATCAGATTGAGGTGAGGTTGATTTTAATACATCACAGCTGCCTCATAGATCATTGTACTAAAATATCAAAACAGTATGAACGTGTTTTCTCGATTTACAGTATTCTAGTTGTATTTTTTTACTAGAATTAATGTCAATTTTAAATAAGAAGACACATTTAGAGTCATACCAGTGATATCGTGTGTCAGACTGAGGTATGTTTGATTCTTACCCATCACAAATGATTGATGGATCATAGTACTAATGTAAAATAATAATCAGAATGTTTTTCCATGGTTTTGAGTATGTCAATTACATTTTTTCATAAAATGTTATTTCAAACTGAAATAATGAAATTTGAGTCATAATGGTCACATCGTGCATAATTTTAAAATCAGTCTACTTCGTACAAGTCACAAAAGACTTTCAAATCGATGTTAATAATTTTGTAGAAAATCATTGTGTGTTTCATTGGTTTCCATATAGGACTTAAGAATCCATTTCTCTATACGGTTTACACATAATAACATCCTCCTTCCCCATAAATGTTTTAGTCGACCCTGTGAAGAACCAAATGTCATATATTCCTGACCTCCGATTGAATATATGATAGTTGGTTGTTCCCTGGGTCGAATAAAAAGGGTAAATTCTAATATTGTTGATTGAATCAATGTTTTTTTTGAGAAAAACCCTTCTCATTATTGAAAAACGGAATAGTAGAGTAAGCTCCTGTTCCTGTTATGTCACAACATGTCACAAAAAACTCAAGGGATGGGGAAACCCATTCTAGATTCTCATTATCATTTCTATTCTATAAACAACACACATTACTTATAAATAAGGACCACCAATTTATTTTAAAAAACCAATCAATATGCAATTCATTTATTGTGAAAACAAGGACCACCAAGGGCCATGATACATATCAGGGATTTTAGCCCGTAAAAGTCACAATATTACCATCATCTAAAGATAATGGTATGTCATAAATATTATTGAAATTGAATTTATTTGATAATTTTACCATCTTCATTGTGTATTTGTAAATTCTTCCATCAAGTATAAGGCCCATTCATTTATAATAAAATCTATATCATCTTGTGAATATGACTATTTTCATCAGTCATGGTAGTACTAAAAAATAATAAATACAAAAAGAGATAATATGTATATTAAATGAAATATAAATTGTCATCTAAAAAACATCATCAAGGATTCTAGGATGTTCATTGAATATGATATCTTTCATAAATTTACAAACATAATAAACACAGTCTTTACCATTTATTTCTTCAGGCACTCCAGAAACACTACAAAAAATAAGTAATTTTTTTTATTTTTTTGGATTGTGAAATATTATTATACATAATATAATTTTTATCCAGTTGTAGTACATTATAGGTTTCTTGTCCTTTTACCATGACCTCATTCCATGATGTAGATGATATTCACGCACCAACCAATCATAATAGAATCCTCCTTAAAAGATAAAATACTTTATTTAACTGGATGTTTAGTTCTCAAATATTGTATGTTGTGTATTATAAATTGGAAAACACAGTCATTTGTGGTTGGTTTTTAGGATTTCCATGCATTCAATCAAAAAAATAAATCTATAGAGTATCCAAATTGACCGAAATGATAATCTAATGCATCTTAATAAAATAAGAATGAATAAGCAATGAAATAAATTAAAATATATTTTATATGATTAAATTGTATAGTTTTACCCTTGAATAATTGGTATTAAGAAGAGTCTTTCATCTATAATTTTTATGGTAAAAAATTTGATCATTCCTACCACTATTTCAACAGGTTTTGTGGAAGTAATGTCTTCTTGTTCTATAGTGGTGATGTGAGGACTAATGAGTACAAAGTTTAGTTCATGGGGAAATCACTCCAATTATTTTTCATATATACATCTATGAAAATTATGAAAATTATTTATTCATAAATATCATTGTATATCATATTTTTGAAAATCAAATCATGAAAACATACCTCATGTAAACATTTACAACAGAGGTACCTAACAAATCATCTTCGAGAATTTCAGTTTCACTCTAAACACCAATAATGTTTGGATCTTCCCAACTATACTTAATTAAATATAAATAAATTATGTGATTAACACCATATTTCATCTTCATATCCACATGCGCCTTCATTGATAATAAATATGGATATAGTATTTAGGGGGGTTAATGTTTTTTGGGTAGATAGTTTTGATTGTTTCGTAGATCCTTGAAGTGGTTTTGAACTAGTAATTCATTTCACCCCTTCACATTGTTCATCTATAATAATTTCATCGGTTCAAAACTTTTTTCATTAAATTATTAAGGATTATCAAGAAAATTAAATTTTAAATGAATACCTCATTGTCAACATGTTTTTACAATATCTAAAAACCATACAATGAATTATCCTATATCTTGTTCAACTGTATAAATATCTACATTATTAGTCAAAATATGTAGATCATCACTAAAATCTAGGGCTTCAGTAATTAACCCTCTTACATGATCTATCAGAAGAGGTCTGTTTTGAAGAATATTGTTCTGGATATTGAACATTATATCCCTCGCTACATGGATATGGTTGGGTGTTTATTGATATAAATCATAATCATTTTCTCCATGTAAAATATAATTATAAGAATGGTATTAGTCTATAGTGTCTATATGATTCAAATTTCACAGAAAAAATTATTTAAATATTAACTACCTTAATTAAGAATTGTTTTTAGGGGAATGGATCTCCTCAAAACTGGTGGGGGTGGGGTGGGATCTTCACATGTGTGTTGTTCTTTAGTTGTTTATTCTCATTTCCTCCGCTATCAAACATTCTATTATCTCTCTCTAGTGTTTTAATTTTTGTTAAAACATACCTAATGTTTCTATCATCTTGTTAATTTATATATATTGATCCTCTACTTTTTTTTCTCAAAATATGGTCGGGGTGTCACCAAAAAACTTGATTCACTAGTATGAGAATACTATTATGTCTTCTTCAAGTACACTGAAATTATGTCAGCATATGGTGTGGGTGTGGTTGGTTCTTGTGACTATGTTATATACAAAATATAGGAAACTAATTAATGATTGTTATGTAATTGTTAGTTAAATATTTTTTATTTATTATGTCATACGTACATATTTTTCCCACACATTTTGTGTGTTTTCATCAATTAGTTTACCATCTATAGTTACATGAACCTCCTTCCATAGAACATTTCATTGGATTGAAGTATCTATGTAATTTAACACCTCAAGATGTATATATAAAAGGATATAGATATTGTGTTATTTTATGTCACATAAAAGTATTGTGGTAGATTTAAAAAATATCCAATTTTTTTTAAGTGATGCATACATCATCTTTTCTTTACGGTAGGGGTACACTGGTTTTGATGCACGTTTAATAAATAAAAAAGTGTCAATCAAAGTGATGAATACATGTACCATCAAACATTGTATTAACAGAAACAATGTACCTGAAAAGACTTCTTCGCACAATGGCCAGTAAACACATCCCATGATGCATGGGTTATCAGGTGTTCATAAGTAAGAGGTGGGTGCGGTTTTATTTTCTTCTAAGTATACTTATGATGGTATTTAATTAAATGTTTTCAAAAACACATTTGAATCCATATAGGAACCCTTAATAAATAATCATTGTGCAAGTCATCTAAAATAAATCATCTCTTCAAGATTGATGAAGTGTTGCCAATGTTCTATTATTTAATTTTTTTGTAATTTAGAAAAAAAAGATATTGTAGTGTTACCATAATATCTCTCTACATTAGTGTATTAATATTATCCAAAACATGGTGCCATGGAGTTACATCAATTTTCGCGTTTTTCTGAGTGATGGTTGAAATGTAACTACAAAACTTGGCATTGTTGGGGTTAACATGTTTGCCCTCCTTATTCCATCCAATATCATATATGATGCCTTTCCATTTAGACTTAATGATTTTGGATAATACCATCAAACTATAGTGCTATTGAATTTTTTGAATCACCATTTTTTTGTCACCATTAATTTCCTTTGAACCACCATCATCAATATAATCCTCTGACTCCAAAGGGCTAGCATCGGGATGTGCAGATGATGGTTGTAGATCTGGACTGGGAGCAACAATAAATTGAGAAACTTCTTATTCCTCTTTACTATTAGAAGCATGAGGTTGAGAAAACTATTGTTTCTAGAGATTGGGAGAATCATCACGTGCAAAATTAATTATCAGAAAAATTACCTTAACATTTCAATTATTTAACATAAAATCATTAATTAATAGATATTAACATAAGGAAACATGTTGAGATACATGTTGTTCATCTGCACTACAAGTAGCAGTAGGATGTGAAACCTATTTGTGCCATGGGGATTGGGAGTGCCATCCCGTGAATAAATTAATTATTGTAAAATTTGGTTTAACATTTAATTTAGACAAAATAAAATCAGAAAAGAACACATATTAACATAAGGAAATAGGTTGAGAAACCTGTTGTTTATCTTCACTATGAGCATTATCAGGTTGAGAAACTGGTTGTGCCTGGGGAATTAGAGAATCATAACATGTAGAAGTCATTATATGTAAATGTGGATTAACATTTAATTTAGATATCATAAAATAAGTAGTGAAAATATTTTAAGATAAGGTAACATGATGTATATTATAAAAAATTTAACCTGATTAATGAACTCTCTTTTTATAAATGAAGAAGGGATTTTAACCCTCTAATTACTATCAAAATCACTTCATTGTGGTATCCTTTGTCAAAGAAAATCCCATCTACACTGGGAACACTATGATATTATTGTGATGCCCCTAATAAAAGGGTCATCCTCTATTGAATTTTCACTTGACTCTTCAGTGGTTATGGTCGATAACAGTACAAAGAGTCAGTTTTGGATTGTAGGATCTTGAACATAAATTACATGTATTTCTTATGATTCTATTATAAACAGTTTTTCATTGTTCCATTTTTTACTATAATCAACATTCACAAATCCCAAATAATCTATTTTAATAGAACATATCTTATCAACTCACTTGCATTGAAAAAACTACACTCAAAATGTCATATAATATAACTCCCATAGTTTCTTGATAATGAAAAAATTCAACATATTCACATAAATTTTATTTCTATACATAGCACCAGAAACATGCATCAGTTCATCCACAAATGTGACACCACTATTCATTATGATACTATCTTTGTCATATAATTAGTATAGAATGTATAACCATTAATTACATAAGCATTATAAGATAATACATAACACATGGTACTCTTACTAGCCATCAAATTCGTTCAAAAATTGAATATGGATATATATTTGACTCATTATAAATATAGTACTGAAAAAATCTTATAAACTATTAATTATGGTTATCTGGTATCCAATTTTCATCCATTGATGAATTCAAATGACTAATAATTTCTTTTTGGTTTTCAATATATGGGTATACGTTCAAACTTTTATGAAAAACATAATGGTGGGCCTATTGCCGATCTGAAATATTGGTTTTGATAACCACCATTCCAGAAATCCCTTAAACAAAATGTTTCCAAGTGTGATGAGAGTTTGTTTGGCCAATGATTTTCACACAAGATAGGTATTCAGTACATAATTAAATTGATTCCTAAACAATATATCCCTCTGAAATACAACCCTCTGGTTGACCTCAATTGTTTATATGCCCATTCAAAATCATCATATATCGTTCTATGGGGAAAATCCATCTACAGTGCACATGACCACATAGATGAAAATCTCTCACCAAATGAACCATAAAATGAACCATCATATCATAGAATGGTAGTGGGAAAAACGATTCCAATACATATTATACGAGGAAAATTTCTCTTTCCATAGTGGGAAACTTATCCAGGTTCATAACATTGCGACATATAAATTGGAAGAATAAATCGAGCTTCATTAATGAGTGATGAATATTCTTGGGATAAAGGCAATGTAAACATATAGGAATTAGATCATGCATCAAAACATGGGAGTCATGTGATTTATGACCTTTTAACTTCAAATAATTCTTCGAAATTATGTCATTTATATTCTATTAATACCCCTCAGAAACCTTTATGTCCTTCAATCAGTTTCAAAACCGATATCTCTTCTTCTTTGAAGGATTGTAAGATGCATAAGGAATAATTGATCTTTTTTTACCTTTAACTAGTCCCAACTATTCTTGTATTCCCATGTCAACCATGTACAACCTAGCGAATATTACATCCTTTGTTTTACTAGATTAATTTAGCAACTTACCGATTACACTATCACATACATTTTTTTCAACAAGCATGACATCAAAAAAAAATCACACATTCATACAATTCCATCAAGGTAATTAAAAAAATGATTTCTTCTTCCAAACAATTTCCCTAATGTTTTTCAAAAATGGTGTACCAAAAGTGTATTATATAATATTATATTTCTCATGTAATTTATCACTTGATAGAGGAGGTGGTTGTGTACGTTCTTCTGAACCGTAATTGAATGATGTCATCCAAGATCGGTACTTATGTTTTCATGGTAGAAATCTGTGATGTCCTAGAGGCATAGTTTTCGATTACTGTTTCAACCTAATTCTTTGTTTACCTGGTTTATAGATTGGACACCCAAAAGTAATTTTAATTCTATATCCTATCAAATTTACACAAGTAAGAAAGTCATTTATCGTCTCATACAACATTGATATTAATGTTAAGTCATCATTTCTGTAATCATCATAAATCATAACAACTAAATCCCGCGATAATTTCAAATCATCGTTCAATGGAGCCAAATAAACATCAATATAATTACCTAGTTGTTTTGGTCCTGATATAAGCATAGATAAAATGAAATGTTTTTGTTTTATGTATAAACATAGTGGAATGTTATAATTTACCAATATAACCAGCCATATACTATGATTACTGATTTGAAAACCCTAAGGATTCACTCATTCTATAGATAGAACAAGACGAATGTTTCTCGTATTATTTGTAAAGTCTAGATACTCATGATCAATTCTCTTCCACTAAGGAGAGTCTTCCAAAATTTTATTTTCCCATATTTATTTATTCTATCTGTATGCCATGTCAATTTCCCTCCAGTCTCTTCACATCCATATAGACTCCTAAACCATAGAATGATTGGATAGTACTATGAAATGTTTGTAGGACTGAATTAATCATTCTTGTATCAAGAAGCAGAACAATTTGGAATTCCCTACATAATATATGTTCCTTTCAAAATATTATACTGTCATTCAGGAAAGTGTGAATGTTTCCAGAGATCATACCCATCGAGTGTAGCCTTAGTTTGGTGTAATATCTTTTCCTAGGGAGCTCATTATGCTTTGGGAGAATGTAATTTAAGAGAGAATGTAATTTTATAAAACTAGTGTCACACAATCTGTAGCCTTATTTCAAATAATATAGCTTATGTATGGCTTTAAATAATGTATATTTATTCCAACCATCTTATAATGGCGTCATTGCACAACTCTTAAACTACTCAAAAAAACTTGGGCAATGACAACGATCATCATCAACTATCATTTTCATTTACTTAATACGATCTTAATCATCATGCACATCTGTAATCATATACCTGATACAATATTCTTCATTTTCCACACTTGTAACCATATCAAATGATCCTTAAAATGAAGTGTTATCCCAATCGCTAGATACATTATATTTTTCCCATAGTTTATTGCTACATTTATAACAGTGATATGTTCTGTGATAGATAATGTTTTCTTCCAACTCCTCGGGACTAAATTATCTTGAATAATAATAGCGTAAACACAAACAAAGGATTTGAGAAAGATCTTATGAATGATATTTTTCAAACTTTATGAAATCATTCAGTCAATTTTCATACACATTTGATAGAATATTGGTATTCATATATTCTTTACTCATATCCATCCTATTTGATTTGGTTATATTAATATTTAAATTAAAAAATACAATAATCATTGATATAAAAATTAAACAAGGCTAAACAGGTTAGAGAATTTAAATCTCATTTGAAAACTATTTATAAAAACATAGTGGAAATACCATTAGAAAAAAAACCAATTATACAAATTCCTTTTAAATGTAAAAAACCATTTTTAAAATAAACAATTAGTTCCAAATATTCTTTATCAAAACCCAAATTCTTTTTAAAACATTTAAAATCAATTTAATACTATAAAGGGTATGTTGAACACATATATGGTTGTAAGAAACATTTCAAACACATGGATATTTATTAAGTGAACACATATCAAATTCCTTAGATGAAATTGTCACATCCCATTTTCGATAAAATTAAAATCATTTATGGTATCACACCTTATATGTCTCGTGATACCACCTATCTAGCTCTGATCAATAGTTTTCTATGTTCCTTCCATCAACCTTATGGACTGGCCAACCCATTACTGGTTGGTGAACTCCATTTCTCGTGTTCGAACACCCAAATGTCTACTCAAACCCATATTCACATTCAAATATTTTTTTTAGAGATTAACAAAATCACACTCACCAGTGAACATAGAAACATGCTAACTTAGTCACATTTATTATTATGAGTAGATCTTAATACAATCACACTCACCCTTTTTGAACCTATAGACTTTTAAGCCTATTCACATAACATTTATATATCATGATATATATTCTTTTACTCGGTGAATTGGTGTGATGTATAGGTACTACCCATATCATAATACATAAAAAAATTTTCCACTAGAAAATCAAACATTCATTATCGCATAACGAACTCATATCATCTAGAGATATTAAATTCACAATGAATAAAGGAACCATGTGATCAATGACATATATAATTGTAAATAAAACCAATATTAATAGTCACACTAATAAAACATGAATAATGGAGATGTAATCATTATAATAATATAATTCTCTATATATAACTGTCGATCAAGGAACAGAATGTCATGGTATATACCCAAGGAACTAGTGTGGGACGATCCAAAATGACACTATAACTACATAAAACAACATTTGATATATATTTCATCCAACTATAAAATGATCCACCCAATTAAGAAATACTGAACTCATCATAATAAAACCTTCCCACTAGCCTTGTCTTAAACCCAACAAGGGGGACTATAGAAGTGTGTGTACCAATTAGGGAAATGTGAATCACGACATCCCACCTAGAAAACCATGTTACCATAAAAAAAACCACATAGGTGAGAAAGAAATTAGTATAATTACCAAAACAATATATCTAACCTCACCTCCAACACCATCATATTTAATGGTCCATTTTCACATCATACATTATTCATATAAATAATCAATAAACCAAAATTGTTGAATCAATTATATGGGAAATCATTGTGGGTAACCTGAGATATAATAAATTTACTTTATAAAGTGATGATTGTGTCTTAACATGTAAACCATGTTAGTATGTATAGTCTCACTCCACTTATTTAATATCTCATCATATCAATTATTTTGGATGCACTTGAAAAAAATTCCTTTTTAACCAAACATTATACAAGCACATGAACAATTCCTTTGAAAAAAAGGAATAAGACCAAAATTTACAATAAATACATTTAAATGACTATATGAATCATTTCCAAAAAAAATTTCATGAGAATAAATATAATTTAAAAATAATACATGAAATTCTTATGAAAAACATCATATAAAACCATTGAATTTAACGAATAAATTTATAATTTCACCCAAGAAACCATACATTACTATACTATAATTGAAAATATGTTTATAAATTATAAAAATTCCATGAAATATAAAATAAATGAAGATAATGTAAACAAATACTCTGAACTGAATGGTATCAAATACATAACATGTCCGCATCCATGGAAAACACTCAACAAACCTAAACCCTAAATCCTCGTGAAAATTTAATTTCCTTTCATGGGAGATGAAGAAAACTATGGTAAATAGTGAATGGAAGAGGGATTGGGAAGTTAAAGGAGAAAGAGATTGTGGAATTCTTGATATGGAAAAATAATTTTTTTCATAATTATTTCAAAAAATAACATAAGACGAACATAGAAAATCATAGAATATCAAAATTCCAATTTCCCAAAATAAATCATATCATAATAACAAATATATTTTGACTAAAATAACACTACATGGAAAAAATTCTTAAGATGAAAAATATAAGTTAAAATGCTAAAATTTTCATAAAAGATTACTAAAAAGAATTATAATGATCCTTAATAGACACAAAAGATTCAAAAAAGTTATAAAAAATTGGAAAACATTATGATATGATAAAATAAGAAGATTACTATTGAAAAAATTATTATATATAGTTCGTAATAAAATGTTTTAAAATAGAAACAAAGGTTTCAATAATAAGAAATAAAAATTATTTAAAAATGTATTCTTTTAATAGAATTTTTAATAATTCACTCTTGAAAAATACATAATGTATTCATGGGGAAAGGGCTCTGTAATCTAGAAAATAAGAGACCCTTAAGTCATGGTGTTGTAGGTGTGTCTGAAAATCATTTTTTTTGGGAACCATCTACAACGTATAAAGGTATGAGTAGTGTGGTGATGAAATCCATGTTTGGAAATTCATTGTGGGTGTTATATCATCATGATAATTTGTAATATATTTAACTATTAGTTGTGGTTCATGAAATTCTTATATGTTTTCTTGTCACGTGCAATCCAATGTGAGGATGTGGAGAGTCAAACTACAAAATTCATGTATGGGTATGTGGATGGGTCCATGAGTTTTTCCATTGGGTTCAGTGATGTGAGAATGTATGGGAGTTGGTGGAAATTATTGTTTTTATTAAAATTCAACTGAGAATGAGATATGTTCATTCTTATGTTTTGGTAGTGATGGAAATTCATAGTTCACAATGGGAGTGTGGTGTAGGTAAACCTAACCATAGGTAGTGCTGGTCGATTTTTTTGTACACATAAGTTGCTGAGTTTCAATCATAAATGATAGATACACATGGATGGGTATCGATTAGTGGATATTAAGAATGAATCAATGATGTCAACATATAAAGAGAGGTTAATGTTGTTAGGGGAACATGATGATGGGAGAAAGTATGTTTTATCACTTATTTCATGGGTTAAATCATGTGACAAATCATAATGAAGGGTTATATACTCATATATACATGGGAATGTAAGAAAACATGGTATTATTTTGACAGGGTTCTAGAGACACTTATTTTTTATATACTTTTTAATGAACTCCCATTCATGAGACTTCAAAATACAAAATATCTTTTCATACAAATATTTTAGTGCTCAATTTTAAAGGAAAACAACCCAACACACCCATGTCAAGAAAAACAAGTAGGAACCACTCATCATGAGCATATAATAATGAAAAATAAACAATAAGGGTTCTATGATGATGAAACCATGAAAAATTATATAATCATACAGTAGATAAAACTCCCCTCAAACAATAACGAACCATACAATTGAATGTGACATGGGGTCTACCTTAGAAATCCAAATATGCCAAGAATCATACCATATAAGGGAATAACCACTCAAACTATTTACTAACATGTGTTATGTTCATACTATCATTTCACTAGCACCGACATTAATCCCTGTAATGACAAGCCTTATCCTAGACTTTATTCCTAGACCGAATGATGGGAAACAAGTAATGTGTGAACTAAATAGAGGAACAAGCTATATATGTCACATAGTACTGGGACTCCCATGAAAAATAAGAAAGTGTGGTGTATAATCAATTAACCAAGTCTAGTAACAAAGAATAATAATAATAAAACTCACCCCTAACAACCAATGATGAAAAGAATCATATACACACAACATGGACTCAAGGAATAATACAAACATTTCCACACTAGGGGGAAAACTAGAATCACATAATGATCAATAACCCACACACAGAATAAAAAAATAATTGGAAATCAAGGGGTTCTTTCCAAATCCATTATTTAAAAAACAAAAATTCAATAGGTCCATTGACACTAAAATTTTTCCTATGATTCCAAGTCCTTTCACTATTCCTAAAAAACATTTCCAAACATCACTTGAAATAATGATAGAAAAAACCCAAGAATTTAAATCATTTCAAATTCACCCTTACATAAGGTATATTTTCATTGAAAATATAAAACATGAAAATATTCCTTTTTTACATCATAATTTTTTTATATCCTCACATAAATATTTCTAATATGTTCAATGAAACTACCGATTTCATTAAAAATGATTCAAATCCATCTTTAAATAATGGTCTTTGTAACTCTCGTGATTTTTATGAGAAATATTTTGTTTTTATGTTATATACATCATCAAATAAATATTTCACTACCCACAATACTATCTTGGCTTTCTTTACACACAATCACGACTTTCCTCGATAGCTTGCGTTGTATGCAATACCGAGTTTCACTAAACAACGTTATGCTATTGAAATATTATTAAAACTAGATGTTATGAATATTAATACCCACTTTTTGAAATTTTATAAATTTTATCTTTCAAAGTAGACTTCATTTTTGGATTCGTAATATCGATATTAGCCTCGGGTGAAATTTTGGTATTTTTCTGAAAACTTTTAATTTTTGATGAATATTGAAAACACTGGGTTACTATTTGAAAACTGAACTTTTATTTAAATAAATATTTATTTTATTTTATTTTTGGTCAAAATTGATAAATAATAAGTTCAATGTAATTCATTGGAGTCATTTTATAATAATTTTTATATATAAAAATTTAATGGAACTTTTGACTGTCTTTTGCCCAACTCATAGGAGAGTTTGAAAATTTACATAAAACATTATTTTACCGCTTCTCTGAGTGAAATTTCAAAAATCGGAGAGACAAGGTTAACATCAAGGAGTAAAATTTGGTTCAATAAGAAAAAAATATTTTTTTGTGGGTAGTAACATTTTACTTTTAGTTACCACCGTTAAAAGTAAATAGGGTAATTAATGGTAAAAATGGTATTATTATTTCCATAAAACATCTCTTAATTCTATTGGATAAGTTTAATTCGACCAAAAACAACCTTAGGAATAAAATATGACCATTTAGGTCCACGTGGATTAGATTAGGATATTTATTATTATTTTATTTGAAGAATAGTTAAAAAAGATAAAATCAGTGTTTAATAACTAAAACATTTTTAATATAGAGTTATACATAAGATAAATTAGACTATAAATATTCATTAGAAATATAAAAATATTTCCTACATAATGGTATTTTATTTATAATTTTTATACATTAAATAATTTATTTTATTTATGACACAATGATGATGCAATAATTACCTTGTTATGGAAATATTAACATAATTGATATTATAAATACCCAAAAAATGTAATTTGAGACTTTTTAAGAATTAAAATAATTTTATTGGTTAATATGACATGTTATTATTGAGTTAATTAACTTTTATCGCACTAATCCTGTTGTTATGATTTTCACAATAAAATCAATTACCAAATAGTGTCAAAATTGACATAAAATAGTTTTTAAAACAAATATTATATTATTAATTGTTATTTTATTCAAAAAAAATATTTGGTTCATCAAAATTACTTAGATAAGGTAATATATATTAATAATAGACATCTTGGGGTTCATTAGGCTTGTTGTAGTATGTTTATTAACATTATAGTGTAAGAAAACAAGAAGACATGGTAAAAGTAAAATTATTTAACTAAAAGTTAAATCTAAATGATAAGGTTAAAACAGTTACCTAAACTTGTCCAAATTCAATTGTATGAGAGGATTTCGACCCATACCCACCTTAGCAGAGAAATTAAACAATTTGGAGCTATTAAAACACGAATATGACTTTATAATAAAATAATATTGTTTGTTTTTCCAAAGGTACCCCTCTCATCCCATATAAAAGTGAACCTCCTCCCTCTCCTCCTAACACCACATTGAGCCATAAATATTGTCTGAACCCTGAAACATTATCTTCTCCAATTCCATATAAAAATCCTAGGGGTCCTTTTTTTCTTAAAAGACCAACCATAGTGCCCTAAGAGGAGTTTAAGAATAGGCACTTCAAATAAGAGGTAATGTCCGTTACCGATTCATTCAACTTTATTTCTTCTTCTACTTCTTCTTATTTAGTTTTTTTATTATGAAGTAAAAAAATCAGTATCACCCATATACTGATATGTTTTTATAAATATGAAACAACCCTATTTCACCTTCATATCCATCCTACAGAAAATGAAATCACCATGCATGCGTACGTACGGAATATTGTCTCCACGCCGTGGTGTAATCTATTTTCCACCACCACCATACATGGATGGGTATAATGGTGTAAATAATAACTATATATGATTATTTTAAAGTGAAAATGATTCTTAAATAGTATAAATACCCTTCAATACAATTCTACAATCATGGGAATGATATCATCGCTCCTGCATACGTACGGCCTACCGTCTCCACGATGTGATGCGACTCGTTCTACATTATTTTCATTGCATAATGATTATATAAAAGAATTGAATGAATAAATATTATATATATTACACTAATAAAATTTTTTAAATGAGGTATCTATAACCTAAAACAAAGAAGAAGAATTTATTTGACAAAACATGCATAAGAACAAAAAGAAATAAACACCCGAATAATAAGTAGCCATGAAATATTACTAATAAGATGCTAAGAATATAAACATATATGATATCATAACAATGAGTAAGATTCATTAATAGGTAAATAGCATTATTTAAATAATTATACATGAGGTTCGGACATGTATGAAGAAAATAGGACCTTAGGTAAGGGAAAATATGGCAATATCATTTTTATCTGAGATTTTTTATATTTCGGAATTTACAAGGGAATATTTATCATCCACATCCATGTTTCGTCAATATGTAAAATTATCCTGCTACAATTTTTTAAATCCAATTTTACCCATTGGTGAGTTTTTAGTAAAAGATATTAAAGGATTCTTTTTTCGTTTTTAGTACGATGGACTTTTTGACTTTTTCGGTGAAAGTACAAGAAGAATGTTTTTTTACTTATACGGATTGAATGGATTACTATGATTTTATAGAACATTATTTCACTGATGCTTCCTTTATAATATTTCATGTTTATTTTTAATCAACTTTTTTTAGTTTAAAATTGTATGACATGTTAAGAAAGGAAATATGTTTTTAAAGTAGAAAGGATATTTTCCTCAAGAATGGAGTTCAAGAATTTTATCAAATTTATTTTCCAACTAAGATAATATAGGGTTCTATTTCAATCCCTATTTCTAAATTGATTTTATTATATTATTATGGAATTATTTTAATGATTTCCTTTTATCTTTTATGATTTATGTTATGATGGCATGATGTTTAAGAATCCCATTTTTATTAAATGGGTTATGATATTATGTATGGTTTATGATCTTGTGGAACACATAATAATGGTATCATTATGAGTTGGGTGGGACCTATACCTCCCTCCAATGCATTGGTTAAAGATATATATCTCATGATATAAACAAGGTGGGAACAACAGGGTAATCTGGTTCAATGATACATGACTGAAATGAGAAGTGAACTCGGTTCATAAATGGACTTTGTCCTCTAAGATAATCGTGGAAATGCATCTTGACTACTAAGAAATGATTTTCTATGATTATGTGTGTATGCCAAAAAGTTTCATGTTTTATGTTATGGTTATTTGGATTACATTTCACTGTTATGATTGATCCCATGTCATGATATTATGATCTCTTTTGCAGGATACAATTTTCAAAATTTTATGTTATTAAGAATATGATATGATTGATATTTCTTTTGTTTACCTTACAGAGCATTTGAGCTCACCCTTTTATATGTTTTCTTTTCCCCAGGTCTGTAATATGGTTATTAAGTAGAATATTCCAAAATCCAATTTAGATATGATGAAATAAACGGGAGACAACATAGATGATTTATGAACCAGTTGTTTATGTTTCCCAATTTCTAAAGACACTATACCTATATGGTATTTTCATGGTTTTGTTATATGTTTTAATAACTATGCTTCAATTTTTAAGTAATAAAAATGTATGTAATGTATGGGTCGTTATAGTTGGCATCATAGGAAAGGTATAGTCAACCTTTGTAAACTAGGATGTGAATGACTTAGTAAGAACCCTAATGATAAGTTTAAGCATAGAACACAATCTTAGTGTTTTAGAAATGGCCATTAATAACCTATGATAAGCCCTTAGGGGTAAAATTGTATTCTTGATTATGTGGTTTTCCTATTATAATTAGTATTGATCACACTATTCTGCATGGTTTTAGTCAGGGGATGGAACCCGACGGCACTGTGTTAATGAGGAATGCGACGGGCAATGAAATGATTGTCCCCCTGAGAATCCCAATGATATGGGAGCTAGAATGATAAATCATGTCTCCAGGCTAACACAAACATCTCAAGCTATGAATCATGAAGGACATCCAAACGACCAAAGTAAGGAGAAACATTCAGTTGAATCCTTCATGAGGCAGCGTCCACCTTCATTCAGTGGGTCTACTGATCCATTAGATGATGAACAATGGATCGGTACTAGTGAAAAGATATTTTCAGTTCATCAATGTTCTGAGCATGATAAAGTCATATTAGCAGTATATCATTTGGAAGGTGAATCTGGTCAATTGTGGAATCATATCAAGAATATAAGGAAAAGGGATGAAATTGAATCCATGTAATGGGACGATTTCAGTAACTTATTTTTAAATAAGTACTTCCCTTGTATTCTTCAAACAAAGATGGAGAAGTAGTTTCTTGAACTGAAGCAAAATGATGATGAATCTGTTGGTCCCTACAAAGAAAATTTCATGAGACTTGCAAGGTATGCTTCTAGAAATATTATCCAACCTGAGAGTAAGATAGATCGATTCTTTAGTGGCATAAAACCATGTATTCTAAGGGAATTAGCCTTATGGGACTTCAATAGCTACGAGGAAATCGTTTGATGTGCTCTCAAGGTTGAGATGGATATTGGAGTAGCCCATCAATCATATGCGTTTGATAAGAAGAGGAAAATGGAATTCAAAGGAAAATCTAAAGAGCACCCTGAAAAGAAGATGAGTTTTCCCTTATGCTCAAAGTGTGGAAACAAAAATGGAGGGAGTTGTTTTAAAGGGACAAGTAAATGTTTAAAATGTGGAAGTAAAGGTCATTGGGAATTTGAATGCTGCAATGATGTGAAGAATATGTCTAATGACATGAATAAAGAAAGGTCTACACAGAGTGCACCTCCTACACTTCAATGTTACAAGTGAAAGGAAATGGGGAACTATTCCAATCAATGCCCTAATCCAAGTGTTTTTTATGATGATCGACATCAACTAACTCTTAAGGACAAAGACAAAGGAATGTCACATACAATTTCAATCAGCGATGTGGAGTAAGATAATGAAGTGGTGAAAGGAACAGTTACCATTCACTCTAATGTAGAAAATGTTTTATTTGATTCTGGATCCACCCACTATTTTATTTATGAAGAATTTTCTAAGGGTCTCTTCGTATTACCTCAAAAATTAGATGTTGAGTTAGCTATGACAACCCCTAATGGCACAACAGTCACATCAAATGTTTACAATTCTTCTCAAATTGATGTTTGTGGGAAATTTCTTCCTGGAAATCTTGTGATCCTTCCTATAGTGGAATTTGATGTGATTCTTGGCATAGATTGGATTTCTTTATATGGAGCTCATATAAATTTCCAAAGAAGGGAAGTCACATTTCATATTCAAGATCAATCTATAATCGTTTATCAATGCAAGTATCAACATAACCATCGAGTGGAAATTTCTTCCATCTTATGGGTCTTGATTCGACTAAATGAATGTTATTTATCACAAATGGTTGGTGAGAAACTCACGATTAAGAATATTCCCATTGTACACGAGATTGATGGTGTCTTTCCATAGGAATTTCCTGGTCTTCCACCAATTCGTGAAGTTGAGTTTTCAATAGAACTCATATCAGGTACTTTACCGATTTCAAAGACACCTTATAGAATGGCCCCAATTGAGTTGTAGGATTTGAAGAAGCAACTCCAAGAGAATCGTGATAAGGGATTCATACGCCATAGTCTGTCACCTTGGGGAGCACCTGTTCTGTTTTTTAATAAGAAAAATGGATCAATGAGACTCTGCATTGATTATAGAGAACTTAACAAGATCACTATCAAGAAAAAATATCATCTCCCACAAATTGATTACTTATTTGACCAACTACGCGGAGCTCAATACTTTTCCAAGATTGATCTTCGTTCAGGATATCATCAATTAAGGGCCAAAAAAAGAGGATATACCAAAGATGACTTTCCATACAAGGTATCTACACTATGAATTTATAGTGATGCCATTTGGTCTTACTAATTCCCCTTCTATCTTCATGGATCTAATTAATAGAGTCTTTAGAGACTATCTTGATCAGTTTGTGCTAGTATTTATAGACGATATTCTTATCTATTCAAAGAAAAAGGAATAACATGAAGATCAATTGAGAATTGTATTGATGAACCTGAGAAAGGAGAAGTGTTATGCCAAATTTACCACATGTGAATTTTGGTTTCAAAAATTATCATTTTTGGTGACATAATATCATAAGAGGAGATATATGTGGATCCAGCAAAAATAAAGGTTATAGAAAGATGGTCGAGACCAACAATAGTAACTGAGATCTGAAGTTTTCTTGGTTTGTCTGCATATAATCGACGTTTTGTGAAATATTTATCATTATTATCTAATCCACTCGCCAGGATGACTCGAAAAAGAGTTATGTTCATGTGGATGGAGGAATGTGTAGAGAATTTCAAGGAGTTAAAATGATGGTTATCCAGTGCACCTGTTCTCACATTGCCTTGTAGTGGAGAAAGGTTTGTGATCTACAGTGATGCATCCAAGAAGGGATTGGGGTGTGTTCTCATGAAAAATGATATGGTGTAGATTATTCCTCACAACAATTGAAAATCCATGAGCAAAATTACCCAACTCGTGATTTGGAGTTAGCTGTGGTAATCATTACATTAAATATTTGGAGGCATTATCTTTATCGAGAATGTTGTGATATTTTACTGATCATAAATGATTAAAGCATATTTTCACACAAAAGGATCTGAATATGTGCCAAAGAAGATGGTTGGAGATGATTAAGGATTACGACTGCTTAATTCGTTACCACCCTGGGAAAGCAAATAAGGTGGAAGATGCATTATGTCGACAAGAACATGCTATCTTATCCATGATGAGGATCACAAAAGATCCAATATTTATGGATTTACAAAGTATGGATCTTGTAATTATAATTGATTGGGAAAAATATTATCTTTCTCAAATCAATGTTCAACCATCTATACATGTGAATATTAAAGAGGCACAAAAAGAAGATGTAGAGTTACAAAAGAAGATGAGATGTGTTCCTGAATTCAACCATGATTGTTATGGGATAACAAGGTTCATGAATTGGGTTTGTGTTCCTCCCATCCAAGAATTAAAGAAGGAGTTGTTGGATGAGGCTTATAGTTCATCATTCTTTATTCATCCTGGAATCACGAAGATGTATAGGGACCTGAAAAATTACTTCTGGTGGGATGGCATGAAAAGAGATATTGCTGAATATGTCTCTCGATGCTTGGTTTGTCAAAAAGTTAAATCTAAGAGAGAGAAGTCTAAGGGGATGTTACAACCATTACCCATACCCGAATGGCAATGGGAAAACATCACTATAGACATTGTCACTGGACTTCCTAAAACATCCAAAGGAAATAATGCTATCTGGGTCATAGTTGATCAGCTTACAAAGTTGACACACTTCATTGCTATTAGAGAGGATTTCTCTCCTGATCAGCTTGCCAGGATATATGTATATGAAGTGGTAAGATTTCATGGAGTAACACTTTCCATTATATCTGATCGATATCCTAGGATTACCTCGATGTTTTGACGAAGTCTTTACTATACTCTGGATACATAGTTAAGCTTCATCATTTCTTATCATCCTCAGACAGACGGTCAGTTTGAGAGAACAATTCAAACAATAGAAGACATGTTAAGAGCTTGCTCTATGGACTTCAAAGGTGGTTGGTATCAACACCTATCATTGGTGGAATTTTCTTATAATAATAGCTTTCAGTCAAGTATTCAGATGGCTCCTTATAAATCTCTTTATGAAAAGAAATATTGAACTCCAACTTACTGGGATGAAGTTGGGGAAAGAAAGCTATTAGGACCTGATCTTGTTGATAAGATGGCAGAAAATGTCCAATCTATTCAACAACACATAAGAGCAGTTCAGAGTCGACAAAATAATTACATTGATACCTGATGAAAATTCCTAGAGTTTGAAGTGGGTGATAAATTGTTCCTACGAATATCTCCTTGGAAGAGAGTAATGAGATTTGGAATGAAGGGAAAGCTGAGCCCTAGGTATATCTGTCCTTTTGAAATACTAGATCGTGTTGGGAAGGTATCTTAATTATTGGTTATTCCACCGAATCTATCTAAATTTCATGATGTGTGCCATGTATCTCTCCTGAGAAAGTATATACTCGATCCTTCACATGTACTCATCTTAGAAGTTTTACCACTGGAGAAAGATCTTTCCTATGAAGAACAACCGATAGAGATTCTGGATCATTGAGAAAAAGTTCTACGGAACAAGAACACTCGCTTGGTTAATGTTTTATAGAAGAACCACCAATTATAAGAAGCTATAGGGGATCTTGAGGATATGATGAGAGAGAGGTATCCTCATCTGTTTGTTACGAAGTGAGAAATTTCGAGGGAGAAATTCATTTAAGGGGGGTAGAATGTAACACCCAATATTTTTATGATAAATATTTTGTTTTTATGTTATATACATCATCAAAGTAATATTTCACTACATACAACACTATCATGGCTTGCTTTACATGCAATCACGACCTTCCTCGATAGCTTGCATTATACGCAATACCGAGTTTCACTAAACAACGATATGCTATTAAAATATCATTAAAACTATCCTTTATGAATAGTAATACCCACATTTTGAAATTTTATAAATTTTTTCTTTCAAAATAGACTTCATTTTTGATTTGGATTGTTGAAATTATCCTATGGTAAAATTTTGGTATTTTTCTGAAAACTTTTAATTTTTGAGGAATAGTGAAAACACTGGGTTACTATTTGAAAACCAACATTTTATTTAAATAATTATTTATTTTACATTATTTTAGATAAAAATTGATACAAAATAACTTCAATGTAATTCATTGGAGTCATTTTATATTAATTTTTTATATAAAAAATTTTTATTGAACTTTGCACCGTCTTTTACCCACCTCCAATGAGAGTTTTAAAAATTTACATAAAACATAATTTTATCGCTTCTGTGAGTAGAATTTCAAAAATCTGAGAGACATGGTTAACATCAAGGAGGAAAATGTGGTTCAATAAGATAACAATAATTTTTGGTGAATAGTAATTTTTAACTTTTATTTACCACGATTAAAAGTAAATAGGGTAATTAAGGGTAAAAATAGTAATATTATTACCATAACACATGTCCTATTTCTATCGGAAAAGTTTAATTCAACCAAAAACAACCTTTGGAATAAAATATAACCACTTATATCCACATGGATTAGATTAGGGAATTTATTATTATTTTATTTAAAGAATAGTTAAAATAGTTAAAATCAATGTTTAATAAATAAAACATTTTTAATATAGGGTTATACATAACATAAATTAGACTATAAATATTCAATAGAAATATAAACAAATTTCCTACATAATGGTATTTTATTTATAATTTTTAGACTTTAAATAATTTATTTTATTTATGACACAATGATGATGCAGTAATTACCTTATTAAGGAAATATTAACATAATTGATATTATAAATACCCAAATAAATGTAATTTGAGACTTTTTATGAATTAAACTAATTTTATATGTTAATGAGAAATTTTAGTATTTATTTAATTAACTTTTTTCGAACAAATCATGTTTTTATGATTTTTACCAAAAATCAATTACCAAATAGTGTCAAAGATGACATAAAATTGTTTTTTTAAAAATATTATATTATTAATCATTATTTCATTCTGAAAAATATATGGTTCAGCCAAATCACATAGATATGGTTATATATATTAATAATAAACAACTTGGGTTTCTTTTGGCTTGTTATTGAGATTTTATTAACCTTATAGTGTAAGAAAACAAGAAGACACGGTAAAAGTAAAATTATTTAACATAATGTTAAATCTAAATGATAAGGTTAAAATAGTAACCTCAACCTGTGAAAATTATATTGGATGAGAGGATTTATACCCATACCCACCTTATATTAGAAATAAATCAATTTTTGGATATTAAAACCTGAATATGACTTTATAATAAATAATATGTTTAGTATTTACAAGGGTCCCCCTCTCCGCCCTTATAAAACCGAACCTCCTCCCTCTCCTCCTCACACCACATTGAGCCATCAAGCTCGGCCAAAACCTAAAAATTCATTTCTCCACTTCCCTAGAAACATCCAAGAGGTTCTGGTCATCTTAAAAGACCAACCCTAGTGCCTAAGAGGAGTTTAAGAAGAGGCGCTTCAAAGAAGAGGTAATATCTGTTACCGATTATTTCAACTTTATTTCTTTTTATACTTCTTCTAATATAGTTGTTTAATTATGAAAAAATAACATCAGTATCACTCATATATTGATATGTTATTATAAATATGAAACAACCCTATTTCACCTTCTTTCCATCCTACGGAAAACGAAATCACTGCTCGTGCGTATGTATGGAATACCGTCTCCACACTGTGGTGTAATCTATTTTCCTCCACCACATTACTTGTATGGGTATAATGGTGTAAAGAATAACTATATATTATTATTTTGAATTGATAATTATTCTGAAATATTATGCATACACTTCAATACAATTCAACGATCATGGGAATGATATCATCGCTCGTGCGTACGTAAGGCCTACCGTCCCCACGATATGATGTGACTCGTTCTACATGATATTCATTACATAATGATTATATAAATTAATTGAATGAATAAATATGATATATATTACACTAATACAATTATCTAATTGAGGTATCTATAACCTAAAAATATGAATAAGAATTTATTCGACAAAACACGCATAAGAACGAAAACCAATAAACACCCGAATAACAAGTAGCAATGAAATATTACTAATAAGAAGCTAATAATATGAACATATATGATATCATAATAATGAGTGAGATTATGGGATAAGTCAATAACATTATTTAAATAATTATACAGGATATTCGTACACGTATGAAGCAAATCATACCTAAGTTAAGGGAAAATATCGCAATCTCATTTTTATCTGAGATTGATTATACTTCAGAATTTACTGGGGAATTTTTATCATCCACATCCATGTTTCGTCAATATGTAATATTATCCCCCTAAAATTGTTTAAATCCAATTTTACCCATTGGTGAGTTATTAGTGTAATATATTAAAGGAATCTTTTGTCATTTTTAGTACGATGTACTTTTTGACTTTTCCGTTCAAAGTATGAAAAGAATGTTTTTATTAACATATACGGCTTGAATGGATTCTTATGATTTCATAAAACATTATTTCCATGAAGATTCATTTATAATTTTTCAATATTATTTTTAATCAACTTCTTTTAGTTTAAAATTTTATGACATGTTAATAAAGGAAAAATGTTTTTAAAGCTGAAAGGATATTTTCCTCATGAATGGAGTTCAAACATTTAATCAAAATTATTTTCCAACTAAGATAATATAGGGTTCTATTTTTATAACTATTTTTACATTTATTTGATTATTTTATGATGGAATTATTTTTATGAAGATCTTTTATTTATATGATTTATGTTATGATATCATGATGTTTAAGAATCTGATTTTTATTACGTGGGTTATGCTATGATGCATGATTTATGATCTTGTGGTACACATAAGAATGGTATCATTATGAAATGGGTGGGACCTATATCTCCCTCCAATGCATTGGGTAATGATTTATATCTCATCAGATGAACAAGGATGGAACGGAAGGTTAATCTGGTTCAGTGATACAGGACTGAAACGAGGAGTGAACTCGGTTCAGAAATAGACTTTGTCTGCTATGATAGTCTTGGTAATGAGTCTTGACTACTAAGAAATGATTTTCTATAATTATGTGTGTATGCCACAAAGTTTCCTGTTTTATGTTATGGTAATTTAGATTACATTTTACTATTATTATAGATCCAATGTCCTGATATTATGATCTATTTTGCAGGATAAGATTTTAAAAATGTTATTTTCTTAATAATATGATATGATTGATATTTGTTTTATTTACTCATACTGATCATTTGAGATCACCCTTTTGTATATTTTCTTTTACCCAAGTCTGGATGAAGGTTATTAAGTAGAATGTGCCAAAAGGGACTCTATATATGATTAAATAAGTGGGAGACAACGTAGATGATTTATGAACTAGTTTTTATGTTTCTCAGTTTTTAAAGACACTATACCTATACGGTCCTTTCATGGTTTTGTTATATGTTGTAATAAGTATGCTTCAATTTTTATGTAATAAGGATGTATTTAAAGTATGAGTCATTAAAGTCTTCCTCTTTGAAAACCAAAACAAGGCCAAAATTCCATCCATTTACATTAATGTATTTATGAACAGACACCATATCATTACATACGGTTTAAACCACACACACATATCAAATCACTATTTTAAATCCAAAATATAACCCCTTTCCAAACAATTTTAAGGCTAAAACTCCTATTTAAAACTAAAATCCCTTTAAAAATTTTATTTTCACTCATTTTCACCCACATAAATTAATAAGTTTCAAGAAATAAAAATATTTATATTCTTCCATGATGAAAATCCACAATGCATTAATGATTTTTAAATTCACCAATTCAAAATATGGTATACACAAATTGAATTATACCAAATTTAACTAGTGTGAAAACAAGGACCACCAATTACCAGAATTTTTTGCAGTACATTTAGCCTGAACAATTCACAAATCATTTTCAATATCAAATAGTGATAAGGGAAACCAATGAGAAATAGAAAAAAACTAAATGTGGAGGTGTGGTTAAGAATGCATGGGAGGTGTTTTCGGGTTGTATGAGAGACACGACGGAGTAAGGTCATAATGGAGGAAAGGAAATGGAGGAGGAGAGACACAACGAAAGAGAGACACAGTAAAATGGAGCTACTGGTAGAGGAGAGGCGTGATAGAGGAGAACTGGGCAGTGAAGCTTGGTTCAGAGTAGTAGAGGAGTCAACGGCCGAGGAGGAGGAGGCAATAGAATAGGGAGGAAGGGATTAGAGAAGGGATGAGAGGATGCGACAAAAGTGGTAGGGATCCCCTTCCATGAGATCATGAGGGGTGTGTGGTAGGAGAAAAAAATAGGGTTTATTTAAAAAACCCGAAGTCATTTTTATTAAGAATAGATAAAAATAAATGATAAAATTATGTTTTAATCGCACTGAAAAAGCACTAATAAAGATATTTTTTATTATCACTATAATTGAAAGCGCCGAAAAGGCATCCATTTATCAGTGCATTTTAATTAGCACTGATAAAACATACCATTTATTCATAATTATAAAATTATAAATAATATATTTATTATATTTATCATTTTATAAATATATATAATTAATATATTTATTATAATATAATAATTTAAATTATAATTAAATAATTAAATATATAAATATATATATATTTATGGTGTTTGTGTCTAAATTATAATTAAATATATTTAATTTTATACATTAAAGTATAATTAAATATATATAAATATAAATTGATATATTATTTTTATTTGTTATATTCATAAGTATTTAAATATATATAAATATATATATGTCTTTGTCTGTGTATATATAAATTAAATACATATATTTATAAATAAATATATTCAAAAGGTATTCATAAATATATATATATAATTTTTAAAAATAATTTTTATTTTTATAATTAATTAATAATTTTAATATTTTAATAGTTATATATAATTATAATTATATATAAAACAATTAAAAAAGTAAATAATTATTTATAAGTAAATATCTATATTTTCATATATAATAAATACATTTATTGTTTATTTAAATGTATTTATCATGATTTTAAGAATTTATGAAAAGATAAATCTTTATATATAAAGGAAATGAATGAATACACCAAGTATATGCAGTACTATAGTTTATATGGCCAACATTAGGGTAAACAAGAAATATATATTATATTCATGAGTGGAACATACACTTCAATCGACACATTAATTTGGAAAAATAAATATATATATATATATATAATAAGTATTTTTATAAATATATGTATGTTAAAATGTATTTATATATAATATTATAAACATATAGTATAATAAATATATAATAATGATATGAATAAAAACAAAAAACATAATAAACATAAATGAAACATAAACCCAATAAACATAAAAAAATGTGTTTTTTAATTAATGTATACATATAAACATTAATTTTTAATATAATTAAAATATTTTAATTTAAATTAATATTATAATATATTAAAAAACTATATCTGCGCTATTAATAGTGCTGATAATAGTGAATTATTATCCGCTCTATTGGTTAGCACTAATAAAGGGTGGACATTATCAGTGTTAATATTACCAGAGATAAAGGGTAGATTTATCAGTGCTTTTTTCAAGAACTGATAAAAGACCCCCTATAATCAACGCTTTTGGATTAGTAGTGATAATAACTAAGTGATCCTTTTTCCCTTATTTCTAGGAGTGTATGAGACTTTCCTTATATTGGTAACATTTTGTCACCCTATTGGATTTTAGAGTTAATTGATGGTTTATATTAGATCGTACAGTTCATTTAGATTTTAAATTGGGGCATGGACAGTTATGGACTGCATATATTTTTTAAAAAACAATGACTACATAAATGTTGATTTTCTAAATAACAAATTATAATGGTATAATCATTTTCTATTTTTACCCTTAATGATATGGGATTCCTTTAAATATTTTATTGAATATATTATATATATATATATATTTAACCATATAAAACATTCTATGAATTGAGATGTGGGATTCGATTCTCATTACATTATTTTGTAATATGGCTCGATTGATCATTCAAATATACAATTAGAGTGAAAATGCCATTGTATGATATAATAATTTTTATTTTTGTCATTTTTTATGGTACATATTTCACACATGAGTTGTTATGGACTATGGATAAAGTTATTTTTCCCTCCATTTTATCATTATTTTTGGTTAAGGACACAACTCCCTTATACTGTCACGACCCATCCTCGTGACCCGTGATGTGACTACCCCACGCCCGCCTCCCAAAGGACAGGGGCTGGCGACTAGCACCAAGGCGTAAATGCCGACAAAAAAAAGGCGAAGCCATTGACTTTATAAAGTAAACAAACACCACAGAGTAAGCAATAAGAAGTAAACACTAAGTAAAACTAGGTACAATAGTAGTGCGGAAAAGTAAGTGGGCCAAAATACAAACCCAAAATGAAAGTAATGTTCAACTTGAAAGGAAGTAAAACAACTAAAAGTAAAGAAGCAACGTCAAGCCAACCATAGGATGTACCACCTGAAGGTTGGGTACAAATAGCCTCCTCAGCTCCTCAGGTCCAACAGTCTGCTCTGTGTACGTCCCGCCCAGTGGTCCACCTCCAGGTACCGAACTGATCCACAAGCCTCAACCATGATCAACGATGTCTGTCATCTGCATCCAACACAACATAGTTTGGGCATAGCCCATGCATGGGTGACTATACGCTACTCAGTAGTGACCCCGAGACCCCCTAAGGACTCCCAAAATCCACAAAGGATAATCCACAATGGAAAGATAAAATCACAATGTAACAACCAACACTACTTAGGTATATGCCCATACATATACCTAAGTCCTCAATTCCCGTTCGGCTTCAACATCTGTGTTAAAGTTCGATCACGTCCATAAGGGATAGTACAACCCAATCCACATAGGAAAGCACAACACAATCCACATAGGAAAGCAAGTCAATCATATCGATGATAATGATTGAAAGTCAAGACTCAGCTCACACATGTATACTTCTTTGTAAGGTGATATAGATGATCAGATATAGCCACTGATTCATCTAAGATGGGACCCCCGTAGGATACTAAACCAGCTAAGCTACCGGAACCACATAGGATACAGACTAGCTACTCTCCAAGACCCACATAGGATAGCAAGAACATAGTCAGACATTGCCAGACCCACGTAGGATAAAAGAACAGTAGTAATTGTGGTCGAACCCACAGAGGATTTCAGTACGGTCTTCATTGCTACCGAACCCACATAGGATTTCAGTGTAGTCTTCATCGTCGTCGAACCCAGGGAGGATTTCAGTACGGTCTTCATCACTGCCGAACCCACATTGGATTTCAGTGCAGTCTTCATCGTCGTCGAACCCATGAAGGATTTTAGTTCGGTCTTTGTCATTGCCGAACCCACATGGGATTTCAGTGCAGTCTTCATTGTCGTCGAACCACGGAGGATTTCAGTACGGTCTTCATCGCTGCCGAACCCACATAGGATTTCTGTGCAGTCTCCATCAATATCGAACACACATTGGATTTCAGTGTAGTCATCAGAGTCGCAGTCACAGCCAGCTCTAGGGTTCCCTCACAGAACATGCTGTTTTCCAGGAGGGTCCTCTCCATGATCCAAAGGTTGTCAATACATCAACTGACACGTAGTCCAGAGTTGATGTATCCCAAATTTCTGTCTCGACAAGAGGAACACAACATGACATACGGCACGTCAAACGGACGCTCGATCTGAGAGTTGTTGGCTTTTTCATTCCAGGGTCCCGGTTGGTTTTTAAGTCAAAACCAACACGACCGCACTCCAATAGTGTCCAAACCTCGAGTAGAGTAATCCAAAAGGTCCTCCTCTCTAAGAGGAATCCAAAAAAGTAGACGACATGTCAATCGGACATCCGGAGCTCAAGTTATTATCATTTCCGCTCCGAGGGCCTGGTTGGTTTCGAGTTCGAACCAACCCGGTCGTACACAATGTTCTTCGAAACCTTGAGTGTAATATACCGAAACGACCGTCTTGATACAAGGATCGAATTACAACTGACGGTGAATTGATGGGAGGTCTGTATCCCAAGATATGGTAAAAAGAACTAACTTGTCTGGTTTAGGGGGTTTTTTGGCCCAGATCGACCAGGCCCGAGACCCCCTGGGTCGGCCAGAACCGGGTCGACCCGAACCGAGTACGGATCCAGCCCATTAGGGCGCGGCTCGGCCCATCCTAGGAGGCCCGGCCCGGTGCGGCCAGTTGGCCCGGCGCGGGCGCGCCCCGCCCGACCATCTTGGTGTTGGCCATATCGTTGCAGAAACTGGGCGAAACGTCTCCCCTGGGTCCAGCGCGGCCGCGGGACCGGTCGCCTGCCGCCGCAGAGGTCCGCCTGGTGGCGCGCCGGGATGCTGCCACCTCCAGGCGGCTGGCCGGTGCTGACCACTGGCGACCCGCACCGCCGGTGAAGTCCGTGGGCCACCAGAGCTGCTCTGGTGGTCCGTTCTTGCTCCCGTCTATGCATAGGGTCGTCTAAGGACCCGTAAATTACTGCGATGACCTCAAATCGCTCAACGATCTCATTTCGTCATCGCCAAATGTTCTGCCCATCAGGAACAGAGAATCGGTGGGTTCAGAATTGTTTGTTGGTCCGCACCCACAACGTTAGTGGTTCAAACGACTTTCAACAATTTAATCATATGGAGAGGATATCATCCACATAAATTAAATTAATCCAAACCCCATACCTTGATGAAGTCGTTGAATGAGGTTTTTCGTGAGAAATGGACGTCGTGGAAGACGGCGTCACGGAAAGAGGATCTTCGGCGTCGCGGTACACGAAGTTGCAGAGAAGACGATCATCGGCGTCGCGGTACACGGTGTCGCGTCATCGTTCTCCGAGGAATCAGCTTTAATCTTAGTCCCTCATCGGAGGTCAGCGTTCATCATCGTTGACGGTGTGTTCTTCGTGTTCTTCAAGGAGGAATATGAGGATTCCAAGGCTTGAGCGATTCCTCTCCAATCCTTCTCTCACAATGAAACAACAATAATAAAATAAGTTGTTGCCTTATTTTATTACTCATGCCATCCATTTTTTGAAATTCATAACTAAAACACGATTTAATTAACATGCGTTGACCAATTAATGATGCGTTTAATAATCCAATTAAACGCAGGAGTTGACATGGAATTTAAAAAGGGTGTGCAGGTGAGTTACCAAATTAAATGCTCGTGGGAGGTGAAAAGGAAATAAAGGGTCTGGGGCTCGTGTGGGCCCCAAATCACTAATATCCTACCTAGGAGTAGTTAAGAACTACTGAGTCCCACCCCAACTGCCGATAATAGGTTTAAAATACCATAAATAAAAATAAAATTGGTTGCAAAATTTTTATTTTATTAATTACATAACCCACTATTATTAATAACCACACCCAAGTAAACACAACTCCAAAAAAGGTGTTCTTAAGAAAATTTCGGCGCTGTGATTCCATCGGTGTCCTCAGATTCCGATTCTGAGCACCAGTTTAAAAGTTAGAAAAACCCACTCATTCATTCATTGAACGTACCTAAGACAATCTTCGGAAATTGATTCCAGGAACACAGGGCCTTGGAATTAGTTGTCGTCAGAAACTGTGTTCTTGTAAAATCCCAGAGAAAAATTAGAAAAAAGAAATTTCCCATGAATATTACGGGTCATTATATATATGTTATATTTCTACAAGTAGGGGTGGTTATATAGAAAATTTCCTTATTTAATATGGAATTATATTTTATTCCCATTAAATTAGGTGATCATTTAGGGATATGGTATGTTTGATGACATTATTCTCATTGATGAGATGATTATACTAAAACATTAATCCCATTGATGTGATGTTGTTTCTGGGGAACACATCCCATCTGATCTCTATTCTGTTGTCTATATATGAAATTCCCAATGAACTTTATGAAATAATAGACATGTGATGTTGTACCTACAAGAAAAAAAATCTATAATCATGTGAAGTAATTCCCTTTAGTCTTAAAATGTTATAAATAAGTAAGACTAACCAAATTTTATTATAATTGAAATAATCATCGAACATGATACCCATTCACAACATATTGATATCATATTGTGCTTTTTATGTTACATGGATTTTATAATTTGATGAGATAGTATAAATATTTATTTAACCAGTTATCAAATAGGATACAATGTTGAGTTGAAGTATTATAATATGATCCAGAAGATCAGATTCCAACCCTCAAATATTTTATGTTTTATTTTAAGACCCCCTTATCACCAATCGAAATAAGAATAATCATGACATCAAATTTCCATTCAACGACTAATGATATGGAAGTTATTTTTTATTGGTGTTTATTATTATATGATTTCATATCATGTAGCATATGCACTTTTGTAAGCTAGATATTTCTAGAGATATCATGGGACATTACCTACTATGTTGTACTCACTTCCATCTATGGTATCTTAGGGCACGTTCAAACATCATGGATTTGTATGTGGGTTAGGGAAATGGATACATGGTTGATGGTAGGTCTAGAGATTACTGTTCATAGTTGAGGCATGTGAGTATATTTGGGATCATTTGGGGTGTTATGGTTGTATTTTCACATTTTCATATATAGCACCATATTTTTATATCATCATCGCATGGGTGATTCTGTTTTCTCCTATAGGCCATTACTTATATTGTTGTTAATACTCGCTTTTTTATAGAAGATGTTATATTTCATATTTTTTTACATTGAATGATAATATGAAATTTTTTATAATATATATGGTTGATGTTTTTTTTAATATGTAAAAATTTATTTATTGAAATATAATCTAGAGGGTATATTCTCCCCTATTAAAAATATACCCTCACCCTTGGTTGGTTGACACTGGAATATAGGATGATGCATCAATGATCATGTTATTCCACTAGACTGTTCGCTATTCATATAGTCTGATCAATGAAGTTACAATGGACATAGATGGATTTATCTAGGAGTATTAAATTTTAGTCTATTAAATTTTAGATATGAGTGAATAAAACCAGAAAATGTAGGTTTGAAGTCATCATGGTCCTGTAAATTTTGTGATGTTTCTAGTTTTATATAAATATTTTAAATCATGTGTTGATAGTAAACGTTATAGTATATTTCACACGATTTTGGTAGTTTAATATAAAATTTAATGAGGTAAATGAGTGTTATATTTAGTGAAGGATGTTATTATAAGATCAAATTCAATAGTTTATATGGGATGGTTAGAGGAATTGAGAGAATGTGAAATATTTTTGGGATTTGTGGAATGAAATTAGAAATCCAGATAAATCTATGGAGTTATAAATATATAATGAAATTTTTTTAATGATCCAAATTTTATCATGAATGATGAAGTTAATGAAAAAGACTATTATTTTTATAGGTTTATTAAATATTCTTAGTATTAATTAACATTAACAAGTTCAATGTCTCTTAAAATTTTAATTATTTTAATTAATACATGTATATGCTAAAAGAGGTAACAAAAATAGGTTTTATAAGGATCCTTAATTAAATATTTTAATAAATTACTATATATTGTGTTTTATAGTACACCAAAATTAATTTGTTTTGATGCTTTCTTGATACAACCCACAGTAGCGATCTAGGTAAAATTTATAAGATTACATACTACCATTATGTATTTTTTTGTATAAAATTTATCTTTTAATATGTTATCTTTTTCATTCTTATTTGGTAAAAATATCATATTTTGAATCAAAAATAATATTGATACACCATGTGACACCCACTCTTGCACATAAGCTATTTTTGTGCTAGTTTTTGAAAAATAATATCATTCATATAATTTATCAAAAAGTATCCCCCAATCATTATTCATGTCTTGGACCTATATACATTATAAAAATTAAATTAAATAAGTATTTTTGAGTAACATCTTAAATAATTATAATAAATTAAATTAATAATGATCAAATAAAATGAATTGGTGAAAATTTTGAAAGAGTGGTATGGTTCATTTAATTCTCATACCTTAAAAAATAAAAGCTATAAGGTGGAGAAAATATTGATGTAAGAAACCTAAAATTGTAATAAAAATATATGAATTTTAACAAACCAATATATTAGCAAATTACAATAAATAATATACTTTATTTGGTTCCCTCTAACAAAATATTAATATGGTTACCTAATTTGTTAAAATATTTGGTTTAATGTTAATATAATAATGATGTCAACTTGAAATAGTAATTTTCTCTAGTAAAGTAACTCTTTCAAATTTTCTTAGGATATATACCACTTATTATGACATATGTAGTAGTTTGAATAATAGTTCATTATTTTCCCTTTATCTATATTTATCATATAATGTTTGTAATATACACATCAAAATATATATGGTGACATCATGTATGATTCAAATTTTAGGTGTGGAATTAAACAGAAAACATATATATTATTTTATAATGGATTGTAAAGGTACCATAATTATAAATTATTTTTCTCAAAACAATAAACATAAAATTTTAATTATTTTAAATAACAATATAACAAATTAAATATGTTATATAAAAACTTCTTTTTATTTTTGTTCCAATTTTAAAAATAATCACCCATCCCGTAATAATCAAGCCTAATATATCATTCTCTCTATCATACATGAGAATCTAAACCACTATCATAGGATTTTGCATATATCTCTAAATATTCATACATGTACATCAAGAATAGATATTTTTTTAATGAAAAAGGAAAATATAATTCAGTGACACTTTCCTTCAATTTAATCTTTTGTAATATCTAATTGTTTTTATGAGCTATATATGATATTTTTATTTATCATATAAATAATGTAAACATATGAGTATATAAATTTCTAATAAATAAAAACCAGTTCATTTTAGACACTTATAATAAAATTTTAATCAACAAATTAGGACAAAAATCATTCTACAAAAACAACATCTCATATTGAATATTTTATTTCCTTATAAAATTTATAATTATCATCTAACGTGATTTGGATATTTCATAATATATTTACATTAAATAATGGATCATTATATATAGTATTAACTTGTATTTTAAACTATTAAACAATGGAATCCATATGATTATTATAGCCACCTATTGACACATAATAGTCATTTTTATCAAAAAATATTCAAGTTATCATTAAAAGAATAATATTTGTTTCTAAAAAATTTAATTTTGTAAATTAAATATAATATTAATTTAGGTATGTGGAGATATTATCTCTATGTTATGATTTAATAATCCATATTTATATGGTTAATATATTTTAGTGTATTCATCCATCCCATAGCCTTCATAAACAGCTCAATGATTTATTAATTTCTCTTTTTCAATCCCTCGTGTTTGTAATAATTTATAAACATGGAATAATTTTTTATTTTTTTCAAAATTTATTATTTTTATAGAATAAATGATGAAATTTTTAACATATCTAGAATGACAATAATTTTTTTTCTGATAATATGAGGACATTGGTATCCCTAGAAATATTTTTTATGCATTTATAAATTTTTTGTATTATAAAATGGATTAAAAATATTTAACCATACTTTTATTACAAAAAATAAATATATAAAGACTAAAAATATAAAAAGATAAATGGATTATACATTAATATGTTTTAAACTAAATTATATAAGTGGAACACGACCCTAGACTATTATTTGGAGGATCGATGAATATTTTATTGTAATTAATACTTTCAATATCAATGCCTTCTAAACTGATTTCTTTTTTTCTAATAAAATAATAATGAGTATTAACATTGTAATTTATTTCACACAAAATAGTGCTTAATTTTATTTAAAAATTATTTATATATCAATTTCCTTGAGAACATGTATGTCCTAAGTAGCTTATTTTATATGGGTAAGAATTTTTTTACTAACAAGTAATTTTTTTCATAGAGTTCATTCTATTAAAACAATAATATTTAATGTATAATATTTTTTCTATAATTGTTTAATAATTAAAAAAATGAGAATAATTAATTGAAAGTCATATTCATGTCAACCAAAATTTTTTTCCAAAAACTTTGTAATACGATAGGGATATTAATTAAAGGAACCTCACAAATAATATTTATATCCTCCCTCTTAAAATATTAGTTTATAAAGAAATAGATTATTTAATATTATCAATTTAAGTCAACTTATCGAATATTTGTTTTCATAAAATTATTAATCTGAAAAATTGGGAACAAACTATTTATTGATGTTTGTAAGATTTTCTATGCAATAAAGAAATCAAAATATTTATTAAAATATTAATTTTCCTAAAACTACAACCATGTTTAATTTATAATTATAACACCTCAAAGATAAAAATGAGAATTTTTAATACAAACATTTTACCTTGCCACTAAACTAAGGTAACTGATAACTCTAATTATATTTACATTAATGAGATCCCATTTTTTCTTTTCTTCCAACACATATATTTGGGACACAATTTGTAATTTGATTTACATTGTACATCAATACATGGGTTTTTATTATTCTTTTTATTCTCATTATATCCATGGTAAACTAAAATTTAATCAACATCATCACTATTTATAGTATAGATTTATTATAAAATATATTTTTTTTCTAATTTTGTTAACAAACAAGTGATTGATAAATTAAATCAATAGTAATAAATAAAAAATAATAAAACACATTATATATAGTTGTCATTGAAAACATTTTGAAACTATTTATTTTAATTATATTACTCATATATTTTATTTGAAAATATATAGTCATTACATTATATAATAATTTATTTTACACAACTATGATCATTTCATATATGAAAAAACACAAAATTATATGATATTTTATTATTGATTTAAAATTTTAAAAAAGATATCTTAATTATATTTTAATTAATGATAAAATTATATGAAATAATGAAAATAATTATTTCATCTTCTTAATCCTTATATAATTATTCACATTTAAATATCAATTTACTAGCTGCTATTTGTTAACAATAATTTTTATAGAAACCTTTTTTTAGTATATTTTTTGAAATAATTCACCACTATGAGAATCAAATTTCACAAATTTCATCATTTATGATACAGATTTTTTTATCCGCTATGAAATTATTTTTATAAGGTGTCAAAAAATAAATAATAATCTATATTTTGAGAATCATTTTTTCAATATTTATTCATTTATTAATAAAATATGAGAATATTTCCATTTATTACGATCAGGAACATGAAAAAACATTGATTAAAGTATAAAAACTGATATTTATAAGCATTAATATTTACATTTATTATTATAAATACATAATGATAAATTTGATGAAAAATATTATTTATAATATCAATGATAATCCCAATTATTATATCATGATTCATATAAGTCAATGTCTGATTATTTTTAATAGAACCATTGTTCAATGTTTTTTCTAAGTGGAATTTTTATAATGAACCTATTTTTAGTTGTATTGTATATATAGATACACTTATTAGCATTTTATATATGATTCCAAAATATTTTTTTTCTTTATTATCCATTTACAATGTTCACTTCCTAGAATTTAGTAAGATAAAACCAAAATATTGTTAAAATTATTTATATACTCACTACATATTTATTATATATAATAATATATATATTTTATAAAAACATATGGATTAATTTTGATATCCTACTAAAAAACTAAGTATCTTTTGTGTACACATTACTACACACATATTTTTTAAATGAATTGGAAAAAAACATTTATAACACATTAACCATGTAAATGATTATGTGTAATAGGATGTGATGGAAATAATTTTGTGAATATTTATTAATCTCAAAATATTTAAAAAAAAATATTAATCGTTGAAGACCAATATCATCATGGGATAAATAATATTATTTCATATAGAAATTATAACATAACATAGTCTTTTAATTTTATATCCCACTATATCGGGTAAGAAAGAATCTATATCCATTGGAAGAAAATTACAAAAAACAAAATTATGTAATAAATAATAATTTAAGCTACATCAAACAAGGAGTTCATATTTTAAAAAGGGTTACAAATTTAAAATTCCATATCTATAAAAATGTAGGTACACTAAAAATTTAACATCAAAATATTAGTATCATTTTTAATAATCCTTTATTTAATGGTAAAATTAGTGTATTAAGTTCATCATCCATTTCTACCACGTCATCACTTATTCTAAATGAAACCAATAAATCTTTTATTAATTTTTTCTTCATTGTTTCTAAAAATTTTATATAGTGTAAAAATGATTTTATATCATATATTCTATATAATATATTTTAAATCTAACATATAAGATATCTAAAATATATTTAGATAATTAAATTCAAATAATGTAAATTATTTAGTTTGACCACATGTCCTATAATTAATGAAAATATATTACAAAATATAATACTCAATTCCTATATTATTTCAAATAGTTAATCAGTATTTAATTAAAAATATGTTCTACATTATTATAAATTCCAATTAAATTATTTTCCTAATATTTAAAAATGATGATTTTTACAAAATAATATATTCAATATCAAGACTATGTTTCAACTTTCATGAATACGTTTACCCATTAAATGTTAGTTTTAAAGCATTCATTTGAATTTATTTAAAAAAATATATGATTGGAAAAAAATTGATTATTAAAAGAGATAAAATATCAAAACATAAATTTATGTTTTCATAAAATATAACAACCCCTTTTCCCTCAATAGATTTAAATATTTAGTTAAAGGGTCTTTGTATATGTTAATATATATTTTTTCTAGAAAATTGATTATAAAAATTCTTATACATGTCCATCTTCTGTAACCCTATAGAAAGGTTATAAATTATTATAATCACTAGAAATGTAGTATGTATAAGCCACTATAACCCAAATGAATTCCACCCATTAGTTGAATATGATTTCAATTTTTACTTATAATCCTATTATAATTAATATTGTTAACATTAAATGTCATTGAAATAAATATAAATTATTAAATATGAAATCATTTTATCATTTTCCTATAATTATTATATTATATTAGTTTTTTCTGCATCATCCACACTAGTATTATATATTCTAATGCACGGTACAATATAAATGTGTAATAACTTGATACCATGCCACATATTATTTAATTGAAATAATATCTAAACATATTTTGGATAATATATTTTCAAAAAATTTGATTTATGAATAAAATTTCATCATTATGATTGTCATATATATTTTTATTACCTAATTAAATATAATTTTACCTTTTTAATCATAGGTTTTTAATGGAAAATAAATTATCATTGAGAAAATATCATTCAAAAGTAAAAAAAACATTATTAATATTATCCCACTAAACATATTACTATATTTTATATTATTTAAATTTAACACTAATAAAAATATAATACAAAAAACAAAATAAATTTACAATGGGGTAGTTGTATAAATATTTTATTAATTTTCATCAATTATTTAATTTTGGATTCAATTATTATTTTAATTATATAAAAGTAATATTTTTAGTGGATATTTTATCTTTATCAAGTAATAATGTTTCAAATTTAATCATTTCTGACATTTTAAACTAAAATTTTAGTCTTTATTCAATAATATTAGTCATTTTATACTAATGATCAGTTTTAGACTAGCTTTTATCAATATGAGTTAGATAATTGATATCACTATGACAAAGGCTATAATTTATTAATTATATTATCTATCCATTTTTATGACATCCTAGATGATTTGGAAAAATATAATCAAATACTAAATGATCTTTAGAAACATATATTTTAACCTATTTAGTATAATATATTTCCAATGAATGAAAATAATAAGGCCTTAGTCTTCTACTTTATGTAGTTTAAATTTAATATTTTTTTTCATGTCAATGAAATATTGTCGTGTGATTCATTTGAGGATATATATCTCCAATGCATTATATACCAATCTATAAACGATCCATTGGATCAAATTTCTTTGTTTACTTTATAAATTAACCATAATAATGTTAATATGAAAATATAATCTAATAATAATTATATAGAGAGTATTTTATTATTACATTATTACAAATAATGCTTTGTAATTAATTAATTCTCAAATATATAATGAAAATTGTAAGTTATTAAAAGAATAAAATGGAAAAAAATTATTTTCATAATATAGTAATTATAATGATTAATGTATTCAATATTATAAATTATTATCAAAAATAATGACATGGGCAAATAATTATTCACATTTAAATAATTTTATCCTATAAATGTCAATGATTTGTTGAAAAATGCGCATTATAATATATAATGTCAATTTTTATTTAAATATTCATACTTTAAAATGAATAAGTTATGTTATAAAAGATAGAAATTTTTTATTAAATTTAACTGAATGGATCCTGAATGAAGAGAACAAAATGTTTCTGAAGAAACCCAATGCTCATATGTTTTGAGTCAGTAATAGTGTTACTTAAAATGGTCGGTGGCCCTTGGGGCATGTGAGGGACATATTAATAGTGAATTGGACATTTTGAAATGATTTTGGCTTAGATCATTAAGGTTTTGATGCCTAGTTTAGGACTATTTAAAGTATTAGTAATGTATTCATTACTATTTAAAAAAATATTACTATTAATTCCCTTTGTGTAAGTTAAAAATTAAATAAATTTTTTATACAAGTGATTTTACCATCTTATAAATACACATAGTTGGGAATTCTAAATTTTTTACCATTCCATGAGGTTTTAGGTGTCTTTTATTTTATATTAGGTCCATCTAAGGGACTTATGATGTATTTATATATATTGAATTAGAACTCACATAGTTTGATGCTGCTTAACGAGATAGATCATAACTTTTAATTTTGTTTGTAATTGACTAATGCGGTTATTTTTAATGTCACGTATCCCTGAAAAAGTAATTTTACATTAAATATTATTCATCTGGGGCCTACAAATATGCATTAAGGGTCATCCCTCAGGAACCTAGTGATGTTACCTTTACGGTATTTCATCCACGAACTATCGGGTGTTGGGATTGAACCATAGGGATGTAAAATTTTTATATGTGACAATTAGATTCAAATTATAAGTAGTTTGAGTAACAGATTTTATGATCATTGATATGATTGGTTCATAAAATATAAATTTATCTAGTAATGATTCTTGCATCATAAAATGGTTCATAAAAATATATCAAGTGATACTTAATCATGGGTAGCACTTTCTGCTTCATCCATCCCATTGGAAACTAAACAAGATAGTGTATGGTTAGAATCAAAATGGAAATTCCCTATTGAATAAGAGTTAATAACTTGGGATATAAAAAATGGGGTATAAGATTGTACATACACGAATTTGAGTACCATATATATAAAACCATGTAAAAAACAATGGTGAAGTTATGTTTTGTAACCTACACTTTGTTGGGGGCATTTTAAGATATGTATTTCACATTGAGTGGAATAAAGGGACATTCCCAGTACTGAGGATACATTTTCATTATATATTATATAAGAGGCCCATATATATATTTCAATTTCCATTAAGTTGGTAACTAAATGGTTAATGAAAAATTAATACATGCAGAATATGTCCCCATGAGGAAGGATTGTGCATTGCCAAAAATAGATATCATGAAATTATTATTGGCCTACCAAGTTGAATTAAGAATAAAATTTGATGTCAATTTCATCGTGATTCAAAATATTATATAATTTTTATGATCATCTTGACATATGCGGGTTATAATAATATCCTAAATATAGGAACAATAATTGTCAATGTAATACCGGTTTATAAACACCCTAGGATCCCAATCTGGTATAGATGAAAAATAATAAATTTAAATTATCTTTTAAATACATGATTTATGTTATGAACATGAATATATATATTAGTTATGTATCATAAGAGGTTGTGGAGGAGACCTTTTTTGTAGGAGCGTATGTCGGTGAAATTGGTGAAGGTGGTGATTTATTGGTTGACTAATATAAGGAAATTCTTAATTAAGGGACTAGAGAGATTCAACACCGAAATAAATTTCATGGGTGAAATGAATACATGAAGTTGGACCAATGTGATATGGAACCGTGGGGTGAGACATATTCATAATGACACCTGGAAACCAGACATTGGTGAACATACCCCCATCCTCCCTTATTTGGGGTCCTAGGTGAATTGTCCCCCTAGCTAGATGGTTTAGAGAAGATTATCCCATAATTGTAGACCTATGAAAAAAATGGCACATGTTTCACTAGTGTAGAACCGATAGGGTATCTTGGGAGCATCGTTCCCATATGGGATACTCATGTCCTAGGTTTCTCACTTGGGTCGTAGTATTATCCTTATGGAACCCATAAATCTATTTCTCATAAAAAGTATTATATGTGGTCATTCAATGAGGATTAATGGTTAAATTAATAAATCATTCAATTGACCTATATCCACCCTATGATTTTTCTTTCATGACTTAGACTTTCATTTAATGATGTGTAAGGTGGATTGGGTGAACCCATAGGTCGTCAAGGTTCGTTATTTTTTCCATTTCAAAGGGCATTAAAATAAAATATCTGGGGTATATTTATAAGAATTAGGTAATTAGGATAAAATAATTATACATTTACAACTCCACGAATATCTATTGGATATGTGAATTTGAAGTACCAAAAAATATTGTCAATGTCACGCACAAACAACATTTATTTTCTTAATGGATGAATGGTATCAATTTAGTAAACTAATGATATTTTCATAAGGAATAAAGGTGTTAACGTGGAATAATAAGGAATTTTATATAAGGTGGACATGACGTGTGTTTGGCACCTGGGTTCAAGTGAATATACCAAGGTAAAATTCCTTATTTTATTATAATGAAATTATTCCCACCCAAAAATGACTCCATTATTATCAAAAATTATTAATTATAAATGAAATACCCAAGAATTGAATTTGATTGTCATGATGAAAGTAAATTAATCATAAATATTTTATCCTTGAATGAATGTAAAATAATAATGAATAATAAATTCTCATTATGAGAAATATAACATGGGGTACATGCAAACTATGATTTTATTGTGAAAAATGTGATTGGTGGATGATACAAGTACTAATGGATGGGAATGAGAGAGATAAACAAAGATCTATATAGAGAAGGAATGAAATGAGATATTGCTATAAAGAAACAATCTTTGTATATTTAGGAGACCGCCTAGTTTTAATTCAGAATAAAATATCTATGTAATGCAAATCTCTTGTTATATTTTTAACTCAGCATAAAATCCTAACTCCCTGTAGTATTTACACAACTCCCCTTATCAATTAACTATTGGGAATAATTGTGTGTGCTAGATGTTGCGTATATTCATTTAGTCTCACCCAACATCATGTTTTGATCTATGAGAACCCATAAATTTATGATTCTAACATGGAGATTTGTGTTATATCAAAATTAAATCGGAGATCTAGGATGTGTAAATTCACCTAGGAACGAGATTTACCATTTTGAATGTTTAAATAAATTGTATTCTCTCACGAGAACCATAATAATTATTCTAAATCAACTAAAAATATATCATTGAATATAATCACTTATAATAAAATATAATATCTTTAAAATGCCTTTATAGAAATCATGTATATCACATACATTGATGGACTAATTTATTCCAAACAAAATCTATGTTAATAGAATAATTAATAGAAAAAATAATCTTTTATCATGTGAAAATGTATTGGAAAATTTAAGAGGACTCTGGTTAGGTTCAAAAATATATATTTAACGAAGATTTACAATGGAATGTATATATATTAATATTTGTGAGATTATTATCCTATGGCATGTGAATATTATGATCCTATAAGAAATGAATCCAAGAAATTATCATTAGTTGAAGGGATGCGAGGTTAGGCTCATCATTCCCTACTAAAATGATTTACTACATACTTCATGAATCAATTATAGATTATTTATATGTTATAAAATCATTCCCATATTAGGAAAAGGGATTGGTTATCCTATAAAATTTATTGGTTGATGGCCTTTTTGTAGTGATCATGTATACATCAAAGAGTTAATCCATTGAAACAACCATTTGTATGTATTTGATGTTGACCATATTACTTCCCATGATTATATAGTGATGCTAGTTTAAAGGATTTATTATGTTGTAAAGATGTAGGATTGGGAATTGTGGAGTTTATTGTAATCAATGGAGGTAATATTTTTTTTGGAATAGGGACCGGAACTACTGTAGGTGTTCTATAGGACTTGATAAAATAGGAATCAAAACCCAGGTAGTTTATATAGGACAAATGACATGTAGTTTACCAATATGTGATAAGAATGAATTTTGGAAAATTTTATTATTATATTTTGTTGGTGTTTTATCCTTAGAGTGGAGACCATCTAATCATATAGGTAGATAAATTAGAGTCCAAGTACTTTTATTTTGATAATGACACGTTCAAATAATACATTTATGATCGTGATTTTTAGGAATATGGATAATTGGATGAGATGAATATGTAATCATACATACAACTTAATGGTGGTTACATATTGAGGGAATACATTTTCTAATAAGGAACAATCATCAACATTTTTGTAGTCTACATAATTCATTCCCAGTGTGAGAAATGATATATGGAGGAGATATGGTAATGTTGTATGAAATTGATGGATTGAATTTTATGGGGATAATATAGTGGGTATTCCATAGGATGGTATATTGGTAATACAATCCTTTGATAAAAATGGAAACATAGTATGATAATACACCAAAGTAGGATTCCCAAAATTGAGTTATTTATTTCCATGCATACAAAATGTGTTCTCCCTGATTTTTGAATGGGGACAACAAAATTAGAATTCACTAATGCTTGAATGAGGAGTACACACTGTCCATTACCTAATGATAGATTGGGGATTAAACACTAAGATCCCCCTCTGATTTATAATTGGGAATATGGACCTTCCAAGAAGTTGGAGATATGTGAGGGACATACACATGATGGTAAGGATTTCGATATTGGAGGATTTTTTTCTCCTAGTATAATGATAATTACAAACCTATAATCTCATAGGATTCATGCTTTATGTGAGAGAAAACCTATAGTTGACTCATTTAATATAGTTACTAGTCAAATAAATTTTTTTTTGTTAAGGGAATGTGATCATGATCTCATGAAGGGTATGTATTTTTGATTTTTCATTAATGATATTACCCTTTGAATTCTATATAGGATAAAAGGACATAATAGGATGAATGGATCTATGGAAATATACCATGTATTTTTTATATGGAAGTCATTCCATCAAATGGTGTGCTCTATATAATATCTATAACAAGAATTAGAGTCCATGTAGTTAATAAATCCATTACCCATTATTTATAAAGGGGACAAGGTCAAAATTATTGATTCATAGACTAATAATATAGAGGTTATTAGATGATATTATATGTCTACGTCGTTTATGGGAGGATGATGACTTCAAATATCATGAGTGAAATAGGTGGTAGTCTTGTGGTCATGTGGGTGTCATGGGATCATGTACATTATATGGATCATATAGATTATTGAACATTAAATGATGAATATAGAGTCATGTTTCATTTGAGGGAAATATTTTATGATATAATATGACTGATGAGGTTTCTGGAGATTACATAGCCCTGTTTCATGCCTATCAGACCATCCCACAATCTCTTTTCCACCCCATGAACAAGAATTATTCTCTCGATCTCATTCCCTTCACATAATAATGATCTTTTACTGTGATTTTAGGACCATGATGTATCAGATGATGTGAATTAACATAACACATTCCACCATAAATTTCTCTTGAATTACTCATCATTATTTTTTAAGATAAATGATCTTGCGAGTAAATGCTCTAAATGTTCTAAAAGTTTCTCCCTTGTTCTCCACTTCCTTCACCATTTCTAAGGTGTGTATTATTTTTTCTTCATAGGGAATGCATATGAATCCCCAGTAAATATTTTTCATTTTTTAATGGTCAAATGAAACATACCACTACTTGTGTTAGTGAATGAAACATATGGATCAGTCATCGATATCTCATGTGCGTCATGTGACCAACACATAATTCAATAGTGGAATCTTCCTAGATTTGATGTGATAAAAAATTATAATGTAAATTTTTTATCATTGAAAGCATTTATATGATTATTCATGTGCTATGATTTTCATGTAGTCATCACATGACTCCAATGGGGTTCCACATGAAGAACAATTTTTGTAACAAGGCGAGGGTATATCCTTACCTAAGAATAGAGAAAGAGGATTACCATAACATAGGGTCGTTTTCAACATTACAGTAGATCCCTTATAACTTTACATATTGTCAATTAAATATTTTCTTGAGGTCCTTTCTAAAATTACCCTAGTGAAATTCTATGTTTATTTGTGGGGTGTTTCTCATGTTATATTACAATTAAATAGCGGGTGACCCACCATTACATGGATGTGACTGCATTATGGCCCCATCATGGAATTCCATGCTTAGTTTTATCACTTCTTTGGCTTGTCATGTGGTCAATTGCATGACTCCACTAAAGTCACATAAATAACAATTATCACATGATACATCTATAATGGAAAATCACAATCACATAATACGTTCACATGATATGATTGACATGGAACTAATTTCAAGACACTAAGGGGTCTCAAATTATCTGTTCTAGATCACATGTTAGAATGAAATAATTTTAATAGGAAATATTCTCTACATTACCTTGGTACATCACATGACATTTCTATGGTAATGTGATCATTGATCCAACTAATGGTCATGAGATCGCGTAAATTATGTGATTGAAAAAAAAATTCATATTTTCTTAAATATTCATTTTCTTCAATAAATGATACATTATTGTCTATTAATAATACAATATTTCCAATTTAATAATCGGGGAAACAAAAACATTCCTCTACCCCCCCCCCCCAACCCGAAAAAAATATCTTAAGGGAATTATAGGGACCCGGTTCTATGGAATGAAATTCCCCTATAAGTCAATTATTCTTCCACCAACTCAAATTACATAAGAAAATTAATCATCAAATATACCATTGTAATTTTGTGAGATTCCATATAATATGAGGGAAAGGGTTTGAAAGAATTATCATTTATAAAGTCTTATAGAGAGTATCATATGATTGGGTCCCACATATTCAGTTCAAATATCCACATCCCAGGACTGGTTTTCACGATTACACTTCTTCATCAAATCATGTATATTAATTAAAATTTTTAACTTTTATGTCACATTTACTATTAATGAAAGTACTTTGAAGACCAAAATATTGAATGGATTCACTATGGTGACATGTGATTTCATAATGCTTCTAAGGTAATGGGATACATGTGACCATTAAATGGTTACATGATCACGTGACTTCAAATAGATAATGTTAAACACAAGATTTTAGATATGTTATTCACATACATTATTCACCATCCCCCGTAAAATAATAACCCTTTAAATGTATGATTATTAATATTTGTTCTAGATGACTTTAATCCTGTACAATTATTCTAATGTTTCTATCTGATGGAGTATATTTTATGGGATCCATAACAATGATCCATGATATAGGTAAATTTATGACCATTAGATTCAAAATCTAATCATTCATATCAATAATTAGATTTATAATATATCACAAATGATAACAATATATATATTCGGCAATTAGGATAACACTACAATCCCTTTTTCCAACCACAATATTTATTCTTTCTTGTTTACATCCTTTCTCAATTGCATTCATGTGATTTTATATGGGAAGATACAACTAGTCCTCAATCCACTTATGGGATTGTATTATTTCATTGATTAATCCCCACTAATCCTATATGGTTGTGATCTCCATCACCAGCCTATTACCCCTTGTTAATAAATCATTTTTGTATCTTTATTAGTAAATCTGAAAAGTGTGCATAATTCAAAATGGGATATGCACCAAAGAGGTAAGTTTTTTATGCATGTGTATAAAAATTATAGGATGGTCATAACTATAAAAAAATATCCATTCAAACTTTTACCATCTACCACTATGAGAAAACATGAATTTTATAGCATTTTATGTGTCATTTACCTAATATTTATAGGAATCAATCAACCATTGGTATCATAAAACCAACTCTATCCACTATGACCATAGAGACAGGCGAATTAGACTATAAGTAATTCATGAACATGGAGGTATACCTATAATTAATGATCCAATTAAACTTTCTTACATTCTGAGAACTACACCATTTGATAGTGTTGGTATATAAAAGGCTTTTATTGGGTTCTTTTGGTGGATACATTGTATATATAATGGGAAACATGGTAAAATTGAGAATCCCAAAGCAACATCATCTCGATGAATTTTTTCACTATTTTTTAATGGTTGGATCCCTCTTGATGATGATATGATTTTGTATTTATGGTATTGCACATTTATGATGGAATCTAGACTAGAATAAGGGATGACCCTCAACATAGTACTACAAACCCTTACATGTCTCTATCAATTCCCAGACATATTGATTTTTTAAGACCCAAATCATTATTAGTGGTCCTATATTGTTTATATATATATATATATATTAGTTAGAACATCCAATAATAAAGTTATCAAAACAATATTGAGGTTTGTCATTACATTTCACTACCTAGGCTTCTAGATGTATCTGGGGTTGAGGAAATGACACATGATATTGGTGAGGTCTTCAGTATATTGATCAGACATCATAGTTTCAATTCCATATTATACCCTAAAAATACTGGTGGGATTATTGGAAAGATTTAGGGACCACCTAATTGGAGGCAACATAAAATCCCACTCAAGGATGTTGTTCTTACAAATCATTTTGACTTTCTTGTTATTTGTGATCGTTTCACCCCATATGGGGTTTCTCAATAGTTTGGCTACATATAGAGTGTGTATTATAATTATTTTTATAACTAAAAAATGAAATATATGTATTTCAAAAAAATATTTTCTTATAATGATGCATGAGGATTCAAATGCCCTGATTTCACTTCCACCTTCCAAAAACCCGATTTATTTATCTCATGAATATGCCAATTCTTAGGATGAATACTACCCAGCTAGTTTACAAAGTCAAATAGTTTTATAGGTACAGAAAACATATTATACATTAAAAATACTTCTTCTGGAATTTATTAAATATATTGAAAATTTTATAATACCTCTATGAAAGTGTCTCCATCATAGTAATGAAGAATATGATAAAAATGGAGAGTTTGTTGGGTAAATTTGAGCTTACATTCTAGTAGAAGCTAATATGCCAACTAGTACAGGGTGAAAACTATTTATTAGATATGGAATGTGACTAGGGAAATATCCTTTTATTTATTTTTAGTCAATCATTTCATTCCCACAGTGTTCATGATTCTTATGAACAAATCATTCATCATTACTCACACATTTACACAATAAAAAATGGAGTATAGATGTAGAGTCACACAATGAGGAGTACGAAGTGATATTCATTATTTAATCATCATGACACATTTAGAGAAAATATATGGCCATGGTTAACACCTATACCAACCCTTCCATGACTTTGGGTTGAGTGACTTTCATTATTAGAGAATAAATGATACCATTCAATAAATTATCCTAAACCACCAATAACTCTCTATAAACAAAAGTGATTAGCGTAATTTTAATTATGGATTTATTCTAAAATGATAAATATGGAACAAAAAGTAGGTTTAATAGATAAATTAATGTAAATCATCTAATTTTCAGTAATAGTTGAATAATATGGCTACAAAAATAGCCAAACGAGAATCAATCATTGATTTTGTCAATAAAAATCCTTTAAATAAATAATATTTACTAGAGATAACTCAGAAAGAGGATAATGAGTTATCCTCAATGATTGAGTCTCTATAACCACCACTAAAAGAGTTAGAAAAAGAGTAAGAAATACATTAATGTTCAGTTGATGCATCCTACAAAACTATAACTGATCTATGGAAATTTGTAGACCTTATTTGACAATGATCATGTTGGAGTACTTCTAAGGAATAAATATAGAGATTAAAAATTATAAAGATTTATCCCATCAATCATCTTTTAAAATTATTAATAAAAATAAAAAGTTAACAACACGTTTAGTTACCTTCCCATTATCCATTCACGATATGATTGAAATCATAATGAATAAATATTCAAAATATTGCTGGAAAATTTAGTCTTTCCTTAATGTTTGAGAAAAAAAAATCCAAAATTATATACTTTAATCATAACTGGACTCTACAAAGGATGTAACATTAAGGAAATACAACATAATACCATTAATGATTTATTATTATTAGTCCATTTAAAATTATTTAGTTCAATGGGATGGATTGGGAAGGTTGTTGCAGAGGGAGAGATATGGATATAACTCATACTTTTTCCAAGGATAGGGACCAATGAAGAATATTTTGTATATTATTTGATCCATATGATGGGATAAAAATTATTTTATGAATCTTTCACTTTTTTATTCCAAAAAGTTATCCTATGATTCATTATACGAAATCACAGTGGAGTGGTTGTTAACTACCTCTTTTCCCTACGCTTATGGGGTTTTATTTTTACAACTTTTATATCACAATTATATATATATATACATAATTTATCATAAACCTCATAATTTACATGTCATTTGAGAAATTTCTTGAATTTTTCCCTGACCATAGTTTTTGGTTTTTCAGTATGACCAGTACTATGTCACATGGAATTGGTATTTTATGGTCATGTGAGACAACCGATCAGGTAAAATTGTTTTTTGACAAGAAACATGGAAAGAGTGTTTTTTTGTTGTATTTCATATTACATGGTCCCTTTTTTTGTTGTTTTAGTGAATTATAGATTATATATATATATATGAATTCAGATTATTAATAAAAAGATTTTGTTATGATGGATATGTTTTAATGAAGGGTTTTTTTACCCTATATCATTTCATGGGTTATAAATTATGGGTATTCATTAATGGCTATAGAACCCTATCTCATTAATTTAGTTATATAGGATGGTATTCATAATGGGGTTTAGAACCTTACATCCTTTTTTGGGTTATGAATGATCGGTATTCATGAAGGGTTCTAGAAACTAGCATCATTGTTTCCATTATGAAGGATGGTTAATCGTTAAGGGATCTAGAATCCTACAACCTTAAGGAGTTGTATTCCATTACTAAGGATTGGTATTGCTACTGTTTTTTTCGAAAAGCTTTATCATCTCCTAGGTTATGAAGGAAAAGTGTTTGTGAAGGGTATTGGGACCCTAAACTATTGCATAGGTTATGAATATTTGTTATTCCTGAATGGTTCTAGAACCCTACATAATTTCTTAGGTTATGAAATTTGTGTATTCATGAGTTTTTTCTGAACCCAAGATCCATTCTTGGGTTATGAATAATTATTATTTCGGAATGTTTTATTCACCATGTATACTTTTTTGTGTTATAAATAATGGGTATTACTAATGGTTTCAAGCACCCTTCATGAAAACATGGTATATGAAGGATTCATATTACTAAAGGATTATTTAACACAACATAATTACTTAAATGGACCTTGTTAGATAGAAACATAATATTAAGGATATCAAATCTTGATGGATATTTCGAATATGGGTTTATAAATCACATCAAAAAGTGTTTTAATCTATTTTTTTAATACAGGGTTGGCACACTAGGATTATCTTAAAACACACTGAGGTTTCAATATTCAATGTGGTGTTACTAGATCTCATCGATATCAAAGGCCCATTATAATATGGAAAATTCCCCATGAGCTGATGTGTTAACATAACTTATTGTGAACTAATATGGGAGTACATGTATTTTAAAAAATGGGGGTATCCACTCCTATATATTTTTTTTGAATGGATTTAATGATTCAAACACTTGGGTAGTTAAAAATGTTATTGGGATAAGGGTTATAACACCCTAGTAGAATTCCATACAATAATGAAAATGTATGATATGAAGTAGAGGAATAGAAAATTTGGACATATTCTACTTCAAATTTGATGGATTTAGTTCTCTATTTTAGAGCTCGTACCCAATATCACATGATTTCGGTTCATGTGATGAGGACCACAAAAAGGATTTAGAATGGAATATATCAATCATGTTTCCATAATAGGTAAAATCCATTTAGTATAATATTTAGGGTGTTGAATCCACTCGAATATTTTTGTAATGGGATAAATAAATAATAATTAAATAATATCAGATTCACTAAGGAGATGAAACTATTGGGTATAAGTTGGCCATTGGTAATGGTACAAACATTCATCACACATAGTTAAGGGAATGTATTATGAGTTTAGGTGATGCATTTATAATTACATCATAACAAACCCTAGTAAAAAATTCTATGGTATTCTGTTATTCACCCTCAAATCCCATAGGGTTCCCTTCAGATTAGTGAGTCCCAACTACCAACAAACTATTGTGGAGAACCAAGAGTAATACCTCATCGTTAAAGGGTCCTAGGATAATTACGTCAACTCGAAGAACATGTGGGTGTAAATTTAGACATTTTTATCAGTTATATTAGTATTTTTATCCAAGGGAAAACAACTATATAAAAAGGGTTTATCTAAGATGATAAGTTAAGGAAAAAATATTAATATTTCTTTGAAGGGTTGTATAATAATAATATGGTAAAATATAAGTAGGAAGAGATTTTTGTTAAAAAGAACAAGGAATAAAAATATTTTCGAATGAATCATGGTATAAGGAGACACAATATTTGATGAAAATAAATAAAACAAGAAAAAATAGTTTAAAATCATGAGATAATAATCATTAGACACACAAAATATTAATAGGAATATAGAATTGAAATGTGATATTCCCTAAAGACAAAGCATAAAAATGACCTTTTATAGAGAAATAATGACATTGTATCATCATGTTGTAATAATATTCAAGACGGGACACACTGTCTATTATGAGATTAATCCATAATCGGTCACCCTAAAATTTGATATCTTATCGATATTGGCCATCACTACTTATATCGTGATTTATAAAAAACATTAACCAATTTTTTGGAGGGTAGAATAAGACCTCACCCCACATCATCCATACATAAGTGTGACATTTGATATCAATTATTAAACATATCATAAAAAATAATGGGAACCAAATCAGTTTTATAACTTTTTGAAATGGTTTTTCATAACATGATATCATCAGTTAATCTTTTGATACCAAAATTTCAAATCACCCAAAATGATTATTTCACCAATTATTTTAAATGGTGATTCATAGATTATTAATCTATATGAGATAGATATTCAAATAGGAAAATTTATGTGAATACATTAATAATGTTATTTTGATAACATTTTATAAAAATTTCATATAGAGGTGAAATTTTGAATCAATTTCAGAAATCATTTTATCTATGGTAGGATGAATTATATTTTCAAATAAACACTTTGAAAAAATTCAAAATAACATAGTTATGAAATGTAAATAATTATTCTATACATAAAATATGTAGTGGGAGCATAAAATGTTGATTTTAAATACAAATATTTTCTAGTGTTTGGAAAATACAATTATTGAAACCATGATTATAAATATAGTGATAAAAAATTCATTTAAAAATAGTTACTGAGAAAATTATAAACTACAAGATATAAATAATACATATATTTAATTTTTTTAATATTAAAAACTTAATAAGAAGATTAAATTGGGATATTGAAGAAAATGTGCTCATTCTGAATAATTGGGAATTATTCTTAACGATGTAATTTTTTTTGAAATAATGAAGTAAATAAATTTAATTCCCTATAATATAATGATGAAAGGAATTATAATATCATATTATATCATTATAGAACCGCTTATTAAGACCATAGTTAATATAGAATCATTATGACTCAATTAATGATGTTGAGATATTAAAATCTCATAAAATCACGGTATTAATTGAATAAAAATCCTTTTAATTAAATTAAATGATATAACTCTAAAAACACCATAAATTACATGAATATTGTAAAATAAATTCATAATATTGTAATCAAACAATTTCAATGATTCCATGGAGAAAATATCAAAACATAGACACGAAAATAAATTCGAGTTAAAGAACACCATGAAACTTTTGTAACAATCACACAAAAATCTCATGAAAGCATGAATGTAAAATAAAACACCAAACGCCATAAATAATGATATAAACATGAAAAATTGCGTAAAATAAGATATATATATATATATATATATTATCTATATAAATTATTCTATGTTTATAAAGAACCCACAATGAATGAAAATTTGAGATGAGAAATCCCTAAACTTAATTCCTCATATCCCGAAAATTGGTTGTATCTCATGATAAAGAAATTAATATACATATAATATATTTAAGAACATAATCCATAATTATAACCTCATATAATCATTATTTATAATTATTATAAATATTTATAATAATTACTTATATTCTATTTTAATATTAGGTGTGAGTAGTATTGGTCAGTTTACCCTAGTTTTGTAATAGTTTTATCATTATTCATTCTTCTCCAAAATTCAAACAATTTCAAAATAATGAAATGTACATTAATTTATTATTTATAAATATTTTTAATTTTTTAAATTCATTCTATAAATTCCTTTTGTAAAAATCTCTTTCCTTGGAATCTTCAGTATAATTCTCAAGTGATCTCTGTGCTCTTGCATACACAATCAATTGAAAAGAATATTGTCTATAAAGACATCAAAAAACTAATTATGTTAATCTATAAAGAATCTCTTTATAAAATTCCAGAATATATTGGGAGAATTATTAAGACCAAATGGAATCGTTATATATTCATACTGTCTTATACTTGAATAAAATATTTTCTAGTGTATATCCTCCTCAAATGACATTTCACTAAGACATATAAAAAACAAAAGGTGTTTCTTTCCATAAAACCTCCCAAAAATAATTAATCATGAAAAAATACCATTACATAAAACCTCAATATTTGTGCATAATACATTGAACATATTTTCAACAATAAAATCATAATCCCATGATGGTATTAATAAACCATAAGTTAGTTATACAAAGAGACATATATGCTAAATATATTAACACAATACATAGACATTTCATGATTATTAAAACCCAAATACTATTGCAAATAATAATATTTTAATATAATATTTGAATCAAAATACATAAATACATCAATAAATCCCCTTAAACAATTAGCAAGTAATATGACCTTTATTGGTATAGATGATAACTCTTAGATTTGTGACATTGACACTGATAATTAAAATGTTCTTAAAAATTAATCTATTAAAATTCACATTAATTCAATGATCTAAAACAATATTTTCCATATATAAAACAGCTACACATACATTTTATATATTTGATAGGTTTTTAAACCATCCATCTTGATGTGTAGAAAAATAAAGCTTCTTTATTATATGTTCATTACCACATGAACATTCAAAAAAGATTATATTTATTTGATTTTACATTTTATAAGAATCACATCGAAGTTCACATTGTTAGTAATATATCGTGATAAAGGATTATGTATAACAATAATTACTCTATCTCTGATCATCATCCAATTAGGATTCTCATCATAACCATATTTCCCATCATATTTACTGTTAACATGATTCCGTCTTGTTTAATCCTTTGACAGATACCAATATTGAAAATAGTGAAAACCCAAATCAAAGTGGAAAAATAAATAATCATAAAAATTAAATTCAATTATTTTTAAATAAGAACAAATTTGATTCAATATTGGAAACCTTTGTATTAATATAGGCCATTTATTGTAAATATTTTAATACCCCATGATGGTTTGTAAAGAGTGTTTGAATTTACAAACCATATCCCTTATAAGTTTCAATCCTAGTTTTTAGTAAGGTATATTTTCATATACAAGGTAATTATAAAGTCAATCCTGACAAAAAGATTTTGGAGTTTTTACCCTTTAATAAATAATTTTTAAAACCATTTCTATGTGTAGTATCTAGAGCGGGATTTATATACTTTAAACCACTCCTTATATCCTTCAATAATATTCTTAGATATTATAATGTATTTATAATTATCCTAATACTTATCTTTATACATATCCCCATAGATATCATTATTGATTTCTCATCCAAAATTCTAATGGTTAACTAAATCATTCATATGATACAAAATATAGAGGCCAATGATTTTCATAGATGGATTTCATATATTTTTATATGAATATTCACTACCTCATACAAGAATACACTTGAGGATCATAAATGCATTTTTCCATAGGATACATTAAAATTTCGACAACTTGTCCATAAGATTTCTATATTATCTCCCAGCTAGTTCCACATAACTAGCAACTTTCTATTATGCATCACCTGTAATTCCTATCGTCAAATATGAGAGGTTATAATGAAATAATGGGCATTCTCAGATTATTAGTAAGTGTAAATAAGTTAAATACATTAAAAATACATGCACGTATGGGTACGATAACACGAGATTAATATTCTGAAACCAAACTATGTATATTAATGATCATAATCAATTGTCACTGTATAAATATTATCAGTACATAAGAAACTAATAAAAATAAAATTAAATAAAATGATCCACGAGATAATAAAATTCTTATAAGACTTTAAAGTGTGATAGTCATAAGAATAAAAAATAATTCAATTTGAATTGAAGGACAATTTCCACAACTATCATAATTGAATGATTTCACCCCCCAACCCTTATACAAATCAAGGTTCACTACTAAGAATATAATTTGGGATATATTTCATAAATGAAATAGGTTCTCTCCCCATTCCAATATTTTTTACCTCATTAGATAACTATCTTTACCCAATTCATTGGAGGTACAAAATGGTCTCACCATTCCCATAATGAAAACTATACATATATTTTCAACACGATCATAAAACATTAATCATATTAGAACCCATGAAAATAAATTGGCTTCATATAAAATTCATCATATCATAACCCTATAAAACAAAGGAGTTTCATGAACATTTCATCCTGCATAACCCATGTAAAATAGATCGGTTTCCTAAACATTTCATTATTTCATCATTGAAAACCCCCATATAAATGAAATTTGTTTTTTGGTCATATTATCATCACAATCACAAACCATTTTTAGAAACAATAATAATATTATCACTGGGACATATTCCCAGTGAATTATAAGTATTATCAAATTATGTCATCGTTGATGGAAAGTGATTTTGAAAGATCACAAGGATTATTTATTGAGGAAAATGAATTTTCCAATTTTAAAATAATTTTTTAAAATAAAAAAATATAAGTCATTTTCAAAATCCTTTTCATTGTAAATATAATTGATACATATAATATAAGTTTTAAAAATAATTTGAAAATTTTCTAGATGAAAATATCAATTCCCCTTTTATGAACACTTTTAAGAAAACAATTAAAAAATCTGATAAACATAGAATATTCTGAAATATTAATTAAAAATAATTTAATCTGTTTCAAGATGAAAATATCCTTTCCATTATGAAAACTAATTTTTTAAACTAAAAATATATTAATCATTTTCAAATTCAATTTCATTGAAAATAACCTTTAAAACTGATAAATTAATATTTGAAAATAATTTTAAAATTTTCTTTATGAAAATATCCTTTCCTCGTCAAAAATAATGTTTTCAAAATTAAAAATTATAAAAAAAATTAAAATTAATATATTGAATATATTATTTGAAAATTATCAATGATTCATAAAATTGTGAATAAAAAATTTATTTTGGGAAATTATTTTACAATGAAAAACCCTTTCTCAAACATTAATCATTTTTCAAAAATACTACATGAATATAACCTTGTAAACTGGTAAGATATTCGTTATAAATCCTTTAAAACATTTTATCATGAAAATTTCATTTCATGATTGATAAAAAAATTACAACATAATACATTTTCAAAATAGTTTTACACTAAAATAATATTTTAAACATATAATTTAGTCATTAATAAATTTATGGTTAATGATGGTATAAAAATCAATACATACCATGCACAGTATAATAAATATTCCATTCACATTTTCATTTAAATCCAAATATGTCTTGTTTGGAAAATGAAATGAATATTAATTTGAAAACTTATTATAGAAATTAAATAATGGGTACAAATTTTTTTAATAAATCATTTTGGAAATGATTAATTAAATTTCAAATGATTTTTAGAAAATATTGATATGGGAGAAAAATTGTTTTCAACTGAAGAGTGAAATAAAAATGATATTTCCTAAAAACGTATTTTTATGTTATTACTCCTTTAAGAGATTAAAACGAATGGAAATAAATTTTATGTATATAAAAAAGTATAATAATATAAAATATATGAATTTCATGAGGTATATATCATATAATTGTTCCATTGGATGAATAATCATAAACAATCCAAATAAATGATGATATTTTAACAAAAACAAGTACCAATTTGGTAGCATAAAATCTTATTGCCCTTGGAAGATTAAAATTAAATTAAACACATAATATATTGATAAAAAATTAATTCATCATTTTATATTTCAAAAGGTGTTGTATATATATACCTCATTAAATAAGATAGGATCATAATCTATAGTATGTCTCAAGGAAGATAAATTGAGAGAAAAATATATTAACACTTTCCTAATCTTTTTAATAATAATCCCTAATAAATAATAACCTAAAATGAAACATTAAATATCCAAAAAAAATTATTAATTATATTAAATTACATATTTTTATTATATACAGCACCCAAAAAACAAGGGGTGAATATGGCATACATCTCCCAAAAATAAAATGTAGACTTGAGATCTCATACCTCAATTCACAAATTCATTCATAAATGTTAAAACATCATTTAAAATTAATATAATTCTATTATAAATAATTTAAATAATAATAATAATATTTATCATATTATATATTATTTACTATTGATCTTTTAACACTCGTTTATTGATAACTCGGTATTAAAATCAAATTCTAAGTAATACCTATTTAATTTCTCATGTAGGTATTTATATGATATTATCAATAAATTAAAATTGACTATGGTTCCATAATCACCATAATTTTAAACATCATATAAATATCCTAAAATTTCCCGATATATTTATTTATTGTAAACCGTAAAGGTTAGAGATATTAAATGAAATTCACAGTTTATTGAGATGGTAGTTCGAACATAAAATTGAAAAATATTACCATTTTTTAATGATCATAAAAAATGTACATAATAATTAATCATTATGAAATAATTATTATGAAATAAATTTATCAAGTAAATGTGATAAATTTATCTTTATTAACTCACATGCAAAGCGTTAGTGAAAAAATTCACATCACTTTGTGAAGTGTTAGTTCATTGTAAACACAAGCGCTTTTGTCATATCCACCCACAAAATTAGAATGATGAAGGTGTATGTGTTATGATATTTCAAGACATATAATTATTTTCCAGATATAAAATATATAAATTTTATATATCTACATTAACATTTAATTTAAAATACATTGCAATCATATTATATCGATTCATGAAGAGGTAGTCTTATGAATTCACGAGTGATGTTATCTTTTTACAATAGTATTGAATGAAATATGTTAAGAGTTATATAATAATTAGAAATGTGTAATAATTTCATAAAAATATTATATGAAAATTAAATCCATCAGTATATTCAGCCATGAGTGTTTGTTATGGAAGACGAATAACATTGGTTCGCGAGGTGATAGTCATCCGTACACTCGATCGACAGTTTTGTTTCCAATTTGTTGGAAGATAATATTTATATTTGTTATAAAATAATTAAATTAACATATATTTATATAGGTGATAACTATTTTATTATATCATCTTAATTTAGGAATATTTTATTCAACTAGAAGAATAAATAAAATGAAAATTCAAGTTAAAAGACTACATCTAATTTAGATATCCTCATTATGATTAAACATTAAGAATTAATATAATAGAATAAGAAAATTAATTAATTTAGGATGTGGAGTGGTATTTAAGAAATTTATGTGTTCTAGTATGGGATGATCCTAATCATTTCGAATTTAGGAAGAGGATTGGATAGAGGTGACATTTTATAAGTGGGTGAGAGGAAACACATATAATTTTTGTAAAAAATAAATTTTACCTATGTTATTAGAAATAAAAAATACAAAAAATTAGTAATTATTGAACCATAGAGGTTATATGATTTTTATATTTCAATAAAACTTTTTTTAAAATGTTTTTAGCAACATTTACCACTTATATTTTTATTTTAACCCAATGAAAACTCATTTTAACTATAATCACGGTGAATATTTTTTTATTTTTTTTTTGTATTTATTATTGTTAATGTTTTAGTTAATCTAATTAAAAACATTATTTATTATTAATAAAAAATTATTACATTTTACAGAATTCAAATCAGCGATACTTCTATATTAAATTTAAAATTTTATCCACGGAAGCGATGAAAAATTTGTTTTCCAAAGAGAAAAAATTCAAAATGATTGAAATATTCTATTATAAAATTTAATTTCAAATTTAAAACTATGTCCTTTATTGTTTTAATTATCATAATATTATTCAAATTTCACTTTTATAACAATTTTAAAAATAATAATCCTTATATTTTTTTAATGAAAAACTAATTTTCAATGAAAATTTATATTTTTGAATATTAATCGGAACATTAATATTTTTAGAGAAATATAAAAAATTCAGAATATATAATTTTTAAATTTTGATTCCAAAAATAATTTTCATTTTTTAAGATAAATTTTTTAAAAAAAATTCAAATTTAATTTTGATATTTGTACAAAAAAAGAAATTAAGTTATTTCATGAAAATATTATTTTTGAAATATAATAAGATAAAAAAAGTAAGTACATTACTTATAAATATTTTTTTTATGTAAAAAATTAGAATTAATGTTTTAAATATGGTCATTCTTATTCCTAACACCAATTTTGATGGCTTCTTCGTAATATCATTGTCATATTGTAATATAAATATTATATTGTGGTTCATTATAACTCGATGACACATGTAGCATAAGATATCTATAAGATTAAAATATTTCGAATAATAAATGTCAAAATTATTGGGTGTTATACTCTTTCAATGTTTTTGAAGCCCTGTCCTCATAAAAACAAGTTGATTAGTCTTAAATTGTTAACTAATTAAAAGAATCCAATGGAAGGGTAACTCTCTCAATGCAACATTAACCATTCTATTCTTATTAAACACACATAAAGTCACATCTATCAATGAAATAAATATAGTAAAAATATTATTACTATAACAATATTTTAATATAATTATGGGATATAAATATTATACTTTTCTTAAAAATCATTGAGAAAAAAAGAAATTATCAACATGCATGTCTTTCGGCTACCACCACTATGAACGAATTTTTTTTTTCAAGAAAAACACATAAGGATAAATTGAAAAATGTATATTTAATTTCAAAATTATATTTTTACTTTATTTATAAAATAGAACAGAAATATATTTATTTTTAAATGAAATAAAAATAATAATTTTTCTACTAATTCTAACCACCTTAAATATAATTACCAAGGAGCCATTATGAATTATAAATTTTATTCAGATATCCATTAAAATAATATAATTATTTCCATTAAATAACATTAATTAGTATTAAACTCTACAATTTTAGAGATCATGAAGTTATTTTATAACAACATTGGCATAGTACAATAAACTAAATGTTTTTTCAAAGAAATTAACAGAATAATATTCGCTAATCCATTTGTGTGAGAAAATATTATGACTAAGTATCAAAATACTTTATGATGACCTTAGAAAAAAATATGACTGAATAAGGTTCTTATATATATATTAAATGAACATATTTTGATTATTCAGGAAGCTAAGTGTATGTGTAGTGTGCTTTTTGAAATAAGGAAATGGATCCTCTGAACCACCCTAATTAAATTTCGGTTTTTGTTCTCTTTCTCTTCATCAATTTTCCATTATATTACAATCAAATATAATATATATATATATATATTCATTACAAATATACCAAGATTACATTACCTTTAGTTACTACAGAATTTATATTTTTATATTCCCCTCAATATTTTCTCTTTTTAGTGAACCTGATTTAAGGAAACTTCTATATACCTAATTTCATTGAAATTTTTCCCCAAAAAAATCAAATAATTTAAATTCTTGAAAAAAAATTATTATGATATAAAATACATTTATGGTAAAATTTTGTTTTTATAGAAAAAAATCCATCATTAAATATTTGATTCTTATTTCAAAAAGTTAAACTAAGTGGCCCATGTTTTTCTTACTCATCTATTTTTATTATAAATTTTTAATTAAATGAATTTCCATGTTCAAATAATTTTTTTTTCCGAAAACAACCTTAATTATTCATTTATTTCTTTTCATCATAATTTATATTATATACATTTATGGTATGTCTTAAGACATGATTATGAATCTCCGTTCCACATTCAAGATTATATAATGCTTATGATTTGTTTATGAAGTCACTATCTAATATGTAACACATGTGCATTTACATATTATGATATGATTTGTGGGTTATTTATATCTATATGATTCATTGTTTATCTTTAATGTATCATGAGATACATGTAAGGTGGATGAGCGGATAGACTAAGCACACTATATTCTAAACATTGTAACCATAAGCATGTGCTGAATATGATGAAAATTAATCTATTATATGTTTTCTTGGTTGTTATACATATCATAATATTATTATTAAATTAATTATCATTATTCTACATGAATATCATTCAATGATCTTACTACATCATACCATTATTTCACGATTTCATGATCATGAATATTGTACTTATAATATAATGTTTTTACTTCTAAATCATTCTTGTCTTCATGATTTACATTTACTTTTCCATTACTATATTTTATATCACAATTTCCTTTATTAATTTTCAGATGATATACCATACATTTTTAGAGGACATAAGGGTGTAGTAAACTCATTTAAAGTTTTAAATAAATATTGTTTTATTATGTTAAAGAAGTCTTAATTATATATATTATCAACTCAATATACTAGACCCTTAGATTCTTATATTATAATTATTATATATTTATATAAAAAATTATGAACAAATGAGTATTTAATGATCTAATAAATATAGTTAGTAATAATTTAATTGACCAATAATTTTTGGATATTGGGATTTGAGAACATTAGTGAAAATATGAATGGAAATCTTATTGACATGATAGGATCCTAATGTTTTGGTAAAGTACATGTTTTGTGATTTTAATAGTAAATGAATCACCATTTGGATACTATAATTCGTATGAAGTCTATGTCATATTTGAACCTACTGGTAATAAATATGAATATGGAATATTATTTATTAACACTACTGTGACCTGGTGAATGATAACACCCAAAACTATACACTAATCTTGAAACAACTATGGTATATGCATTGGATAATTAGAATGATCCTTAAAAACCATTAAAAATTATTTGAATTTAATTTTATGAAATTTTTTGGTGATAACATCATTAGAAATTTATGATGGATAAAATGTATTGAATGTTATAAATCCATAGTCTTTTTACATAAAATAATCATAAAATATATCTCCAAGGTTTGTAGATTCAATTTACATGTTTATTAATTTAAGGTTTCTCACCCTTATGATCCCTTTATTCTAGAAAATGATTTGATATTTTGAGGACCCTTCTCTACAACTATATGTTATTAGTAGTGCGAATATTTTTCTAATAACATTCCAAACATGATGGGATCTAGGATTGAAAACATCATGGTCACATGAGCACATCATACTCATGATATGGTTAAGAACATGAAGCATTTGGAATTACCTTATACTAAAATGATATAACATATTGTGGTGGAGTCCTCTATGCATTATATGAATCCTTGATATAGTTGCTCTTATGATTTTATTATCACATATTAGATTATTAACTCCATTGTGATGATATCAAATATCCTCAAATGATTTGGGGGTGTAGTTAAAAAGTTACTTTGAAAGAAGATAATATTGTATGTTGAGATTATAATCGGTGGAGACTAATAAAGAATACAAAGTATTGAGATGAAATTGAATCTATGGGATTGATAGAATTGAAGAGGATATTTTTCAAGAATGATTTAACTGAAATAGTTCATCAAATTATGGGAATATAATTCCAAAATTAATAAATATAATGTATTATTTGCGGCGTCTTATGAGCATATCGTTACAAGTCATTCTCTATATGCCCTGATATTTCTCATTATCATCAAATATAAAATTGAACTATAATATAAGGTGTTATACTTGAATCTTCATAAATAATTTGTTATTTGTTAAGTTCCTAGTTATGAGGATGCTTATATTTGTTATGAAAAATATTAGATAGATACTAGGTATAGGAAGTGTAAAGTACTATTTAACTCGTGATTATCATTATATATATCCCTTAATAGGGAAAAAAACAATTTCCCACATATTGTAATTATCATTTGATGTATTTTGTAAACTATCTCAAGTAGAAATTAAATTGATTCAATTGTAGAAGGTATTTACATGAAGATAAACGTTTTTAAATTTAGATAAATATTCCATCTAAATTATTTTGTGAGAATATGGTTTTGGTCAATCCGCAGCTGATGGATCAATGTTTGAAATGTATGAAACACAAACGCTATACCGACCACATTTTTTATCCAAGGGTTGTTGATGTAAACAAAATAAGACTGCCTCTATGGTCAATATATCAAGAGTGGGCTTATCATATAACTATTATAGAATTAGATCATGATGATGATATGGTGATAAGAATACTTGTTATTCATTCAAGAATAGAAATGAATATTATTTCATTCTAGATCTTCACATTAAATTATATCATACGATTTTATTAGAACTATTCAAACCCCATTACAAAACATGGAAGTTATGTTTTTGGTGAAAACATATAAATAATCTATTATTTAATGCCATTGAAAAATTTCATCCATTATTAGTATATTTTATATGACTCATCCATTAAAATAATTCATATAACCTATAGTGTAATTTTATACTATATTAGGTATGGAATGAAATTATTTATATAAATCCTATATCAACTAATAGTATATGAAAATAATATTCCATGTCCTCAATTATCTTCTAATTCTACAAATATTTAAATATTAGAATGATGAATCCACCATAAAATTTTCATCATAATAATTTATATGTTTTCCATATGAGAATTCATATCTACCTCCGATGATTGAATCAAAGTAGATGAAAAATCTCAATGATGTTCCCGTTATTATGTAATATAATTATATGTTTTCAAAAGATTTTACTAACATTTATTTTGACCTAATGATTTATTTATCAATTTCTCTTATAACTATGATCTTCATAATATCCAATAATTTTATTAAATTTTTTAATACATAAGAATAATAATTATCAAATAAACATAATTATAATTTCGATAACCGATTCATACAGCCAAGAACAGCAAATGGGATGAACTAGTTATCTTTTTTTATGAACAATGATGGTATAATGATATCTACATTGACTATTTTGAACATAGATTAATACTGATCACAAACAATAATCAATTCACATTGATTAATGAATTGTTAAATCAATTATGTAGTTCTCAATACTTCTATAATGTTTACCATCTTTTTGTGTAATTTTTCTAATGGTGAGGAATGTAGATATTTACCAAACCACTGTTCAAATAAGGTATGAGCACTGTGATTTTATATTTATAATATTAAGACTAAAAAAATATTCAATTACATCATGGAATTAATTAATATATTCATTATATATTACCCTGATAAATATTTTATAGTATTAATAAATTATATTTTTATATACCCAAAATAACGTGGAAACAAGATGAGAATTTGAATACTGTAATAAATACATTATTAAATGAGTGGGTTTATTTAATGTAATGTGAACATAGTTTATTACTGATAAATTATCATTCACGAGTGATGTTATAAAATGATAATGTATGTATTTAGATTCCTAGTAGATGAAGGCAATTAAAAGATGACAAATAACAACATATTTTACAGAAATATGTAGTTTTAGTGGATTGGATGTGTATTATCGGTGATTTATGAGGAATATATATTGATTTTCCAACAAAAATAACAAGATAACAAAGAAGGTAGTGATTTATAATTTTAGTGATGAATGTGATGATATATTTAAAGAGTCAATGATTAAGAAAATGACAAAACATGTACTCCCAAAACCATAATGTTGGTAAATATTTTTTTTATTTATAGTTTTCCATTAAATTTGTTTATTGACTTGTGTAATCATAGAGAATAATAAATTAATATCCTATACTTCATGATGGTTGAATTTTTATGTATATAACTATATAATGAAATATATGGATATGGATTCAACAAAATTTTCATTAATTATTTTTAGGAATTTTCTATAGGTTTTGATGTATAAAATATATACCAATTAGAAAATACTTAAATATATATTCACTCAAAAGGAGCTCAATATGCGTCAAAAAAAGGGGAGTGGATCTTATCAAAGTTTTTAATTGTCCAATCCACTACCGTCCTGTAAGGTGAGTAATGTTTAATACACACTATGTTTAAAGGTTATAGAAACATTGTCCCTCATAATAATTGAGAATGATCCAATATTCATATACATGAAAATGATAAACATTAGAGTAATACAAGGAATTATTATCAGCATACCTTTTCCACATTTTTTCTTAACCATATCCTATAGGGATAATTAATAAACAGCAAATGAATGATTTGGAGATATTTAATATGTTGGATGCATTGAGAATAAAAAAATGGCAGAGTTTATTATATATGAAACGTGATTGGTTAGATTTGGGAAATTATTGAGTGTAGTGTAATATCTAAGATTAAGAGAGAGAATGAGATATTAAATGACACTCATATCTCAACATAATCCATGAACTAAGGAAACATAAATATTTATAAATATAATTATGTTCACTATTGGTTGGACAATATAAAGAATGAGATAGTGGATTATACATCATGGTTACTAGTGTGATAACAAGTGAATGTTGAGAGGAATAGATCTAAAGGTATAAGGACACCCTTTCCCATACCCGTATAGAAATAAAAAAATATCACCATCAATTTATTCAAGGTTCATTCAACAAATTTGAAAGGTAAAAATTATATAGGGGCTATGGATGACCATATTATAATATATGATCACTTAATTTATAATCTATTGGACTTCTTACATTATGGTAATAAAAACTATAAAGTAGAGAAGTTGTTAGAAATCCTGGAAGACCACAGTCGATTGTATCTTATGAAGATCCAATGTTTATCTAAATTCTATGGAAGAGTCTTCAACATGATTTAATCATAGTGTTTATATTTAGTATAACCTATCTTCCCCATACTGATGGACAATATGAAATAAATTTGTATACAGTTGAAGTTATTTATGGGGATTTCTCTATGGAATTCATTGGAGCTTTGGACTAACAACTTCGGTTAGTATAGTTTTCACACACACACAAAATTATCTTGAGAATTCACATGGACCATTATGAATATATATATATGGGATCTGATATAAAACACATTCATGTTGGGATGATGTTGGTGAATGAAAATTTTGATGAATTGAAATGTTTGAGGAAATGGTATAAAAGGAAACAACAAATCAAAAATACATCTGAATGGCTTAAAATATACATAAAATTTATGTTGATAATTATCATCATTAAAAAGAGTTTAAAATACATTATATATTATTTCATCATATGTCTCTCAATAAGTTATTTCTAAGGATTAGAAGTTAGGGAATGATATGCCGAATATACATTATCCCATATGAGATCCTTGATCTTGTGAGAGTTATAGCTTCTTTACTCGAACATACAAAAATAAACAAAAAATCCCAGGACATGTTCCTTGTATCCTTTTTGAGAAATTACATATCGGATATATCACAAGTACATAATATTGAAATGATATATTTGGATAATTATATATCTTATGAGGAGCTTTCATTTATGATCTTGTACTATAGATCAAATATTCTATACAATAGGGAAAAATACCATGTAAATATAATATAGTGATACCAACAGTATGAACATGAAATATATGATCCCAAAGGGACAATGAAACAAGAATTCTATCACCTAATTTCACCTTGATGCATGGAATGAAATTTTAATTGTGAAAACTTTAATGGGGAAGGAGAATTTAATGACTCATACATTATATATAAAAAATACCATTCTGACCATATACATGTTTCAAAAAATGTAATATTAATGATAAGAACTAATATCACATTCTCATTAATTTAGAACAAAATAGATTTATAATACTATATATGTGTAAAAATCTGACATGCATTATAGTAATAAAATATTAATATTTCACGCTTCAAAATGAATTTTCAAAAACAATTAGAATTTTTTAAAAAAATATACACAAAAGATTGTATCAACTATATAAGATTAATATATTAAAATTAGTTTCATTTTTGGAATTTCATGTTGAAATTTTCTCAGGATAATATTTGATAAATTTTTTAATATAATTAGTTTTTAGATAAATACTGATTTTCCTTCCAAAATAAGGACTTTTATTACTTTATCAGTGTAAAATAAAGAACTACAATCTTATAAAAACATTTAATTTATAAAAATTGTATTTAATAAATAATTATATTATTATTTAGGATAAATGTTTAAATTTGGAAGGCTTTTTTTAACATTATATAATAAAATAATAAGGAAATTTTAGAAAATTATTTTTTTGGAATTTAATCTACATTTACTATATTTTTTATATAAAAAGATTAAATTTAATACAATGGAACATAACATATAATATTTATTATAATAAATCATATTATTTCTTCAAACTTGTAAACATTGATAATCTTATCCCACACATAAATTTTAATCATAAAATGAACATTTTGTATGAAATTTGTTTACAAATTATGTGTGATAATTCAAAAATTAACTTCCCTTATAATTTTGAATTTTATTTTATAAAATTATTTAAATATTTATAATAAAGAAGTTGAAATTAGTAAGTAAACTCATTTTAAATTATGTCAATTAAAATTATTTTACTAAGGTTACAGTGCATTTATAATGGTAATATTAAATTATTGTAAAAATGGTTTAACATAATGTTAGTGGTTGAAAAATGTGTAAAAGATATTTTATTTTGTATAATGATGGGGGTTACAACTTAATAACTATATAATAAATATTTTCCTTTTTATAATCTCTTTTAATTGAATAATCAGTAACATAATTGAGAAAAATGTGAATTTAAAAAGCAACATATTTCATCATTAATAAAAAGAGAAAACATCATACCCATTTCTCCACCAATTCCAAATCCTTTAATTAATAAAAATTATACCCTGGTATCTCCTCAAAACCCTCCATGCACCTTTGGATCCATTATCTCTCCAAAAGACCTGGGAAACTAGTCCCGAGGAGTTACACATGAGACAACATCCAAGGGCATATAAACACTATAAACCAAACATTTTGTGTTTGTTCTTCCTCTACTACATATTTTCCAATCTATAGAAGATTCTATTATAACACTATAATTTTGACTACAATAATTTTCTTTTGACAATATAATATCCATCTTATACTTTCCACCAAAATTATTGTAAATAAAAATGATCACATGTGTGTGTAGGGACTACCGCCACCATGAATTACATGTTTTATTTTCCATAACCTCCCATCCGGGATGAAATTTAATAATCATTTAGAATTTAAAAATGATATTTTGGAAATATTAATATTAATTAATTATAAAATACTACAAAATAAAAGTAATAAATCAATAAATTTTTATTATATCTTTAACATCCATAAAAAAGTCTTATCAAGGAACATTTCTTAATATGGATATTGTTTATAACATTTGAAACTATAGAAGTATTTTATTAATGTTGTAATAAACAATATAAAACTAATAAACTATTCTCATCCTGAATTTATTTTAATAAAATAGTTACTATGGTGAAAAAATAAATGTGTTATGATTATATCATCTGAACAACCCAAAATAACAAACCTAAGTGAAGAAAATATTAAAAATAAATAAATAAATATAATAGATAGAACATAGAAAAAATATATAGATAAATAATTTTCTTTGGTATATATTAAGTTAATATTATTTAATAAATCTAAATGATAAGTGCATGAATAGGTTGTATTTGGACAAGAGGTTAGGGATCCTATAAGTAGGTTCCATGACTGATACAGGGGTAGCAGATGCAAGAGGTAGTGGAAGTGCATGCATCTCTTTTATCTGATGTTGATTATGAGGAATAGATCTCTTCTCAATTGTTGGTGGATTCTATGGAGGGAACTCATGTCAGATGGATTCGTAGTTCAAAAAAAGATGTTGGGATGCACAAGGAATACAGATGCGGGGGGCGAGGTTGATTGTGGTTGTGGAAAAAATCCAAATTCTGGAAGCACAATTCAAAGCTAACGAAGCAGATGGAGACATGGTCCGCCAGTAGGGCCAGGGTAATGGTCGGAAAAACTGCGGGCCGAGTTTAAGAAAGTAAGAAGAGCATGGTTCTTCAAAAAGGAAAACAAAAAATCAAGAGTAGGGAAACTAAAATACAGAAGAAGGGGGATGGATTATGAAAGGTGGAGGAAGCATATTGTAAGTAACTTCTAGATATCCTTATATATTTAAATGAATAAATGATGGATGTGTCCATTTATCTCATGGACTTAGAGGAGGAGAAGAACATAATATTAGAGAGAGATCATCAAGGTGATTTTATAAAATATCATAGGGTCTTGATCTAAAAAAAAGACATTAAATTAAAACAAGACCTCAAAAATGAAAAACAAATTCAGAGGTGTACATCTAAACATGGGAAAAGTGTGATAATTACATTAATGACCTTGTGATAAAGGATTAAGATACAAAGGCACATGCTCTTCATTGATGGCTATATCGAGAATGAAATTCCAAAATATTTACTCTCAATATTAACAATGTTGTGATTTAATAGAATGCGTAATGAATTTTCCCTTTAACTTTTATAGATTCCCACATTTCCACAAAAGTTCCTTTGGAAATAATAATTAAATCTTAGTAGTAGTAAGGGATCCTCTGAAAATACTTCATTTCCATTTAGTTACACATTCTATTTATTTTTCAACATTATAATTTATATAATTATCATGTGCATAATATATATTCAATATATATGGTATATTTACATTTATAAACACATAAATTTACCATTATTTATTGGGGGTGGGGAAATTTTAATTTTCCATTCAACATTTTATCTTTTATGTGAACATGACTGATTTAAATATCCTAATTCCCAATTAAAATCCAAATATATACCCATCTAATTAATTTTAAATTGCATATATATTATAGAGGATATGTAATTATTTATTGAAAACCTATATATATAAAAATTGTAAGGACAAAATATAGACATACATGGACATTAAATTTATTTTTTTGAATACCTAATACATAAAAATAACATACACCAAAGGACTGTAATAGTTTAGTGTCTTTGGACACTTGGAATATAATCATCTAATATTGGTGAATGATCTTCAACATCTCCCATAATGATGTTTACATTTTGTTACCTAAAACCTTTCTTTATACCCCGGGGAAATGAAAACATATAAAGGGTGACGTCAAATGCATAGTAAGGGTAATAATGGAGAAAATAAAACAAACCATATACATTTGAACTTTAAAACATGAATATAAAGTTTACACATGAAAATATTGAGTTGTGAAATATATCTTGGAACTACGTAAGTCAAATGTCATAATGAAACATAAATCATGATAAATTAGCATGGGAATAAAAAATATAATTGTGGAAAACCATTAGGAACATGATATGATTTCCATAGTACCAAAGGTATTGCTTCCAAGAACATCTTAGTGGACAAAGTCCGTTTCCGAATCGAGTTAACTCCTCATTCAAGTCTTGTATCACTAAACCAGATTAACTTACAGTTCCGGCCATGTCAATCTCACAAGATATAAATCATCACCCAATTCATTGGAGTGAGATATAGGTCACACCCATCTCATAATGAAATCACTATTTTGGGTGCAACAAAATAAACAGACATCATTCATAATAACCCAACGAATAAAATGGGTTTCATAAACATCATTCCATCATAACATAATCCATATAAATGAAATGGATATAATTTAATCATAAGAAAAATTCATCCATATAAATAATAGAGTCATTATAATTGAAATATAAACATAATAAATAATGTCATCTTAGATGGAAAATGGTTTTGATAAAACACCTGAAATGAATTCTTGAGGAAAATATTCTTTCTCCTTAAAAATCAATTTCTTTTCACAAAATTCCATGAAATTTTTAATGAAAAGGATTTTGTTAAAAATAGTCATGAAATAGTTTTAGAGTAAGATTCCTGAAAATTAGGTGTTATGAAACCATAAAAATCCATTCATGCCATATAAGTTAAAAAAAACATTCGTCTCGTATTTTTTTCGGAAAAGACAAAAAGTACCTCGTATGGTAAACAAAAAAAATATTCCCTACACACCATGTAGTGAAAGTAAAACATGGGTAAATAGGAAATTAAACATACATGAAACCATATTTATAAAATAGGGACATGGATGATAAATATAACCATGGTAAATACTTACGAATAAACAATCTTGGATAAAAACGAGATTGGAAAAGTTTTCCCTTACCTTATGTTCGACATGCTTCGTATGTATCTGAACCTCTTGTATAATGATTTAAATAATTTCATTGAATTATTACAGAATCATATTCATTTTAATGATATCATATATGATTCACTTATTATTTTGTATTACCCATTATTTTTAAATTTCAAGTTAAAGTAGTGTTTTGGGTAAAATCGTTTCATTTATCATACATGTTTCGACTGGTTGTTCTTGATATTATTACTTATATACTGATTTACATAATTCTAGAATTTAAAAAATAATTTATATATAATATATATTCATCATATAAATATATATGATAGATCGATAAATGAAATGAAATACACCATTCATGGAGACGGTAGGCCATACGTATGCATGAACGCTGTTTTCATTTCCTTATTGAATTAAATGGAATTAAGTAAATGAATCATATATGTACATAAATCTAGTATAATAATTATGTAATATCATTCATTATTATTTATTATATATAATTTATAATAATACTATAATGGTTAATCATGAAAATGAATCTCATCACGTTCATGGAGACTATAGTTCATACGTACGCACGAGCGATGATATCGTTACCATAATTAGTTATAAGAATTGGAGTTGATGATATAATATCTCATAATCAGTATGATGTTATAATAACCATATATAGTTATTATTTACACCATTATACCTATCCATTTAAGGTGGTGGTTGGAAAAATGATTACACCACGACGTAGAGACGGTATTTCTTACGTACCCACACGCAGTGATTTCATTTTCATATCATGGATGGAAGGTGAAATGGGGTTTTTTATATTTATAATAACATAGAAGTATATTAGTGATACTTATATTATTACTTTATAATGAAAGAAAAAAAGAAGAAGATGTTTAAGAAGAAAAAAACTTGAATGAATCGGTAGAAGAGATTACCTCTTCTTCGACGTACCACCATTAAGCTTCCTCTTAAGGAACTAGAGTTGGTCTTTTGAGAAGACCAGAACCTCCAGAATGTTTCTCGGGAATGGGAGAAGATAAATGGGCAGGGTTCGGCCGATCTATAAGGCTCAAAGTATTGTGAAGAGGAGAGGGAGGAGGTTCCCTTTTATAAGGTAGGGGAGGGGCACCTTTGGAAACCTCAAAAATATTAATTTAGGATAAATTCAAACCCCCCATAAAAACGTCCAAAATGACTCAAATACGAAGATTATATGATATAGGGTTGTTATCTCATCAGACTATAAAATTTAGACATGTCTGTAATTTATTTTAAACATTATCAACTTGATTTATCTTTATTTCATCTATTTAATTTAATTTATGTTAATAAGATTTTAAATTTAAAATTGTTATAAATAATTACTTGTGTGTTATGAATTGTCTAAAATTGGATAATGTATGAAATTTTCGACCATTTAAATTTTAATTTATATTTTTTAAATATATTTGTGATTTTTAAACAATTTTATATTATGTTTTTTTATAAAATAATTATATTGTCAATTTTGACACAATTAATTAATTTGAATTTAAATAATATCCTCACAGAAGATATGTTGGAAATAAAATCTTTAATAGATTCATAATATGTCATATTTATCTATAAAATTAGTGGATCAAATTAAATAGTTCATATAATATTTATTTTAATATTTTTAAAACCAATTATTTGATATTTTGATCAATAAAATAATTTCAAAATCACTATTGTGTCTCTTTTAATGATAATTATTTAATCCCTAAAAAATATAAATAAATTCGAATGATTTATATGATTTTATCAGATTTATTTATACTATTCATGTTCAATGTTTCATGAATTTTACCACTAAATTAAAATTATTATACTTATAAAATTTAAGAGATTTACATGTTGTCACGTTCTTTGGTTTTAATAATAATTAAATTATTTCTAAGGTCAATAGTCCATAAAAATAACCTATTCTGACCATTTGGGGATATGGTTCTACATTTATTCATCCAATATAATTTTGGAAGTTGTTAGTGTAATTTTATAATCTTATTTTCACCCTTAATTACGTTAGTTGCCTTTAACTACAGTAAATAAAAATTACCGTAGTTACTATTCATAAAAAAAGTAGCATTTTATCATAATTTGGACCCAATTAATTCAAATATTGAATTAATTTTTCAAAATTAAAAACACATAAGTTGCGGTAATTAATTTAAAATTAAACCCGTTGTTAAGAAAACGGGTTTTAAAAGACAAAACACTGCCAAAGATTGACATGTTTTTTCCTATGAATTCAATGTAAAATTAATGTTAATGACATAAATTATATTAAATGGTAAAAATATATTCCATTTATACTTTAAAACCATTAAATATTATAAATTAACTATATAAATTGTTGTGATGAAGAAAGTTGTTTTTAATAAAAATATAGCGAGTTTTTAGTATTCATTAAAATATGAAAGTTATCATAATAATATGAAAATTTTATCCAAAGTAAATTATTATATACTGATTCCAAAGAAGAATATTATTTTGTCAAATTGAATTTATAAACCAGTTAAAAACTAGAATTAATTTGGGTGCGCCATCAAAAGGTGTCAAAACTGATTTTTTTTAAAAAAAACATATTTTACCAGAAAACATTATTTTGTTCACATACCATGTTTTGGAAAATGTGTAAGATGAATAATAATGTTATAAAATTAAAAATTTAGTTAATACTATTCATAACAGCTATTCCATAATAATATTATAATAATATATCGTTTTTTAGTAAAACTCGGTATTCCGTATTACACATGCTATCAAGGAAGGTCGTGATTGCGTGTAATGCGAGCCCAGTCAATGCTGCATGTAGTGCATGCTCCTTTTTTTTGCATATAACATAATAAAAACATATTTCATTTATACATTAATCAAAATATATACATAATGTGGCATAGATTAATTTCTACAAAACGAACGTGAAATAGTGTGTAACACGAGCCAAGAATAGTGTTGCGTATAATGCTTGCTAATATGGTGTTGTGTATAGAACACGTTAATTTTGATGTAGCATATAAAACAAGACATAAATGAAATTAAAATGATTAATTCTCATAAAATCTCTTCTTGTTACATTCTACTACCCCTTAAAATAAATTTTCCCTCTAAATTTGTCGGGGTTATAAATGGTTTACTACTTGAAAGTTTCATGCATAGAAACCCACATCGTAAAAAGGAATACTAAAACATAATTTAAAAGAAATTAATGTTAGAAACAAAATGGATCCCAAATGTAACTCATCACCTGGGTTCCCATGTATGAGAACATAGGTGAAAATATATATATTGAAGAGAAATCTAACCATCAAGATCTGATGGAGAGTTGTAGAGAACATGGCTATGAAAAATACAACAATCCCAAAGCCATAAATTTGTGACGATCAGAGGTACCATCCGAGTCATCAGATATAATAGCACTATGATAACATTTTTGTATTCAAGATCATTTTTTAATGTTGAATAATTGTTTTGAATTTAAAAAAAATTCTTACTTGATTTTGGTACATTCTCACTGTTTTTTGTGCCATAAACAATTTCCATTTCATATCATAAAGAAATGAATTTGAATTTGTCTTTTGTGAAGTGTTAGCGGATCATGCGATAGAATGATTGGTCATATCATCTATCTCAAAGATAATTTTTGAAATAATTATATACATAAGTCCATCTATGGTGAGATTATTCGTTATGGTTCCAAAAATGAACTTGTACTTCATATATCATATCACTTAATAAAATAACACTCATTTTTAATGACTAGGGACTTATTGTCAGCCCGTGGTAGGCGATAAAGGCATGTCACACTTCAGTTGTGGGTTCTATTCCCAAAGAATTGTCTGACGCGACGGGTTGTCGGGCATCCTGCATGTTTTCCTTTTTCTAAAACTACTTTATTATAACATCCCATCAAATAGCGAGATAATTTCTATCCTTAAACAATACTAACTTATGTTCAATATAATCCATTCCAATCTTTACGCTTATCAAAAATACTTCCTTCCAAGCTCATAGTATAATGAAAACAATTACTAGAAATGTCATCTACTAATCAAGTGAATACCATCATTTATCCCCTATATATCATATGATATATCTTGTTGGTCACATTCCAAACATGTGAATACCTTAATCATGTATTATCTTGAAACATAAATTATCATAGAACCATAGTGAAAATATGAATGATGTCAAAAGGTAACTCATTCCACATACAAAAATACCAAAAAATTTTTATACTCAAAACCCGATATCATTTTGTCCTTATATTAGTCATGATCTCATTAATACTATCAAACATTTCATTATATCCTTATCACTTATTTATGCATATATTAGGCACTTTCTAAAAATATCTGAATAACGTTTCATAGTTACCAGTACCATTCAATATATAATTTCTAAAAAATAAGAAAAAACAATAGTGTAACAATCCTTATATGTCTCTTTATTCCATAGTATAATGAGATTACTTATACAACATTACTCTTGATAAACATGTAATTATCCCAATACCTTCTTAAACCATTGACCGATCATGAACAATTATTTCATCTCACATATCATTTGTACTCTCTTCTTCATATTCAATATAAATACTACCTATATGACCATACTTATTCTCTTCAGGAGATTTTCCCTTAGGGAATTGGTTTTCATATTGCTCGTACATTCCACCTTTGAAACATTTATCCATTTTTGTGGTCTTAGAAATACCATTACCTTTGTCCATGGTGTTAACTGAACCGTGTAATTTAAAATTAATGGATTTGTGTCCTTTTCCACACCAAAATCATCTTCCAGTTACTTTAATACATTCTCTCTGATTCTTCATCCCACATGATTTACATTAGGTAAATTGAACATTATTTTCTCTATGATCATCTTAAAACTCCATATTTCACTTATTAGTTGAGTGGGGAAACATACCAAAGTTGAGATTATTGATCATATTATGAGATTTCTGATTATGCATAATAAAGATATGTGGACCTCCAGATCTAATTTCATTTGGTTGCTCATTATGAATTTCATTCCATTATCCAACATATCATCCATTATTCTGATTCTTCCAGTTTCCAACCATTTTCAAAACCCCAAAAAGAATAGGGTGAGAGGAAAAAATAATAATCAAGGGGGATTACCTTCAATATAAAACAGTTAATTTAAATTCTATTATCGTTACCATAATTCTAGGACTATAACCTATACTTATACGTAACCTTAGGGACATCAATAGACAAACCTTATAAATATCTCTTGGGATTTCACTAAAGTTTTTGCATCCTAGTTTCCAAAGGATCACTAAACATTTTCTCTGATACCAACTGTAGATACCCAATCTTGACATAAATAGACATTACATTACTTTTGCAGAATACCTAATACATAAAAAAATGGACACCGGAGGACCATAATATTATAATGTATTTGGAAACTCAGAATAGAATCTTCTAATCTTGGTGAAAGATCTTCACCCTCTCCCAAATATATCATCCCATTTTATTACATAAAACCTTTCATTATGACCTGGGAAAAAGAAAACATATAAATGGTGAGCTCAAATTCTTAGTAAGGGTAATAATGGAGAAAATAAAACAAACCATATACATTTGAACATCAAAACATGAACATAAAGTTTACACATCATAATCTTGAGTTGTTAAATAAATAATGGTTGTACGTAAGGAATAGGTCATAAAAGAAATATAAATCATTATAAAATATCATTGTAATAAAAATTTTAAATGTGGAAAACCATTAAGAAGATGATATGATTTCCATAGTATCCAAGGCATTACTGCCAAGAATATATTAGTGGACAATGTCCCTTTCTGAATCGATTTCACTCCTCATTCCAGTTCGGTATCATTGAACCGAAATAACATACCATTCTAGCCATGTCTATCTCATGGGATATAAATCTTTACCCAATTCATTGTAGGGAGATATAGTTCCCACCGATCTCATAATGAAATCATTCGTTTCTGTACCACAAATTAAACATACATCATTCATAATAACCCTACGAATAAAATGGGTTTCATAAAAATGATCCCATCAAAACATAATCCATATAAAAGTAATGGATATCAATTAATCATAAGAATAATTAAACCATCTAAATAATAGATACATTATACATGAAATATAAACATATTAAATAATGTCATCTTAGATGGAAAATGTTTTTGATAAAACAACTGAAATGAATTCTTGAGGAAAATATCATTTCTTCTACAAAAACATTTTCTTTTCAAAAAATTCCATGAAATTTGAAAAGAAAATTATTTTGTTAAAAATAGTCAACAAATCATTGTAGAGGAAGCTTCATGAAAATTAGGTGTTATGAAACCATAAAAATATGTTCAGGCCATATAATTTTTAAAAAACATTCTTCTCATACTTTTTCCGGAAAAGACAAAGAGTACCTCATATGGATAACAAAAGAAAGATTCCTTAAATACCATGTAGTAAAGGTCAAAAATGTGTAAGAAGTACTTTAAACATACATGAAATAATTTTTAGAAAATATGGACTTGGATGATAAATATAAACCGGGTAAATACTTAGGAATAATCAATCTCGAATAAAAACAAGATTGGAAATTTTATCCCTTACCTTATGTACGATATGAATTTTATGTATCTGAAGATCCTTTATAATTATTTAAATAATTTCATTGACTTATTACAGAATCATATTCATTGTTATGATATCATATATGGTTCAATTATGATTTTATATAAACTTTTCTTTTGTAAATTCCATGTTAAAGAAGCATTTGGGGTAAAATCGTTTCATTTATCATACGTGTTTCAACTTTTTGTTCTTGATATTGTTACATATATACTTACTTACTTAATTAAATAATGTAAATCATGATTTATATATAATATATATTCATCATATAAATATATATGATATGTCGATAAATGGAATGAAATACACCGTTCATGGAGACGGTAGGTCGTACGTACGCATGAACGCAGTTTTCATTTCCTTATTGAATTAAATGGAATTAAGTAAATGAAACATATATGTACATAAATAGAGTATTATTATTATGTAATATATTTCATGATTATTTATTATATATACTTTATAATTATATTTTAATGGTTAATCTTGGAAAATAAATCTCATCGCGTTCTTGGAGATGGTAGTCCGTACGTATGCACGAGTGATGATATCATTCCCATAATTATTTAATAGAATTGGATTGAATGATATAATATCTCAGAATCAGTATGATGTTATAATAACCATATATAGTTATTCTTTACACCATTATACCTATCCATGTATGTTGGTGGTTGGAAAAATGATTACACCACGACGTGCAGACGGTATTCCGTACATACGCACGCGTGGTGATTTCATTTTCCATAGGATGGATGGAAGGTGAAATGGGGTTGTTTCATATTTATAATAAAATATACATATATTATTTTTACTGTTGTTATTAATTTATAATTAAAAAACTAATGAAGAAGAAGTTGAAAAAAAAATAAACTTGAATGAATCGGTAGAAGAGATTACCTTTTCTTCGACACACCTCCTTTAAGGTTCTTCTTAAGGAAATATAGTTGGTTTTTTGAGAAGACCAGAACCTCTAGAATGTTTCTAGGGAATTTTAGAAAATAAATTTGTATGGATTGGCAAAGTTCGAAGGAACAATGTGTTGTGAAGAGGAGAGGGAGTAGGTTCCCTTTTATATGGGAGGAGAGGGGCCCCTTTGGAACCTCAAAAATATTAATTTATAATAAATTCAAACCCCACATAAAAACTACAAAAATGACTCAAATACGATTATTAGATGGGATAGGGTTTTAATAACATAAAAAAATAAAATTTAGACATGTTTGGAATTTATTTTAGACATTATCAACTAGATTTATCCTTATTTAATCTATTTAATTTAATTTGTGGTAATAAGATTCTAAATTTTAAATTGTTATAAATAATTACTTATGTGTTGTGAATTGTCCATAGTGGTGTAATTTATGACATTTTAGATCATATAAATTTTAATTTATATTTTGTAAATAATTTTATGATTTTTAAACAATTTTATATTAGGTTATTTTTATAAAATAACTATAGTGTCAATTTTGCCACTATTCATTTATTTGAATTTAAATAAAATCCACACAGAAGATATGTTCGAACTAAAAGATTTAATAGATTCATAAAATATCATATTTAACTATAAAATTAGTTTAGAACATTAAATAGTTTATATAATATTTACTTTAATATTTTTAATACCATTTATTTCATATATCAATCAATAAAATAATTTCAACATCACAATTGTGTCACCTTTAATGATAATTATTTAATACCCAAAAATACTAAATAAAGTAATGCAATGTAGATAATTTAATTATATTTCAGGATACTATTCACGTTCAAAGTATCATGATGTTTATCACTAAATTAATATTATTATACTTATAAGATTTAAGAGAGTGACATGTTGTCACTTTCTTTGTTTTAATAATAATTTAATTATTTTTCTGGTAAAAAGTCCATAAAATTAATCTATTCCAACCCTGAGGTGATATGGGTCAACATTTAGTCATCCAATATAATTTTTACATGTGTTAGGGTAAATTTATAATCTTATTTTTACGATTAATTATCTGATATACATTTAACTATAGTAAAAAAATCATCGTAGTTACTATTCATAATATATAAAAAAATTAACCTATTAACATAATTTGGACCCACTGAATCCAAATAGGGAATATATTTTTAAAAAATAAAAACATATAAATTGTGGTAATTAATTTAAAATTAATCCCATTGTTAGGAAAACATGTTTTAAAATTTATACATTGCCAAAGATTGAAATGTTTTTACCTATGAATTCAATGTAAAATTAATGTTAATGAACTAAATTATATTAAGTGGTAAAAATATATTCTATTTATACTTCAAAACCATTCAATGTTATAATTTAACCATATAAATTATTGATATGAAAAATGTTGTTTTAAATTAAAATATAGCTTGTTTTTACTATTCATTAAAACATGAAAATAATCAGAATAATATGAAAAATTTATCCAAAGGAAATTTTTATATACTGAATCCAAAGAAGATTTTTATTTTGTCCAATTGAACTTATAAAACTGTCAAAAAATAGATTTAATGTGGGTGTTCCATCAAATGGTGGAAAAACTGCATTTTTTAAAAAATACATATTTTACCCGAAATATTTATTTTGTTCACATACAATGTTATATAAAATGTGTAAGATGAATAATAATGTTATAAAATTAAAAATTTATTTAATTCTATTCATAACGGCTAGTCCAAAATAATATTATAACAATATATCATTTTTTAGTGAAACCCGATATTTCGTACTACACACGCTATCAAGGAAGGTCGCGATTGTGTGTAATGAAAGCCAAGTCAAAGATGTGTGTAGTGGAATCTCGCATAGTTATTTCGTATAACATAATAAAAACTTATTTCATTTATACATTAAACAAAATCAATACCTAATGTTTCATTGAATAATTTCAATAAAATTAACTTGAAATTGTGTGTAACACGAGCCAAGTATAGTGTTGCATATAATGTAAACTAATATGGTTTTGCGTATAGAAAAATATTATTTTGGAGTAGCGTACAACACAAGACATAAATAAAATTAAAAATAATAATTCTCATAAAATATAGGGTTGTTACGGAAATAGTTTCAAAAAAAATTATATATTTTAACATATCCTTCGCTCATTTTAGAAAATTTCACCAATGTTGTATGTTTTTATTCTTTATATTCTATATTAACAATGATTTCTTACATCTATGGAACATTGTGTTAAAAGGCTATTTTTTAAAAATACCTTAAAATGATTAATTTCATACATTCTTGATAATATTTATCATACGGAATATAGTTCTTCTTTAAGATTATATTATGAAACCCATATTCTTGTTCTATACTATATCACACTTGTGAATTATGTATAGATTACATTTCTCTTGTAGAACTCATATTAAAGAATATATTATGATTTTAAATGTGTATCTGATGTATCCCTCCAGTGCATTTGTTAATGTTCATGTATTATGAGATACCATGTATAGTGAACAATCGATCATCCTAAGTATAGAATGTTATGAAGGTGGGAAACCTTATCATTTGATAATTTTGATGGTGATTAGCTGAAGTTATATTTTTTTGTGTACATCCATTATAAATAATAATGATTTCTTGATATAGGATGTTCCCACATACTAATTATTATATGATCTTATGGTATCATTATTGTTGGATAAAAATTTATATGTATATTACTTAATTAAAAGACAAGGTGAATAGTAGGTTTAAAAACATTTATTTTTATCCTTAAGAAAATCCATTTATAACAAAGTTAAACTAGATTAATTCAGAAGACCTACTTAGTTCTTAACAAATAATCTATCTTTCTTAGGGTCTGATAAAATTGATTTGATAAAGAAACATAAGACAAGGTTACTTAATAAAAGATTCTAACTTAAAGCGTATAGAATGTAAATTAGTGCTTATACATGTATATTAAAGTACAATAATGGTACAAATTATATCTTTAACAAAATTAAGTTGATATAAAACATGTAACAACGTTGAGTAAACATGTATACGAAATATTTTATCCCAAAGAAGAGGGTATTAAACAACCTTGGAAAAAGGACCCTTGATTTATCCTTTAGAGAATGTCTATCATACCCACACCAGTGTCTGACATCAATAAGATGATCAATATATTTCATTCTTTCCTCCATAGCCCTTGATTAAGCCGGTAATCAGAGCCTATATCTTCTTATCCCTAGAGGCCCCCGATTGATATTATAAATAATCGGATTCTCACTAGATAGGTTGAACAATATATTCTCAGTTTGAACATGTTGTTCATGGCATTTCACATCATAGATTTGAGAGGATACATCACATTGTATTTCTTTATTCCAACATTCAACTGCTACCTGCTCTTGAAACATACAAAACTCTTCTCATTAAAATTGTTGGGTACTTATAAAAAAAATCTCCAGTGGTCAACTTCTCCTATAATGGTCATCTTTATCCATGATTTTATATGGTACCAATAAACAAGTATCTCATGAAATTGTAATCTTAAAACAAATTGGATGAAATCATTTTATATATCTAACAGTGAGAAACATTACTATTGTTATGAAACATTATCAGATTTAGTATTTTCTAGAATAAAACTCTACATCAATGAAATATTATAACTATAATAATATAATTGAATCAGATTCTTAAGTTAGTGTAATTCCGAGTTCAAAAATATTAAAAGTAGGATTCTAAGAAAAATTATAATCATATTTTAATTTTTTCAAAATCGATGAATGATTTCTATGAAAATCAGAGACTTTGTTCTGAGAGAATTATAGTTTGATTTTAGAGATAATCTGAGTCTGATTTCTAAGAGAATCAATGTTTGGTGTTTGAGAGAATCAGAATATAATTTCTGATCAAATTAGAATATGATTTTTGAGAGAATCAGAGCCTAATTTCTAACAGAATTAAATCCTGATTTTTAATGAAATCGGAATCTCAATTCTAGAGAAATGGTATTCTGAATTCTAGAGAAATCAGATTCTGAATTCCATAGAAATCATATTATCAATTTTAGATAAATTGAATTCTTAATTCTAGAGAAATTATATTTTATATAACTATAAGATTTCGAGTTATAGATAATGATCCTATTTTCTAATATAAGGAAATGATCGTTAGGTTTTCATAGGAAAACCATAGGATAAAAATTAGAAACCATAGGTATATTCAAAACTATTATTAGTGTAAGAAAATTTTCATTAAGAAAATTTTTCTTAGAGAAAACGAATTTTTCATAAGAAAATTTGTTTGAGATTTCCAAAACATAAAAAAATCAAAACATTATAAGGAAACTTATTTAAACAACAACATCCATCTATTGGAATGAAAAAAATTAATAAAAGAATATAAGGATCTGAGGTTTTCATTTATGAGATTAAAATAAATAATTATTTCCCTTTTTTGGATCGTGATGAATATGAATAACTCCCCCTTAGGTTATAAAATACATTTAGATTTTATTCCTGTCTTTCATAGGGAAATAACCCCACCATACTTAATAATTTATTCTCAAAGTAATCTACCCCTTCGGTAGCCATTCTCTTCCTTGAACATAGTATTTTTTTTAACACTGTTTTCTTCCCCTTTGTGGTTTTCAAAAATAAATGTATGGAAAAAACAATACCTGAATGGTTTTGAATCACACAAGATTAATCAATGAAAATAATATATTTGATTATTTCATCAAGAAGATTCATTACAAAATAAGATAGAATAAAAAAAATCATCTTTATTATTATCCATTAGCATCATCTTTTTCAAAGTGGCATTTATCTTCTTCAATTCTTTGTGATCATATTCAATGTTCTTGAGAAAATCTTTTTTGCTTTATTTTTTTGATATATTTGATTCATTAATCATGGGAATTGATTTTTTTTAGACTTGATCAATTCTTCTTGGTCTATGAGTTTTTTAATCCAAATCTACCTTGATATCCCCTTTCACTTTTATATTAAGATCAACAAAGTTTAGTTTTCTATTCAAATATTTGTCTTCTTGATAGCGGTTAGATTGATATGATTTTAGATTCTCTAAAAAATGTGTTGAGTGATTCTTGATCTTTTAATCAGATTTATAAAAACTATCCTTGATTGTGATAGTGAAATCATCAAATTTTATTTAAATAATCTATGAATGACATTGTCCACATTATTATTTCATTGAATGATCCTCTATGATCATCATAGGTACTTTGAAAATTTTATAAATCCAATTTGAGATTAATGAACATTTACATAAGAGGATTTGGTGAATCTATTTTATGATTAACTATTTCATGAAACATTACATATCTTAAATCAATGCTGAGAAAGAAATTGATGGAGTTCACAAGCTTTATCAATGATTGGACCACAATATCGTGTCATAGTAAAGATAATGATTTAGAAATAAATTCATTGTTTGTGAGGTAATAGCATTTACACATCTTCTTTCTTCTTAAGTGTTTCAACAATATCATTCTTTACTTTTGAAACAACAGATTTCATAAGTGTATTGAAAACAAATTCTTTCACACCCCAACTTTTAAATTTATATTTATTTTATTATATCTTCGATTTTGTTACTCACATCGATGTTTGACCTAGGTCCTGGTTTAATTTTTTATATGTTTGAAATTTTAATTGTTTTTAGACTAGTGAGAAGGCCCAACAAGGTTGGCAGTAGCCGCGTGGTCAGCCCAGATGCCCGTGTAGATGTTTTTTGTTCAAAATAAATAGATTGTTATGAAAATGAAATAAGATTAATCTTTACGAATGTAATAATAATAATATTATTATAATGATAATAATATTTTTGTCATTAATAATTGTAAATTATAATATTTTTATTTAAAATTATTATTAATAAAATTCTTAATAACTTTTTATTCAAATATTTATTATTTAAATTGAAATGCTAGAAATTATTACTATTAGTATAATTGTAATTATTATTATAGATATTCAAATTGTCTGTGTTATTATAATTTTTTTTATTATTAATAAAACAAATAGTATTTTTATATTAATTATATAATAATTTATAGGAAAACCTAGCACTTTTGGCCCTACCCCCATCCACATGCATGAAACCACCCTCTTATTTTTGGCCTCCTATACATTGAACATGGTGTGTGATTGGCTAATACTGTTGCCCTACACCTTGGGCTATCCAATAACACCCCATAGTTCTCATCACCACTCTCAACCCAGCTGCTCTTCCCACTCTCCTTGCCACGTCACCCACCAGCAAGGCAACTAATCACTGCCCTTACCTTCGACCTCCTCCCATACACCGAATCACACGCCATCTCCCCTATAGGTCCATACCACCACCATCCTCTCCCCTCCAGACTCCAGCCAGTGAGACTGACTCTAGAAACCTCCAACTCCCTCTGAAATAGTGCACATACCCACCCCCTTGCTCTCCCCTTCCTGACGCCCTCCAGCATGACGATGTGAGTTCTCTGGCTCGAATACCTCAAATTTGGGGTTTTTCTTTTTTATAATTTGTTTTTTATTTATGTTTTACAAAACCTAATAGCGTGATTTGGAATTCCCACATTTTGTTCCATTGTTTTGGGTGTGTGATTGGTCCACAGGGGGTTGTTCATCCTTCCACTAATGTGGCGACATAGTATCACACCATTGAGGTAGGAAAATCTATATTTTGTTTTCTAATTATGTCCACTTAATGCTTTAGTGTTTTCAATTAAATGACTTAATTTATTTTCACCTTTAATATACCGTTTTTTAATTCTCTATAGTGTTTTCAAGTTAATTGGTTTTTCTAATAATATTTTTGAAGTATTTTACCTAGTTATGTTATATGTGGTTTTGGAAACTATGTTATATGGATGTCAATTGTTTTATTGATAATTATTTAAAGATGAAACACACCTTCATGACAATATTTAATATTTTATTGTGGTGTTTTTAGTTTGTGTAATTTTTTTTTGATCTATTTATGGATGTTTTTAAAAATTGATTGATTATTTTTAATAATTTCTAGGAATATATTTGTTTTTCTTATAAATTTAATTATGAATATTTTGGAATTCTTACAAAAATTGTTTAGAAACTAGTTATCTTTTATGTAAATTTTTTATTAAACTGGTTGGGTTTTTTGTATAATTGTATATTAATTATTTGTTATATTTTTATAAATGTTGATAAATTGTTTGGTATGTTTTACTAGTTAATATTTTTCATAAATAAGGAAATTAGGAAATATTCTAGACAAATTTATTTTAGTTTTTTGTTTTTTTTGACAACATTGTAACCTGATAATTATATTGTTTTTTAAAAAAATGTTTTAACAAATTTATGGGGTTTTTTGGGTTCTATTATTGATGTTAATTGATAGAAATGATTTCAAAGAAATTGTAGTAGATGTGGAAATGGTTTCGAAATGTAATATTGGTTGTTGTTGATCCATTGGATGGTAGAACATCCTTGTATGCACCAGGAGCACATAAGTATGTTCCCTAAAATTAAGATTTCCGATTAAAATAGTGTTTTATTAGAAACTGTGGTTTTATAAATGGTTTTTGTTTACTAAATAAATATTGGTCCATTTTGTCGATTTTATCAATGTTTTTAAATGAAATGTAAAATGGTGTTCCAATTTTTCTTTTAGTATGTATTTCGATTAATGTTTAGGTGAAGGGGTTGTTTGGTCGTTTCATAAGATTTTTCATTTTTATTTAAGAGTTTTAAAGGCTCTACAAAAAAGTTGAATTGGATAATTTGAACATAAAGAAAAATTTGGCTATTCTAACTCATTTTTTATATTGTGTTAACTATTATAATGGTTTGTTTGAGTAAATTGTGTGTGCATAGTCAGAGTTTAAAATGGTTTTAAAAAATTTGATTGATATGGACATGATGTGATGAGCTAGTTGGCACCTTGTATGTTATGACAAATACAATTATATATATATATATTTAGATAATATATAAGTGGTATATTCATTTAGGGTTTATCATAGAGTGTCTTTATGTTTTATGTAGTCATGTACGATGAGGGTAGTTAGGATGAGTCATGCTTGAGAGAGCCTCCTACATGCACAATATTACTACCACCATGGCTTACTGGGTGAATTTTAGTTGACCTAGTAATGGTTAATTTCTATAACCAATTAGATATGTTAGTACCCCTAGATGTTTATACATAATAGGAGGGATGTACCACTAGTGAGGCCAGGATATGGCAGCTGGTTGGTTATTGAATTAAGGGATACAATAAACGCTAATAAGTGGTTCCAAACCGTATACACCCAAGGGTCTTCTTGAGATGTTTACGATTTCTCATGGTTATTATTTATATGTATTGTTTATTTTCATCTATATTAGTTTCCAACATATCCTCCTCACATTTTGCTTTTAACATTTCCTTGTTTTCCCTGTTTGTCTTATGTTTGCAAAATGGTAATTTGTTTTATAAATGGTACGTGGTGTGCATTGGGTTTTGAAATTGGTAAATGATGTTAATTTATTAAATCGTGGATAACCTAATTTTATAATTTTATTTCAAACTGGTGTTAATATAATGTTTTTGTAAAGGAAACACTTGGATTTTGTGGTTTACTTCGGGCATCCCTACTTAGCAGTTTGATGATCATGCCTATTTTATCATTTCAATTGCATGTTTAATTTTTTCAAATTCTCTTGTATGAGATTCACATTATTGGAGTAAGGTAGCTCTTTGGATGGGTGTTGACATCAAAGGTCACATGGAGGTGTGTGTTGTTTTGTATTCATTATGATGCATGTTTTTTATTTTCATTATTTGTCTTTATATATTTAGTTATCTTTTGATCAAGGTCTAAATCAATCCAAAATTTTAACATATGATGCCCAACACTATTTTCCATCATGAGGGGATTGAGAACACCTATCGGGACATGCCACAGGCCAGATCAGGTGACCGGATTAGGTTTGACCCATTCGGTTTCATTACAAAACGGCCTACAAGGATTCCCATGTTATTTGGGGTTTCCGGTAGATGGAGATTAGGGATTTCAGGACTTGGGAGTTAGGTATAGGTTGGGCTTCATGAACCCTCACTCATTTAGAACATCGAGTCACCGGGGTTAGTCTGGGAATTGATTCCTTGTTTAGTTCTACTTTAGTTTAGATTGAGGGATGACAATGGAGGTGACCTAGTGTCAGGCTGTGATTTATCATGGAGTAGAGAACCATGTGATATCTAGGTGCTCGGTTCATGTTCCACATAGTTTTATTGGATACCAGGGTCATGGCTCACTACCATGTCACCAAGATGGGCATAGGAAGAAGCCTCTCTCTCATGTATTTTGATGTAAGTGGTGTTTTTTCATGGCTCTGGTTGGTGTATGTGTGTTCATGAAAATGAAAAGGATTTTTTATATGATGATTAATTATTTTAAATGGTTGTGGGTTTGGTAAAATAGGTTTTAAAGGGAAATGTTTTTTCTAACAATTTGGTAATTCTCTAAAATTGGCGATGAAATGGAATGGATGGACACATATGTGACGGTTCATGGGATGACATGTGTATTTATTCAAAATTGTAGGCTTGATCCTTTTTTCTATATTTTTTTTGGAAAGGGATTTTTTTGTATGTGTTTTTTAGTTTTTTAATTGGTTATCTTTATATTAAGGATCTTTAATTAACGTTTCTTTATCTTGATATTGGTTTGGATCTGTGTTTTATATGTTTTTTATAAAATTCCACCCTGAAAGGTCCCTAATATTTCTGATAAGTCATGAAAATTTTTGGTCCTTCTCAGAAAATTCCAATATTTCATGTTGATCAGGTTCCAGTAGAGGTATGTGAGTGTCTTGAAGTGGTCAATCATGTCTTTTGGATTTTGGTAACTCTTGAGGCTGTTATATTTCAAGGATTCCATGGATTGTTTGAGGTTTCATATTTAGACAAAAGGGTATTTTTCGCCCTACCATCAATGCATGTTGTGATGATGTTGGATGTATTTAAATATATCTTCATCATATGGTTCATACCTAAATAGGTGAAGAAGATGAAAAGGAAAAAATCATGTGTATTGAAAAAGGCCAATAAACGGTGGAGGCATATGTTTACCATTTAAATGAACTTGTGTCCTTTTCCCGAGAGGTAGCATTGAAGGATATTAGGAGGACTTATCTTTTAATTGATGGTCTTAATCCAATGATCATGGAGTGGGTCCTCCCATATAAGGAAAATAGTATCGAGAATATGGTGGATGAGGTAATTGTAGATGAGTTGGTATTTGGAGCACAGATGGTTGGAAATCCAGCATATCCAGTTTCTCAAGAAGTTTTATCATATAGAGAGTGGGGTGTGTGAGAGGTACTTATTTTTAAAGAATCCTCTCTAGTGGTTTTGGATTACTATTTGTCATACTATTCAATGGTGTGCCATCAGTGTGGACTTTTTGGGAACACAGAGACATCATGTCACATCCCTCCAAAGGTGCACCATTGATGCGGGTGTCTGAGTAATCTAATGAAGTTTTACAGGAAGTGTCACATGAAAAATATGTTGTGATTGGAGGATTACAATGCCTGAAAAGGAGGCAAGAAATGCTTCAGCCATTAGAGACCCAACCATAGGTATTGGGGTGAATCTCGCGCAAATATAGGAGATTATAGCGGTGTGCAACCTTGGTTGGGGTTTTGTTCTCCATATATTGATTGGAATATTTATATATATATTTTGTTGGATATTTTATGTTAAAACTTTACTTTTATTTTGAAGTCATTATTCAACAGGTTAATGTAATGAACATGTTCTATAGTAATCCAATGGTTCAGTTTGTCTGATTATGGATTTCTGAATCCTATGTGTTTTTCTTAAAGACTATTCATCCCTTTTTTTGGTTGATCACATTTTAGAAATTTTAATTCAGAGATGTAATTTACTATGGAAGAATCAATGTTTTTAGTTATGATCAGGCTCAATTAATGGGTTATTTTCATCTCAGAGTTTTTTCTCTAGTGCAAGAGGTTTTTGGTCTATTCGAGGCTTCCATGTTTTAGCTAAGGTGTTGTTTCCCTCATTCTATAGAAGTTAGTTTGGTAGGTTGAGAGTTATCGTGTCACCCCCTTCATAGGATGGTATTTTTGGGTGTTAAATTTCAATCTTATTTGAGTTCTTGTGGTAGGTTTAACCCTCTCATGTTCTACCATTCTCTAATGTTGTGGTTTATTTCGGTTTGAATTAAGCATGGATTCATGTTTTGTCAATCGTGCGATTGGCTGACTTTCTGGGGGCATTTAGGGTTTTAGGTGGAGTGAACTATCACACCCTATTTTTTAATTTATTTTTTTTTATTTTTCGTGGAATTTGTTACTCACGTGCGGTTTTGGGCATGGTCCTGGTTTAATTTTTTTTACATTTAATGACTTCTATGGGTTCAGACTGGTGCGCGGGCCCCGCACAGTTGGCGATAGCCGCGCTGTCAGCCCATGTGCTCGTGTAGATGTTTATCATTTGGAATATATATTTTTTTATGTAAATGAAATAATTTAAATGTTTAAAACGTAATAATAATAATAATAATTTTTAGATAATAATACTATTTTTATTATGAATTTTTAATAATATTATTATTATTTAAAATTTCTATTAATATAATTATTAATAAATTATAATAACAATCTTTAGTATTTAAAATGAAATTCTTGAAATTACTACTATTTGTATAATAGTCATTATAATTCTTAATAATTAAATTTTATTATTTATTATTATTATTATTGAGATGATGATGATGATTATTATTATTATTAAAATTAAACGAGAGAAAGATGAAAATCTACCATTATCTTCCCCCATCCATGTGCACACAAACCCCATTTTGGCCTCTTGCGCATCACCCATGGTGCGCGGCCGGCCAATAGCACCACCCTCAACATTATGTCGGCCAACAGTCCCCATGATTCTCCTCACCTCTAACACCCATGTTGCTCCATCCGCCCTCCTTTCCACTCCTCCCACCCACAGTGCAACTGACCACTGCCCTTTCTCCATCCCCCCTTCCACCAGGGCATGCACCAGCTCCCCTACAGGTCCATGCTCCCTTTTTCCTCGCCCCTCTATGCATTGGCCAGCGTGACAGAATCTGGATACCTCAATATCCCTCTGACAGAGAGTACGAACCGGCCCCCCCCTTATCTTCCCTTCCTGACAACATCCATCTCACCGACATGAGTTCTCCAACTCAGCGACCTCACCTCAAACATTTTTCTTTTTATCTTTAGTGTTTTAATTTACGTTTTCTATACCCAAATGATGTGACTTGTAATTCACATGTTTTTTCTCATTTTCTTAGGCATGCTATTGTTCTATAGGGAATTGTTCTTCCGTCCGCCGAAGAGGCATCACAGTAGAACTTCATTGAGGTAGGTGACTAAAAAATTTCATTTCCAATTAACTCTATTTAATTGATGAGTGTTTTTCATTAATTATTTTATTTTATTCTCACATTCGTTATATATATTTTTAATCTTCTATAGTGTTTTCAAGTAAATAGGTTTTCTTATAAATAATTTTTATATATTTTCAGTACTTATGTTTTTATGTGGTTATGGATACAATGTTACTTGGATTTTAAATGTTTTATTGATAATGTTTTAAACATGAGGCAAAACATAGTGATACTCTTCAGTAGTCTTTTTTGGTGTTTCTAGTGTTTGTAATTTTTTGATCTATTTATGGAATTATTTATAATTTTTTTGTTGTTTTAAAGAATTACTAAGAAACTGTTTTGGTTGTTTATTATATTATTGAATCATTATTTTGTCTTTTTATAAAAATTATTTAGAAACTGGTTTTCTTTTTCAAATACGTGTTAATATACTATTTGGTTTGTTTAAATAATTGTTTGTAAATTATTTTTTTTCTTTTCTTACAATTGTGGATAAATTGTTTGGTATGTTTTACTAGTTCTTGGTTTTTCAAAATAGATAAATTTGGAAATATTATTGACAAATGTAATTTTTTGGTGTTTTTGGATTGAGTATGTTGTAAGTTGAAAATTGGGTTAAAAATGTTATGAAAATTGGTTTTATGGATTTATGGGGATTGTTTTGGGTTCTCATAATGATCTGAATGGTTGGACCATATTTCAATGAAATTGGTGTCCTTGTGGAAGTGGTTTTAAAATGTCATCATAGTTGTTTTTGAGCCATTATATCATGGATCATCCTTGGGTGTTCTAGGAGCACACATGGATGTTCCCACTAATGAAAATGGATTCTTTAAAATTTTGTTTTCATAAAAACATGGTTTTATAATTGGTTTTTATTATCTAAATATGGTTTCGTCTTTTGTGATTATTTTATGAAAGTATTGAAATGTAATCTCAAATTTTAGTTTTTCATTTCCTTTAGTGTGTGTATCAATGAATATTATGGTCAAGGAATCGCTTCATAATATTTTTCATTTTTAATTAAGTGTTTTAAATGTCTTACTAAAAAATGCCTTAAATAATTTCAACTCGAAGGCCCTCTTGGCTCTTCCAACTCATGGGTGAAGTTGTGATAACTCTTATAATAGAATGTGTTTGGAAATTATGTGTACCTGGACAATGTTTTATATGTTTTTATAAAAATCCTTTTGATATGGAAATGATGAGATGGTGCAGTTTTCACCTTGGATGTTATGACAAATACATGTATTTTATATATATAGTGGGAACCATTATAGGAGGGATACCCATATTTTCGTTTCTCATATAGGGTGTCCATGATTGGAGTAGTCAAGTGTGGTGATGGAAGGTAAGATGAGTCCTGTGTGTGAGGGTCTCCTACATACATAGTATTACTAAAACAATAGGTTCCTGGGTGTATTTTAGTTGACCAAGTGATGGTTGTTTTATAGCTTTAATTCAACAGGTTAGTACCCCTGGAGTTTTAGAAAATCTCAGAGGTATGTGCCACCAGTGAGGCCTGGTTAGGTAAGCTATTTTGTTATATTATTAGGGGCTTCAACATATGTTGAAAGTTGGTTCTGAACTAAGTATGTCTAGGGGTCTTATCGAGATGCTTAGGCCTCCCCATGGTTATTATTTATATTTCTTGTTTATTTTATTCTATATTAGCTTTTAGAGTATAATACTCAATTATATCATTTATCATTGCCCTCTTTTCCTTGATTGGATTCTGTTTTCAAAATGGTAATGTGTTTCAGAAATGGGATGTGCTGCTAATTGGGTTTTTGAATGGGTATATGATGATTATTTTCTAAAATGTGAAAAATATAAATTTAAAATATTATTTCAAACTGGAGTTAATGGATTATTTTGGGAATGGGAAAACTTGGATTTTTTTGTTTACATTTGGCATCCCTAAAATGAAATTTAATTTTCACTCTATTTTATCTTTTAGTTACAGGTTTTTTTCCTCAATTTCTATTAGATAAGTTGCTCATTATTAGATTATGGTTGGCCTTTTGTTGGGTGGTGACTTGGATGGTCACATGGAGGTATGTGTGGGTTTATTTTCCTTTTTCTGATAGTTTTTATATTTATTATGAGTCTTAATTTATTTTTTATCTTTTTATCTTGGGAGAATTCATTCCCAATGGTAAATTTGATGCTAGAAACTAGTTTCCATACCTTGGGGGATTGGGAATTCACCACAGGACATGTCATGGGATGGATCAGGAGACTCGTTTAGGGTTGACCCAAGTTGATTCATGAAAACTTCCTTTATATTATCTTTCATAGATATTTTCTTTTCAATATTCTATGTCTCATGCTTCTATCAGAAATTTTACATATTTTATCATCATTAACATAATATTATTTATCAACACCTTTATTAAAAAAATTACCATCTATTTTTTCATCGACTACTTTATCATCAATTTTGTTAACAAATTGAACAATATTTTCACTACTACTTTCACCATCTAATGTAATTTTATTGACTTCATCCTAGGAAAATTCATCTTTCTGAGAAGAATTTTCTTTTAAAATAATTATTTTATCAGAAATAGGGGAAGATTTTATTGATAAATTATTAGAATAACTCTTATTCAGTTGATATTCTTCTACCATTTTTATCACATCATTTCTTTCCTCCTCCTCCTAATCTTCTTCTTGTGGGATTTCTTATCCCTCAGCTATTTGTTTAAGATCTAAAATATTCTTGTTTCTTTTCTCTAGTACCATCATCTTGGTTTCCACTACTAGTAGAGGAATCATGGTTTTCTGAAATACTAATTGTGTTACATGAACTTATTCAGAGGCCTTTTATGTGTCTCTTAGAAAATATGGGTTAATACCACTTTCATCATTTTCTTCTTTGAATTCTTTTCATTAGCCTTATTTTTAAGAGACTCCCCAACTTGTATTTTTAAGGACTTAAACATGGTATGATCTGTCCCAGAAAATACATCACCTTCCTAATCCTTTTTTATCTCTCTTCATTTTTCTATATCCTCATCAGAAAAGTTATTTTCTCTTCTTTGGAAAGGTTGGAGTAAATACTATTTTAGCGACTAGTGCTTGATCCTATTGTTCTAGGTCATTGGCATTACTTTTCTTGGGGGATATCTTAGAGATTTCTCTAACTTCTATTTTCTTAATAGAATATTGGTTATACATATCAGGAATATCAAATAAATCTCCTAACTTGTAACTACATTTGATCTTCATCCTTCTCAAGGTATCATCACATAACAACATGAACTTGATTGTCTGTTCATTTGAGTTGCATGAATTTTTAAAAGGAGTCTATGGATAAGACAATGATATTAGTGAAGACTATAGGGTACATCATGATTTGAGATTTGATTGTTCAATTTTTAATGATTATAATGGTAAATAGAATGTATTTAATGAGTTCATACATTCACCATCATTTACATTATTATGATATCACACATCTTCATAGGGTCATTATCTACCTTCCTCAGAATTAAAAATCCTTGCATCTAAAGGTATAATAATTTTTAGTTTTAAAAAATATATTATATCTTGGGAATCCTTAATTACTTAATCCCAAGGCACTAAATATCCTTAAATTTATCAAAAGAACATTCCTTATCAGGAAACCTCTGTGAGGAAATTATTGCCTCACTTTCATAGGGTATATCTAAAATACATGAATCCATTTTCTAATACAAAGAGTATGTTTTTCCATTACACATAACGGAAAGAAATTATTTTACTTCTAGTACATAAAAATGAATGGTATCATTAAACTATATAACAAAGTCAAAATACATTGAATCCATATTCTTTTACCTTTTTACAAAGAGTATTTCTCATCCCTTAGTATTTATAACATTTGAAGTCAAAGAGTTATACTTGGAATAGGATTTCAGGTCCACCAACCGTTCTATGATGATTGGACAATATATCAGTTCATTTTTTTACCACATCAGAGTGTTTGATGAGATATCAAGAGACATTTATATTTTATAGAAAAATTAGAAAACAGAATGACGCACTTGAAGTGGGTAGTGATTCAGTGAAAAATATCCAAGAAATTAAATATGCGATGAGAAGAGGGGTCCCTTTAAATAGTATTTACGGCGATAATTAATAATCATGGGTAAATACAAAAGTTGTGTTTTACATGATCTGATCTATGGAATTATACCAATGCTAGGGAAAAATTTATAGGTTGTGATCTTTTGAGGTTTTAATAACAGAAATCATATTTAAGGAATGTGATTTTGATATGGTTTTCTTAAAACAATATTAATATACCAAAAAAAGTCAATTATGATGATATAATTAAGGAAATTAGCCTTATAGATTACTCAAAAAGAATTTTTATTACTGAAAGGGATCCTCTTATATTTTATAGGGAAGGAAAACTTGTTAGGTTTCAGGTAAAAAAATTTATGTTCTGAAAACAAAATAAAAGGAAATGAAATATAAAATAGTAGACATATGTACTCCCCCTATGAAAAAGAGTGTCTTAGTGTTATGAAATATGTTTCAAAAAAAGGTAATATGACTGATTACCTTATTTTTATCATTCTAGACTTTTGTTTAATGAATTAAAATATACTACAATGTGAAGGTTTTGTAAATAAGTTAAAAATATGATCTTTCTTTCTGATAAATTAGAGTATGATATCTCCTTTAATTTTGTGATCCTTAATAAAGTTATTCCTTATATCTATGTTCTTATCACAAGTGTTATTTTCAATATTTTTACTTATGGAAATGAAACTATTATAATCACATATTATCTATGTTTTTGTAAAACTAATACCATTGTCTGTGAGTGTGTGTTACATTCACAACACTTGATCACAACAACTTATAGTGGCTACATCTTCAGCTTCAACAATGGAAAGTGCTACTGAGTGTTGTTTCTTTCATGACCAGGAACCAAATGAATCTCCTAATAATTCCAATGTTTTTCATATAATTTTTCATTCCATTATAAAACCACCAAAGGTAGTATTAGAACTACTATTAAAAGAAAAATAATTTACAGAATAATAGAAGAGTCCAAAATCCGTAGATCCATTTAAATAGAAAAAAATTACTTTCACTACATTTAAATGGTATTATTTTGTATTATATTGACATATTGAAAATAAGAATATTGAAAAAAACCATTTCTGGATGACTAGCTGTTATGTATAATAGACATTCTATCACACCTCTAAACGATGTTTGATCTACTGGTTTTCCAGCTTCCTCACAATAAAGAATGTTTTAGGTACCGATTAGAGTACGTATACATTTAGTGTTGTTATGTATATACTACTTAATAAGATATTTAACATGCTTATGTTGAAAAATTTATGTTAATTATTGTTTTTTAAACATTAAAACCCTGAAAAAATGTTAACTCACCCATTATACTCATATGAAAATGGGATTTCATGAGATTTGAAAATGAATTAGTTAAGGATTACTGAGTGGATCTGGATAAAATTTAGTCAACATAATGTTTAATAATCAAAACATTTTTCATATATTTTTTTAATAAAATGATTGGATCAACAGTTCTATTTACATAAATTTTTTTGTATCAAATACTTATAAATTTTTCATACAAGGATCTATAGGATAGTTTAAGTCCATATAAAGCATTGATAATTTTGTAAATATGTTCAGGATGTTTTGTGTCTTAAAAACCAGTAGGTGTTTCAACATAAACATCCTCTTGAACATGTTCTTTATGGAAATCACACTTCACAACCATTTTAAAATGTTTGAAACTAAATAATTCTGAAAAGGATAGTATAATACGATTAGATTCGAGTATACCTATAGGAGTGAATGTTTCTTTAATGTCTATTCGTTCATGTTGATTATATCCTTTACAAAATTATCATATTTATTTATTCAAATTATTCCATTTTCATCACATTTATTTCTGAAGATCTAAATTACTCTAATTACAGATATTTATTTAGGTCCTTCAACCAAGGTCCATTATTTTTTCCATTCAAATTCACATAGTTCATCATGCATATATTTAATTAAACCATCATCACCTAATGTTTCATTAGTATTATTGGGTTCGAGTTAGAAAATACATTCTAGATCCTCTACTATATTTATTTTAAAAATTCTAGTCCTTATATGTTGATTTAAATCACGAATGATTATATCATTAGGATGATTCTTATGAAATAACTAATTTGGGTTTTATAATCATGTTCATTAATATAAGATAAATAATGTTTTGGGGTAAATACTTCAAGAACATTTTATGGAGTATTATCTTGATCAGAATAATCCCCTATCAAAGGATGATAATAGGTTTCTAAAAACAAAACTGAAGATGTATTTTGCGGCTGTTCAAAAACAGAAGGATCAGTTACATCATATTTAACATGTACTATTACTTCAACAAAACAATATTTTTTGTTAAAACCTATATAATTAATAGAAGTAGTGGAATAGCCTAAGAGATTTACTTCATCAAATTTGGCTGTGATTTTATGTAAGTTATCTTTAATATTAAAGATGAATAATTTTCTTCCAAATAAGTTTATGTAAGAAACATTAGGTTCTTGACCAGTCTATATTTCATTAGGTGTATTATTAAGAAAATTTCTGCTTAAAACTCAATTTATACAATAGTGTGTAGTACTGAAATCTTAAACCCCAATGTGTTTATCAATAAATAATTCACTCCACATGGTTCCTGTTATCTTTTGAAAAATACAATTTCATCTTTTAACAACACCATTTTGTTGAGGAGTTCATGGAGCTGAGAAGTTATGAGAAATACCGTTTTTACTTCAAACGGTTTCAAAATATAAATTTTTAAATTCTACCCAATGATCGCTATGAATAGTTATCAATGGATGGTTTTCTCATTTTTATCAATGGATGAAAAATTTTTAAAATAGTAAAATAATTCATATTCCATTTCTAGAAAATATACCCAAAGAAATCTAGTTTAATCATCAACTAAAAAAATACAATCTATTTTCTTCTAATACTTCCAGTTTGTGTTGGACAGAAAATAACAATATTTAGTAGATGTAATGAATTCGATGTTGAGAATTCCCTAATTGATTTAAATATTAACTTATCTTGTTTTTCATATAGATAATGATGAATGAATTTTGAATAATCAAATCTAGGATCTTGCATATTATTAACAATTATTTTCTTGATATTTTTCTTAGGTTTCTAAGATTACAATGTCCTAGTCTTCTATTCAATAACCAAGATTTGTCTACCATTACACTAAGGCAAGGTATTTATAGGCTCCTAAGGATATCTATGTTAATTTTATAAGCATTAACATGCATATGGGTAGTGAAAATAAACACTTCCTTGGAGTTATGTACTAGGAATTTATCATTCCTATATTAACAAGTTAACCATTATCACATAATTAGATTATTCTTATAACGTTGTTCTTATATAATTTAACAAAAAAAAACTTTTACAATTTAGTATTTTCAAAGAAGAACATTGTTACATATACCAAAAATGTCATCTTGAGCATTATCTTTAAAAATTATTTTCCACCTTTCATCTTAATAATATTTTCAATGAATATTCTCTTTCTAGTAATGTGTTGGGAACATTCATTATCCATGTCACATGTATTTTTGTTGGAAATTCATTTTTCATCCTAAAAATAAAATTTCTAAACATTCAGAATCCAACATTTATTTGATCTACTAAGGTTAGAAAAAAAATCGTAGGTATCCATATTTTCCTAGAAAAAAGGGATTAATGAGATCCTAAGGACTGAGTTTTATTAAATGAAAAACTTTTCTCCCAATGTACAACACATTTTTCACTTAGTGAAGAAAAAGAGGACTTTGGGGTACAAAATAGTTGTGACTAAAAAATAGTTTTGAATGAGAATAACCAAATCTAGAGCTATTCCTTATAGGACTAAATTGCGAATATATTTTATTAAAATCGTCCCTTCTATGAGTAATATATGAAAAATGTTTCTTTGAAGGAAAATATTTCAGATTTTAGTCGGATGACCAAATTATAATTCGCATTGTGATTAATCTTAGAATTTTAGTTTTTCTCTAAAACAATTTCCATAGAATTTAATTTTGTATTACTATTAGAGTGTTTAACATATTTATAATTTAATTCCTTAGGGTTTCTGGAAATATTTTCAATTCCAGGGGTTTTTTGATCAAGATATGTTGAAATATCTAATACATATTTTGTCAAAATAAAGAAATAAGAAATTATTTATCATGTTTTTTGTTGATGATACAATTTTCATTATCATGTAACTTGAAAACACTATATAACTCTTTAAAAGAAGGTAACATATTATCTTATGATGAGGAATATTCATCATCTGAATATTCATATGTTATTCATTATAAAAATTTTATTCAAATTGATAATGGTTAAGTATTATGATATGTATAACATAGCCATGAAACACTAGTTTTATATAGGTACTCTAGAAATATGAAATATATTCTTCTATCAAAATATTCAATATTTTATGATTAATCAGAAGTGTCTCCACCACAAGCACTCCAGGTTTCATTATCTTTCAGTAATTTCTTAGACTTAAACTTTTTGTACTTTTTATTGTTTGTTTTTGAATGCCTATAATTTCATTCTATCCTTTTAAGAATGATACAAAATATTCAAATATTACATTCCCTCTTGCATTCATAGAAAGTTACTTGAGATTAGTTTTTATCATTTATATATTTCTTCTTATATATGAATTTGAAATCATTCTTTCCCACAATATTTTTCATTCTTCAAGAAATATTTGAATGTTCATTCTTAGAATGATAATCATAACTTTATTTAGATATAACAGTAGATTTTTTGGATTTTGATCTAGTAACTCTTTTAGTTGTCTTGGCTTTGATATGATATGATGTAGTATTGAAAGAAACGCCACCATTATGGTTATTTATCATATTTATCTTTACATATCTTATCTTTATTATTTCTTGATGTCAAAGATTTTAGAATAACTCCTCAAGAGTGATGTTTGAAACATTCATATTATTTACAATATCTAAATATGTCCATGGTCATATAACATAATAATGTATTGCATACCTAAAATTTTTGTTGATACTATTTTTTTTTTCTTGATTCGTTAAGCTTATGGATTCCTGGTCTAGAATATTATATTCTTTAGTATGAATTATGAAATTATCAACTCCATTATTAATAAAAAAGTTCTTTATTCTATCTCTCTCGTATTCATTTTATTTCCCATCAAATATTGGGGGTTTTGAAGGATTTACGTTTTATATTTATCCAACATTAATTCCAATCATTCTATAAGAAAATACAAAATATTTTTTCCACCAAAAAAGTTAGTAGAAAATGAATATAAACAACAATGATATAATAAAAACATTTATTAAAAACATGAACAAGTAATTTTATGTATGAGAAATTTGTTCAATAAAAATTATATAAAAATATAATTATTTTTAACACCTCCACTAATACATATTAGAGTATTGAAATAAATATGTAGATTCCTCAATGACAAGAGGGGGTGAATTTTATGTTTAATGTCTTTCATTTTTATCCTTAAGAAAATGTATTTATTACAAAGTTAAATAAAATTTATTCACAATCCATCGTTAGATATTAACAAAGTATCTAACATTCTTAGGATCCAATAATATGTATCTAATAATGAAAATTAATGTAATTTACTTATGGAAAGATTCTACCTTAAAGAATATAGAATATAAATTATAGTTTGTATAAGTATAATAAAGTGTAATAATGTCATACATTCACACAATAACAAAATACAATAGAAATAAAAATTATAACAACAATAGGTAAACAAGTATAAGAAATAGTAAACACGAAGATAAGGGTATCCAAAAACCTTGTATAAAGGTCCCTTTGTTTATACTTTTAATATTTTCTGTCATACCCACACCATGGTAATCACTCAATATGAAGATCAGTATCGGTAATTCTATCCCCACAGGTTCCCGATTAAGCTAGTAATACACACCAATATCTTCCCATCCTGAGAATCTCTCCATTTTTATAGAAATAATCTAATTATCACTAGGCTGGTTGAACACTATGATTTGATCATGAATAAGTTGTTCACTGTATTCGCACAAGGAAGATCTGATCATATCTCTCGTATAGTATCACATCATTCTACAGTTCAATAGATATTATATCTAGATAAATCCATCCCTCAGCTCGTTCAAATGGCTGGTTATTTGTATAAAAAACCTCCCCTGATAGGGTTCTCCTATAATGGTCGTATGTTTTCTTAAATTTTTAAGGTACCAATACTTGTGGGACTCATGAACTTGTTGAGTTAAAAAATATTGTATGACATCATTTTATATAACTATAATTGTGAAACATTTCTATGTTTAAGAAACATTATCATATTTAAGATTTGATAGAGTGAAACTCTACATTATAGAAATATAAAAACTGTAAAAAAATATATTAATCAGATTTGTAAGATTGTGTAATTCTGAGTTAGCTAATTCTGACTATTAGATTTTATGTAATCAATTAATCATATTCTAATTATTTTGTAAAAATAATAATCTCGTTTTTCATAAAATCAAAGACAAATTTTTAGAGAAACAGATTCTAATTTATTAGAGAATTAGAGTCTGATTTCTTAGAGAATCAGAGTCTGAATTTTGTGAGAATTAGTGTCTGATTTCTAAGAGATTCAGAGTCTAATTTCTGAGAGAATAAAGGTCTAATTTCTATGAGATTCAGAGTATCATTTCATATATATTTAGAGTCTAATTTATTATGATATCAAATTATAATGTCTATAAAAATTTATTTTGATTTCTCGAGAAAACAATATTTAAATTCTAGAGAAATCAGATTCTTAATTCTAGGGAAATCAGATTCTAAATTCTATAGAAATCTGATTATAAGGAAATGTAAGATTTTGAGTTATGGTTAAGGATCTAATTTCTTTTCTAAGGAAAAGATTGTAAGGTTTAGTTTTGAATATATTATGAATGAAATTAGATACAATTGTTAATGTCAAAACCAATCTGTGAGTAAGAATATTTTCATTATGAAAAGTTTTATTAGATAAAGAGAGTTTTACTTAAGAAAATATGTTATTGATTAAAAGAAAAATGGAATGGAAATGTCATAAATAAACTTATTTAATCAATAATCACATTTTACATGGTTACTTGATTTTTATTATAATCATTATGGTATCATATTATGCTTCATAACCCGTTTATTTTGTTATGACATTATTTATTTGATCTCATACTGTGTTTTTAAATTCATCATTTCTGTAATAAATGTTCTCCATAATATCCTATGATATTTTATAAGATATATAATATTAGGAGAACCATTTTGATAAATAAATAAATAAACATAATATATTTTTCATATATTTTAATTATATATGTAATCTTTTCAATATACTATTCCTTTAGATCCTCAAATTTTAATTATTGTAAATGTTTGTGAAATTTATGAAAAAAATGTATTTAAGAATTACGTATATATAATTGGTGTTAATGTTATGGGTTAGTAATTTTATATAGATTAGGAATATTAAACATTACTAAAATAACTATGTAAAATCCTATACATAATGTAATATCATGATATTGTTGTATAGTAGAGGTTGTGCAGTTTTTCTAGATAAAAATCGCTATTGTATATTTGAAACTAGATGTCGTCTCTTGCATATTTTGACATATGAAATAATATTCATAAATATGGAATCATTGGTATTAAATAAATTGTGACCTAGTCCTGGAAAATGAGTTCTAACATTACACTTATCTGGACACTATTAGGTGATATGATGTGGATAATTAATATATTCTTTTCAAAATATCATAATTTATTTCAATGTATTATTTTGGTAACTGATAATTATAACATAAAAAGAAATTTATAATGGATAACATAGATTGAAGTATAGAAATCCAAATGTTGTATAACACATTATAATTATAGTTTATTTATTCAGTGTTCATCATTTCATTTTACAAGTTTATTAATATTAGGTTTCTCACTCATTATACTGTTTTAATTTAGAAAATTGATATAAATAAGGATAATTATGTGAATAATTTATGTGATATGTAGTATTATAATTAAACTAACTTGATTCATGACAAGATGGGAGGTGGAGACTTGAACTTCATGGCCCGAGTATCACAACTTACCCAATGTGTGTGTAATGACTTGAATTATGTTGAACTCTCTCACACACATATAATATAATGAATAGTGGTGGGGTACAACTTACTTAAAATTCCTCAAAAAGTTATATGCTATTATTATTCCATAATAATAGATAAGGGGCTTTACTCCATTTATAATATATTAGTTATCCTCAATTGGTCTGAGAGATAGAAAATTTTTCATTTAAATCCTATTATATTGAGGGAGACGCTGATTAGTGATATACACTAATCAATAGTAAAAAATACATATAAGAAATTTATTCTATGTAACATAGATATTTGATAGATGTTTTTTGTAAAATATATTTTATTTTCTTAGTTTATCAAATATTGGGAAGGGAATTACTTCAACTCAATTGAAGGGAGGAAGAAGTAGTAAGTTAATATAAGGTAAAATTGAAAAGTGATTCTTGGTATGGATTCATATTTTTCATTAACAACAAATGTAAAATTGATATTTAAAATAATGGAATAAATTATTTTCTTCTTGAATATTTGGATGATTAGGAATTTAATAGTTATGGTGATTTTCCTTAAGGTTATCATAATGTTTATATGATGATTATTGTTAAGATGTAGGTTTTTTTAAATATAGTGTATCATTAGATATATATATCATGATGAAAAAAAATGTTCCAATTTATTTTAATTAAGGGATAAATCCTTTTATAATCTAGAAATGGGGAAATGAATGTATTTCAATTGTGGAAGTGTTATTTTTCATGATAATAAATTCTTATGTCAAAAGTGGATGCCCGGTATTTTGATGGGTGAAAAGAAGGTTATTTTTATTCTATAGCTGATGGTGTCTTGTTTCAATTATAAGTGACATCAAAACTATAAAAATATCTTCCTTAAGCCAAGGGTTATCAAAGGTAAAAAATAAAAAACATCCATTTCCAAGAGAAAAATTGAAGGTTGATTCTATCACTACAACTAAGATGGATTAGAATGATGATATAGTGATTTTATTCTAGATATTATTCATGAATATAATAGGTATTATTTTATTCTAGATATACACAATAAATCAAATCAATAATGTTTTTTAAAACTATTTAAACCCCCTCAATAAAACAATGTAATTAGCTTATCCATGAAACATGATAATTTAGAAGTTTTTTCATCCAAACTAATATTTTTCCCTATTTAATATACATCGTATAAATCTCTTAGAGAATTTAATCATACCCCCAGTATTGGAATTCAATGTTATCATGCGTATGGGATAATTGTCTTATTGTGGAGCCCATATAAACTACCAGAATATAATTTGATTTCATTATTATGAATTGGAATCGAATTATTAAAATGTTTATGGAGGGGAAAGATTAATCCCATTTTTATTTTTCATCACAAACATGAATGTTATTACACTATGATCATGAATATCTAGATCAAATGATTGAAAAAATTTATTAGAGGTCTGTAGATGACGTTCCCATTGAATGATAATATATTTATGTGTGTCACAAAGAGTTTCATTTCCATCCTCTTTACTGGGTGGTTGAGTTACCAACCATTCATATTCCTAGGGCCTTGTTTATATCCATGAATAAATATAGATTATCCCTTACAGGATGAGATTGATTTAATAAGAATCATCAATAGAATCTAAATAGGTGATTTATACTCTCACGAACATCACTATTGAGTGGAGTGGTTATCTTCATCATGGGTATGGATGGATAAATGTGTCTCTACATCAATTATCATGAGCTCAATAATATTAAAATCAACAAAAAGTATCCATTTATATGAATTTAAAACCTTTTCAATCAGTTATATAATGATTAAAAATTATCTAATGTTGAAATTTTTTTGGGTTATCACTAAGAAAGTGTGAGGAATTACCATATTTCCATTACCCCATTTCATACAATGTTTGACATTTAGGATTTTATAGTTATTCCATCTAAACTGAAAAATACATTAACAATAATCAATGACATAATGATTAGGGTTTTTAGAGATTACCATGTAAAATTTATGGCTTCCGTTCTAGATAATATTATTATATACTACAAAATTTTGGACTATCATGGATATAATTTGAATACATATACAATTATATTATGTAAGGGTAATTTATGTGAAAATTCTAGGAAATAATGTATTTGGGAAGTTGGGGTTATAATTTATGGAACATGTTACCCCAATTGAGTTAACATCTATACATACTTTAAAAAAATGAAATCAATTAATTACCTATACCAACATATGTTAAAAAATATATAGTTTCATCCTATTAATTTGGTATTATTGGTGATTTATTATTTATTTATCATGACTATTATTCCCTCTATAATATATATATCAAGATATAGTTATATATATTTAAGATAATGAATATCTGTAATGATTCATGTTGATGATGAAATGGCTAATAAAACACATATACTCATGAAAAATTTTATAGAGGAATTATTTATGTTTTATAGTTTTTATGAAAATTATGGTTTTGGTTGTGTACTCAAAAAAACTATAAATCAATAGTCTATAACTTAATAAAGTTGATGGTGAATGAAAAGAACTATCTAACTCCATAATTTGATCTGGAATTAATAATCCTCAAATTGAATATTTGAAAGAATTTAATATATGAGGGGAATATTTAAATATATAGGGATCAAAAATTCATTTAATTATATTCACATAGAAGGAGATTAATATGCGTCATGAATGATGATTGGATTTAATGTGAGGCTTTTATTGATAAAATCAAGTAACAATTTGGGAAGGAAAAAATGATGGGGTAAATTCTGTAGATATATATGTTTCAGGAACATCATCTATGGTGAGACATAATATGGGTCCAATCTTCAGTTAAATGGAAAGGATGAACATGGGAGTAATAATGTAGGGATAAACATCCTACCATTTTTAAATTCATTCTTAGATATATCATTAATATAGAATTATAAAATAAAAATAGAATGATTTGGTGATAAAAAAAGAATATTGATGTTGTGAGAATGGTTAAAGCCTTATAGATTGGAAAATATGACAATGGATTAGTCTGATTTGAAAAATTACTATGTGTTCTATCTAAGCTATAGATAAAGGATTTGTAAAATGATGATCATAAATCAACATTCTTTATCAATCGAGGAACCATGATGATGTATAAAGATATATGATAAAACTAATATTTAAAAATTATGTATCTTGAGATTGTAGGAAATGCATCAAAGTTTCTAGTTTGTGAGAATGTGAAGGACGAGAAACCACATCCCAAGAGATGATGAAATGATTTACCAAACCTATTTGTAAATGGGAAAACATGTGAATTGTATTTTTCATGGGTATTTTAAATACTTCATAATATAGAAATCATATTTTTGGTTTAGCGTACCATCATATAAATATTACTCCATTCATTTCCATTAGATATGAATTCCCACTCGAATTAATAGAAAGGATATGCATTAGAAATGTGTTAAGGTTTAAAATAACAGCAGTACCAATTATATCAGGTCAAGATTAGATTTTCCCATCAATTTTATTTAATATTATTAAATATTTGATAAATATATATTTGAAAATTAAAATTTCATATCATCCCGACAGGAATGGCCATTCAGAAAGAACTATCCAGAAATTTCAGGATATTTTGAGATAATTCTCTATGGACTTCAAGGGACGTAGGAACTGATAATACTAATTTATATATATACTTTTTTTCATTTATACATACTTTTACTTATATTATTCTATAATGAATGTGTTATTTGTCCAATTTTTTTGGAATCATAGCTTCACTTGTTTTCATGGATAAAAAGACAGAATGGGTCCAAAACTGGCCAAGTACCTGTTGTGATGATGAAGTTCATGTCATCTACCTGAGGATCACCACCTAACCCACATCGTGTAGCCATGTTGTGATCATTCCATGAAGCCATAAGAAATATTTCTCTACACATTGTGCCCAAACCTGCCATGTAGTGATTCTAGTCAAACCAGTTAGCAAGAAAGCCATGATTATTCTATGAAAATTCTAGCTAGATGTAGTGTACACATCATGAAAAATATGTACAAGTCATGTTCGTGGTCAAACCTTTTATTTTGTGAGACCTGCATGCCACACTGTAGATCTAAGGAAAATATATGCGGATCAAGGATACACGTTGTGTACGTACAGTTAACATCGTGATAAAAAATTCCTATATAATAAGTGGAGTGGAAGAGCATTATATAGAATTACATAAATGCTTCTCTTCTTCCTCTTAGTCTCGTGAGAACTATTTCAACATTTTTCCCTTTCTAAACCCTATATTCTTCATGTTTTCACAATTTGTATCAATTCATGATATGTGGAGCCTCCTTCCATTAGTGACTTCATTTACATTTCTCATATAAATTGAATTCATATTTTTATCTAAAACAAGTAATTTAATTTGAGTTATAATCCTCTTGTGTATGTTTTTCTCTTTTTTAACCCAAACCCCCTTGCATGATTATAATATTATCACATCCAATCAACATATCAAGCATGACCTATTTTGTTTTTTAGTTATTTCACTAGACCTAATGTGTAGATAAAAATTTTAGGGATATGGATTAAGTGATGTGTCAACATAATTAAATACAAAATTAAGGATTAATATGTATTGCCAATTTGAATTAGTAATTAGGATATAAAATAATGGTCTATACCATTTGTGAAAACATCCCTAACCATGAGATGGTCAAGAAATCAACACTGTCCTAATTGGAGTAGACTATGCTATGGCCATTAGATTAGAAAACTTTCTTCCCCAAAAGAAGAAAAAAATAATGTACATAGGCCGTTTCTATCTCCCAACCACAGAATAACTACTTTCTAGGTAGGACTAGGAGGGTACGGCCAAAGTTGACTATTGACTGCTTTTTTATTCATGGACTAAGACATACGCTCTTATCAATGTTAAAATTAATGTAAATCATTCACTCAGATTATTGACTTCACCGTGAAAGTAATTTACCATTTAAAATCGCCCAAAATAGAATATAGATCAAAAACTCAAACATAGACTTCTATAAAAGACTACCTTATATGTTTAGGAACCATATTTCCCGAAAATTAAACAACAGTCGCTTTATGGATTCGACCCCATACTTCCACTACACTATGTATTCATAGTAATAAAAAACTTCGGGACCATTTATAAATTCAAAATTTGATACATATCAGCAGAATTAATGACACCACTATGTGGGCACATCAAATATCTACCTCTATTTCTAGTGAGGGAATGTTTTTTCGGATGAAAAGAACAATGATTTTCTACCCTAGTATATCCATTCCCTCACCCCATTTCTTATTGAATCCATTCTATCTTCATAATTATTTTTACTGAATCTACCAAGGTCCCAGGACATGATCAAGGAACAATGATGCACTTAAACCCTTGGCCTTCGATATTGATATCGATAGGAATTTGTCTTCACTACTCCGGTCAGGGATGGCTGAGCAACATCACCTTGTGGGAAAAATCCCACCAAACCGCCATCAAATTTTTGATCACCCGATGCTCCCATAGAAGAAAATCATGGACTATGGTTTACCATCAATCCATACTATAACATCTAGCAATGTGTTACCACCTATTTAATCCAAAACATATGAAATTAAACATGGACTCATTCACATGATCTGGGACATGTAGTAGTTCAATGCTCTTCAATGCGAAGACCCCCACGAATATATTTCCTACTTCTTGGAAGGATATGATACCTTTTTCAACTAGGTAGTATTATATGATGTTATAAGACATCATGTATTCCCCATTTCTATAAGAGACTAAGAAAAATATTAGTTCAAAATCCAACATGACGAGTCAATTACGACATGAGATGTGATCACAAAAAAGTTTCCCGATAAAAAATTCCCACCAATCATAACCTGGATGATCCAGAATGACATTCAAAACATTGCACAAGAGGATAAAAAATCCACATGGGAATCATGTGACCGATTCAAAGAAAAAAATGAGTAAATTTCTACATTACGAAATCAATGCATGGATTCATCTACAGACCATCTACCAAGGACTCCATCTAGTTGAACAAATAGTCTTCAATGCAACCATTGATGGAGGAATGATGTTCGAAACACCCAACATAGAAAGAACTATTTTGAAAAAAGTATACCACAATAATTGTATGTGGAAATGTGACTATGGATTACTATGACTTGGAATCCACCACATTGATGAGACCCCACTGCTAGTTATTTGCGAAAGATGAATGTCTAATAGAGAAGATCATGTTATTTCAGATATGAACAACACAACCCAGCCTACCCCAATCATGGAGATTCATTCATATGATATTTTTGGTGTAACACACTGGTATCATGATTTCAAATATAGATATTAAGAACCATAGGATTTTAATTATATTAATAAATAAAAGAAACTATTTTAGCTACAACAAGAACATCCATTCTATAATTATAGGCCTACTAATAACTATCCTCAAAACAATCAATGAATCTTTCAGAAACGTAGTGGTCAAGCTTAGTTTCACAACCAGGGACTACTAGTGTATCCACCGATGAACCCTAACCCGAATCCATAGCAACATACATGTCCGTAACAACCCATTCCAAGGCCCCAACAACAAAAACAATTTCCACCTACCCATCCAAGACCACAACAACCACCTCCAACCCAGAAATTTATTTTGAAGAACCTAATGACACAATTTGATAAAAATTAATATCAAATGATGACCACATAGGATACGAAGATACAAAACCAATGAGAATATTTGAGAAACATGGATATTCTAATGGGTAATATAACAAAAAAATTATCTATAAGATTAACAGTTACTATACCTAGTAACATTGGGACATACCAATGATAAGAAGCCATGTATTTTTTAATGATGAATGTAAAATTGTAATAATTCCAACAACCAAATAAAAAAAGTCTACTTGAAAATCCCAAAAAAACAATATAAAGGAGTAGAAGAGGCTATTTCAAAAACCCCTTAAGAAGAAATACTAGATGAGAAGGATAAAGCACTGTAAAAATAGTATAAAATCATTATTGTTTCCTCACCTCCATAAAATCTACATATTATATTTCTGGAAATAGAGAGGAAAGGTAGGGAGGAGGCTCAGAAAGAAAAGATATTTAAAATGGTCAAACAATTTCATAACAATATTCCATTTCTGTAGAAATATCCAAAATATATGTTTATGAAAAAAATACCAAATACCTATTATCAAACAAAGAAATGATATAAGATCTTGGATTAATATCATTAAACTGAGAATTGTCTACAATATTATAGTAGAAAATCCCAAAATAATATGAGAGATAATATAGTCTTTTCAACCCCTTGTGTGATAGGAGAGTGAAAATATTGTACAGCACTCTGTGATATTGGAGAAAACATTAACCTGATGTCAATGAGTGTTTTCTAAAAGCTAATACTCCAAGAGATCAAGGAAAAATACAATTTTACTGTAGTTATCTGATTGTTTAGTTATGTACCCAAGTGGTATTCTTGAATATGTTTGGGTTAATGTCAAAAAATTCATTGTCCCGGTTTACATACAGGTTTAGGCTTCGATGATAATGGAGATATATCGATCATTCAGGGAAAACCTTTTTTGGAGACATGAAAGGATATAATTGATATTAATAAGAAAAGTTTCATATTCAGTGTCATATAATCACATGTAGTTGTTAACCTTATAAAGGATACACAATATTTAAATGATATGAAATACTGTAATGACATTTTCCTCACTCAGAAAGGATAGGAGTACATAGCTATTTCGGAAGAGACCAATGATTCATGTTTAGAATTTGAAGAAGACTATGACATAGAGGAAGTAAGAATTATTGATCAACTGACCTGAGACACCGTGACACAATTTATCCCATCCATCATTCAACCAGCCAAGTTAGACTTGAAACCATTACCCAGTACGTTGAGGTACTCAAACATATGAGAGTCATTCTCTTTACCCATCATTATCAACACCAAAATATCCCTGGCTCAAAAAGAAAAATAAGCTGATATCCAAACAAGAAACAAGAAATTAATATCATAGGGAGTGAAAAATATTAATGAAATTAATTATTCAGAGATCTCCGAAAAATGGTTATTAGAAGTGGATTCAAAACCGAAAAGACAACCTCAGAGGTAGATCACACAACCATTGAAGAAAAATTCCCCGAAGGAAGTATTGATGCTTATGGAAGCTGGACTAATCATTCATATCATTGATAATAAATGGGTGATTCCCCTAAAAGTTGTTCTTAATAAATAAGGACTCACTATATTAATAATATCTGATAATGAACTCATTTCAACACGCACTATCACTAGATGGAGTGTTTTCAATGATTATAGATGATTGAATACATAAACAAGGAAATATCATTTTACCTTACCATTTATGGATTAAATTATAGACATTATAATAATTTGTGGTTTCTACTATTTATTGGTTGGCTATTTAGGATATAATCCCATTCCGGTCGACCATGGTGAATGGACCAGAACCACCTTCACATACCCATTTTGTACTTTGTGTATATATTCACATCATTTGGTATATTTAACACACCAAAAGATTTAAAATATGAATGATACTGATTATTCATGATATGGATGAATAATTTATTAAAATATTCAAGGATAATTTCTATGTTTATGGGAGATCATTTGATATAATTATAAGAAATATTGAACTTGTTCTCTAACACTATAAAGATAAATGATTATTATTGAATTTTGGAAAATTTATTTTCATGGTATATGAAATAATTTTCCTAGGATACAATATTTACAAATAATTCCTTTAGTTTGATCCAGAAAAAGATCAGACTTATCAATGATATACTGAAAGCATCAACCGTTAATTGGATAAGAAGATTCCTTGGGCATTCTGGGTTCTACAAATGTTTCGTAAAATATTTCTCAAAATCTGCACATCCACTGACAAATTTATTTTCAAATGAAATTACTTTAAAATTAAATGAGGACCATTAAGAAGAATTTAAAACACTTAAAAATCATCTGATTTTGTCTTCCGTTATCATTTCACCAAACTGGGAAAAAGATTTTTAGCTTATATCTAACCAGTGACCTAGTTATAGGAGTTATGCTCAGACAACACATTGGAAACACCTTATATCTAATCTATTATGCCATACATACTTTAAATGAGGCTTTGTTAAATTATACAAGTATGTAGAAAGAGCTCCTAGACCTCATATATGAATTTTAAAAGTTTCTTTCATAACATTTTTTATCCAAATTCAATGTCCATACAGATCATCCAACCCATTGATACAATATGAACAAGAAATATGAAAAAATAAGTTTGATACGTTGGATTCTTTGGTTGTAAGAGTTCAATATCGTAATCAATGACACCAAAGGAACAATTAATATCATTGAAAACCACTTCATTCAATTACCCCATACCATCATTAAAAAGAAAATGATACAAATATTGAAGTAGATTTTCAAATTGAGACATTATTTACTGTAATTACTAATCCTTGGTTCTCAAACATGGCCAACTACCTTTCCACATGTTATATCAATCATGACCCCTAATACCAATAACTCAAAAAGTACATGTATGATTCCAAAAACTACATTTGGGATGAACCATTTCTATTCATGTGTTCTGTCGATAACCTTATATGAAGCTACCACCCATAGGAAGAGATACAGAACGTCATCTAAATGTGCCATGCATCACCAACTAGTGGGAATTATGGACTTGAGTGCATTGTATAAATGATCCTAAAAATCATATTTATCTAGCCCTTATTCATCACGATGATAGGGGATTCTACAATCATTGTAATTGATGCCAAAAAATGGGGAACGTGTGTAAAAGAAATGAGATTCCACAAAAACCCATTCTAGATGTGGATGTTTTTGATGTCTGCGATTTTGACTTTATTGGACTATTTCCTATTTCTCATGGAATTAGTTACATTCTTGTTGTAGTAGACTATGTCTCAAAACTAGTTGAGGTCGAAACAACAACACATGAAACAAGAACATTAGTCATGAATTTTCTTCAATATAATGTGTTTAAATGTTCTGTATTTCCCTGATTAATAATCAGTTATCGTGGAAGACATTTATCAAATTAGCTAGTGAGAAAAATTCTTCAAAATTATGGATTTAGATACAACACTAGAACTCCTTATCACCCATAAACAAGTGGGAAATTCTAAATGTCAAATAACGAGGTGAAATAAATCTTATATAAAACTATAAACACAAGTAAAACTGATTAGAGAATAGAGTTAGATGATGCATTATGGGAATACATAACTTCCTAGAAAAGACTCATAGACACCACCCCATTTATACTATTTTATGGTAATCTATGTCATAATCTAGTGGAGCTAGAACATCATTCATTTTGGGAAATTAAAAACATCAATCTAGATATAGAAAACAGTATAAGGGAATATTTACTTCAATTAACCACATTAGAGGAAATAAATATATATTTTCATGAGAACAAAAGGATTAAAAATTAAAAAACAAATAAAAATGGTATGTCCAAAAAATTATCAGAATTACCTTCATCCAAGTTTATATGGTTTTACTGTTAAATTCAAAATTAAAATTATTTCTATGGAAGATGAAGTAAATATGGTATGTTCCTTTTCAGGTTTCCATGTTTATTTGATGGAATAATTGAAATTCAATAAGGAAAAGGATCACCATTAAAGTTTAATGGTAATGGTTGAAGATATTTCAGGATCCATTCCATGAAGGTTGTGTCATTAGCCTCAAGTTAAACTATGAATTGAAGGAGTAAAACACCTAACTATAAAGGAAGTGCAGATTGGGAGGTAAACCAGGTTAGGAATATTTCTGATAAGTTATATATAGAACATTCTACAAGAATCCCACATATAAATTAGGATGAGGGGAAGAAGGAACAAAAAATAGACCAAACATAGTTCAATACATGTTGTGTACACTGTGTTCACAACATGTCTCTTTTGGCCCAAAATTCCATATTATCGACCCCATACATAATGTTATTAACATGTACATGTCATGTACGTGGTCAGTTTGGTTTTTAAAAAATCACAGGTTGAAACCCACAAGTCATGAACCCTAACCCTTTCCCCCTTACCCCTAGTCTTCCCCTACCACATGACTCACCCTCTCCCATTTCACTTGAACCCACCTCCAGCCCCCTCCTCCACTCTCAAACCCACAACCACTTCTATATTCCTATGTCGTTCCCTACCATCCCCATCAAATATAACCTAACCACCCAGCAAAACCTCCATATTCCCTTCTATCCTGTAGAAAAAAACCTGCACCCTCCCTACACACCACCCTCATCATCCATGCCACTCAATAAGTGACACCATCCAGAGTATGAATGCTCTGATTCCACCTCAGACTCTGAGAACTTGAAACCAGCTACTAAGTGTCCATATTCTACATCTGATTCTCAGGATGACAGATCCTTTTCATCCACTAATGTTACCCATTTATCTATTTCATCAACCCAATGAATCGAGTAAATCATATTCACGTATAGAAAAAGAGGATGTGAACCTACAAAACATTGGGCATGGACATGATCACCAAGATGAACGTTTTTGATGATTTATTACACTTTTTAATGACATTACATATGGAAAACATTATAGAAGTATTGGAGGAGATGTATCTAGAGATATTCCTAGAGTTCTGGATCATGTTCGAGATCACCATTGACTACCTATATTTCCTACTTGGAGGTAGACATCAGCAACTTGGTTTTACTAAATTAGGAGTCACTCTCAGTATCTACACTATTGATTTCATAATCTCTGATGATTACACCACCCTTCAGACACAACCAACCCACATGACTACACTAATCATTTGACCCCTCATCACTCATGACCTCCAGTTGAATCATGACCCTCAACTCATGAAGTCAACTAAGCTACTGGCCCCAGATTTTCACTTCTTGAATTGAGCCATGGTTCATGGTTGGTTTACACATAGAGAGACCAATGGAATCATTAGTTAGATTGACTTATTAATTCTAGTAGCTTCCATGGGTGGTACAACAATCAATATGACATCCTCGTTCACTTCATACATTAATTTCATCACATTGAAGAAGTGGGTACACCCATGGGTGGATCCTTCAACATCCGTCTGACCTAGTACCTAGGTGTCTTTGATGAATTTTTCCCCTAACGTCCATTGGACCCATCGAGATGATTGATCTTGTGCGTCTCCACATGATTAAGATGTTTTTGAGAGAGTAAGGCAATTATTGTTGGGCACCATTCATCCAAGAGGCCGCACCTGAGAATCATCCATCCAGAGTATTAGTAGTAGACCAACACCTACATAATCATAAAACAACACCTACAACATCCATACCAACCAAAACCCCAGCATCCACCCATTTGGTTTTACAACAACCATCATTTCACACCCTCACCGAGATATAGGATGATATCCAATGTGTTTTGGAAAATCATCACCAAATATCAACCCCCACCTATATCTCCCATTCAAAGAGAACACTACAAATACCCTATCACCATATGACACACTAATTGGACCTTCATCCTTACTATTACTGCACCCACTTCAGAGCAACAGGACCACCCTTTCGATCTCACTGACCCTTCCGCCCAGTAGGAGTTCCTAGAAGAGTAGTCCTATTGGGGAATGGGAGTTGGAATTGATCACATCCCTGAGGTACCATTCATTGATCCAAATGCCAAACCCATGGCCCACATTTCAGATCCATACATACCCACCAGCCACCAATCCCATCTTCCTACCCCCACTACCATATCATCCACCACATCTTCAAATACATCCTCTACTACTGCACCTACTAACATTGATATGACATACTAGTTATTTGAGACTCTATGCACTGAGATGAAGCATGATGAGATTTTTTTCATGGATCTCTAGTCTGATTTCAACCTATATTTGGGGATTTCTGGGACCCTTTTCAGGTACTTTGGCTAGTTGTTGATTTCATAAATTCTTCCCACCTCTATACGAAAATTTTCAATATATATATATATATTCATGGGATTTTTTTACATTCTGTTCTATTTGGATTTTCATATCCTTTCATCATCTTTTTATTATGTCAATCTTTTTATAATCATCTTCCATCCATCATGGTTAAGTCCCACTTGTGTTCATTTAACAAAGGGTACATGGAAATTTCATTAAAGTTTCCCAACATCTTCAAATTTTATCACTCAAAATTCACGACCAATAGTAGCCACTAAAAACAATGATTCCATTCACACAACATCTCATTCATGCTCACACGACCACAATCAAAGTGATTAACCTACAAATGAGACGACACAATCTTCAGGACAAAGCTTCAATAATCTATATAAGGGGACATAGAAACTAAGTCAGTGTAATATCTAACAGCAATCCCTATCCACCTATCTGGATGATAAAATTTAGTTAGCGCCTTATGTGGGGAAACCCATTGTTCGTCTATTGTTTTTTCGAGACATTATTTCCATGTATTATCCATTTCCTATTAATTAATCATTTTATTTATTTCATAAAGATATATTTTGAAACTATCACAACATAAATAAAATTAATATACTACTTTCTAACTCTATGTGAATTTCTTTTTTCTATTATATTCAAATTGTTTACAACTATGAATTTTTTTTGTTATATAGGGCATGATTTTCATTTCTAACACATTTATTGGTACATAGGACATTCATTATATGATAGCTCAATCAAACCCATGGAATACCACATGTACCATGGAGCTCCCAATTCCCGTTTATTTTAATTTTTTTTGAATATTCCATTTCAAATTATTTAATGTTCATTTCTATACCACTCCCACAAATTATTTCATTGATAGTGGGGAAACTGCATTTTACTAAGTGTGTGGGTGGGTATTCACGCAGATTAACTGGTGATAAACTAGAAATTTTTGATGTTAACACTTTTCAAAGAGATATATGCGATAAATAATAAGCATTATTTAAACCTAAGAATCATTATTCTCTTGTAATTAAAGAAAACATCAAGTGGAAAAGTGTTAAAGACTGTGTTTAACTAATACTTAGTCTTGCTTAGAATTATTGCCGATTTTTTAAAATTCATTCAATTTCAAAATCATTGTAATTATGATTAAATAACCCACTACATAAGATTTATTCACTTTTTGATTGCCTGTTTGTATATGATTATCAATACCTATGAGGACTCTCAGCGTATGATAGCATATTATCACCTGAGTATATTTCATGGGAGATACAAGTGGCATGTAAAATGACTTGAACATGCAATGAGATATTACCAAAGAAATGAATGAACAAGTATAAAATTTAATTTATTGACGCACTCATTGATTGAAATTTTTTTGAGAGCCACCTATCATCAATACCTCATTCAACAGATAGTTTCTGTGAATGAACTATTATAATGAAGTTATTTCAAGCCAAGTTTAATTCCTACCCTAGTGCTTATAAATTGATTATGGATATCCATGAAGATGTCTGGGGGATATATTCACACAGCATGTGATTCTTCCTCTTTCATAGATATATATAGTGCTCACCTGACTATGAGGTTGTGATCTATATACTATTTGTTTTATCTCATTCATATTCTGTTCATTTGTGAAATACGAAAATAAAATAAAAATTATTATGGGTTGTGTACTTGGTAGGTCAAAATTCACTATTTTCCTGACCTATAAATATAAATTATGGTTATGGGTTGGATGTGAGATCTATCGTAGGAATAAATTTTGAAAAATAAAATTGAAAAAGATAATGAAACCGGAAAAGAACATAATCATTTCATTGTATACATACTTGCTATACATATAGATCCAACCCAAGATTATTGAGTATGGATTTGACTGACCAGAAGGAGGATCATCATCACACTTATTATTTCACTTTTTATATTTTAATATATCTCTTACCCTTCTATTTGATCCCAATGTTTCACATTTTTCCTACCTAGACACAACTTCAGAGTCATCAGAACTCAATTTCATAAGACCTCATGATTAATCTTATACTTATCATTACACAGTGGAGATTATAGATCCAATCTAATTCTATGGTTAACAAAATCAACTAACGTTATTAGAAGACCTCTTCTCAAATTTTCTACTTTGATTAATGAATGATTATAATATTGTGGTAGATCACAACTGGGTATGTAACATAATGAGCAGTTAAGTGGTAGTGATTAGAATAATGGAATTTTTTTAAAAAAATAAGATATAAAGCATGAAAAAATTACTATGTAGGTTTAATTCTGGACCTTGAACACTTTTTTCTTAAGCTTATAACTTATTTCATCGACATAGTGAATATTTATGACTTTCAAATTCCTTATCCTTTGTGAAATCATTGGTGAGATGTATTGCTTGAGGAAAAGTAATTATTATTGCGGGGTGTAGTAAGACTAATATATATATATATATACAATGATGTAATATATTCATAGTTATTCTTTTCAATTAATTCATAATGCACGCAATATGTGTCCAATTTCGTAGGAATAAGTGGTTCACAAGTTTCTAAGGAATAAATTGTAGAAAAGGTCTAAAACCAGAAAAGTACATGACGTGATGATGAAGTTCAAGTAATGTATATATGAATAATATTATTTGATATATATATATATAATAAAATTAATTTAATTATTCATCATTTTAAATTTAAGGGAATATTTCTTTCGGACACGAGATAATTGAACATTAAAACTATAGTTGTTACGTTTTTGTCACATTCTATCTATATTTTTATACAACTTATTTTATCATATTATCAATTATAAAATTCCTAATATGTATATATGACATATTTATATATATACCAATTTTAATTTAAATATATTTTTTATATAAATAACACTTTTATGTTCGATCATAGATTTTTTCTTTTAAGTGAACTCGATCTAAGGGAAGTTCATTGTCCATAATTTCATTCGATATATCTAAAACAAATTATAGAATTGTTTTTATTAAACCCCTATTTTTTATGAAAACACTATTTGGTATAATTATAAATTATGAAACATAATAATATATATTTAATGATTATTTTATAATTTATAACTGCTTCTCACCAGGGAAACATTTATTATTATTACTGTTCTGTTTTTCATAAGGTTTTTTCCATGAAAAGAAGTTCATTTTAGAGAATATTTTTTTTTCAAAAATGAACTACCCAATTTACTTATTTCCATATTTTCTTGAGAATCAATATAATATAAATTTTGGTGGTGTCATACAAAATGATTTTAAAACTAGCATTACTATTCTTGGTTATATCATGCTTAAGAAAACTATTGGGATTCATTTTCTCTTAGGTAACCCATATTCATGTACATAATATTATGTGATGAAGAAATATGTTATATAACTATAATTAATCATTAAATGTTAAATTTTTATGATATAAGATATATGTAGAATGGAAGGCTAGCCTAATCACATTATATTATGAGGGAAGTTGTCTGATATGATGTATGGTGTATAGACAGTAAACCTAATCACACTCTGTTATGATTGCAGTTTTCCTAAACATCTGATGATTGTGATGGCAGTTAGCCACAGTCTTGTTATCTTGGTAGTTAGCCTTGGCATATTCTTATGAAATTCTCATTTATGATCTGGTCACACTCTTATGATTATCCTCTTTATAAAAGCATGTTATGCCTCCAAAACCATTTAATTATTCATGATATCCTTTGATTATTCGTTTATTAGTTTATTTAGTTCACCCATTCCTTTCGGTAGTTTCCCTATGATATAACAAATAATTTTAGAGGTCTTATTGGAGTAGGATAACTCATTGATGTTTTAGATAATGTTATTCCATTTTTATTACTTTTTATCTAATATTTAAAAAAAAATATACTTCATATACATAGAATGAAATTAGTTTAATTGAATATGAATAATTATGAAATAATGAGTATTTAATGCATGGGTTATTGTAGTAACATGTGATAAAAAAACCTATGTCTGTTATAGCTGAGTAATAAGTATTGTTTTTACTTACTACGATGTCAACGAATGAATAATAAAATTTTATTCCCTACTCATAAATCATGATCCTAAACAAAATTTTTAACATCATGAGATTTTAAGGAATACCTCAATTCAAATTATATTAAATTCTTTAATAGATATTGTTATACACAACAAAATGTTTTGATTGAATCACATAAAACAAAATGATTATCTTTTTTTCATACAAAAACCTAATTCCTTTGATGACATATTTTAAACACAAGACTATGTTATACTGAATAATAATATACTTTCAATATTATTATTTAATATAGTAGTTTTACACCATTTAAATAAAGAAAAAAATATAATTATATTTGGAAAATTTTATATTTTTTATATGAAAAAATAACTCTTTATTTTGAATGTTATGTTTTAAAATATAATTTGGTTGAAATTATTGTTTTTTTAGAACTTTGATTTTTTATGAATAGTGAATAATACTAAATTTTAATTCGGAACTGTGTTTTCATTGAATTTATTGATACATTTAAATTATTTTTTAATATTTTTTAATATATAATTATATCGATTTATATCATTTATGAATATTTATATCATTTTAAGAAATTAATAATGATGTTTTGATAAAAAAACATAGCAAACCATTGGACGTTTTTACATTAAGAACACTCTTTGTCCTCTCGTCTGCATGATTAATATTAAATTAATTTCATCCAATTAGGGGATTTTAATTTGGAAAATGGATTCCATATTTGGAATCATCATAATATATAATTATTAATATGATCATCTTACTTTTTGACCAAAACTTTTAGTGAATGTATATTAAATTAATTAAAGTGATTAAGGTAAAATTGTGGTTACTAAGTGGTTAATCATTGATCTTAATAGTGTAAATAACATAGAAATTTGTCAAAAATATATTTCTGGCCCATATCTTGATCATATTTTGACATAGGTTATAATATTACATATTATTGGGACACGATTTCACGAAATTGATCCATATAATAACTCAATTAATGAAAAAGGAAAAAAATACACCTCCTTGATTTTTTCCTATAAAGCATAGTATTATAGATTATGATACACAATTCTAAATAAAAATTTTATATTGAATTTTAAATAATTATTTTATAATTATAATTTAATATATAATTTTATATTTCATATAATTACATTATATGACTCCGAAACACCAAATCTGTTATTTTTTAATAAATAATTAAATAAAATAATTGATACAAAAAATATTAAAAGTGATGATAATTAAATTAATTATTTTTCCATTATTTTGGTAGATAAATTATTTTTTGTTAAATATATGTTAACCTAAAATAATTTAATTTGGATATTTTATAGAAATTAGTTTATTTAAATTAACTAAATAATCAGTAAACTGGCATTAATGTTATTTTATAATAAATTATATTTTACTAAATGATTTAAAATAAAACAAATCATGTCTTTTTTTATTTTATTATTACTTAATAATACAATATCAAATACAATCCCTTAATAGACAAATTAAGCTTTTATAATTAATATATTGATCCATATATATTAAAAATATTGTTAGCATGGTTCGAGTTAAAGTACTGTTTTTGAACATTACATACACTTTTTTTAAAATTAATTTCCAACAAAAATTGTATTTTAATTTTTTTAAATTAAATATTATATTTAAAAATAATTGGGTCTATATTTTATAATTAATCTCAATTTAATTTACTCTTAATGATCATATTACATAATGTAGAAAACAAGTTACCTAATTAAAAAATGGCAATTCTGTGGAAACAAAGAAGTTAAGGAACAAAATTATAAAAATGAACTTATATTTGTGTGGTTCTAGTTTTTATTGAAAATAGTTTTCCATTAATCTACTATATTTTAATTATGGAGGAACATTAGGTATGGTTGTATCACAATAGTGTTTTCCATTTTATATTTACAAGACTACCACATCACAACCACTACAAAAAAGTATTCACTCTTTTCATTACTCACACCTCTAAAGACACATTGGATCATTCATCACCTTCCCAAATAATCATCCAATGTCCTTAAACTCATCCTAGAGGCCTCACATTTGATAAAAATAAATCCATGTAATTCCTTTAGGTAAAATCAAAATGACTTACCAGAAAAACAGGTGGCATTCTTCAATGTGTGCTTATGTTTTATTGTTTCTCCACACATTAAATTCATCCAATTACATGACTATATAATGAAATAAGTAACATAATTAAACATAATTTTTATGTCAATATTTTTTCTTACACCCAGACACATTTCCTTGGAATGGTTAACAAAATTATCATTCCTGTACAGTGAACTACTGCCTCATGAAATGATGTCAATAATTTTTACTTTTCTACCCCTCATGGGTTGGAATTATGATCGAAACACTATTTTTATAGAATATAAATGATATTTATTTTTTTATAAAAAAATGAAAATTTTTAATATCACATAAGATTATTCGTTCCATTTCTTTAAAAATGGTAACATCGTTTATGGACATTTGGACTACTGCCACGTCAAAGCGATGTGATACATTTACACATTACATGGAATGTATTAATGAAATTTCTAATTTAAAATATGTGACATAAATAACACATATAAATATGATATTTATGACATAATTACCTTTCTAAAAATATAATATAGGGCCAGTGGGTTTCTTCTCCTAACTATCTTTGTACATGTCTTTGAATTTAAGAAATAAAAATAATTATTATCATGGAGGAGTGGACTACCGCATCCTTAACACAACGTGATTCCTTTTAAAAAAATTCTATACATTATTATATTTGATTAAGTAAACTGGATTATTTGACTTATAAATCACTCCTTAAAGATAAATATTACTCACCTTTTTTCAATATGGATCATTGAAAAAATTAGAATGATACACATGTGTACCTATGACCTACCATCTTCATGTTTTTAAAATTGCTTCACTTTTTATAACCATAAATCATGATTGGTTTTCAAATTTAATTTAATTTATTAATAAGATATATAACTCATGATTATTAATATAGATATGTTTAGATAATGTCCTCATTGACCATTATCGGCCAATCGAAGTCAGTTTTGAAACATAGACCGAATTTTGTCCAAACATCCGAATTAAAAGTTATTTAATAATTTATTTTATATAAATTTGTTACTTGTATAATAATATTAATAATAAAAATTTAATTATTTTTAAAATAGTTATATAATTAAAATAATTTTTATATTCTGGATGATAATAAATAAACATGACAAATCAGAATAAAGGTAAGAGATTTTGTCTCACTTTTACATTCATGAGGCATATGTCATAATAATTTTTTTTCTACTCTATATACATCCACTTTTGAAATATTATATAATGAAATCTTTTATATTATTGGTATTTACCAAATTAATTTAAATATTATCCCATCATGGGTTTAATGTTTCAATGTTACAAAAAAAAATATATTGTTGTCCTAATTTTCATGTCCTTGTCAGATTTGTTTTTTATTAAATACTTATTATTTTATAGGGGTTATATACTAATCAATTCAAATGATATATCATTAATATCCTTATTATAATCATATTATAATTTTCATTAACTTGTATTCTTTTTTGGGACTTATGATTCAAATGTTTCAAGGTGCAATGTGACATGATAGAATGATTAATGATTATATTCCTCATGATGGTTTTAATGTTATTTAAATAAATTTTAATTAATAAACAAAAAACCCCTATTTCACTTATCCTCCACTGGGAATAATTGGTATTATTACCATCCTCATTATTTTCTGGAATGATGAAGATTTTTTTAAAAATATTTTTATGAAATAAATTTTAATTTCAGGGGTTATTCATGTTTCAAATAGATTATATTGTTGCCCATTTATTTTATATGATTTTATCATGTGTCAAAGATTTTTTTATAGAACCCATTTATATTCCATGGGTTAATTATGTTTCAAATATATTTTTGTGGAAACCATTTCTTCTTCTTGGGTTAATCATTTTTATAATAGATTGTTATGGGACCCATTTCTTTTCCATTCATTTATTATATATATTTTTTTTATTTTTTGATAAATGTGTTTTATTCATATTACATGAGAATTATATAAAACATGTGATCCTAATAAATGTTATATGAGGTTCTGATCCCATTATAGGACACATGTGAGAACGATATAACATTTATGAATGGTTTATCCCCATTATTTCATAGATAAGTAGAGTGAAAAAAATATAACTTATAGGAACTGTGATCCCCATTATATATCTTGGATGATTTGGGAAATGATAAAATTAGAATTCAGCAACATGGTTTTTCAAATTGAATGGATTTGAAATTATTTTTAAATCATTTTAATAATGTTATTTTCTATGTTAATAAATAATTTAATTTATTTTTAAAAGTTTATATTGTTTCTGATAATCAAGATTGATATCACATGGCTCGTGACTCTTATTTCTATTGACTATTGAATATTCCATGTTTTTATATTTGATGAATAAGTTATTTATGTTTATGAGATATTTTATGATTTTCTTATACACTATGATAAATTCATCATTTCTATTGTAGTCTTATGATTATTGGCAACATTTAATTGTTAATTGTTATGTTTTTTATTTACTGAGCATTTGATTTCACCCTTATTATGTTTTTTTATCCCAGGAATTAATTATTGATGTAGAGAAATTAATACATATATAGTATATCATAATGATTATGTTGGTGACTTATAGTAAAATAAGAAAAGTTGGGTTATATGGGAGAAATTTTCTTCTAACAAGATATTAGTTTAAGTTGACATGATCTGTTTATATAGGAGTATTACATAAATATATTAAACTATAAACCTAAAAGTACATACACTGTGTATGTGATCTATATTTTCTATTTTTATAATTTAGTTTTAATGTAAAAATTTTGGTCACAATTATCAGCAACAAAGGTGTGAATTTAATGTTAGGAATTTAAGCATAAGATCTGGGAGTGCAGGTTCCAGGTTATTGTAGTCGGAAGAAAATGTCTTTTTTAGTATCTTTGGAGATTATGATGTCTTAATGTGATATTATCTTACGACATATGGGTACCATGAAAAGTCTATAATATTAAGGGTAATCAGAAGACTAATTTATTAGGTACACCGTTGAGGTTTTATGTGATGAGATAGTAAAGTGATTTTTTAAATATTTTTGTTTTGATGAGGTATTTTAACCCTTTGTATCAAAATGATATTTTTTGGTTTTATTTAGTTTTATGTTTACAGGGAAAAGGAGGAAAATTGTATGCTCATTGACAACAAATCGCATCTGTAATGGTGGTGGGGCTTAAACCCCTAACAAAAGTAAGATATGGGTTTCATACTCTACCACTGGCCTACATGATGTCCATGTTAGTATGTCCTTTATTCTAGATAGCAATATGTATATTTTTAAAACATATGGTATTTATGGAAGAATAATAGGTTATTTTTATTGTGTTAATATATGATCAAATCCTTCTAATATTTTGATATCGAACTTAGTTAAAAAATAATGAACAGTTTTTAAGGTCAGTTATTTATGGAAAATTTTAATATCAATTTTGTAAATTACTATATAAATTTGACGATTACTGTATCATTTGATTTCTTAAACATTTATTTATTTTCATAACATTTTATAAAAATTATGGCTTTTTATTTTATAATTAATTGTAATATAGCTTGAATATCCCATTTGTGGATATATTGTATTTATAAGTAGATTTTAGTGCTTCAGAAATTAAAAATTCATCTAAAATACACATATTTGGAAAAAATTAGATGTGATTTTGGAGGAAATTGATTAAATGATGAAATTATACCCATCATTTATGCATATTTTCTCCTGTACTGGGTTTTATGATAATTATTAAACTTCTCTAAAATGATCTTGAAATAAAATGTTACCCTATTACTATCATTTATTTTTACATAATTGGAATTGTAAACAATTATTTGGATTGTGGTTTTTTCATCATTGACATCAACTTGACCATATTTTCTATCACCCTCTATTAGTCCATTAGAATTATTTCTCACTTCAAAATCCATCTTTTAATTTCCCACTAGCGTTTTATCTTTTTGGAATATTATTTATTAATAACATCTAATGACCATTAAGTTATCCATATTAACTTTTTAATAAGATGTTTTTCTAACAATTTTTATTATTTGAGTTTTAATCAAACAATTATAAAAATTCAAATAATTCGAAAAAAAAGATGAATTATGATGGAGAGATTCAATTTATGGTATATAGGATGTAACATCCCCAGATTTTAAGGATTATCTTATTTATTTTGTATTTAAATTCCTTAATATATATTTTTATACACAATGCATATTTTATAATATGTCACAAAAAATAACATGTTTATCTTGAGTTTCACACAACATATAATCTATTTTTAGACATAAGTTATAAGCAAGAACAAGATATACTGAACAAGAATATAGTTTTAATATTATGATTTAATAAGGTAGTTTTTCTACCTATTATTGGAAGACATTCATTAAAACTAAATTTTAAAACCATTATAATTTTTATATAATGTAATAAACATCATTTTTAAAATTGATATTTGATGATTTACTTTGTCTTAATTTTTAGTGTTTTTCAATGAAAATTCAATCATTGATGAATAATGAATAATATTGAATTTTAGTTGAAACCTGAGTTTCCATCCAATTTATTTATATAGTTTGATTATATTTTTAATTTATTTTAAAGTATAATTAGAAAAAAAATATCATTTAAAAAAAATTCCATCATAATTGACAATTTGAAATTGAATTAATATATAAAAACATAGAAATATTTTGATCATTTTAGATAAAAAATATGCATTGTCACTCCATTTGCAGGATTAAGATTAAGTTAATTTCTAATAATTATATGACTTGAAGAAGGAAACATGGTTTCTATATTTTTATGAATCATAATTTATAAATATTCTTAATGTCAGGAATATTTTGTTTTTCAAAAATAATAGTGAAAATAATTATAATTAATTTCAATTATTAGGGTAAAAAAGTTGATTCTAAGTGGTTAAATATTAATCATACGATTTTTAATTAAATATAAACATTCCCAAAATCAGGTGTTCGAACATATTTGAACCATATTACACCATGGGTATACTTTTATGAGTTATTAGGAAATTTTTTTTTACCAATTTGACAAATATACAAAGTTATTTATAGAAAAATTGACAATAATCACACCTTCCTTGCTTTTAATTCATATAATGATTCGTATTATGGAATATCATACATAGTTTATGTAAAAAAATGTTAACAAAATTAAAATTATCTATATATCATGATAATTTAATTTTAATTTTTATAAATTTTATAACAACATTAAACTCTTATGAAATGCCATCATAGTTATTATTTACAAACAACTAAAATAAAATAAATAATATTATAGGTATTAAAAGTGATGAAAATAAAATGAATTATCATGTTCACTTATTTCTCATAGATTAAAATGTCAAGTTGCATATCTTTGAAATTAATATAATTTAATTGATTCATATTCTTGATATTTTGGAATTTAAATTAATTAAATAATGTCCAAATGGTCATCAAAATTACATTATAATAAAGAATATCTTATTAAATGATTACAATTTAATTAAAAAAAATACATTATGAAAAGTGAATTGTATGTTTTATTAAATATAAAATTTGATCCATTAATGAACCAATTTAAATTTATAATTAATATATTGATCCATAGGCAGTAAAAACATTGTTAGTATTATTCAGGTTAAATAATTGTTTTCTATGATTACAAGTACATATTTTAAAATTAGTTTCCGACTCATATTGGTTTTAATATTTTTAAATTATAAATTATATTTAGAATTAATTATATATATATATTTGAAATAAATATGACTTTAATTTAGACAAATTCTTTTAAATCACTTAGCTTATAAAACATTTACATTAATGAAAACAAAAATGTTAAACGTTTGGTAACATAAATGTTATGGAACATAAATATAAATAATCATTTATTATTGTGTGGTTGTGGTTTTTCTCAAAATTATATCCCATTCAATATTGTATATTTACATTTTGGAGACCCATGATTTAAGGGAGACCTCCCAATAGTGTTTACCAAGTATATTTACGAGAATTCCCCTTCCTCTCAACTAAAAAAATGCATTCCATCATCTCCTTCCCCTCACCTATCAAGCCACATTGTCTCATCCAAATAATTCCATAATAAGTTACATACTTAACTTCCCAAAACCTGGAGAAATAACTTTGGATGAAAATAAATCCAAGAATTTTCTTTGGTGATAACCAAAAGGGTATACCCAAAAAAGGTTACATTATTTATTGTGTTTTTATGTTTTATTTTTATCTCAACGAATTAAATAATTACGATTCCATGATTTTATAATAACATCAGTATCCTAAATATACTGAGATATTTTATATATGGTTTTGAATAAACCTATAGGAACATCCCAAAAATGAGTATGAATTTACTGTTCTTGTTTGGTGAACAACCACCTCACGAAAAGATATTCGATTATTTTTCCATTTCAACCACCCATGTCTGAAAATTATGATAGAAAATATTTTTATAAGATATATATTATATCTATGTTGTGTTAGTACTTATGTAATTATTATTTTATAAAATACTTTATGGAGTTTTTTTGTAAATATAATAACATCTATTTTGGATGTGTAGACTAGCTCCTCCTCAAAACGATGTGATACATTCACAAATTACATGGATTGTAGTAATGATATGTTTAATTACAAACATGTAGCATAAATAACATATAGATATTATTAATGAAATATATACATTTTCTATAAATGTAATATATCTTTTTCTTTATTACACGTTCACAAGCTGAGAAAAATGATAACATCAATCGTCGAAGCGTGGACTACCACCTCCTTGATGTGATGTAACTGCTTTTACATAAATATATATATATTTATATATATATATATATATATATGTGTGTGTGTGTGTGTGTATGTGAAAAAATAATATTGTATATATGATTTAATTGTCTTTATATAATGATAAATTTAATATACCTTCCTTCCATATGGATCATTGAAACAATGGGTATGATAACCATTCAGACACACAGCCAACTGGCTATAATATTGTGCCATTGGTTTATTTTTCAAAAAAATAATTCATTATTGGTTTTAAAAGTATTATTAATGTATAAATATTATAATAATATCATTATAATTATTCTATATATGTTTATATATTGCCATCATTGACCATAGTCGGCCTATCCAATTCAGTTTTCAAATAGAATCTGAATATGGTCAAAACATATGACTTAAACATTATTGATGAATTAATATAATTTCACATGTTTATAAGTGAAATATAAATAATAATAAACTTTTGAAATTATACTATTCCAGTAGATAATTTCCATATGTTTATTATTCAGGACTATAAATAACAAGCACTTCAAATTATAATCAAAGTAAGGGATTCTAATCTCACAGTTAGTTTTATGAGACATATATCATGATCACCACTTATTTTTTTAATTTAGGTGTATCTACTACCCATTTTCATATAATATAAAATTAATTATATTATATTTTAGGGATTTAAATATTTTATTTAATGTATATTATTTCATGGGGTTTATGGTTTTATATTTATAAAATTAATAATTAATTCATGTCACAATTTCCACTTCGTTGTAAAGTTTTATATGTTTTCAAAATACTTTATATTATGAGTTTTATATAGTTATAATTTTATTTTTTATATAATGAATATATTTATTCACATAATTTTCTATTTTTCATTTAATTTTATTCCTTCTTGGGGCTTATGATTCAAATTTTTCAAATTGGTGTGGAACACTTTGGAATGATCATTGTTTATTTTACTCATGGATGTTTTCATGTTATTCGAAGTAATTTCCATTAATAATAATAATAAAAACATTATTGTTACCTATCCTTCAATAGGGATATTTTTTATTGATACCATCCTCATTCTTTTCTAGATGGATTACAATTGTTTCAAATATATTTTTAGGGAACTCATTTCCTTTCCATGGGTTATTTATGTTTAAATGAGATTGTTTTGTAAACCATTTCATCCCCTTGTGTTAATCATGTTTCTATGTGTTTTTTTCAGAATAAATTTCTTTTCTATTGGATAATCATGTTTCAAAGACTTTCTAATTGAACCAATTTCTTTTTCATGGGTTCATAATGATTGGAAAAGTATCTTATAAAACCCATTTCTATTCTAAGGGTTTATTATGTTTTTATTATTTTTACGATGAACATGTTTTATTCATTGTAATTGAAAATTACATGATATCGGTGAGCCTCATGTAGCTTACATGAAGGGATGATCCCCATTATATCACTTCGGTGAGACTAATATATCTTATAAGAAGTGTTGACCCCCATTATATCTCATGGAAAATAGGTGAGACAAATATAGATTATACGACGGGTGATACCAATTGTGAATGTCTGATACATTGGATAATGAAAATGTTGGATGAAAATTGTGTAGATTTTCTAATTCAAATGGTTTTTAATGGGTACTGAATGGGTTTTAAAGAAGTGGTCCTATAATTTTCCAAAATGAGTTGTAATTTAATTTTTATGAGTTATAATTTTTATCACAATCGGTATTGATATCACATTGTTTAGGATTATTTTTTTATTTTTTATTTAATCTTACATGTTTTCATACATTATGACTAATGTATTGATTTGTGTGGGTTTGTTTTTTATTCCATCATAAACCTTGATTAAATAATTATTACCTTAATTACTCTTATGATTAATGATGACATTTTATTTGTAATTTTAATGTTTTCCCACACTTCATATTTGAGATCAACATTCTTATGTTTTCTTTTTCCACGGGTTTTAATGAATTATGTAAAAATATTTAATTCTATAAAAGACATCACCATGATTATTTTGGTAACCCATTTCTAAATATGAAAATATGGTTTTAATCAGAGAAATGTACTTTTAGGGACGTATGAGTCCAAGTAGATATTTGTTGTTTTCATAGGAGATTTTTCTAATACTATAATACTCTAAACCTAAAATGCCATCCAACCTGTAAGTGATCCATGTTTTCATTTCCTATTTTAAGGTTTTTATAGAAACTTTGGTGTCATAATTAATGTATTTAATAATGGGAAGTTATTGTTATGTTTTTTAGCATAGGATCCTGGAGTGCATGTTTTGGGATGTCATAGAATTACATGTACATACTCCATAACTTGGGCCCCTAACCTAGCCCTTAAAAAATGTCATATCATGCCTTTATCTACTACATCATAACTAGGATTTAATTGGACATGGATTAACGGTTGTGGTTGTGTTCCATTCTAGCTACCATGTTCACTAGCATGTTACATAGAAGTCCCTTCCATCTACCCATCTAACATAATAATGTACTAGTGATGAGGAAACATATTGTTTTTATACCATTTTTTTATATCCATTTCCCATACCTTCATTTCGAATTCTATTGGGATGGAGCTTTTCCTACAATATAAAAAGTATTCTGATTTTGGATCAAGACTGGGGGATATCTAATGGATGTTATTTAATGTTGACGGACATATAGTCTCATAAACAACAGAGACACATGAACCAATATATTTATCTGAGGAAATCAAAATATATGTAAAATATATATATTTAATAATTTAATGAAATACATAATAGAGAACAAAATAATAAATTTCACTTAACCATAATGTATTTGTTTCTAGGAGACTAGATACATAAACATCTTATTTCATAAAGGATTGTCAATATATCTAATAAATATATTAATATTAATAACCTTCTTGAAATTGTATACATTTATCCTTCCACCAAAATATAGGAAGAAAAGCATAAGGAAGATTGAGAATAGATTCTTAGTGAGAGAAAATGTAGGATATATAAATAAATGATGATAAGAATGCCTAATGGTATCAAAACAGGATCATATCATAATAATTCCATAACCAATTAAGTAAATATCATTAATAATAAGTCATATCTTATGGTTTTATCCTAAAAAATCTAAACACTCATAATAGTAAGAAATAATAATTAGTTAATCAATACCCTTGAGAGAAAGACATTAAAATTGGAGTATAGAAAAAACTAAACATTATAACATCATGAAAATTTATAAATAGTATTAATTAAGTCAATAAGTTTAGGACATAAAATAAGATCCAAAAATAAATGTTTGGACATGAAAACTGGTTGAAAAAATTACTTACGGACATGATAATAGTCCTACGCATTAACTTACGGACATGATAATATTCCCACACATAACAATATTAATATTAAATTGGGTTCGCTCATAACATAGTTATTTCATGAGTTATCCATCCTATCCAATTCATTACTTGACTACATATCAATATTCCCACATTTCACATAATTAAAACCATAAATATGTGTACCAAATGATCATAAAACATTCATCATATCATCATTTAAACATATCATAACTAACTAAAATAATTGATGTTTCATCCTAAATTAATTATCCCATTTGAAATACATGGTTTTATTTATTCATCCATAATGGATCATCATAATAATACTTCCAGGGAATGAAGGAGGCTGATATCAATTGATCATATCACTAATTAATAATTTAAATAAATAAATGTTGTTGATATTGAAGAATAATACCATTAAAATAACATTAATATGTTTCTATGAATATATGAGAAAATAACCTTTCCCTCGATAAGAATTTAACTAAAAAATTTTAGAATTTTTTAAAATCCATTACATCTAAAATAATCAATAGAATTTTAGTTGTAATCAATAATGTAAATAACATTCATGTCGATGTTATAATCCATTCATTTTTATATGTAAAATAATAAAAATCACACATTTAACAAAAACTAAAATTAGACTTATTATGTTTTTTTAGAAAATTAATTTTAAAAATAATGTAAATAAATTCAAAGGTAGTGAAATTGAAATTTTAAAAAAATATAGTATTTGTGATACTTTTCATAAAACACTATTGAGTAATTTTTAGAAGAAATAACATGTTCATCGACCAATGAGTAAAGATGGTATCTATTCATTAAAAACAACAGATCGTGTATTTAATTACTAAATAGAGGGAATGTTATTAATATGAATAAAATTAAATAATATAAAAATATGATTAAAATGTATGATATGTAATGGTTAAATTCATATAATTTTCCTCAAGGTGAATTTAGTATAGGAAATCCAGAAAAAATTAGATTGTAACATAAAACCATTACATCAAGTCTTGTAATGCTTCATACATATTAAAATATATTGTATAATAAATATAAATTTATTATAAATATATTCTATATCAATATTTATAAAAAAATCACTATGTATAATTCCTTTATAATTTCTAATTATCATTTTACAAACAAATTTTTCAATAAAATTATCATTTAGGTAAAAACTTGAATGTTTTCTATACCTGATTCAATTCTAATGATTATGTAAATGCTCCATGTTTTTGGTTTTATAATCATAATAATCATAATTCTAGAACATGTATCATATTTATTCATAATATAGAATTTTTTAAAATTAATCTAAATCATTGATGAAACATTAATTAACACATTTTTTAGAGATGATAACCAACACAAGATTATTGCTTCCACATTTAGATAGATGGAATAAAATAATGGTAAATAATAATTCAAATTTAAAGGATCGTAATTAATTCATAAATATCATATAGATTTATTTAAAATATCATTAATAGCATCCATGGAATGAATAAATATAAAATTAATCACACTTCTTCATATATTTGGTCGTCCACACATATGCATGATCAACATTATCATATTCTAATTGATATAAACGTATGTTAGTGAATAAGATATTATAATTACATAAGCATAATTATATCATCAATATACATTTAATCATTAAATACATCATAAAAACAAAAAAATGAGAATGTTGAGGAAAAATGAAATATATCACTTCAATAAATTTTAATATCATACTAAATTAATGATACTAGAGTCATCATGATGTACTGAAAAAAAAAATTTAATAAAGGTGAATGAAGAATTACTATTTTATGTACATGGTTTAGATTTATACCACTTCTTTCCGAAACCTCTTTTACCATAAACCTTATAATTTGAAAGTATGGCATTATGACCATAATAGGAATTCTAGGATGATGGTTGTTATGTTTGGATACCAATATAGTAAGGCTCTGTAACGATATTTTACTACTAGATTGTAAGGAAGATGACAGATGTGGTATCAATTTATATAGGGGTGAGGACATACATGATATTATTGAAAATATTAAAATATATTAATGTCGTACTCATGTAAAATTGGTCAAAATTATATATCTTTAAAGACGAGAATAATATTGTCAAAATCACATCATCAAATCAAATTAAATAAAATGTTTTTTTTATATTTTAAATGTTATATCTTAGGTCAGTCACCCCATAGTAAACCCATTTTAACATTGAATATTGTAATTTCATATATAGTTTTTACTATTTTATGAAAAAAAAACTATGTTGAATATATAGAATTAAATTTATATAGTTTTGACAATTTATTTTTAATACATGTGGGAAAAACACTACAAAACTGATTTTAGAAAAATGTATTTTCAGACATGATCTATGTTTTCTTCCCTTCCATGATGATTATAAACATTTATATTTTTTTATTAAATATTTGGATGAATATATAATATATTAATTGGATTAAAATAACTATTTAGTACTGAATAATTTTAAATAAAAATAATTTTCACTGATAAAAACAATTTTTTTTGAAATAATAATATTTTATTTGTTTCTAATACTATTATTTTCAATTTTAAAAAATTATTAATAGATGAATTCATTTTAGAAATATTTTTTCAAAATTTTTTTATAGATATTCATACCCTCCAAACAAAATTCAAGTAGATTACTTGAAAATAAAATAATACTAATTCAATAACATATCACGGTTCATATAAACTCATTCTTCCAAATAAGGAAAACTATAAATGATATCAAATTTAATTAGAAAAATATATTACTAAATATCATGCTGTAAAATTATACCCATTATAATAATTTCTCTCAATAAATTCTTTTACACTAATATAAATAACTTATTATACTTCTAACTCATCACATCTTCTTATTCCCACATAACATCCTCAAATTTACTGTTTTTTCACACAACATTGACCAGGTGAGTGGCATTATTTTTAGAAAATTTTATCATTGACCCAAAATATGTTTTGGTTCTTCTTTATATGTGAAATCATGATCTAGTTTTATAACCTCTGATTTTAGTACATTTGAATGATTATATTTCTACTACCTCATAATTGATATATGGAACACATCACGAAAAATATATATATTATGTAGACACCCCTAGAGAAAAAAAATCTAACTGATATGATGAATAATTTTTAAGGGATCAATATATCTATGGCTAAAAAATCATTTCATTACAAATACCCTAAATTTATTTCATGGAGATATTCTTAGGAATAATTTTTCACTAAATTAAACCCCATTATCTCACAAATGATTGTCAATATAACTTTTTATTAAATCTATGCTTTATAATGTGTTGTTTAATACCTCTAAACTTCTCTTTCATTCAATGAGATATATTAGGTCTCAATATATTTCTTTATACAACGTGATTCTAATATGATATAGTTATAAAATTACTTTTCTATAGGGATTATTAAGGATCGATCATAACACTTGTGTGAATGTTATTGTTATAATAAAATTATTCCAAAGTAAGGTGTTGATACCTATCAACATTAAAATAAATTGAATATAATCATAGTATATCCTATTCGGTTTGATTAATTATTTTATATTGACCATTTAAATGAGGTTGATATGTGGATCCAAAGTTGAACTCTATACTCAAATCATGTTGAATAAATCTCTAGAATATTGAGGTAAACATTATATCAGAATGTTATGAAATAGATTGTGGTACTACATGTATCTTTATTACAACATTAATGTATATCATGGAATATTTTTCAGGAGTTGAATATTCTATAATGGTAATGAAATAAATTTGTTTCATGACGAACTCAATAACAACCTAAATAACATTTCTACGTTTAGATAATTATTTGAGTATGGATAATAAATCCATGGTAATCCCTTCCAATTTTCGTTCATGTGTGGGTAATCATTGTAAAATCACCTAATACTTACTTATTTTATCCTTAAATTTATTATATATGAATCATTTATATGCCTACTATACAATATCTCTATTCATGTTATACCACCTAAAATTCACATCCATATCTTTGTAGATCATTGTACATATATTATTCATAGAGAATGTTGAACATTAAGAGTCAGCCAAAATATCATTTTTTATGGTATTTATGAAAATAATATTGAGTTATTCAACCCTATCATTAAATTATAATGATGATTTATGTCAGAATAATTTCTCACATTCTTTTATAGTTCTATATCCTCCATCTGCACCTCTTCAATCCTCACATGGGTTGATAGATGAAAATTTATTTTCATAATGATATGATCTATCCCATTTCATCATGATTTTAATATTTAGGTTTTTTTAAACAATATTTATTGGATTTCATTCAATCCCTATTATTGAAAAAATATCTTTGTCTTTTTAACTCAAAGTATTATCTTACTTCTTGACCTTCCATGGGTATTAGTATATTTAACTGTATTAATCTTAAATAAACTCCATTCAGATACTTTGGGGAAAATTAAACGCATTTTATATGAATAACTGATTCATGATTTTAGTATTAATATATATATATAACATGGTTAACCATAAACATAATGCATTAAATTTTAATAAGTATTATTGAAAATCCAAAATAGTATGTCGGGTAAGTTTACTTATTATTTCCCAACTATAGTGATGCATAATCTATCACCATATTAGTTGGAATATAGATAAATAATGTTTCTTCATTAATGGGTGAAAAAATATCACTATCCTTTCTCCATTATTAGGTAGTATAAGTACAGTTTTTTTTGACCAACCCTCTTTTCAACTCCTTGAAAATTTCCTCACATTCTTATGTACAATTGAACATGGTTACCTTTTACATTATAACTATTATTGGACTAGTTATCCATTATAAATATCTTTTAAATTATAATGTGTCTTATTAAACCATTAAAACTATTGATCATAAAAACAATCGTTGGTACGCAATATAGTTTAATAAGATCCATCTATGAGGGACCCAATAATAAAACCTCACATGAGATTGTATAACCAATGAATTTAACCTTATATATGAACAATTCTGAATTTCAAAAATTTTCATAAAATCTTTCATTACTCAAGGTATTCATTTCAATATAGTGATGTTCTACAATCTCTCACATTATCTTCCAATATATGAGGGTGTTTTCTATAAATAATATAAAAAAATAATCAAGTAAATTTCAAAAACAAAATGTTCATTAAATCCATGAATATAACTGGACAATTCGTATATTAAAATACAGTTACTATAAATTCACATTGAATAGACCTCATTCTAATGTTTTTCATAGGTATATCATCCTGATTGAACATTATATGATGATATATTGATCAAAGATTAATCTTAGAATAATATCAAGATCTGCATTGTTAATTAAACGTATCATCAATAAGGGGAGGAGTGTATTTTTTACAATAGTAATCTTTGGAAGTCTATGATAATAAATGAAAGGACACGTTGAACCATAATTAATATTAAAAATGATTATCTTACAAACACGGTTGCAATTAGTATGATGTCTTGAGTATAATTAGACAAACACATTTTCTTTTAATAGTAACATACCCATATGAATAGTAATTTTACTTTTATAAATAGTAATATTACACTTAATAATATTAAATAATACAAATTAATAGGAACATTACCAATGATAGAGCAAATAAAATTTATCCATCCCATAAGTAACAATATGATGTAACTATATTATAGTGTTGGTATTTTTGTAAGCCATGAATTTTTAATGATAATTTTAATAATTTTAAAAAAATTATTTTTCTAACATTTATTTATAAATAAGAATATTTATGTTTTATGAATATATTATAATTTTATGATACCTTAATTACATTTTTAAAGTGTTAGAAAAACAGTTTTAAATTTACTAATTTTATTTTTCATGTAAATTGCAATTTTAATCAAAAAATAAATTAATCAATTTGAGAAAAATATTTTCATAAAATGATTTAATATTTTGAATTCTATAAATAAATAAATTTATAGGGTTCATTTTTTAGATTTTTTTGAAATACATTAATTTTTGGTGAATAGTAACAATTAACAATTTACAAAATATACTAAAAAATGAATTTCTACATCATGCTTGAGTCATAGATGATGTAAAAGTTCATTGTATAAAAATAGCATGCCCTCTTTTCTGTATTTTTTCATTTAATCATCACTATTGTTTTTCTTGAGGATAAATAATAAATTAATGATTATAATATTTAGAAACCCCATATCCCCTCCACTATAAATACCACCCTCACAACCTCATTTCATCACATCTCTCAAGCATTCAGCCTACTCAAAATTCGTCTCAATTCTATTCACAATATTTTACCGCAATCCATCATCCCTTGGTCTTATAATAAGACCAAAACATCTCCCCTAAAGAGGCTATTAAAGAAGATATATTCAAGAGGTCATTTGTCTTCATCTTTTCTTTCAATTTCGTTTCAAATTTTATTTATTTTCTTATCTTATCCACATCTTCTCTTATCAAAACATCATTATAACTCCATTATGATAGATATACTAGTATTATTTCATTTTAATGGTTCTATATTGATTTTTATCCTCCCTCTCTCTCTTTCAGGATTTAAATGATATTGATGCTCGTGATGCTATAATTTACCTACATCTTGAGCAATATACTTTCATTTTCCATCAACTTCTCTAATTATATCAATATAATAATTCAATGTTCGAAAAATATTTTAATATTTTTTTTAAACCCCAATTTTTTGGAAATAAATTTTATACATAATATGAAATGATAAAACAAAACATGTATTTTTGGATCCAAAAAAAACAAAAATTTCCATAAAAAGGTCATCATTAAATTTTATCTCATGATTACTCCTCATAGATAATATCCAACTACATTATAAGATCATTAAAATTCCTAAAATATAATTTATAACATATAATAGATATTCATGATGTTTATTTGTCTTCTACGTGAATATCCATTCATGTTTACAAGTGAACCATTCAGAAAAACTATGAAAAAGAACACTCCCAAAAATGATTTAAACTATATAACTCATCCAAAGGCCAATAAAAAAATAATGAAACCATAATTGACAATATTCATGAATAAAAGGGTTTTTAATTTATAATTAATGAATAAATTTTCATTATATAGGACATGAAAATGAAGAAATCATTCAAATACAAGGTATGGGAAAATATTGAACCCAACTCTCTTTCTTTGGGTTTTCCATATTACCCACCATATTCAATATGTTTATTCCATAAAATTCATTTTTTCATGAATATCTAATATTTTTTTGGGATAAAAATGTTTTTTAATGTAGTCTATGAAAAACACAATGTTATTTGAAATAACTCTTCTTTGAAAACACCCCTTTTACTTCTAATTCAAGGTTGATGGTTCATGTATCAGTTATGTTATTCCCTTTTTCATTTGGGAGCCCAAATTTTATGAAATTATTATTTATGATGTGAAACTCATGTCCTTCCATGGTTTTTGTTATGTTGATTATTGATATATATTCCATTTGGAATGACTGATAATGTAAATGTTATAATTTGATGGGTGCACCCTGAATTATATAGCATAATGAAAATGTTATGATGTGATGGGTCCCCTAAGAATTTTATAGCACTCTAATGTATTTAGTAGTGTGAATAACCTCATGAATTCATGAACAAGATTATTTCATTGTTCATAATTATTTGTGGTAGTCAACCACTAAAACATAAGGCTTTTTAATGCATTGTGACATTCCATGACATTATCAAATGCTTCTTGTCATGATTACGATGATTATTTTAGGAAAATACTCACCTCGTGTTATATTATTTCATGTTCATATCTATCCTCTAATTTTGATAGTATCTCAGCCCTTTTTATGTATATCCTCAGGTGACAACATGTAATAAGGAGTACACAAGGTCCAAAAAGTAGATAGAGAATAAGGAATTGAATAAGAACATATGTTTTATGTTGTAAATTTTATGTATGGTCCTAGTTTTCCCAATACACTAAACCATTGGATCATCTTTGTGTAATGTTTTTATGTGGTTTATCATTAAATTTAATTAAATGTAATTTAATGAAATCAGGGTTGTTATAGTAGGTATTGGAGGCACAATTTAGTTAATTTGAGAATTATGATTAGAGAACCTAATTAAAATTCCTTAGTATGAGACTAAGAATAATTAAGCACACAATATGCTCTTATAATCATAAGGATCCTATAAGATATGATTTTTGTGTTAATTTCACAAATTAAAAAATTATTTATTCATGACTAGTTGAATTTTTTTCTAAACTATTATATCTTATAAAATTGAAGGAACTGAGAGAAACTAGAACAATAACTCATGTAATAGACAATGAAACAATATCCTGAATGGTATCCCCAATGATTTGGGAAGTGGAGTTCAAAACCACATGGAAATTCTTACCCAAATGTCTTAGGTTATGAAAAATAACCTATATAATTTGGAATTTCCTCCTTCACCTAATAGGGATAAAATGGTTATGGAGTGTTTTATATACAACATCCATTGATGTTTAGTGGATCTTAAAATTGTTGTGGAATAGTTGGTTAGCTCCATGGAAAAAAACATTTTTGTGCAGAACTATTCTTAAACAAATAAGGTTACTCACTCCATTTATAATCTATATGGAGAGGATTAAAGATTGTGGACTTTTATTAAGAACACCAATTCGAGAGAGAAAATTGAAGACATATAGTGAGAAGAATTTAATATAATGTTTCTTAATAAATATTTCCCATGAACTATTTGTATGAAGATGGAGAGGGAATTCATTGAGATAATGAAAAAGGATGGATAATATGTCACGACCTATGAAACTAATTTCACAAGGTTTTCAAGGTACATTTCAGGTTTTGTTATGAAAAATTATAGAAAAATTGATATATTCTTTTGCGGATAAAAATTAGACATTTGAAAGGATCCTAAAATTCTAGAATTTGAGAGTTATGATGAAGTTATTCTGTGTTAACTCATGGTGGATATGGAGTTTGGAAAAAAGGTCACATGGATATGGTGATAGAAAAATAAAGATGTATTTTCATGATAGAGAATCTAATGATAATGGTGGAAAAAAAATCAACCACTCACATGTCAAAAATATTGGATGATGTATCGTGGGAATTACCAGAAAGGGATGGGGAAATAATTCATGTGTGGGATATAAGTCCACCAAGATCTTTAATGTCGAAACGACATGAGAAGGTAAGAGAATGTGGGGAATTCAAGTAGAGCACCAACCATGGTCCAATGCTACAATAGTTGGAAGCAAGGGAAATTGGCATTCCAATGAACTAAACCTCAAATCCTTGAGGGTAATCAACCTCAATAGTCACCAAAGCCAAAAGAACATGGTAATCTTATGCCATCACTATTTTGGATGTGGAGAAATAAAATTAAGTCATACAATGTACACATTCTTTTGACTAAATAATGGAAAAGGACTTATTTGACTCTAGTTCAACGCATTCCTTTATATCTCAAACATCTACTAAAATTATATAACTGATTCCCTAAAAACATGAAGTAGATATATATATATATATAAACACCATGTGGTGGAATCATTACATATCACGTTTTGGAATATTATTATGTTGGTGTATGTGGTAATATTCTTCCAGCATGTCTCGTTCTACTTTCCTTGGTGTAATTCAACACTATAATGGGAATTTAATTTCTCTAGTTATATAGATCACATATCAACTATTGGGAAAATGAAATATATCTTCATATTCAAATACATCTCATGATCCTCTATAAATTCATGAAATATCATTAATATATTTTGAAAAATTATTATATGGTGTGGGTGTAGATTCTCTATGAAGAAGAATACCTCTCTAAAATGGTCGAGTTAAAGGTAGGTGTCAACCTATGACAAATGACCATCATTGAGGAATTTAGTGAGTTATTTTCTGAATATTTACCTAGAATTCCCCCTAATCATGAGATAATGATCTTAATATAACTCATACCCAGAGCTACTCTCATTTCACAGTGTCCCTATAGGATGGATCCTATTGAACATGAGGAGTTAAAGAAGTACCAATAAGAGAATTTGGACTAGGGTTTCATACAACCGAGTTTATAACCTTGGGGGTGCCAGTTCTCATTGTGAAGAAGAAGGATGGATCAATGAGGATGTGTGTTGATTATCATGAACTCAACTAGATCACCATAAATAACAAGTCTCCTCATCCAATTATTTATGACTTATTAAATCAATTATGTGGAGATCATTACTTCTCAAAGGGGTATATTCATTCTGGATATCATTTTCTAAAGGTGAAGAAGGAGGATATTCAGAAGAACAACTTAAATAAAAGTTATGAGAACAATGATTTTCTAGTAATGATCTTCGGACATACAAATTCCCCTGTAATCTTCATGTATTTGGGGAATAGATTCATTATACATTAACTGAAAAAAAATCATGGTACTTTTTATCAATGATATTATCATCATCTCCAAGATAAAGGAGGAATATGAAGAACATATAAATATTATGTTGGAAATATTGAAAAAGGAGAAGTTGGATGACAAGTTCAAAAAGTGGGACTTTAAGATGAATAAAGTCATGTTCCAGGGACATGTGATCATAGGTGAAGGAATGTTTTTAGACCCTCCACAAACAAAGGTGATTGAGGAATGGACCAGACCCTCTAGTGTTATAGAAACTTATAGATTTACAGGATTATCTAGGCACTATCATTGTTTTTTGAGAAATGTATCACGATTTTCAATCCTGCTATCTATTTTAAAAAGGAAAGGGGTGATGGTTTTCTTGGACAAGCGAATGTGAGGAAATATTCAAGGAGATAATGAAATGGTTGATCTCTATGTGTATACTATCATTACTGAAAAGTAGAGATAGTTTATTGGTACACATTTATGATCCCAAAAAAGTATAGAATTATGAAGTCGTAAAAACTAATAATGTGATAGCTTATAACTCATGGATGCTGAAGAACCATGTCCATAACTACCCGACAAAGAATATTGTGCTAGATGCTGTGATTTTCCCCTTGAAAATATCATTGTACTACCTCTATGGTGAGAAGTGAGGAAAATATAGGAATCAAAACATCTTAAAGTATATATTCAGGAATAATTAGCTCAACATTCATAAAATGAGATAATTAGATCTAGTTAATGACTATGATTACTATATTCAAAATCATCTTATTAAGGAAAATAAGGTAGTTGATGCTCATGGTATAAAAGAACCTACTACTCTATCTATGTTTCAAATTGGGAATGACCCTATCTTAATGAACATGAAAAGAATGGATTTAAAATTTCAATGGATGGGAATAAATCCTTCCTTTCAAAAATGATTGTACATCCATAAATCTAAGAGATAATTAAGAATGTACAAAGGGATGATCTAGAGATAAAAAAAGGAGAACATAGTAAAGGAAGAGAAAATTAAAGAGTTACATGTCGATGATGATTGAATTATTTATATTAGAACAACGATTTTTTTGACTTCATTTACCGTGATATGGAATGATCTATTGGACAATGCACACCTCTCAACAATTTCAATACATATTGGTAGCATCATGATGTATTGAGATCTCTGAGAACACATCTGGTGGGATAAAATGAAGAAGGATATTGCTATGTATATCTCAAGGTTAATGATATATAAGAAAGTAAATGTTGAGTGACATAAGTCCAAAGGTAACACACCACTATTTACGATTCCCTAGTGGAAAATAGCGAATGTTAGTATTGAAATTTTCATAATTCAACTGAAGAAATCCAAAAGAAATAATATGATATGGGTTGGGGTGGACCGACTCACCAAGACTACCCACATTATCCCTATTAGGGAAAATCTCTTTCTAGAAAAACATAAAAATATATATGTGAAGAAAGTGGTGAGACTTCATGGGGTTGCATTGTCGATTGTCTCTGATCGTGATCCCATATTCACACCCAAATTATAGAGGAGTCTTTTATATTACATGATTACTTAATTGAATTTATAAATGGCCTATAACCCCCAAAATGAGGTCTAATCGAAAATTATAATTCTGATCCTCAAATATATACTAAGAGCCTGCTCACTGGAATTAAATGATGGTTGAGATCGATATATCCAATTGGTTGAATTCTCATATAATAATAGCTTCCAATCTAATATTCAGATCGCTCTATATTAAGATATGTATGGAATGCAATGTTTAACTCAAACCAGTTGAGATAATGTTGAAGAATGTATTCAAATTGGACATGATCTTACAAAATAGATGACAGGGAAGGTTTATGTCATCCAGCAACACACCAAAGACGATCATAGTCAGAAAAAGAGTAATGCTGAAAGCCATTAAAGGGACTTGGAATTCAATAATGGAAAAATGTATTCCTTTGAATATCACCATGGAAGACAGTCATGGGATTTGGGAATAAACTAAAATTAAGAACAAGTTACATTGGTCCTTTTGAGATACTTGACCATATATGAGTCGTGGACAATCAGCGTTCACATCCACCGAATATGGCTCAAGTTAATTACATGTTTCATGTATCGATTTTGAATATGTACATAACAAATCACTCAGATGTACTAACTTCAGAGGTGGTATAGACGAAAGAAGATCTCTCTTATGAGGACCATCTAGTATTTATTTTTGACTAGATAGATAAGGTTATATGTCCTAAGAAAAACCCATCTTTCCATATGTGTTGTGGAGGAACCATAAGTATGAAGAAAAATTATAGGTTCTAGAGTATGTGATGAATGATAATTACCCTCACTTGTTTATGTAAAATGAAATTTCAAGGAATAAATTTCAAAATAGGGGAAGTATGTAACTAAACAATGCATTATCAATTTAATTACCTTACTATAATTAATTCATATAATAGAATCACATAAAATCACATTGAGAAACACTATTCCACATTATTCATAAATGAACTACTAAATTCTATAAGTCCTTTAAAAATAATTTTTCATCTTCCATGATTGTAATTTCAAAAATATAACATACACAGTTGCAATCAGTAAGATATTAAAAGTCAAATAGGCAAACATAATTTTTGGTGAATAATAACATACCCTTGTGAATATTATTATTACCCTAAAGAATATTAATAGGACCCTTACGAATAGTAAATCAGCCAAGTTAATATGAACCATACTAATGAATGTATAAATAAAATTTATCCATCATATAAGTTATAATATGGTATAATTAAATTATAGTTTTGGTATTTTTGTATGTAATGAATATATAATGATGAATTTAATAATTTAAAAGAATTTTTAATTTCATAAAATGTATTCGTAAGGAATTATTTTTATTTATTGTTATTATATAATAATATTATGATACTGTAATTAATTTCTCAATGTGCTAGAAATGATATTTTTATTCTAATATTTTTATTTTTCAAGTACATTGTTATTTTAATGAAAAATTAAATTATTCCGATATAGAAAATTATTTTTACAAAATGGAGTAATTTTTTTAATTATACACATCAAAAATTGGTAAGGGTGAATTTTCCATATTTTTTAAAAATACATTAATTATTGGTTAATAGTGAAATTTGATATTTTACAAAATATGATAAATAAATGAATTTCTAAATCATTCTTGAGTCGTGGCTGATATAAATAAACATTGGTGAAAATTCACATGCCATTTATAATGTATTAATTAATTTAATCATACATATTCCTTGTCTTGTGGAGAAATAATAAATTAAATATTGTAATATTGGGAAAACCCCTCTCCCCTCCACTATAAATATCACACCTCACAACCACATTTTATCACACCTATCTAACCTTTTTTAATCCAAATCCTACTCAAATAGATTCCAAATATTATAAACCACCTCTATTAGACTTCTTTTACATTAAAGGACTAAAACCAATCCCTTATAAAGTCTTTAAAAAAAGATATATTCAATAGGTAATTTCTCTCTCTACATTCATTCAATTTCCTTTCAAATGTCATTTATTTCTTCCTATTATCTGCATTTTCTTGTATCCCAATATCAATGCAACTATATAACGATTGATATAATGGTATTATATCATGTTAATGGAATATTATTCATTATAATCCTCACTATTTCTCTTTGTTTATAAAAATTAAATCATCACCTGTGATGTGTTAATTTACAAACATCATTGGAGATGCACTTACATTTCCCTTCAATGACTAAGATGATGCTAATAAAATAATAAATGTTTGAAAATATATTATATTTTTTATTTTAATACACTTTTTATGTTCTTGAAATAAATTTTATACATAATACTAAATGATAAAACAAAACATGTTCATTGTGATCCAAAAACCACCCAAATTCACCTAAAATAATCATCATTAAATATTTTCTAATTATTTTTCATCATGGTATACAAATTAATTAATTATAATATCATTTAAAATATTATAATATAATTCATAAAATATAATAAGAATCATCGTTGCCACTCCATGTTCTTCACGAACAACCATTCGTGTGCACAAGGGAACCGTTCATGAATACTAACGAAAAAACACTCCCAAACAATGAATTGAAACTATATAACTCATCCAAAGTCCAATAAAAGAACATCATGATACCATAATTAACCATATTAATGTAAAAATATTTATCTAGTTAATAATCAATGAATCTAATGTCATTATACAATACATTAAAGTAAAAAATGTGTTTGAATGTGAGGTAAGGGAAAATATTGAAACCAACTCGCTTTCTTTGGGATTCCCCCATTTAACTAAATTTTCTATATGGTTTTCCCTTTAGAAATATTTATTCATAATTTCCTTATATTTTCTAGGATACACATGTTTTCTACCAGAGTTTATGGAAAACACAATGTTTTCCAAAAATAATCTTCTTTTAAAAAACACCTTTCACTTCTAACTCATGGTTAATAGTTCTTGTAGCATGTTTTATATTCCCAATTACATTTGGAAACCCAAATTTTATGAATGTATGATTTATGAAGTGAAAACCAGTCTTTTACATGTGGTTATTTATGTTCAATTTTCATACAAATTGTATGTATCACACATGTTATGTAAATGTTTGGATATGATGGGTGCACCCAGAATTATATAGCGTAATGAAAATGTTATGATTTCACATGCAGACTCTGAACTATAGAGAACTAAAATTCATTGTGTTCTATGGAAAAAATAATGAGTAAAGTGAAATATGTGGCAAAATGATGCTATATTTTATCGCAACTTTGTGTGGAAGTTACCCCCAATGACATTTGGATTTATTTTTATGTATTGACAAATTCCATGTTATTATCTAATTTTTCCACTCATTATTATTATAATGATGTTATGAAAACTCTCATCCCATGTTATATTGTTTCATGTTCATATATATCCTCCTATTAGGATTTTAGATCACCAAATTTTTATGTATATCCTTTTATGACTATATGTAATAAGGAGTACACATGGTTAAATAAGATGCTTGAGAAAAAGGAATTGAATAAATTTTTATTTTTTATATTTTAAATGTTATGTATATTCCTATTTTTCCCAAGACACTAAACCATTGGATCCTCTGAATGTATTTATGCTTTTATTTTTAATAAAATTATAGAAAAGTAAAGTAATAAATGCATGGTCTTTATACAATCTAGGTGAGGAAAATGATAAACCATGCATATTACCTTAGGTTATTGTGCCTATATGAGAATATTAATTATTGTTAGAGAAAACCATATGGAAAGCAATACAGGATGCTCTATATTTTGATATTTCCATTTTTCACAGTTGGAACAAAATTTCGGAAACAATACAGCCAACCTATGTAGTGATACTCATATCTCTTGAAGAAAGTGCATAGTTAGTACATGGTTTTTCAAACCATTTAAGTTTCCAAGGAATTTAAAAATGTGAAATTATTTTTTTCACATATGACGTTTCATCCATATTTTGGTATTTTTCTCATTTTTGACCTACGTAAACCATGGAGACCTCAATGATCCTCCTTCTATTAGTCGAACCCTGTGTGTTAGGTTTTATTTTTGTTTTTATGTATTTAATATTAGGGTGCATGGATTTTTTCTGAGTCTCGGTTCATCCATTATAATATGTTTTGTTGAATTAGAACATCATTGAGGTAAGAATGTCCATCCATATCCTTTCTAAAAAATTCTATTTGATGCTTGGGTGTTTCTAAATAATATATAAATGTGTTTTTAAAGATTTTTATTTGTTCTTTTGGTTTGGTATGTTGTTTTAATGAATTAATGTGGGTGCAAAATGGTTTTGAAAGGGTTTTTTTATACAGGCCTCTGTGTATATTCATGAAATGCTTTTAATAAAAGTGGTATTGAACTCTCAAACTGAAATTGGATGTTTTGGGTGATTTTTCAGTTTTTTATATTATAGTAATTTTATTGTATTATTAATTTTAAATTATATGTAATTTTTTTAATTTTATGTTTTCATGATTATGTGTAGCTTGGGTTGTTGATTTGAATGTAAATGAGTTTTCATTAAAAATGGTTTGTGTGATTTCATAGATACCTGATGAGTGTTGTTTAATGTGGTTATGAGTTTCTTTAATGAATTTATATGTGGTTTTTGGTATGTAAATGATTTTATTTATTATTTGAGAAATGTTTTGTTTCTTAATTGTTTCTTGATACCCATTTGGAACATTGATTAAATTTTTTTTCTTGAAAATTTTATTTATAAAGTCTCTTTCTCTTTTTCCCATGTATTTTTAAAAAATGGATCCTTTATTTATAAAATGATGGTTTTTTCTTCAAGTGACTTGAATGATTGTTTCAAATGTGTTTCCAAAATCATGTCTTATTTTGGATTTTGTGATATTTTTCGGTGATGTATTAGTATAAAGTCATGTATGTCATTTTAAGAAATATAGGGAAAATAATTATTCTCAAAGGAATGTTTGGAACTTTTCTTATTGTTTAATGTTTTAAATTTATCTTGGGAATGGATTTGGTGTTGAAATGTGAAGTATTTTTTTGGAATTTATGATTTTAGAAGTTTTGTTTTATACTGGGTTTGGAAATTGATTTCTGTATGAATTTTAATTTAGAAATGATAGTGGCCCAATTGGGATTTTTTGTTGTATTAGAAATGTTTTATTATGCGAGTTAATGTGAAAACACGAATGGATCATTTTATGGATTGGGAAATTGGTTTTGTAAATCATGTGATTTATAGGCCTAATGGGAATCATTGCATGTTTAGGAAGATGTATTGATAACTTTGATAGTGTGAAGGCTCTATTGGTATTTTAAATTTTTTTAAGTGGGATTGATTATGAATAGTGTTTGATTCAACGTGAGATTTAATTTATATATTAATGTTCTTGTAAAAGAAATGGATTTTCATACAAGTATGCGATGAATCATCTCATGTTTAGAGACTACTGGACCTTGGGATAGGATCCCCTATTACGACTCGTATATGGTATCGATATTGGACTTATCTTATGTTTGGAAACCAATAGTCCTTGGGATACATTCTCCTCTAGTGAATCATGGATGGCTATGTTGTGTATTATGGTTCACATACCATGTTTGACGGATTATTATTATAATTTGATTCCGATGAGTCATCTAAAGGATCGAGTTATGGTTTCTTGTTGACCTAGATTAGGTGAGATGGTACCCCCTAATTTTTTTGGGAAGCTAAGTGGGACGTGCGACTGCATAGAATAGTTTAGTGTTTCCAATTAGTTATTGATTTTGGAGCTAAATTGTATGCCCGTTGGTGAACCAGATTTGAGTACATCTGTGGATTTATTCTAGTCATATTTAGGAAATTCCCCTAATTGTGTATCTATATGATCTGTTAACATTTTCTTCTAATTGGTCATGTTCTATTCTATTGTATAATTTTTTTTGTTCCCTTAATTTTCTTTAAATACCCTTTTTTGTTTGAGGGTATGGATTTGTATTTTGTCTTTGGTTTTCAACTAGGTTGTGAAATATGAAATCAATTTTCAACGGAAACTTCATGTCTATTGTTTTAAAAAGGAAAATTGTGGAAATATGTGTTTTGTTGTTTAAAATTATTAAAATACTATTTTATATATGAATTTCAAGCATTGATTCATAGACTCAATATTAATAACCTATTGAGATATTATGATCACACCCTACTTTTGTCACTTGGATTTGGTAGAAAAAAACTATTTTGATGGTTTAGGATTCGGGTTTGGTTGTGAATTTCGATTTTTCTAGTCTGGAGCTTGGTGGTGACCAATAGGTCATGTGGATATCATGTTATCATGGTTACATATGAGTTTTGAATTATTTTTTTAATTTTTTAATTAGATATTATATTTTAAATGGTTTCTATATTTATTGATGTTAATTTTTTGGATTTTTAATTATGTATTTATTAAATTTATCATAGTTGTTTTGGATGAAATCATTCTAGTTTGTATTAATCTTATTCTATACATAAGTTTCAGCCTATGGGGATTGGGAATTATCTCCAGGCATTATCCTGGGATGGGTCGAGTGTCAGGTTGGATGGAATCCGGGTTTGGTTTTTGAAAAAATGATATCTCAGGAGGTTTTTTTATTTTGGGTGTTAGGTAGATCATAGTTAAGGATTGTCAATGTATAAGAGGCGGGTACGGGAATAAAATCATGAACCCTTGATCATTTTCATCCTCATGTTTCGAAGGGTAGACCAATATTTGATTCCTTCATTTTTGGTTTTGGGATGTGGATGAGGAATTAATAAGATGGAAAACTAAATTCATGTTGTGATATCACATGGAGTAGTGATCAATGTGGTGTCTGAGTGCACAGTTTAAGGTCCTCTCTATTTTTAATTCTTAGTTGGGGTATAGCACACTAACCATTTCACTCAGTTATGCATATCCACAAGTTCCTTATCTAGAGAGTATGGTGTGAGTTTTGATTTGGTATTATTTTGATCTATGTGGGTTGATATTGAAATGATAAAATGATTTTTGGAAGTAATATCCTTCAATGGGGATATTTTTTTGGGAAATTAAATTTTTTAAACGGAAAATGAATTTTGGGAAAGAGTTTTATTAAAAAGAGGAACATTATGATTATGTTGGATTGAGAAAATAATTTTTTTCATTTGGAAAATTTCTATAGAAGAAGGTGGTTTGGAATTGGAATGAAAAAAAGAAGATTTTAAAAGAAGATTTTGGTTTTGATTGTGATGTTTGCCTTGTGAGGCTATTATTTAGGATTTCGGGGTTGTTCTACTATGTTTTGAGTTGATGTTGATTTATATTCTGTGTTTTCATTTTGTTCATTATATGCCTCCCAAAAACGTCCAAATGGTTTCTAGTCTGTCTTTCCCTATTTTTTTATTCATAGTTATTTCCAATAATAAATGGTGATAAAGTTCCATTATAGGCATCTAAATGGATAGATGATATTGTTCTATCTTCAAATAATTTAGATCTTTTAAAGCTATGAGAATGTGTGTTGTTTTGGATTCATTTGAAGGTCTATGTTTGCATAAGTTTAGGTAGATTTGTCTATTATCATTGAAAGTTATTATGTATAGGTAAGTGTTTAATACAACATTCATCTGATTGTTATTACCTGAGGAGGTGATGATGAGTAATGTAGAATAGATCATGAGAATTCAGTAAGGTCAGTAGATCGTGAAGGCCTATGATGACCACTTTATAGTGCTGGATTCTTTTTCCATATAGGTATCATCAAATGATCAATTGAATTTTTTTTCTTTTCATTGGATTCTTCATTCTCATATTACTAATCATTAAATCTCCTCTAATGATCTCTATTTTGAGAAGATAATGGATGTGGAATTAATAGAATAATTTCTTCTTGGAGTGTATTTGGTGGCGGTTAATTCTTGTGAATGTTATCCTTATGGATAGTGTTATGTTCTAGAGGAACCCATTTCTCAAAAGCCTCATTCATTGTTATTAGCTTCTCATTCCTTATATTGTTCCCTTTTGTGATACCAAAGTGGAATGTTTAATAATTTAAAGAAATCCTTCCACAATTCCTTGAAGTCTTGTCATCATTTAACCTATTTGGGTCTCATGGAGATGTTTTATAAGAGGTGTTATCTAAGGAATAATTATTGATGAAATGGTCTCTTCTCTAAGTATAGGGTAGTAGATGATTCAAGACATTAGTGGTCTATCCATATGCCATAAAATGAATATTTTCATGCTACAAAAATGGTGGGGGTATGGGGAACCATAGGCCAATATTTATTTCTACTGTTAGAGTGGAGATAGTTTATTTCTCCCTAATGTATTTTTTTTGTCCATTGTAATCCCCCCTTATTTGGGAAAATTTGGCGGAATTTTTCTCATGGAATTATAATGGTTTTTATTTCATATGTGAGTCAATTATTAGTGGTTATCTCTTATGTGTTCTTATCCTTTTTATAGAGGGGTTATTTTTTATGATTGTGTTCTTAAAATATATTATTGGATCTTTCAAATTTCATGAAATATGGATAATTTGTTGTTAAATATTTATATTTTCTCGGGGTTTTTTGTGTGGGAGGTATTTTTATTGTTTTGGTTAGATCATGGAGGATTGGTTGAAAATTTTCAGTTCTATTAGTTGGGTTATTCAGATATTACAGAGATGCTTTTGGTAGTTTGTGTTGGTAGTTCACACACCAATCAACCCAGAGTGGTGTCATTGAGAGTTTCAATTGTAATCATGTTATTCGTGTTCTTATGGTGGGTAGAACCCCCATAATTTTTAAGGTTATCTTCAATTTTTATTCTATTAGATATGATCATGTATGCCTTGTGGAGTGAAATGTTACCTGGGGTTTTATTTTTCTATTAGACTTCACTCTAGTTTTGGATTGGTCTTCTTTTCCTTATGTGGATATGTTCCATTATATGGGTATAAAGTGTTTGTGGTGGAGACAATTTTCATACCCCCATAATGGAATTTATCTATTTTATTCATTTAATTAATTTGGTTCTTCTGTATGGTCAAAAATTTGAGTTTTGTTTATAAAATTTTTAGTTTATGGAATTTAAGGGTGACTTCTTGTATTGAATATAGTTTGTAGGCTTTGTTTGAGGGTTAACCGTTTCACCAGTTAAGGTAGATACTGTTTCTAGTCCATTCTCTTCTTGAACAGTTTGACTTGTATGGTTAGATCATAGAATGACACAAACACTATGAGGATAGGAGAAAACAGATAAGATTACTACATTTTAATGTTCTTAGGTACATTACTTGCCCATAGTTATAGAAAACTATATGGAAGGTATATAGAGAGGCTCTGTATTTGTACAATGGCATTTTTTATAGTTGGAAAATGGTTTTGGAAAACAATAAATCTAGGCTATGTAGGGAGCCCATTCATTATAATACTATGAACACAATTGGTTTAAATGATTTCAATAAGTGTGGCCAAACTATATAAATTTCCCAAGTTATTATAAGTTTAAAATTTTTCCTTTCCCCTCCACTGTTTTAATTTTATTTCATGATTCCCCCCACTTTTTTTACCTTTGCACACCATGGGTCCTCCAAGATCCATCAATATTGCATTGCTTTGTCTATTAAATATTTTTATGGTTATTAGATAAGCTCCATTGAGATTTAATCAATTTTATCTTCTTATTTACGTTCATTCATTGTTTCAAGGTTTCTATTTATTGGTATCTCCTCTTAAACCCACCCTAATGGTCATGGTTGATGTCTGGATTTATTTCCATGATGTTAGTGTGTTATGATTGTCTCTTTGGATCAGTTCTCTGTTTCCTTGATGTTTCATTTTAATTGCAAGTAATTATGGTAGGGGTCACCATCCATATACTTTTTGGCACATTTCATTTGATTCTGGAGTGTTTATATGTAATTAATAAATGTGGTTCACATTCTTATGATATTTTTTATGGTTTGGTATGGTGATATCATGATGGAATGTTGGAGTGAAATGAATTTTGACGGATTTTAATAAACATGATTATGTGTAATTGAACACAAGGATTTTTATAAAATATCAATTGATAATTGAAATGTAATTTGGATCCCTTGGATGATTTTTCCTTTTTTATGTCTTGGTAATATGGTTGGATTTTGATTTGTACATTATAAGTCGATATTTGTGACCTTTATGTTGTGACACATATGTGTAGATTTTTATAATGATTTTAAATAATGTGAGGTTTCATTTAAGAGGGTTGGGGCGATTTCAATATTACTCTAGGGGTTTCAGTGAATATTGGTGTTTCATAAATTAATTTCTAATTGGTTTTGGATTTTAAAATGATGTGTTAGATCCTTTTAGAAATAAGTGGTTTTTAATGTTTTCCTAAGGCATGTTTAGAACATTGATAAAAAAATTCTTCCTTGAAAGATGTTTTTCAAATGTCTCCTCCTCCAATTCCTATTTCATTTAACAATGTAGTTCCCTAATTTATAAATGGTTTGATGGTTCATCATGTGACATTAAAAATCATTCAAAACTGTTTCCAAAATCATGGACGTCTTGTAATTTTTAGATACTGTATTTTTAAGTATAGGTTCAATGGTATATTGGAACCATAAGATAAACATGGAAACTATGTGGTGTAAAAGTTTATTTTAGTGATTTCTATGTTGTTTCTTGTTTTCAATGTATCATGGGAATTTTTTCGGATATTAAATGTAAAGGATCACTAGTAATTGTTCATGAAAAAGTGGTCTACTATGTTGACTTTGGAAATGGTGTGGAATTATTTTCTAAATGTGTTTGGAATTTGAAATTATAAAGGCTTAGTATCCAATTTTTGTTCCTTTGGATGTCTGTTTTTACGAGATATTATTTGATATCAAGATTGTACCATTTTGTTGTTTTGGAGATTGGTTTTAAATCTAATGTGATGTATGGGACATGTGTAGATCTTGACATGTTATGAAATATGGATTAAAAAAATCAGGTAGTGTAAACCCCTTATTAGTATATTAAAAATGATTTGTAAAGTGGTATTTAATAATTATGGTGGTGGTTTCCAGGTGAGTTTTAATTTTTGGTTGAATGTTCTTGGGAAAGAAATGGGTTTTCATGTTTGTTCGTGATGGATCATCTCATGTTTGGAGACTGGTATACCTTAGGATTTGATCCCCTATAGTGTCCCATTCAAATTAATTTTAATGGTTTTGGATTATGTTTGGAAATCACTAGAAATTTGAATGATTTCCCCTTTAGTTATTCATACCCAAATATGTTGTGGGTTATGTTTGATATATCATGATTCACTGGGTATTATTATCATGTTATTCTAGGGAATCATCTATAGGTCCATGTCAGGGTGCCATGTTAACCCTAAATAGGTGGGTTGGTACCCTCTATTTTCTGAGAAGATTGGTTGGTCTTGATAATAAATTGGCTAGATTATAGCGGCCGTTTGGTTAATGAATTTTATGCTACACCATTTTTCAACATGAATGTACAATCTAAGTATATCCATGAAATACTTCTACATATATTTATGAATCTCCCATGTTTATCCATCATTATGTTCTAGTTACATCTCATACACATTGTATATTTTCCCTACTAGTGTATTGTTGTTTGTTTTTTCTTTTTTACTTTATGCATAGCCTATTTTTAGTTACATGATATGGATTTTAAATGGGTGTTGGTTTTGAATTGTGCGGTGGAAAGTGTTATCTTTTTATAAAGGAAGTTCTCCATTTTTTTAATAATCGAATTTTTGGAAACCTATTTTTGATTTATTAAAATGTTTTATATCTTATTTTTTGTATTAATATAAAACTAGGGTTTGAGGACAATTTCAAGAAAGGAATCAATTGAACCTGTGGTGGTTACTTGCTCGTCTATTAATCTCACATGTAACATGTGTCACTTGGTAGCGATAGGCCCAATCTATTTAAAAGTTTAGGATTCTAGTTTATTTGTGCCTTAATAATAGGTTGGTCTTGGTGTTGGTGTCACTAAGAGGTCATGTGGTGATCATGTTATCATGGTTCGGTCTCAATTATGAATTCAGTTTCTATTTTTTTATTTAGATTTTTTCATTAAATTAGTTTGCGTATTTATTAATTTTTATTTATTGGATTTATCTGTGTGTTCTTTTTGGATAATTGATCATGTGTTTTTTTGGGAAGGAATAATTCCCATTTAGATTATTTTTATTCCTAATAATATTTTCATGTCCATTGGGATTGGAATCGATCATTATTCCTTTTCCAGGGTAGGTCGCATATCAAGTTGGATAGAATCATGTATTTCTTCATGAAAAATATCATATATTTTATGTCCCTTAAAATGAAATAATATTAAATATGCCTTAGGAATAGGCATTATTTCTAATATAACTAATCTAAATTCAATAGGAATATCATATTACTCTTTTCACATAAATATAATCATAGTATAATTCAGAATATAAAATGGTACATCACTTGTTTGGAAAATAGAATTCAGATCTATATATAGAGATAAAATCTACTATCAAAATAATATCAAATTAAAAAATAGGGAGAATTAATAAAATTTAAAGAATCACATTCATACATACTTCTATCAGTGAGGAGCTATTGACTTGAAGTGAAATCATTGTGAAATTAAAAATTGTACATTATAAGTCAATATATAATCGTTGATGGTGTAATGTGATATCCTTAAAAAAAATTGATACAAATGAGTTGGTAAGTACATAAAAAAATATAAAATTAGTCGTTTTAGATTTTATTATATGTCTACTAGTCACCCCCAGATTCTCATAGCGAACATTAATAGTTGTGATCGATGATAGTTCTCTTTTTTCAATGTACTTTTGATATTTTAGAGGATTATATTCTATATTTTCCTTTGGATTATGGTATTGAATTAAATAATTCCAAAAATTCATGCATCTAAAGCCCTAAATTTTTGTTGTTGTATTTGGATGATATTTTTTCACTTAATTTAATTTATTGGCATATTTACATCGCTCCAATATTATATTACTTGATGTTCATTCCTTTTACTCATGAAACATCTTCCGATTCATTTTTAGAAATGGAATGAGTTATGCTTCCCATATTTTCAGCATGTATAACGTTGAAACTTATTCTTCCCACCATGATACATAAAAATTATGAATTCATGTAACTCCATCATTATCATCTTCTCATAGCTATAATAATTTTTTTGTTTCTATTTCTACATTGAGTTAATATCAAAGAAATTCTTCACACATGAAACTATTTTTTATGGATTATTATTTTCAAAGGATTAGATTCAAATCACTAAATTATTTATCAATAATTCATTTTAGATCAATGATAAAACTAGAATCATACCTAACAAGCCTTGTAATGTTTTCATCATTTCTACTAATGGATTCACAATACTTATGCTTAAATTTAATATATCCAATCAACATTTTAGTAGTAAGGTTTTGTGGAATGTACATATTAAGGAATGATATTAAAACCAATTCATATAAAATGGATTTTATTTCTTATTCATTCCACATATTTTTTTATAAGAGTCCATAATTGATTAACATCTCCATCCAAGATATATACTTTTAAGAAAATTTTATCATGTTCATAACACCGTATAATGAAAAATCACTTCTCCTTCACAATGATCCATTTATAAAAAAACTTATAGTTAATAAGACCAAACTATATAAGGAAGATTTTTTAACAAAAAAAATCAATGGTATGATTCTCCAACTTTAGTGAATTGCAATCATAATAACATTCTTTATTACTGGTAAAACCCAAATAGTGTTGACTGATTATATTAACCATTTATTACAACGGAACTACAAGGAAGTTAGGATTATCATGAGGAAAATAATTAAATTTTGAATGAATTTAATTTCTCCGATCATTTATTTATGTTCTATTAATTAACTAAAAATATATAGTGTGATTATTAATCATGAAATATCCAAGAGACCAAGAATATATTCATGAATATAAATCCAGAGATTCCAAAACATATGACACACTTTTATCCTCATATGACGTTGTAGATTTATCCTATGTAATTAATGGTCTTCATCTACTCAAATAATTATTAATAATTTATATAGAAAATATTCATTAACAAATTCATATAATCTAGGAGTTTCTTCCTATATAAATATTCAAAATCCCACTCATCATTCATAGGTGAAAAACTAGTTAATAATTAATACACTTGTTTCAATGTTATTACTAGTAGGTGCATCTCTTCCTAGGAAAATTCCACGTATCTGTATCATGATAAGGATTCATTTTCGTGGAAAACCACACATCCCCTAAAATAAAAAATCATCATGTTATTGTCTTATACTTAGTGTTAACCAAATGATTTTAAAAACAGTTCCAAAATGCTTTTATTAAAAAATAAATCACTATATATCTAATATTAACTTAGGTGATTCAATAATAACATAAATAAAAACAGAATAAACAAAGATGTATATATTATATATAACACAATAATATATTTTCTCTAGACATAAATCATTATTGGGGTTATAGTATAGATTAAAAATATTATTATTTACTAAAGGGTCTTCAAAATCTTCCAAAAAATATCTTCATATTAATACACTTCTAGACATATCAATATTTTAACGTTCCATTGCAACACCCATTGATTTTAATATATACATCTACTATTATAAATAAAATGTTTATATCGTGTGATACAAGATTATGTTAGTCTAAATGAGTCATAATATGGAATTTTATCAAACACTATAGATTATATTTATTGGTATAAATATTACTAACTATATCAATTGAGTATTATGTTTAAAATATATTAATTTATTATCATATGATTATAAATGGATATAAAATTCATTTCAAATTAAAAAATTGGGTTTTCTAAAATATTGTTTTTATGCACCGTATATGTTTTTATAATAATTAATTAAATTAATCACTATTTTTGAATTAAATGAATTAAATTTTTATATTATATATTTTGTATTTTTTTTATTTATCTAATAATATTTCTAGTATGGGATTAAAATACATATTTTGTTATACTTAAAATTAATATAATTATAGAAAAAAAATCAACGCATTTTTAACACTTATTTTAAAAATAATTTCTTCCACTTATTGTTATAATTTCATTAAAAAAAGTTATCATATTTGGACATAGAATGATAAAATTTTGTAATTAATACTGTTTTATTTTTTGTCAATATTAATAGTATCCCTAGAAAAATTTATCACCATATTAAAGGGAATATCATTTTATCCTAGGTTAAAACTAAGTGTTATGATTACTATTATTAAATAAACTTTATAATTGGATGGAAAAAATTAAATCTGTGTTACATTAAGAACATTGATTAATTGCTTAAGGGGAAATATTCCCTAAAATTGACTTATGTAATATTTAAGGAAAAGGAAAATACAAAATGAGACTCTCTTACTTTTAAATATAACTTTTGTGTCCACATTTTGGAAGAAATAATGTGGTGACTGAATTATGTTTTTCATTTTGGGAAAAATTAAATTATTTTCATGATGGTAATTTATTTCAAATTTTTTCATATTATATTATTGCCTTACATTGATATGATACAGCGATATAGAATTCATTCAAATAATTGATAATTAAAATTAATGACCAAAAAATTAAATACATGAAAATATGGGTGATTTATTTTGGTCCTTGTGTTATATATATATATAACAAATTATGGATATTTTAAAGGATGATATCAAATATTTAGACATTTTATTAACGTATATAAATCCTAATTAAAAAGATTTTATATAAAATAACAATAGTAATATTTTATTAAATTATTTTAAAATAAATAAAATGATGAAAGTGGAAGAGTGAGAAACAATATAGTTAAAAATGTCATCCCTCTTCTATTTATGATGAAATTGAGACATTATATGTAAAATTATAACACCATATGTCAAAAAAATGAATTACCACAAATATACTTAATATGGGTTAATTAAGTGGTTAAATGAAAAGATATGGTTTAAAATAAAACTAAAATATCTAAAAATTTTATTGTTTAATGATTTTTAAACCATAATAAAATATTTCAATATAAGTATATTTTTTATAATTTTTCTTTTAGAATGGAATAATTTTATTTTATTATTTTTCATAATTCCATTTGTTTCATTTCACTCCCTTATAAAAGTAAATCCATTCCATTAATTCTTTACACAAACATGACAAAATAGCTGACCATTGACCAGAATTTTTTGGTCTAAATATCATTATACAAGTTCAATAGGTGTTTGTGTAATAAAAATACCAACCGTAGGTCCCATAATAAAGGATCTAATGGAGAACTCCAAAAAATGATTTAATCATCTTTCATGACCTCTTTGAATTTATTTCTTTTTTACCTCCAATTATTCTATGATATCTTTCATAATATGATACCTTTAGTAGACTAAACATATATAAATTTAATTATGGTTTTTAAAATACAATTATTCACACTCATTTCCATCAAATTGAATGTTAAAGTGTCACTAATACAGACACACAACTTACTATCACTATATAGAGATACAATTTATTTTTTATCAACATATTTCGTGAATGGGATTTATGATGGGTTTAATATATATATATATATATATATATATGATATTTATGGAATTCAAATTATTCTATAATAATACTATCATACCTACCTTCTAACCATTCAATCCATTGGAAAATGATATTGTCGCTTTTCTGTCTTTGTGGATTACTATATCCATGAAGCGATGTGATACATTTATCATTTCTATTTTATATGGATAGTAATAATGACGTATTTGATAAATTAATTTTATGTATATGTAATTATAATTATTTTTAATTATTAATTGTTATTTAACTTTATTTCATTCCATCTATCATAATGTGAAAAAGTGTTCATCTGTGGGTATCTCCTACCATCAATAAGAATGGTGTAATTCATTTTTCTATCTCTCTATTTTTTTCAATTAATCTAAATAGATATATAATTAATATATATGATATTTATATCATATTTAAAATTATACATATGATCTATACATGCTTTAATTTAATATAATGAAACTATAAAACCAAAAAATTCATGAAAAATGAAGTAGTGATTACCAAAAACAGTGTTTTTAACAATGAATTAATAATAATAGAGGAAAAAAATTATTATAATTAAATCATATATGGTATGGTATATATGATATGGTTATGAAATAGATTTTTAATATAACTACATTTATTAGAAAATTGGTTTGGAGAGATACTGATGATATATAAAAGGATGTAATGGATTATGTCACAATCTTACCACCATTCATGATTCTTTATGATTAAGTCTATTCTAGGTGAATTATATTATATTTAATCATTAATACAAATATATTTACTTCTTCTTTGGTTATTTCTATAATTTCAATTTTCAGTTAATTTTTCTATTAATAAGTTCAATGGATAAAGATATAATGTAAATAAGGGACTCCGATCATGTTTTTCTACATGACCTAGAATCGTAATATTCAATATATATATTTTATATAAATGAATAAATTTTTTTGTGACAATATAATATTATTTATAAATGAAATTTTATTCCATGTTCAGCTTCGTTAAAAAAAACTAAAGGTGATCTTCTTATAGTTTTTTAAATGTTGTACCTTTTCTTCTCTAAAAAATAGTTAAAATGGAAATTTTTTTAATTTATATGATAATAAAAAAAATTCATTTAACATCCCAAAATTTTAGAAAATATCACAATGTCATATAGTGTACAAGATAAAAAAACTAAACTTAATCGAACCACAAAATATAAATATAAAAGTGGTCATTATAAACTAGTAGTTTAGTTGGATGATATGAATAAGATTAACTATTTTATTATATATATATATATATATCTTAATTAATATAAATGTACTAATAAATTCTGAGTAAATAATCAGTCAAATTTTATGAATTCTATTTTATTCATCGAAAATACATTTCCCTGAGAAATTATATTTCTTTATTTTCTAAAAATATATTAATTAAAATCTAAATTTTTTGAGGTTTATTTTTTAAAATTAAAAATAAAATTAAATCCTAATATCAAAAATAAATGTTTAAAAAAATTAGGTTTTAAAAATTTATTGAAGTTTTTCAAAATAGTGGAATATAATGATTTTTGTCAACGTGCATTTAATTTTAATAAATTTTTTATTTAAAAAGTCTCATTATGATATTTACCATATTACAAGAAAAATATGTATTCATTAGTTATATTTAATCATATTCATTTCAATTGAATCATCAATATTTTTTCTTGAAATATATCATTATTTATTGGATTGAAAATGAATTTCTCTATAATATGTTTTAAAATTCATAATGTTTCTTCATTTATATTAATTGGAATAACACATAATGAGAAATTAATAAAATTAAATTTCAATATTATAGAACTGTAATTATAAATTTAAATTATTATAATGTTAATTACTAGTCAATGTGTTTATATAAAATCGAAATTTTCATGAAAAATATATTTCTCGAAAAAATTATTTATTGGCGCGTCTAGAGGTTTAATATTATGTTTAATTCTTCAAAATTTGTTAATAGAATTTTTTAAGAAAATTTAATTTTTTATTCATAAAAATAATTATTAAATAATATTATGATATTATTTTATTCTTAATAAATATTTTAAAAAATAATAATCTTATACCATTATTACGTTTAAAACGGGCTTATCAGTTTATAATCTAATCAAAATAAGGCATATAATTAACAAAATGGTTCTATAAATTTAGTTTTTTTGGACATATTTCGACCTTATATAATATAAATATCGAATATAGATAATTCTTTAGAATTTATTAATGTGTAAATAGCGGGTATAATTGTTTCTTTTAAAAAAATTAAAAGAGTGCCATCTCCCATGCTTATGAAAGACAACCACTCTCCTCTCTACATCAAATATCCAAATAATTTTTGTTCCTCCAATAACTACTATAATAAATTAATTAAATTCATACCCATGTAAAATGTTACTTTTATTGATCATAAATCCAATCAAGGATTTATTTAGTTAAAATCTTAATGAGGTTGTCTGAGAAAATGTACCATTTTAAACAAATCTTTTTTGTTTTAGTTATTCATGTAATTCATTTAAATATTCTTCAACTATGATGATATAATTAAATAATAATCTCCCACATATATATATATATATTTATTTATATATATATATATATTTATATTATTTTTTAGAATTTATAACTCTTATCTATCACCTCATCCATCAGATGATTAAGAAAACAATCATTGGTGTGAATGGCGGAATACCACCTCGCGAACCGAGGTAATTCATTTTCCATCATCACCACTCATGAATGGTTATAAGGATGGAATTAATATTTATATATTATATTAATGAAATTTGTATTAATAATTAATAATTATATATCATTTAATTTTTTAACTTTATATTCATTGGAAGATCATATTGTTATTAGTGTGTATGAGTGGGATTTGGCCGCCACCAAGTGATGTGATTTTTTTGATCACCACATCACATAGATATATATGTATAATCTTATTTAAACAAATAATATATTATTTTTGAAATTAAAATAATTTTATATGATATAATATTAGATAAATTGTTTTCTAATTATTGTTCTAATATTGAAAATTTAAAAAAGCTTACGTACGACCAATTTTGTCATTAATCATAACATATTTAACATTTTCAAAATAATATTTCAGGAATGGATTTGAATTTATAATTTATGTAAAAATTGATAGCTATTTCAGTTTTATTATTTTAAATATTATGGAATAATGAACCATTTCACCATAGAAAACCTACCAATTTTAATTTTGATATAGAACTCAAATACTACTTAAACATTCAAAGTGAAATCAAATGATTAACTAATTATGTATAACACAGTAAGAGGGGATATAAAACGAATGATTTTAACACCCATAGTCTTTGTGAAATAGGTTTTTAAAATAAATTAAACTTCATTTATATGTTGTGTTACATGTAACACTTAGATAATATAGTGTTACGCAAAACATTGAGTTTACGTGCCTTTACACCCAACACTGAGATTAAATAAAACATTACATAGTATTAAGAAAGTATTATTTAATATGATAATTATCTCCAAGACATTATAATGATTGGTATAAATTGTATTAGATAAATTTTTAAAATATATTATTTAAAAATGATTATGAAATATATTATTTGGTGAACAATTAACTATAAATGAAAATAAAAAAAATATTTTTAGATAAAAAAATAATTATTTGGAAAACCTTTTCTATAAAAAAGACACATTATTTCTTAGAAAATAAAAAAAAACATTTTGGTGAATGTTTTAATTTTAAATTTTATAGTACATATTAAAACAATTAGTTTGTATTCATATAATGTATTTTTTAGAAAATAGATACTAATAAATCTAATTTTATTCTTAAATAATGTATTTTTCTAAAATGAGGATTTGTTTCCATTTTTAAATATAATTTCCCAAAAAAATATTAATGTTTAAAAAAATTATTACAAACATTAAAATTTATAGTTCAAATAATCATATGAAAATTCCCATATGGTGGATTTTTTTTCTTTTTTTAATATATTCATTTTATTTATATTTATTGAGAAAAAACTAGTTTCTAATTGAAATCCACATATTATTTAAATTATTTATAAGGTTATATTATATTTAAAATTATATTTAATGGATAATAAGTTTGATAATATATATATGTTATTATAATTTTTTTAAAAAAGTAATTGTTTTAATGATTAGTTTTGATATAAAATAATTTCAAAATTTTGAACATATTTTCTATTTGAAAAATCACTTTCTCATTACATCTATAGGATTAATTTTTTAAAAAATAATCAACATTAAAAAATAATGTCATAAAATAGTTTTATTATTTTTCATAACAATAATTTATATTATCTAATATGTGAAAATTATTTTTTGACCATAATAAATAGTAAATATATTTAAATTTATTTACTGTTGTTATGTAAAATATAGTTTTATATAAGTTAAAACAAAAATAAAAAGGATTAAAATTACAGAACCACTTTTCGAAAATCATTTTGGTATTCCTATTTAGATCATATCATTTATATTATTCAATAATGATATATTTTGGATTTTTTTTTATGTGAATAATTTTAGTACACCTTCTTTCCAAAAGTTACAGAAGTTCTAGTCACCTTTTCTTATTAATGCCCACCCACCTCTCTTCTTCAGACATCAAAATCCCTTTTTTCGAATTCAATATTCTTTCCAATACATCCTATCTCCACTGGATATAATTATAGATATTTTGTTTATATATGATATTTATTTTAATACTTATCTTAGTGAATTATTAAATGACACATACCTTATTACATTCATTTTAATGAGAATCTTATGTCATCGCTCATGTATTTGGCGGACTACCACGATGTGAATTGATGTTATACATTAATGATTTACCTGGAAGGTAATAATGATGGGTTTAATAATAAAAACGTGATTTATATGAAACTAATATAATTCTGGAATTATAATATACCATTTTGATATACTTCATTCAATAACTCGAGAAAATAGAAATAATGTTTCATAAGTATATCCTACCATCTCCCTGAATAGTGAATTTCATTTTCTATCTCTGAATTTTATAGATTAATACAAATAAATCTAAAATTAATATATATGATGTTTATATAATTTTAAAAATTATTAATATGATTCAAAAACTATTAAAGTAATAGGTCTAAAAATAATAAATTAAAACACACACAAAAAACAAAACAATTATTACATAAAATGTGACATTATCCTGGAATTATTAAGAAGAGGGTAATGAAAATCCCAATTTAAATCAAATATGGTATGATATATATATATATGGTTATATAATTGATGAATTATAAAAATAAATGTATTATAAAATATTTTAAGAACTCTATGATAGAATTGGATACATAAGGTGACAGATTTTTGTATCAATTTTCCTTCAATAAGACTTATGATTTATTATATGCATAATATCAATTACAATGTGTATATAAATAAACATTGTTATGTAGTATCCCGAATTTATCTACAATAATGATATTTTAGGAATCATTTAATGATGTTCATTCATGGGGATTATGTTTTAGTGATTCTAATGTGGTAAGGATTTTATATTACAATCTCATCGATAATTGGAATTATTTAGGTTTCTGTTGTTGATTGCAAAGTATTAAAATCCATAACATAATATTCAAATGAATTTTCTAGTTATATGATTATTAATGATAATAAATGTACAATTTTCTAATATTTAGTGCTTAAAATAATTTATTAAATAGTTCAAGAAAATCTGACTTTATTTCTCCATTCTGTTAGAAATCAGTTTTCATTTAAAACACTTTTCAATATAAATAAGATAAAATTAACATTCCCTAGTGTTTTAAAATATAGTTTTATTCAAGAATAAATTTTTGCATTAATTATTTGAAATGAATCCCCATTTGATTTTATAAACATTTTCCAATTAACTTTTCCCAAAAATATGAATGTAATTGTAATTTTAACAAGAACTATAAGAACAAAACATTATTTCATCATTAGATTTATTATCTTTTTTGATACCTTGTTAATATATAATGTTAAAATTGAAATAAATATATTTCCAAAAAAAATTAAATTTGAAAAATGTATTTTTCAATGTGGAATTGTTAATTTTCTCATGAACTGTTTTCAAGAAATTTTAATACTACTTTTATTTGTTTTCAAGATTTCTCCCAAACAAAATTTAATTTAAAAAAAAATTCCTAATTTTTTATTTTTAATATTTTTTTACTAAAAATAAGTTATTTTCTTAAATAAATGTTCCATGTGGTATTTAAAAATCAATCACCATCTAAGATGATATCCATTGATGTAACTTATTATTTCTCTGTATATTAACTATGGATAAAATTATTATTCTTTACCCAAATGTTTTTAAGAATAGATTTTTATGGATCATGTTTCTCTTGCATGGGTGATTCCAAGATAAATTTATTATGAAATATTATTATATTTATATTGGTTATGTTATATTAAAATGATGAAATGTTCATGAAACATCCCTTTTCCACAGGGTACATAGGTTTAAATTTTTTTGAAAACCATTTCATTTAATGGTATATGATATAATGATTGTTTCATGATATTATAAGACAAATAAAAATTATTTTAATTATCCTATGGTTGGGAAAAATATATCCCTTTAATGTATTGGATAATTATTTATATCTCATGATATACATATGAATATAATGGGGAATGATCTATGTTTAGTAAGTACCTTTGTATGAAATAATGGTCTTGGGAAAGAAAATTTACTATAATGATGGTTTGTGGAGTGATTTCATTCCACTATGATATCCTCGATAGTTAGGCATCACTATAGTAGAAATAGAATTTCAATTGCTATGTGTGTTCCATAATATTATGTGTTATTATAATGTTTTTATATCATAGATCATTTTATTTTATTAACTTATTATTCATGTCTTACGAATTACCAATAATATTGGCATGTATTGCGAATATTATATTTGATATGAAATGCATTGTTATGAAATATTTTTATAATATTCTCATAACATAGTGTTTATTTTATTCTTAATTGACTCCATTTTTACCCACACTAAGAGTTTATGATCAACCATTTTTATGTTTTCTTTCCCTCAGATTTCATTAATGGTTTTAAGTTGGATACATTTGTAAATATTACTAAATGGTATGCTCCTAATGGTGGATATTGAATATAGTTCAACTAATTAGAATATAATAATACATTTCTAAAAATAATCTTATGTATCACGGTCCTCATGTGTGGGTTTTTTAAGGTATTTAATATTCATTTAAATTATGTAGTATCGACTGTTGGAATGAATGAGTTATTGTAGTTGTTAAAAAAGGATATTATGAGTTAACCATCAATAATGTGATGAGAATTTTGTTTTTCAGATCCTTCAAGACATGTCACTAAGGATTAGTATAAGGATGAGTCAAGGAATAAAAACCATTATGGAATTATGCTGAACGATAGAGCAAGTGGTGTCCAATAAATTACATCCTTATCTATATTCTAAAATTATATGTGGATCTAGAAAACAAGTATCTTTTAGTAATAACTCTGAAAATGGTTACTTGATCTAATATATATAATCACATAGGTCATGGAAATTGTTTATTAATCAAACTTGTTTTGATACTCTGAAGGTATATGCATTGGAAATTCACAAACACATTATGATCCAACATAAATGAGTTAAATGGATGATTAATATCAATAAAATTGGACAAACCATATGTTTTATATATTAAGAAGAAGTTATTTCCAAGAAGGAGTTAAATGGATAATGAATATGAATAAATTAATAATATGTTATTTATATAAGAAGTTGTATGATTTATATATTCAAGATGTTATTTTTTCTGAATATGTGGTTCTCTAATCTAATTATTGTTGCTTACACAATGATTATTGGTTTTAGTAAATTATTCAAAACCAAACCATGTTAATGTTGAGAATTATTGAAATTGAATAATATTGTTTCCATGATCAAAAAATGATCTCAAACAATGAGTCATGGAAAACTTCTAAATGAAGAATGTATGGAATAAAATTTAGTTGAGTTCATTCATGAGGCAACGTCCACCTTAATTCGGTGGGGCTTATGATCCACTAATTTAAGAGCAATGGATACTTACCACTATATAGATATTTTCTATTCTCAAGTGTTTTGACCCTATAAAATTCAATTTTTATACCTTTTATATGGTTAAGCAGATCAATGGAGGACTATAATCAAGAATGCAAGGAAATGTGTTGAAATTAAATCCTAGAAATTGTAATGGTTCAATAACTTTTACGACAATTTTTATTTTCCTCATATATTTATCTGAAGACAAAGAAGGAGATTTATCAGCTAATAAAAAATTATGTTGAATTAGTTGGTACCTAGAATAAAAATTTTACAATACATTTTACTAATTATTCCAGTATTCTAACTAAATGTAACGATGATAAATTATTTACTATCTTAATAAAAAATATCTGAGGGGAGTTATCCATAAGGGATTTTAGTAGATATGGATATTTTATACTATGTTCTATCAAGGTTAATATGAATTTTGGAGATCCATATCAATCTCATAGTATTTATAAGATGAGAAAAAATTTAATTCAATGGAAAAAATAAGAACCATAAAGAGAAGATGATGAGTTATGTTTTATTCTCAAAATGTTGGAGGATGCATAGAGGAAATTTTAATAAGTGGAATTGAAAATTTTGTAATTGTAGAGGGGAATGTTACTGGACAACTAATTACCAATGTGGTGGAAATAAATTATTTAATTATTATAATTGAGATAAATATTCCCAAAATAAACCACCCACACATTATTATTTCAAATTCAAGGAATATGGAAAAAATTATAAATAGTTCCCAAATATGAAGGTCAATGATTGTTGAATAGGTCAAAAACCACTTCATCAAAGAGACAAATAGAAATCTCATGTGATCAATATTTTTGTCATGGGGAGTGATAATGATGTGGTGAATGGTACAGTTACCATAAACTCAAAAATTTATAATGCCATATTTGACTCTAGATATACCCATTATTTCATATCGAAATAATGGTTAATGGTATCAAGTTCTATCCAAGGGATTATATGTGTTATTATTAGGGAAAACTCATATTGTTATGATGATCACATATCAGGTGTATGATTCCTCTAATATTGAAATTCGTGTGAATGTGCATCCTAGAAATCATATCATTCATTATATGGTTGAATTTGATGTCACCATATTCAATATTTTATTTCAATACATAAATACCATGACAATGTTTTAGGAAGGGAAAACATATTTGATATTACAAACCATCCTATGATCATCTATCAATGTGATGATATGTAAAAACTTAAAAATATATCAAATCCATCGTATGTGAGTATATTTACCTTCGTACGGTGTTTTCATGTAAAATTATTGGAGATAAACATGAAAACGATGGAATTCCTATTTTTAGGTAATTTTTTGATCCCATTGCCGAATATTTTCCATGTAATGTAATGAATCATGAAATTTAGTTCCCAATACAACTCAGACCTAGTGGTACACCAATTTCAATGAATTTTTATAGAATGGCCCAGATTCAATTGTAGGAAATAAATAAGAAACTCTAAGAGAATCTTGATAATGGATTCATTAATTTATGTGATTCACCTTGGGGTGCACTGGTTGTTATATATAATGAAAATTTTTATCAAAGCGCCTCAATATTGGTAATATAGGGATGGACATGATCATGATCATGAACATGCTTCATCCTCCCCATATTCATGATGTATTTAATATATTATATAGAGCTAAATAATTTTCCATGATTTTGCTTAATTTATGATATCACTAATGAATGGTCAAAACGAGTATATACCCAAGAATAAATTCCATACATGGTATGGAAACTATTAATATATATTAATTTAATTCAGTCTTACTAATCCCCCACTATATTTATAGATTTAATGATTAGAGTCCTTTGTTATTACTTTGATCATTCATGGTAGTCTTTATAGATTATTTTATTATTTTTTAAATGATTATATAAGAGAATTACTATTAAGTGATAATTATACTAAAGGGCCTTAGGAATGAGAAAATACATAAAAATTTTACAAATTTTTTATTTTTCATCAAAAGGTTTCATCATAGGGTTTTATAACTTCAAGATAGGGTATATCGGTATATCCAATGAAGAAGTAGGATATTGAGAATTTACCAGATCATCATCGATGAAAACTATCTATAGTTTTATTATTTTAACTGGATATTATTAATGGTATTTAGATAATTTCTCATGAATATCAAATCTACTCTCCAATTATGTTCGAAATGGAGTCAGGTTCTTATTGATTGATGAATTTGAGTTAAATTTAATGGAACTAAAGAGATGATTGGCTAGTGAACATGTTCATACATTACCCTATTGAGGAGAAGGGTTTTTAATCTATAGTGATTCATCCAAGAAGGTATTTGGTTGTATTATTATGAATAATGACCTGGTTATCTCTTATTCCTCAATATAATTGATGATTCATGAGAAAAATTTCCCAACTCATGATTTGGAGTTTGATGTAGAAATTTGTTAGTTAAATTTGTGGGGGAATTAGATTTATCGAGAAATTTCTGACATATATATATATTATAATTTTTTGATTTATATTTTCAAACAGAATGAGTTCAATATGTGAAAGAGAACATAGATAGAGATTATTAAACATTTTGATATCTTAAAATATTACCTCCATGGAAAATAGAATAAGTTGGTTGATTAATGATCATGCTAGGATATCCATATTGAGGATTAAAAAAGATCAAATATTATCTGATTTAAGAAGGATTAATCTAGAAATACTGATTGAATGCTATAAATATTATTTTTCTCAATTGAATGGTCATCCTTATATTTTTGAATAAATTGAATAGTGATAGAAGGAAGATCTAGCGATTTAAAAGAAGGTAAGAGTTATTATTTATATTTACTGTGATCATGATAAAATGATATTTTTTTGAAATATTTTATGTGTATATTTAATATTAGATTCGATGAGGGATTTATTAATAGATGCTCTTAGTTCTCCATTTGTTATTCATCCGGGATGTACGAAGATGTGTGGATATTTTAAAGCATAACTCTGTTGAGATGAGAAGAAGATAGATGTTATAGAGTTTGTATCTCGTTTCATGGTATATAAATATGTTTTGTTTGAGAGAGACAAATTTCTAATTTTATTTCAAATAAATTTCCCTTAAAAAAATTGAAATGGGAAAAAATTTCCATGGATTTTGTGATTAGACTCTAGAAAATTTCTAATGGTAAAAATTATACATGGGCTTTATTCATTCAACATATTAATCCTACACACATCCTCACAATAATATAATAATTTTATATGTATCACCTAAACCTAATACTAATTAAGGAAGTTTTAATGTTTCATTGAGTACCACATTCAACTTTTTGTTTGGGATCCAAGGATTACCTCAAATTTCTGGTGATGTATTCAACTATTTCTTAATACAGAGTTGAGTTCCAGCAATTTTTATCATACATAGTTAGATGGTTAATCTTAGAGAATAGTTCAACCCATATAAGATATATTGATATCTTACTAAAAAAAATTAAAATGATTTTTGGATCAACAATTTTCATCAGTTATGTGTTCATTCAAAAATAATAATCACTCGATCATTAAGATATCTGATTATGAGCCCATTTATTTAAAGTAGAATAGATATCTAACATATGTGAATGAAGTTTTAAAATTAAAGCTATTGTGACATGAGAAAGATGGTATCATAGAACAGAATGTTCGAGTCATTCAAAAATAGTAAATTAAAATTAAAAAGTTGAATAAATTTTTATGAAGATAATAATCAATGCAACATAAAAATTAATGTATTTTAGAACATGTTTCAAATAATTACATTGTAGAAAATGGAATATTATTCCATCCATAGATAATTATATTTGTTATTTGTGATTATATCAGGATCGAATCCTATGAGTTGGATTTTATACTAAACATCTCTAAGGTTCATAGTGTGTTCCATGTATCTTTCGTGAGGCTGTACATACCAGATCCATAACTTTCCCAAAACTCAGAGGTTTTAATAGTGAATAATGATTGTTCTTATGATGAGTAATAGGTGACGATTTTGAATCAAATAAAGAATGTTCAAGTAAAAAGGATGTTAAAATAGTCAATTTATGGTGGTGAAACCACCATGTTGAGAAACTTTTTTGGGAACATATGGATGTAATGAGCTATATGTATCCTTAGTAGGTTATAAAAAAGAGATGAATTTCAATGGATAAATAAATTTTAGTGGGTGAGGAATGTGACAAACCAATTTTTTTTGAAATATTTTATTCAAATAAATTAACATTAATATATTCTATGTCAGAAAAAATATTGAGTTGATCATCCATTATACACAACAAATAGTTTATCTTGTGTTATAGCTAACATCAACAATAAATGAAACGTTACACACAATTAAAAAATTATTAATTAATATTATTTTTATCCCCACGAGATTAGAATAGTGTGAAAAAATAGGATTAACTAAATTATGGAAATAAATTACTTTTATAGTTATATAGAATAAATTATTTTTTCACCAGTTAACTTACACTGGATTTAATAAAACTATTTGCAAATAAAGGAAAATTTTCTCTAAAATAATTTACTTTATGAAAAAAATGCTCTAACATAATAAAAATAATCATAATTTTGGTGAATTATTTTAATTTAATGAATATATTATATATTCAATTTGAAAGTTTACATTCATCAAATGTTTTCTCCCAGATAATATATATGAAAAAATCTAATTTTGCGCATAAATATTGCACTTTTCTAAAAGGTAGTTCTGTCTCTATTTTCAAAAATTATAAAAAATAATTTATGGTAACCTATGAAATATA